>CM029467.1:27936774-28585288 GCA_017140185.1 Eucalyptus polyanthemos subsp. polyanthemos | reverse complement strand
TTGCAGAATTGGAACAAACGCAAAAGGGACATTTCACCGGTTTATTGAGTTCTAAAAATCATAGAAAAGCTATACATTATAGTCTAAGATGTAACTTATGACTTTCATGAAGAATACTTGTCCAAATTCCTTATTGAAGAGTCAACAGAAATTTGTGATCATCTAGAGGTCAGTAAGGTTTTAGGAAAAGCTGACTCTAACCCATGTTTTATCAAGGTAGTGATATAAGTCGTATGAAGTTCGAAAAATCTAGAATTCAAATATATTGTAGAACAAAGGATAAGGTGTAATTTTCGTGAGGAGAACCTCAAGAAATTTGTACCACACAATCTCATATAAAATTGGCAAAACCGTGGGTTGATCCGTGATGGAATCTAACATTCGATAAGGTCTTCAGACTTCGCTTGGTTTCTACATCACTCAATCTCGAGCACACACAATTTCAATAACCGACACCACAATAACACATTCAAGAACCCAATAAACCATGAACTCAACAATGCTAGCTATATAAATCTTTTGAAATCGCCAGTTAATACGAACGTATATGAAATCAATGAAAACCGTAGAAATCGAAGAAACTCACCCTCGCCAAGCAACATTGACCTACATAGCATAGGGTATAGGACACTTTGCTTGCCTTAAGTTTTCAAAAACCCTTTTTGTAGCTCAACAAAGCGATTGATCTTTCCGGTGATTTGAGTTAGGTTGAGAAAGCACGGTGATATGATGCAAGACAACATGTGGCTCAGGTGTTGGCGGAACGAGGGTGCATCGCCGGCAAGTTGATATGGTGTGAAAGCTATGGCTGTGTTGTGCAAGATGAGAGTATAAATAGAGGGGGATGACTTCGGTTTCTATTTACGATCGATTTAAAGCTTTATAACAATTATAGAATTAATGCCTAGAATAATGTTCTATTTTGGCTACAAAATTAATGCCCAAACTAATGTTCTAAAAGGGTTTTTGAACCAACATCCAAAATCAATGACCGAATTAATACTTAGAAACAATTTCAAAGTTAATGAACTAAATAGAGTTAAGTAAATGTGATTTGAGACTGATTATAAGAAGTGATTAAGAGAAGATCATGAGATGATCGAGAGATAATAGAGATCAATCAAATTAGTCACTCACAAGAGCAATTTCTAACACAATTGAAGTGGTGAACTCTCTAAAATTTCTCTCTACCATTCAACACGAGATTGGTGGTATGTCTGAATTAGAAGTCCAACATTTGTGGGGCTAAGACTAAAGAACATTATAACTAGAACAATTCAGCTATGCTATGAGGAGGTCAAACATTTTATGATCTAGATCTGAAGAACGTCAGACTCAAATTGCTTTGGGCATGATATAAGGATAATGCAATAACCTTTCTTGTTCATTTCTATGTATTTCTTATTAAAATGCATGAATAATACTTTGGAGATACGTGCAAGGGTATTTTTGCTTATACTAAAAATCGTTTTTTATTCAATTTTACCTATGCACATGAACCTGTTTTTCAAAACAATATCCCAACAATGGGCATCCCTTTAATATCGTTATTCCAAGTAGAATAAGGAAATCATTTTAATGCACTGTATGCATAAATTTACTTAGTCCAGCTCTATTACTTCCTTATTTTGAAGATGCTATGGAAACAAGCGGACAAATAATATAATAGACAAAATAAGAAAATAAACTAGATATCAGATTTACATGGTCCAATCAATGTGACTTACATTCAAGAGGAGAGTAGTAAAAAATTCCACTATAGATGAAGCGATATGACTAAACATTACAACTAGAATCGAGTCACTCAAACACAAGTGTTTCCCATCCCCTAATTACACATGATAACTCACAATGTTTGGGTCTCATAATTTCTCACAAAATAATGTCTCAAGCTTACAAATGAATTCACAAAATCTCAACACAAGATTTTCATGGCTTCAAACACTTGGAATGTAATTCGCAACCAAAATTTTATCTTTGGTGCACTTCACAAGAAGTCACCCTTCTTATATGTAGACAAGAATTGGATCCAACGGAGGAAACATTCTCCAACTAGGAAATCATTCAACTAGAAAACCCATTCAAATAGGAAACCTACTTGAATTAGGAAAGTTTCTTCTCTTCACCTAAACTAGAGACTTATTTTAACATAGATACTTCATTGATGATAGAAGCAAAAAAGTGTGATATTTCCTTTGTCTTACAACTCATTAAATACATTTGAGTATAGATATTTATTTCTTTCATACCAATTTAAATTGTTCATTATATGGTTAAGATCTTTTTAATTTGTCCGAGACCAAAATCATATGAATTCATCCTTGTCCACATTAGATTAACTATTGTTCAATGTCTTCACTTATTGCCACAAAATTTTACATTTCATTGCCAATCTTTATGTTTAATATTGATCAACTTGGTTACTCACAGTTTTCTATTTAAAATGAATAGGAAAAGTATAATGGAAGTTCTAAAACTTATCATAAAAGTGTAATTACGTACTAAAACTTTCAAAAAGTGCAATTAAGTCCTAAAACTTGTTAGGAAAGTACAATTAAATTATAAAATATTCAAAAAGTGCAATCAAATCTTTAAACTTGTCATGAAAATGTAATCATATGCTAATTTTTTCAAAATTTGCAATCAAAGGAAAGACTTGATTGGACTAATTTGACAACTTTTAGAACTTAATTGCACTTTTTAAAAGTTTTAAGATTCAATTACACTCTCGTGACAAGTTTTAAGACTCAATTTCATTTTTTGAAAGTTTTAGGACTTAATTGTATTTTAATAACAAGTTTTAGGACTTCCAATGTATATATCCCAAATGAATATGGTCTTTGAATACTAATCATAGTTTGGCATTGTTAAGGTTATTTAAGAAATTAATTTGAGTTAAACCTCATTTAGCGTCAAAGTTTGGTTTCTTAGCATTGTGATTGTCGAAAGCTTTTGATTTAATTATTTAGAGGTAGTTTAGTGGCCCCAACCTTCACCATGTCTCGCAATGTAAATTACAAGAAGCCTAATGCTAATCATCCCATCTTATATAGTAAAGGATGTTATAATTTTATTTAATATAATCCCACATTTAGTTTAAATTGCCCACATTTGATTTCATTAAGGATTTATTATCCAAATCTAGTTATTGATAACTATGATTGTCCAAATCTACAAAGAATAGTCTTAATGGAAGATTATATCTATTAGCATTTGTACATGCATATAAATAGGTTATCTAAGCCAAATCCTCTTATTATTCTCATTATTCTGATTATATGATAATTGGAGAACACACCATGAACATCAAGATGGCAATTAACTAGAAGTGCCTATTCACAATCATTCAAGCTCCACGTATTTGTTTTTGATGTCATCAATGGCTAGAGGTTAGTTCAGAATTTACATGTTTCCGTATTTGATCCCGATTATCAAGATCATGGTTTTTTGCAAAATTTCTAATAGAGGAACCATGTTGTTTTGCTAGCACAAAATCTCATACCAATCATCCAAGAACTACCGGGGTCCTATTCCAGAGGAGAAGGGAATTGCAGTTTTCGAATTATTCCGTGCAATTGGGCTTTGTCAGGTGAGGTTTGGCTAGTGATGCTTGGATATCTGGGGATCCTAGGATCAACAGGAACCGCAACACCAATTTTGCCATTATTTTAGGCGTTTCATATGTGCATGAATCGAAGCATGAAGATAGGAGTGATAACTTACAATCTAGAGTAATTTTTTTCCATGTCATGTCACATCCTAGAGCACAGAAACATTAAAACTTGGTAATTAGAGAGGCCTCTTTGATTTAAGCAGCCAAGTGCGACCTTGTCCAAATAGTTGAGTGAGGCGGATTCTCTTCCTCATAGGGAGAAATTCTTCAGTTGAGACCAAAACAAAACATGATTACTAGCGTAGTGAGATCTCCCTTGCTTCTAGGAATTTGCCAATTGAAAAGTGAAGGAATGATCTTGCACCTGCCCATAATTTGAAGTGAACATTCTGCGTGATTAGACTAGTAACAAGCTTTTTAATTTGCTCCTGTTTTCTTCGAGTGAATTAAGGTAATCACCATAGATATCCTCAATTTCTAGTCCTTTTATTGTGTTTTTTTTTCTTTCGTTAATACCATGAAAAATCTCAACTAGTATAATTGTATCAAATTTATTTTTCATTAGTTTTCATTATGTTTTAACATTAAATTGTTAAGTTGAATAACACGTGACAATTAAAGAAAGTACCGATTTAGGGGATGAATTTATTATGAATGGACTAATTTGAAATTTTTTTATCAAAAAAAAATTATTTTAGAGTAAATTTATGATAAATATACAAGTTTGAGGTTGAGATTTTTGTATTATTAATCTTTTTTTTTTTTTGCCCTCTCAAAATCTCTACCTTTCAGCATCTTCGGAACTTGTAAACTGCGACATCAGCCAAGCATATATGATGATGTATCCTTCGGCAGAAGAATAACTCAAGTGCACTTAACTTGGCACGGGAGGACACTTAAGTACCATAACTTTAAAATAATACACTTGAGTGCCAGTTTTGAAGTTAAATGGGACACTTAAGTGCCACTCCGGCGAAAATCCGGCCAAATGGGTTACGTGGCGACTTTCCGGCGAATTTGGTCCAAAACAACGTCGTTTTGCACGACGACGTGGCGGAGAAAATGCAAAAAAGACGTCATTTCGTGTTTACGTGTAAATAATAATATAAAAAATTAATTAAATTAGATTTAAAATTAATTTTATTTAAAATATTCAAAAAATTAAAAATTAAGAAATTTTTAAAAAATTAACAAAAAATTAAGAAATTTAAAAAATTTTAAGAAATTAAGAAAATTTTAAAAATTTTAAAAATTAAGAAAAATTAAAAAAATTAAGAAAACATTAAAATTTTAAAAATTAAGAAAAATAATTAAAAAAGGGCCGGGGAGGTCGAGCGGGGCGGCCGAGGGCTAAGCCCTCGCCGCCGTTTGCCGGAAGGGCCGGCGACGGAGGGGGAGGGTCAGCCGAGGTCACCGGCCCTTGGCTGACCAACGGTGAGGGCTGCGAGCCCTCGCTGACCCCGGCCGATCGGCGGCGAGGGCCCATGAGCCCTCGTCAGATTGCGGCGAGGGTCACCCAAGATTTGGGGCGAGGGTCGCGATCTGACGAGGGCTCACAGCCCTCGCCATCAGTCGGCCAGGGGCCGGCGACCCAAGTCAACCCTCCCCCCTCCGTCGTCGGCCCTTCTAGGCGACAGCGGGGAGGCGACGACGGCTTAGCCCTAGCCCTCAACCCCTCCCTTTTATTAAAATTTTGTGAATATTTTAAATAAAATTAATTTTGAATCTAATTTAATTAATTTTTATATTATTATTTACATGTAGACATAAAACGGCATTGTTTTTGCATTTTTTCCGCCACGTCAACGTGCAAAATAATGCCATTTTGAACCAAACTCGCCGAAAAATGGCCACGTCAGCCATTTGGCTGGATTTTCGCCGCAGTGGCACTTAAGTGTCCAATTTTACTCCGATATTGACATTTAAATCTACCATTTTAAAGTTATGGCACTTGAATATCCCTCCATGCCAAATTATGGCACTCTAGGTATCTCAACCTTTGTATCCTTCAATCAGCACAGCAAATTTGTGCTTATAAAATGTAGGACAATTATCGATGGTAAATTCATAAATTCTATGGGTTAAAAATCAGAATCATTTGCATCGATGGTAAATTCGTAAATTCCGTGGGTTAAAAATCAGAATCATTTGCATTGACAGTAAATTCGTAAAAACATTGGTAACTGTCAAATCTTGTCGGTAACATCAAGTTGGCTAGCAATTCGCTTAACCTATTACCCGTTTGTCAGGTACCAACACTTTTAAGAAAGCACTAGTATCATTTTAAATTTTCAAATTCACCGACTTTTATTTTCAGAGGTCACTAACGTGTCGAGTTATTAATTCTTATACGAAATTACCGAAGTTCGTTTTTTTTCTTTTTTCCTAATTTACCAACTATTCTTAATAATTTGCCAACATTCATCTAAAGAGTTAGTAGATCCATATCTAGGTACATCATCGAACTAGTTGGTAACTAAGAAGTATTAAATAAATGTTGGTGAATGACTTGAATGAAACAAAGCAAGTAATTTCATAGAAAAGTCGGGAAATTGAACTCAGGCAAATAAATGTTGGTGCAGTAATATTTAGTTCCGAGAACATCGACATAACGTCCCCACGATAAAAAAAAAGTGTACGGCAAAGACTTGATGAACTAACAATTTCCATATGCTCCACATGATCCTACTTTATAACCGATCAAAATTCCAGTAACTTAGGATAAGAATCCTACGTTGAATGGAGACCCTTCCGAGATATTCCTAATGATCTTTGAGATCTATCTATGAATCTCTATGCCAACGATATAAGAGACTTCACCCAATCCCTTCATCTTGTTTCATGTAGCATACCTGAATATGTATTGGCAAAGTGACTTAAAAAAATTATCTTGCCTGCGCTAACCTGAGTCAGAATGAGCTAAGTTGGGCTTTGTATCTCTCGACATTGCCAGACGCATCCTCTTAGTCTTATATAGACCCATTTACAACCGACGGTCGTAGCCTTTCTGAAAAATCAATGAGATACAATAAGAAATCTTCCATTATAGCAAGTGTCGTTCCATGCCGACAACGGGCAAGCTTAACTATAATCTTCAAGAAACCTCCCAGATAAGCTTTGATGCATATTTACTGACCCAAAGAGGGAAACGCTATATCACGTATTTGCATCGGCACCAAAAACTGAATATGAAGCCTCAAATTACCAGACTGGTGAAAATCTCTGTTTCCTCATTTCCATTTTGATTTACGATCTGTACTCAACGTATTTATCTGTTGACACCTCAATATTCCGGCAGCACCACCAGAGCATAACCATTTCTCACTGCCTTTATTCATGTTCCATCTCACCCTGTGCATCGCCACAATCTTAGGAGGAAAAGTCTCGAATTCTGTCAAAGTAACCGCATTTTCTGCTCCCTCAGGAACTGTCTCTGGCTCTTTGTCCCTTTGCATCTCAACCCGTGGCCTTTTCTTATTAAGCTTCCCAGAGGTTTGGTTCTTTTTGCTCTTGAAAGATGCCAATGTCTCCTCCCATCCCGTTTCCACACTTGGATCATCACCATAGCACAGTGCTGCCACAGAAAAAGAAGAAAAAAGATTGGAACTTGAAAGACTCTTGAATATTATTTAAGTGCAAGTTCTCCAATAAAAAATTCACGAGATATTACTAGGGTCAGCAATATACCTAGTATTTGGTCATCAGGAGTTGGTCCTTCCACCTCAGGAGATGCAGATAGCATTTCCTGCGTTGAACTTGGGGTCCCCTTAAGTTGTTTTCCTAGTGTGACAGGAGTATCTGATGGCAACATGTTAAGTACAATGGCCGATCCCTCCTCTGCAACAGACACACACAGGAAATGTGGGGCTCGATGTCGTGATGGATCCTTGTCCACTGCCTTGGAGGTGAGCTGATCACAGTGAATACAATCAGCGTGCAGTTTTGCTGAACTGTCACATATAGACTTTTATATTACAAAATGTTAAAACACGTGATGTGGGCATCCTGTGTCGCAGTCAAAAGCTTGTAAAACTTGCTCAACCTTGCAGCACTTGCAAATTTAATTTGTGATCACTAATTCTCATATATCATTGAAAAGACAGGAGACAGAATTCGATACAAGTAGATTACTTGGATCATACATATATGCCATGTGAATCGCTTGTTTTTTTTGTTTACTTTTGTTGTTTTTGGATCTTGCCATGCTTTCCTTTAATCTTCCTTCGTGTCACACAGCAAACAGTCAGTTGACCCATAAGTCCCGATTGTGACACAGGATGCCCATGAGGTTCAAATGTGCGCTACAAGCCTTGAACATGACACCTCAAATCCCATAATCAGACATGATGAGAGAACAAGGATGGAGGATTTCAGGGAACGTCTATCTAAACAGAACATTTCGCTAAGAAAACATTAAATAGGACTTCGCAGAGGAGATTCAAGCTGACCTGGAATTGGCAAACGTTTCCATCAGCACCACTATAGGCAACCATCCCTGATTATTCAAATTAAATTCCAGGAATTGGTTATTTAATCTAAGTGGGTAAGATCACTAGAAGAAGATAGTAGTAACATAAAATTTAAGCTTGCAGTGAACTGTTCTTGTTTAGGGAGTAATGATAGAGCTGAGACAATAAATTCAATCAATCTTTTTAGGACAAAATATAAAGGCAAACAATATTAACAGAGGTGCAATTATAGAGGTGCTTCCAACAGAAAAATTTTAAGTGCAATATAGAATTAACTTTAAACATCCGAACAAAAATAAGAAGCGTACCAGTATGTCTTGAGACGTGAACACTCCAGATGGCAAAGGATGAACAGTACAATGTATGCAACCTTTGTTTTGTGCTACTGAGAGGTTTTCCAGTGACAGGACCATCATATGCAGACCTTGACAAGCTAAGCAATCTCACTGTTCCATCATCAAATGATAAAAGAACACATCTGAAAGAGAAAGAAGGTTGATACTTCAGCACTTGCAACAGAAATGTCAAGGCTACAAGACATGCTTTAGCATGTGCGGTAACAAGGATACCTAGGATCTGGCAGCCAATCAACGCTAAGGATATTCTTGGGTGCAGAATGAATGTGCCACAAGGGATGAAATGGATCACTGCCAACAACCAGGAGTAACTTATCAAGTATACATGCAACATAATCTACTGTCACTAAAAAATATGAACGAACAGATATACTATAACCAATAACCATAGCAGAACCACAAGAACACCTGCAATAAGACTAATCGTCAAGGTGCTTTTTGGCCCAGATTTCTGCAGCTGGTTTGTCAGCCCTTATGATTTATTTTAATGTCCAAAACCAGTCAAAAGCCCACTGGCAGAAGCCAAGACTAGAAGTATGAAAAAGCAACCTCCATTGTATTGTCATTCAATTTTGGTGCAATTGAAAATAAATGAGCAAGTGATCCCAAAGTTGCCCAATAAAGTGTGAAGAGTAGGCTTACAACAAAATTTTGCATATATGCAGAAAAGCCACAAGTGTGAAAATTTCACATTACTCCTTCCACCTTGTAATTTAAGAATCATAAGTAAGGCAAGTTAAAAGTCGCTTCTTAACTGAAATTCACAAACAAAATCCTAAGGATCTCCAAACAGGCTCCAATCTATCTTTTTCATTGCAAGCCCAGTTTATTCCTGTTTACTACAACCAAAATCCGAACCTTGGCCTCAACATTAAAATCTGGTAAAAACAGTATGCTTGAATTAGCATATTAGGTACTGGACAAAAAAGAATTAGCATATTAGGCATTAGAGTGAGAACTTGATTGAATATTTAGGCATTCAATTGGCTGTTGTCATGCCTCCAGTATACCTGCCCCGAACGCTTTTTCCTACTTTGCCAGTTCAGTTTGACTGACTAGCAAAAATAAGGTGTAAACTATTTCCTACCACACACAAAGCTTCAGACATGAATGCATGCTTATAGTTCTTGAAAATGAAAAAATAAAACTACAAAAACCTCTCTAAATCCAATAACAATATCACAGCAACAACCACCACCACCACCACCTTAATAATACTACAACAATAACAACAAGAACAAGCCTAGTGATAATACTACTACAACAACAAACCTTTTCCCAGTGTGTGAGATCGGCTAATTTAATCCTTAAGTTATTTCATTCGGTTTTCATAGCAAGACTTCTGAAGGATCCAAGTAGTCCATTTATTTCCTTAAACTTCTAATAATGTCTTTTTAGGTCTGATCTATCCCTTAAGTGGCATCCCTCGATTGCACAAAATACTAGATACACTTCTCTACTTCATCCATTTTCCTTGGATTATGTCTATGTTACTTCCATTGCGATTTTCTTTTTCTTAACGGTAGTTCCATCAAGACAATTGATCCAAGATAATTACTTATTTCACTCCAAATCTCAACCCCAGTTTCATATGAACCTCTTCCTTCCCTTACAAATAATCAAAATACTGTATTTGGTATTTTCATATGAGGACACACATTGCAAAGATGTGTTGTAACCAACCAATCAAAAATAAGATGCACGCACATGTCACCAAGTAGAGTAAGATTCATAGCATGCATGCAATAGTTATTGGTCGGTCATACTAAGTCATCACTACCACAAGGTGTATCATCATATAAAATGCTTTTTCTTGTATTCATCCTAGATTCTGAAACTTCTCTCCAAAATTCAAGCAACATGTATCCATGCCCCATCTTCATCTATTAGCAGTATACAATTGGAAAAGGATACCCCATGAAATGTCACCCAATTACTTCTCAATGACCTCCCCTGATCAGAACAACGACATGACTTTTTTTTTTAACGGTATGTAACCTATCGTCGATGGTTAATTTTCACAACTGCATATGCACATCACTACTAGCTTTATATACAATAAACACGTGCCACATTCTCCAACTCAAAACCATCTAACACTCTTTCTAAGAGCCTATCATATACTTTCTGCAACTCTATGAAAACCATGAGCAAATGGATTTTGTCCGTCTGTCGTAGTGTGTTTTGCAAGAAGTAGCATTTCTGATCAATCAAATAAAAATGAAGTTTTATTTCTACAGACTAGCAAGCTTAGTTATTAGACAGGTTTGAACAATAATGGCCAATCTCCTGTGATGAGAGAGTATTAAGAGATGTATTCATTAGCTCCATGTGTTTAATATCAGAAGAGTTTATATAAGTTGGATTAGTTGTTGTTAAGTCTTTAGCCTACTCTACAGACACAAACAGTTCTAGCATAGGCATCAATCCATTTTGACGCATAATCAGAACTCAATATAAATCCTAATGTTCTCGTGCAAGTACATATTTATCAGAAAAGTGGCCATTCTAGAAATTGTATTAAGACACGGAGAATCACTTAACATGGATCATAAAGAAGTCGACAATAAGTTACCAAACATACCGCATGTCCCAGAACTTAATGCCTCCATGTCCAGCAGTGACTATGACATTTACACTCTCGGGATCACTGCAAAATGTTTAAATTCCAATAAAAGAATTACTTAAAATACACATGTTTATTAAAAATTTAAAATATGACAAAGCAAGGTCAAACTAAGTAGTCTTCACAATCGTAATGAAAATAAATCATAAAATGCAGTAATTTATACCTATTCTAATAGGAGAACTGCCATTTAAATTTATCAACATTCATAAAATGAAGAAATTGTACATTAAAATGGAATTGGGATCTCTTTATTCCCCAAAAATATATGATATTTTAAGGCTAAAAAGCAAAAGTTGTACTCAAACCAGTCCATCGATATACCAGTGTTGGCTCATTTTATCATTAACAATAGACCCGACACTATGATGTGCTTTAGTTAAGATGATCTGAAGCTCTATTTCCCAGATCAGATCACCCTAAATGGACTTTGCAGACAAATGGACACATAAAAATATTGTCATTTGACAAAATGTTTAAAAGTAGAAAAAAGGAGAGGTGAAACCAACCTAGACAGAGCCAGGACCTAAGCTCCAGCTAAAATGGCTAATGAAATGGGAAGTGAGCCCAACTAGGATAACATTTTGGAGGACCTATAACTTCCAACTAGAATGGCTCTCTTTTCTCAAATAGTCATCAACACACCCCAAAATAGCGACTTTCCAGTTGTAACAATAGGGATCAGTATAGGAGATAATCTCCAACTAGAATGGCCTTCTCTTTTCTTAATGAATCGTCTATGTTGCACCAAAATTGTACAACAAAGGGACTTGGCAGCTGCAAGAATAGGGATAACTGTGGCTTTGGCACACTGTCTCCAGAGAGCTGGACGCATGATTACCAATTCCGTAAAAACAAGGCAACCGTTGTGCCTTCTTATCCTTCTGACTATGTTTTGATTAGGTCCATAATTACCTGGCAGCTGGCAAGATGAACACACCATATGGATGAGTCAATAGACGTTCTTGAACATTCTGTCATTCTTTATGTGCCTGGGTTGCATCCTCCATGCACTGCCTGATTGACCCTCTCAGGATCAACAATAATCAAAAGCAAATCTAAAATTTTCTGCCTTGTTACCTTTCCAACTAGGGAATTACATCAGCAGAAAGATGGTCTGCCTTGTTTCCTTTCCAGCTAGGGAATTACATCAGCAGAAAGATGGTCTGGCTTCTTGTTGCTTTTGTTTTTGCCTTTTCTTTGTAGGACAACTCTAATAATATGAGAGCCTTATTCAAAAGTTTGCTCTTTTAAGCCCTTTTTTCATTGCTTACAGAAGTACTAAAGTTTTAATTATTGAAGTTCAACAATTTTATGCAGAAAATAAAAGACAACCTAACATTTACATACTGACAATCCGAAAGGAACAAAAAACATACAACTGAAGTAAAAGTCACCTTCCAAAAGGGGCCCAAGCAACTGCTCTGACAGGAACAGTATCTGCAGTGAAATGAAGCAAAGGCCTTGTATCTGCAATTCAAGAGCATAAATTTGATTAATGCAAGTGCCAATGAACCAAAAGTTTGACAATTAGAAGGGAACCGACAGACAAATTGCCAACTACCTTTGGATGAATTACTTGCAAAGAATTTCCACAAAGCTACCTGAATGTCACAAGTTTGGTGTTCAATAAAAAATATAAACTAGAAAGGCACTGAGTTAAAGATGAGCAGCTCAATCAAAGAAACAAGTGGTGATTTAATCCAAATAATCCAGAGACATAAGTTAGAAATGGCTTCTTTTTTAAGGATGTAAACCTTCTTGTTGCAAGCCATGTGCCACTTCAAGTTGCATCATGAGAGTTCTAAATGTTGGATAAATGGCGGCACTTTGGCCTGAGAATCAGTACAATGGGACAGAAGCACAGGCCAGGCAGATGAGAGAAAACAGAAGAAAGCCCTGCGGGCCCCCTTGAGCAAAATATTCCCTCAAGGGTGGATAGTTTCTATGCCAAGGCTTGGTCTACAAGGCCCACTGGTAGGCCAAGCAATTCAAGTAGCAAACACTTTCTCCTGAACCATAAAGTAAATGAAAGATCTTTGGCAAACCAAGGGATTAAATCAAGATTCATATTTGTCTGGACATTTCATACTAGCGTACAGAATCATTTTGCCAAAGGAGAAAAATGAACCGTTGAGGTGGTGCAACAAATTGCAGAACTCACAGTTATGATGACAAAAGAGACAGCTGAAGCTCTTCATTGGGGAAGAAGATAAAACAATAGCATTACCATAGTTACATAAGTAATCTCCTCTTTGATAATAAAAATCATACATGAATTTATGTCCATATTCCCTACACATGCTCAAAAGATAGGAACTCTTAAAGCCATAACATTCCTAGGATTCTGGACACTTTTGAAAAGTTATGAACATACTTAAATGGGGAAGAGAATACACAAAAATATTATCCTTCTATGTTCTATATTCCTAATTGAGTAGAGAATACACAAAATATCATCCTTCTGTGCTTCTATATTCCTAAAATTTAAAAATTGTGTTCATTACCTATACTGACATAGGAACTCCTAAGTACATAAAAAATTGTCCTACCAAATCAAAATGACTGGCATTATTCTTATGGTTATGTGAATACATATCAATAGGAAAGAAAATGGAAGATTTTGCCTAATGGTGAAATGTTCATTCATTTAAGTTATTTTACAAGAAGAAAAAGAATAAACATTGAGTCAAATGAATTCAAGTACTTGCTACACCAGGAAGATATTAAGTTAGACTTTCATACAGGAATTCAAACTATAGCCTGAAAAGAAACAGATTCATTATATAATGGCATTAGTAGGCATACCGTTCCATCATGGCACCCAACAAGTAAATATTCATGCGGGTGAGAAGTTGACCATTCCACAGACAGCGGGATGCTGTGCAAAGAATTGAACAAGATTCACTTTTAGAGCTACCACTTAACCAACCACTTTTAAGAAAAGAAAAACATAAAACTGGTGCAGAGGTTCTATTAGAAGTATAGGGTTTTGCAAAAGTTCAAGGCTTCAAGCCAGCAGCTGCCTTTAGAGCCAAGTAACATGATTAAGTGATAGCCGAATCATGATTGATCCAGATAGTTGAAAAGAAAATAGGAGAACTACAGGATCCTCTCGGTAGATTTGGCCCAAAGAGGCTGCTCTATCTTAGACTAGTACAAATGACACAAGGACCAAGACATCATATCCAGATTTGTCTTTCTGCTCTCTTTTAGCCTTATAAAGATTTGAGATCACGGAGTTTCGGATTTGTGATGTAACTGTCCCCATCTCACCCCACTAGTGAGATCTTGAAACAGAAAACAGGACATAGAAAAGCATACAATTCGCACATGAATGATGGAAACATGAGCACCATGCCTGAACCCATCTAATCCTTGGACATCTAACTCTAGTATGAATAATATATAAGCTCCTTAACATAATTCTTTCAAAGAGACAAAACTACATTATGATACTTTCTGCCTCATCTAATCAAAGCACAATCTGCACAAGGTTTGAGTCACTGTATCACATAACATCCCTACATCATGCCACAAATGCAAACTATATATAGGCTGCAGGCTGAATGGAAGTGCTATAACAAAAGAAAATCAGAAGTTTACGAAAATCATAGGGTAACAACAATAATTTATACACGACACTTCAGTCCATATATCAACCAACTACATGCCAACGGCAACAAGAAACAGGGTAAAGCAAAAACCAAAAAAATCAAATCATGAGAATTACCATAATAAACTACAAGGGGGCAGATGAAAGGAATCATCTGCCCCCTCACTCTTGTAGCAATCCAACCAGATCATTCAATAATAATCAAAATCTTCACTTCAAATTGTCATTTAGCAATTGGGAAATTACTCCGCTAATGCTTTACAATCGACATATATTTTACCTCTGTATGCCACCAGATTTAAGTGTCGAGCATCTAAATACTGGCTCCAGTTTTATAAAGCGAGGATCAGTATCCTCCCTCTGAGTAGAAGAATAAATAACTTTCACCGTTTGAGGCAGTGGAACCTCCCACCTGCACTTGAAACATAGAATTATTATAACTAGATGCAGAAAACTCCCCGTTTCAATATGTAAAAGCTTCTTTTCTGCCACTTATTAACATAGATTATCTAAGACACAATACAAAAGCTGGTGCATGGTGAGATACAATCTAATTAAACAGCAAGATTGTGAGATTAATTGAAGGTACAACATAATTTCCTCTCACTCGTTGAACATCCACAAAGGTGCAGTTCTTCCCTTTCTGTGAGGGAATATAACCTATGCCATACCACATATATTTTTCCATTTCAAACAAAGTTCAATCCAAAAAAAAGATGGTTCAAATTAAATAGGGCAAATAGTATCATAGAAAAACTTGTAAAAAGGATTATCCCAAGATATTTATTATTTAGGAAAGACAGAAAAACCATAGTGTACCAATTTCAGCATGGAATTTGTTAGAGCAAGTCTCTTGTAGCTAGAGTTCAACTGTGCAACAGGGTCTAAATCACATGTCAACAAAATCGTGTCATGCTCTCATAAAACACTTTCAAAAACACTGCAGACTTATGCAAGAAAGTGAAGACAACAAAGAACATTATCCAGCAGTTTTTTTTTTAAGACAAAATAAGTTACCATCAAAGTAATTAGATCATTTGTGATTTTTCCACTGATATTAGCTTAGATTTCACCTTAATGGAGCGGCACATGGTTATTCACATGAAGTAAAACACTATAGTTAAAGGACACATAAATGTATATGAAAGGAGGATAAATCTAGATGTACAGCTCTTACACTTCTATAGACCCATTCCCCAGCACAACGGCTAGACAGCCCATCAGATGTGTGCATTTGGTTTCATGCATATCAAATGGCCGCCATTTCACATCCCACGCAACTTTTCCATTGTGAGAAAAGCAAAACACCAACCTTGGTGCGGCAACATCCTCCGATATTAAAGTACCAGAACTCAATCTGCTATAACTTCCAACAGCATTATTTCCTGCAGAACACGCTATAAAGCCAGATTGACCTTGCTGATTTATGCAGGGCAAGAATCTTTCCTCATTTTCCGTCATTATTGACACATGTTCATTGACATGACAGCTTTCCACACCACCGACATTATCTAACCTTCTACCAGTATTTAGGGATGCTGCTGCTTCGCTACTTCTTCTTTTTCGACCAGAATCTTTCCCTGCAATTTGTGCACTGAGAACCCCAGAAACCCCATCTAAAGTATATGATACCGGTGTCTTCTCCGGAAAGTCACCAGCCAGAGGCTGACCGAATTGACTGTTGCAATTCAAGGCATCAGAAGGTCTTTCTAAGGGCTTCTTTCTAGGTCTTCCCCTAGGTCTTGGAGGCTGAGATGATTTCTCTTTTAGGGATTGTGAATTTGCACGCCTTTGTCTAGGCTTGTCCACTAAAGATGCCTCTTCCCCATCTCCACTTACGTTAAGAAGAGACCATATTTGAATGACACCTCTGCCAGTAAGTGGGGCACCCAATTTGTGCTGAGAAGATCCCCGAGGATGAGCAGCAACAGCTATGAACTGAGAAAGCAAGATGATCTTTAAAAATCAATCATGCAAGGGACATGTAAAACTAGTCTCACATTTTCCTATGCCTAGCCAAATCAGCACAAGCATCGGAGATTGCAGAGAGTAGACACAAACAGGGCCATGGCAAGTAGATTAATTAATGTTAGTCATACCAAAACAAGATTAAAAGAAGCTAATTCTGCTCATTCCTCAAAAGCTCAAACATCTTATCTTGACATTGCAAGTAGCCATACCGCACAAAATGCTTTCATCCTAATAAGGTCAAAAAGTGACCATGAAATTAGGTAATACTAACAGCAATGACAGGGCATCCGCTTCAACATTCATTCAATCCACGAAGTGCTTAATTTAATGCAGACAGAGAAATAAGCTACTTCATAGGGCTAAGATTTGCATAATTAAAGGGTTCAATCCAACTATTTCACCAAAAGGGAGGGGAAAAGAAGAAAGGAAATCACTGGACCAAATCTAAGAAATAAGATGACTGACCAGTCCATCATCCAGAGAAGAAGGAATTTCATTTACCATCTAGAATAGAATGTTCTATATCCCAAACTTGAAGGAATAGAGGAGCCAATATCAAAATTAAAGAAAGACATTATAGGATATCCTGCACACTCATAAGAGCATTAAGCTTTTTGCCAATTTATTCCAGCAAGACATTTGCCAGAACATTCATGTTGTCTACCATAAACTTCTCAAAGTAATCTACTGCAATTTTCTGAAACAGAAGTGGAGAAAATAAATTGCCCACTATAATGCTTCACCGGAGGGAGAAAGGTACCTCATTTTTAGTCTGATATTCAGGTCTGTGGCAAACTCTGGGACACCAATCCAGAGCCCAAATTGAACCTCCAACATATATGACAAAATCCTTGCTGCGAAATAATACGGAGATAGATAGATGGAGATGTCATCCTTATGTAACATAAAGAAAAGGAGACATTGAAGCATGATACGCGTGTGTTTATCACACAGGCAGAAGGCAACATGAGTTTCAAAAGTAGTTCAGAATATATCTAAATCTGAAAATATAGCAGCGTCTATGGACAACATCATCAATGGCACATTAGAAAGTGCAAGACGATGATCACGTGTATTTGACTATACATTAGCCTTACTTTGACGTACTAGAATAGTAAGTTATGCGTACCAGTTACCAACTAAAGCATTTAGATGAGCAGGCCCATACCCAGTTACCAACAAAGGGTACCTATCTATGGCACTACCAAGCAGCCAAATATACAATGCAAGGCTTTGAAGGCGAGAGCAAATTTTAGCCTTTCATCAATAGAGCTTAGTTGTCCATCAATTAAGCCGTCATAACAATTGAGTGTGAAAGCATGGTAGCTTGTTGCCAATATTAATTAGATGAGAAGATTGGCAAACTTGCAAAATCCTTTGAGTTCTCCACCAAACAAAGTTTAAGTTTGAGCATTTTTAAGATTTAAACAAAGTTAATTCAGAATAGCAAGAAGTGGTTTTATTAGGTCAAGCTTTCGAATACCAGAATCCCTGCTTCTACTCTTAGAAAAAAAAAATTTGGTCACATCCTATTTGATGCAGTTCTTATGTAGATCTTGAGTTTGATGTGCAAAAACATTGGAAAGAAGTGTACAGATATGCTTAATAGAAAGTATGGATCACTTTGCTAGTAGCTTAAACTTTTGGGAGAAAGAACTGCTGATATAAATATTCCACAACACCAAGTTAAACCCCTCAAAAAGTGCTACCATTATGTCAAAAATAAGGGGAAAAAAGAGGAGAGAAAACTGTTACAGGAGAGACGGCAATAATAAAGTCACTGATCCAGCATTATCAGCCCCCACACCAGGCCTTAGGCTTCAGGTACCTTAACCCCAGGATATGAACTTAATTTGTTGGGACATTGAGCTACTTGCCATTTGGTTTCCATCGCAATACTTTTAAGATAAAATTCCTACAGAGATTGCTAGTCACGCATGCTGCCTATTTTAAGATCCCCTAGAATCTCGTGGACAGAAATAAGTTGATAACCATCTCATGATCCCATAGTTAATTGAGCCAGCTTATATCTTAAAACGAAGAGATCAATACAGGATAAATAAAAGCAATACAGTAAGTGATTTTATGATTATAATGTATATAAGTAGCACAATGAACATGAGATGCTGACAGCCTGACTGTAGTTCTTAAATGCCAGTGGTGCAATTTGAAGAAATTAATTTGAAAATAAGGTCTTTGAGGTTGGTAACATCTATCGTACATTGTGAAGCTTCCAAACCAACAATCAGAACATAATCCTCCTACTTTAAGCACAAAAAATTCTGGTGCAAAGCATGTTTAATATCAAGTATGAATAAGAGAACAACAATGATGTACATGCCATGCCGATCAACACAGAACATGATTGAAACAGTGAATATTTGTAAAATTCCACAAACTGTGTGAATACCATATTTTAAGCTTAAATGTGATAGAAACACCTGTTGCAATTTGCATGGGGTCCATTATCCTGCATAAGGTTTGCAGTTCACACCATCAGAAAGAAATGATTGTAAGCAGATAATGAGGATTAGCCACTAGAAGTACCAAAACTATTTTAGTTTTATACAGTTTGGTAACAAAACCTTAGGAACGACCATTTTGGTTGCAGACTTTCTTTTAAAAATTTCATTTGAGCATCCAGGAACTTAGTCCAGAGAATCCTACGTGACAATATTTAAAGAATAGGATTGTCAAATCTGACTTTTCTAATAGTTAAACATCAAAAGAGACACTCAAATGATCTACCTCAAAAAGTTATGGAACTTAAGCAAACATTTAAGAAGTTTTGAAACTTCTAGTGTCCATATTAGAAACACACAACACCACAAACACTAGCAACTTCAAACTATCAATTGAACAGCAACTGCAAAAAAGCTTCATTCCAACAATTAACCATCATCACATTACATTTGGACAAAAAATAGCATTTCTAGCACAAAAGAAACCAAACCCAACAAATATATACCAAGCAAAGTCATTGAGGACATAGACTTGTCCCAAATTCAAGAATTGAGACTAAATTGGTTGAAAAGTTGTAATAGGAAATGATACAACTGTTGGACTTGTATGATCAGGAAGTAGAGCAAAGAGAGGCGCTAAAGCTGTTCACCAACTACTGTATGTCCGTGGACCAAAGATGAGAAGTCCACTTCCATCAGAATCATGATACATGAAAACATTAAAGAAGCTCTCTAAACATTATTCTACAATTTGATTGATTTTCTCTCCCTATTAAAATTCGAAAACTAAGAGGCTTTGTAAAACCACAAAAAAAGGGACTCCAATTATGGTGAACAAAATTGGTCCAAACAACCCCAACTGCCAACTTCACCCCTCTCATTTGTAGACAAATCTAGTGCTCAGCCCTTGTCCAAGTCCCTATAACCAATACTAATAGCCCCTCTCACTCAACCATTCCTACAGCTATAACCTACTTGTTGTGATCATAATCAACAACTTATCCTGACTTTTACTCTTGTTGGATATCTCAATCCATAACGGAAGTAATTTGCTCTTTTGAATGGGAACCCAACTCCGTCTCCTCTTGCTCTTGCTTGACAGCACGAATTTTAGCGGGAAATTGAGATTGAGCAACAAATTAGGATTTAACTGAAATTAATGCTAGTCCTAGGGTTATATTTGCTAATCAATCTAGTCCAAATTCCTTAATTTGGGGGTAAGTTTATGCCCTCAACAATGTCGTTAAAAGAGCTAGAGTTCCTTTCATCTTAGAAATGATGTTCTTCGGTTGAAATATTATATCATCTGGGTTATTCATAAAGGAAGCCTTTGTGCTACAATGAATGGTCAATAAATAGCTTGAAATTGCTGATGATTGTGTTGCTCTATGTCTATAGTTAATGGATAGCATCCGTTGGATACTATCAGTTCCGAAACTTCTCAAGGGATCACTTAAAATTCCAAATCATTTTAAAATAGACCATTTGAAAATTTCATCCAATGATTTAATCATTTAAAAAGCCACAACGCATAATTTAATTTTCAATATATTACAACTTAGGTTTCTCCAGCAAAGCTAAGACTTTGAAGACACTAAAACAAACCTTTTGAAAAAGTTGTGAAGCCAAAATGATCATTGTTGACATTCTCTTCTTTTTTTTCTTTTGTTTTTGGTTAGACAAAATCATCCGTAAGGTTGTGATACCAAACTATAAGTTGTAAAATAATTTTGACAATTCTAGTGTCCTGATCCCAAGATAATGATATGATCTGTTCCAATATGCATGCACTAATGGGGAAGGGGACATGAAAATGAAGACTCATGGATGTGGAAAAATGCATAAAAAAGGTGCATAATCAAGCTTTCAACAGCATAATACCTGAGGAACAGTTGCAGACGAGAATGGTGGCAAGGTTACCTCAATGCCAGCATCCTGTTCCTGCAAACCCCGCACTTCCTTAGCAAATTTGATAACCTTGGGTTCATAGTTCAAGTGCCTCCGATCCTCAGTGGCATCGCTACACTCACATATCACAAACAGAGGAAGAAAGGTCTTCAGGTAAATTGAAAAACCAACTTTTTCTTTAACAAGTAAAAAGGATTTACAAAACACAGCACCGATAGAACTTTAGAATCTTGACTTCATAACGCATGAGTGCACTAATGTGCTCTTAATATTTAGCGAATGAGGATGAAAGAAAAAAGCTCAAGCAAGCGAACAACCAGAGTGCGAACCTAATAAGCTCAAATTTAGCTCACTATCATTTCAAATTGCTTGAAATAGTGATTGAAGCAGACAACCTCACAATCTCACCATCGCCCGCTTCACCACAAGTCTCCGCAATCAAGTCCACCGCTCTGAAGCGAAAGAGAGGCCTCATGTAAAATGAGAAACCGACTCTTGCTTAACAAGCAAAGAACTTACAAATTACAGCAACGACAGAACTCCGAAAAGTTGGGAGATTCTATTACATCATGGGCGTAACAATGTCTTCTTACATTCAGCGATGAACGTGAAGATCAGAGCTCACGCAAGCGAAAAAGCCAAAGCACGAGCCGACATAAGCTCCGATTGAGCTCACCATCACTTCAAATCGCTCACCTTGAGAAAGCGATCGAAGAAGACAACCTCGCAATCTCGCCGTCGTCCAGAGCGCCGCCGACGCCCGCCTCGCCGCAGAGCTCCGCGGCCGAGTCCACCGCTCTGAAGTGATTCTCGACGGAGCAGTCGAACGGCCAGACGCGGACTTCGGTGCTGCTCCCGGGATACTCCAACAGCGGCGACGCGTCTCGCTCGACGGCGCGCGCCGTCCCCCCGGCCTCCGACGCCGCCGCCGCGCCGCCGCCGGCTTTCTCCTTCCTCGTCGCTCGCCGGCGGCTTCCATGGCGATCGGCGGTGCGGCCCTTCTTCGGCTTGCGAACCGCGCGGGGCGAAAGTGAGATTGCCGGGTTTCGAACTTCCGTCTGCGATGAAAAAGAAGAGGCGTTTTGTATTTCCTTTCAAGGAGTTTCGAACCCTAGACCATGCTACTGCTAGCCGTACTTATAGTAAAACCCCGGCAAGAGCTAATTCCCTACTCAACCCCCGAATTTTACGTCTAATCTCAATTCTGCCCCGAACTCTTTTTTTTTTTTTTAATCTAGAAAATCCTCAATTTTTAATTCAATCCCAAATCTACCTACACGTCCAAAAATTACTATTGATTTCTTAAAAATTATCAATATCATGATGTTATTATTATTTCATATAAGGTGAAAGAATTGATAAAAGACACATAATAAACCTCTGATATTTGTTTATTTTCAAAATTTTGGTGGCAATTTCTTGAAGCGTGGGCAGGTTAGGGAAAAGAATGAAACTTAGGGGTTTTTTAAGACAAAAAAAAAGTTAAAAATAGAATTGAGATTTGATCTAAAATTGAAATTTTTTAAGGAATTAGGCCCCAAGCAAGCCCTACACTATTTTTTAGGGTCATGGGCAAGCACCAAAACTCCATCCTTGGATTTTTTACTAAATTGAAACAAGAAGAGATGTATCACATTCCCAAAGACGAAGACATACCAAGTCAATTGAGTATGCATTGCATAATAATATATTAACTTGTCAAATAAAGATAATCGCCACTATTTCCAAAACAGACATCACTCAATGAACACAGAGCCCGTCTTGAATGCTTCTCCGATCCCGGAAGTTCCGTGAAGAGAATAGAAGATGCTACTCCCACTCCCTCTATATTTTCTCCGCTTTGTCGAGATTTCATTCGTGCCCGGTGAGTCGCTACTTCCGGCGATCCCATTGTGAGCTCGGAACTCGACAATGACGGACATCGAATTTCTCTCCAGTTTCCTTAATGCAAAATGGAAATCAGCAGATTCAACTAAAAATTGCAAAGATAAATTTAGGAAACATCAATTATGAACCAAAAGTTCATTACCTAATCTGCCACTGATCGTTTTTTTGGATAAGACTTTTTTGTCATTAGAAAATTCACCATAGTAGTGTCCCATGTCTTTACATAACAAAGAAAAATCACAATAGGGAATAGTAGAGAACTAGTTCACAAGCAAAGATTCGTAACGATAGGCCTTCACTATCCAATCTGTAGTGTTGTTTGCCTCTCTCGGATAAAAAGTAATTTAGATACCTTGTAAGCAATCCAAGAGATGTGTACACTCCCTGACTAACGTTTGGCCAGCACATGGAGCTTCGGCCTGGCTCGTGATGGAGCTTTCCAGCGAAGTACAATTTGGCTCGATCTGAATTGAAGTATTTCCATCGTATAGTACCCTTGGCGAGAGGCTTTTCTTCGACTCTTCACAAACAGCAAACCCTGCCTCAAGGCTAGGGTCTCACGGCGAGTGCGGATGGAGCAATGATATTCTTGCGAAGCCACCCACCAGTTGCCCAAGATGGTCTTTGCAAATTCTAGCCATTGCTCCTTGTCGTGCGTCGCTACACCACAACTTATCAATGTTCAATTTCCATGAGCCCAATGGCGGCGGTGACCATCCCTTGACCAGTAAGTTTCTCTTCCCATATCCCCTCCATTTCCCCTCCTTTTGATTCCAATACTCGTAGAGGTTGAGGTCGTCAATTGCTTCAGCCATTATTCCCCGAGGTCAAGGTTTGATGTTTCAGTATACCCACATGTTACGTTCTTTTCATATGAGCCATGCACGCCGACTAGAATTTCACTTGATTGCGACTACGCATGGGAAGATAGGTTTCTAGTGAGCCATCTATTCATTTGAGTGACTACATCTGTTGATCTCTTTACTTTAATGCGGGGATCTGACCAGATTTCTCTTGTCCAATCACACCAAAGGAGAAGATTTCGATGTTTCAAGAGCAGGCGATGTAATGGGCACAATGTATTGAGCACGAGCCTTCTCTTGTAAAGGTTTTCTTTTGTGGGGAGAGCATTGTTGTATACACTCCATATAAAGAAATGAATCTTCAAGCAGCTGACTCTGCCATGTACGAGTCCAAAGGTTCTTGGGAGGCTGGTAGGATGTTTTTTTTTTTTTTTGTCAGAAAAGGAAATATTATATTACGAAAGAAACGTATTACAACAGCCCGCAACTTGGGCATCCGCGAACAAAAGGTCCGAAAGAAGGGGAGGGAGTGATGAGGCCCAATTCGGAGACAGTGTACCATGAGAATGGGCCTTGGCAGCCCAATCAGCCACCCAATTTGCTTCACGCCAGCAGTGACGAATCGTTAGGGCATTGAAGAAAGAAATTTTGGCAGCCGCTTCTGCAATTAAAGGACGCATCTCCCAGGGCGTTGAGGATGGATTATGCACAGCATTGGTCAACGTTAGACAGTCAGATTCAAGGACGAGGCGTTGATGATGTTTTCCATTATGCAGTAGGTAATCGAGAGTGTGTAGGAGCGCCTGGATCTCGATGTGCAGAGCCGATTTTGCTGTATAATCACAGGTAAAGCCATGGAGGAAAGTACCGGTATGATCTCTGAGGATACATGCCATAGCACCTTATGATGTTGTCTGTTGGTATGCACCATCAATATTTAGTTTGATTTCACCAAGATCCGAAGGTCTCCATAGACAATCTGGTGGGGAAGAAGCTCGGTTTATACACAGCAACGATTGGGATGAGAGTGCAGATATCCGCACCCGAGCTAGGGCCTCCTCAACGACCAACAGGGGATTTGGCCACTTGTGTCGAAAAATAAAACCATTGCGAGCTCTCCAAATCTGCCATAACAGAGCAGCGATGAGATCCATAGAAGGTAAGCAATCCCTACTTTCAATCTGTGCTGTGAGCCACTCATCCATTCGCTTGACTGATCGTGGGGTAATAGGAATGCAAATCTAGGGATGTGACCAAACTCGGCGTGTCCACGGACACAAAAGCAACAGATTTTCTGTAGTTTTTGGTGTATTTTGATTGCAGATAGGGCATGTCGGGGTGTCAGAAATGTGCCTCTGATATAGATTATCTCTGGTAGCTAGTGCATTCTGACAAACTAACCAAAGGAAAGGGCGAATTTTGGGGGGTAATTTAACTTTCCAAATAGTTTTCCAAAGAGTCGAAGGAGGTTGATATGATGCTGATGCTTGAGTATGATGCATGCTATTCTAAAATTGCCTTATAGCATGGTAGGCACTTTTGACTGTGTAGGCACCATTCTGAGTTTTGGTCCAGATAACACAATTAGTAGCATAGTTGTGTTAGGGAAATCCCTTATGATGTTTTGAAGATGACAAAATAAATCAAGGGCTACTAACATGTTTAATGGTTAAGAAATAGATCATGTAGATGATAGAACATGTAAATGATTTTATCAAAGTCAGAAGACGGCCAGAAGACTGAACGTTACATATGATTGAAGATTTCCAGACTTCTGTGTCAAAGTCTGAAGATTGCCAGACTCAAGACTCAAAGTCTGAAGACTACCAGACTTTAGTGTCAATGTCTGTTCTACATCAAAAGTCTGTCAAATCTGACTAATTCCAGACTGAATGTGAATGCTGAACCTAAGACGATTCTATGTCAAGCCGAAGCCGAAGACAGACTCTATGTCAAGCCGAACCGGGTACGACCTTAAAGCTAAATCGTTCGTAAGCAGATATGTTCACACATATTGTAAAGTCTACGACTCATATTGTAAAGTCTACGACTCGACTTTACATCCGATTTGATGAATCGTAACTCAAGTCCAATCATACAACGGCTAGTGATCGGGTTTGGATTCCACATCAAGATTGATTTGATTGATTTAATCTAATTGATTGACGATTGGATCTTGAAGACAAGAACTTTTTATACGAAGAAGCTTTACTTATGGAAACCAAGATTTCGTTTGTATGGGCGATCGGAATCAATTTGGGATTCTATCTTTGTCACTCAACGGCTACCAAATCTTTTAGATACAAAGTTATCCAATTGGTATATTGGAAGACGATTCTCCGGGATACTGTCCAACGGGTAGTTTGGAAGTGGAGGAGTATTTAAGGAGATCATGGACCGATGAGCACGTAAGAGACGGAGCGTAGAATTTATAATTCCAAAGTCTGAGCAACTTTCGATCATATACTTGTCTCTTGAGAGCTTAAACGTTTGTAATCGTGAGAGAAATACCAAAAGAGTGACTTGGTGAGATAGTGTGATCTACTACTAAGTGTTTGCACTCGAAGTTGTAATCTCTTGTTGATTGCATAGTGGAATCCAGCCAAGAAGGCTGTTAGCGTGGAAGAGTGGACGTAGGCTTGGATTAAGCCGAACCACTATAAATCTTGTGTTCTTATTCTCTTCCCTAACTACTTTATTTTGTTCATACTAGCACTCTCAGTTAGGACGCACCTGTATAGAGAGAATCTCTAAGGGGGCATCAAAGTGCTGAGTAAGAAGGGAAATGTTCCAGGTGGTGTTATTTGAAATGAATAGGTCCGCAACCATTTTGGGAGCCTCACGAGCGATAGGACCTCCAATAACCCCACTCGGCAGCCAACGGTCTTCCCAAATGTTAATAGAATGGCCATTACCAACTAACCATAGTAAATGAGGTATAATAGCATCCCTTCCAAGCAAAATACTCCTCCACCCCCAAGATGGTTTCGAGCCTAGGTCAGCATGCATAAAGTCTCTAGCATGAAAATACAGTCCCTTAAAAAGGTTGCTCTAGAGAGAGTTTGGATGTTGAAGTAGCCGCCAAGCTTGCTTACCAAGCATGGCCTTATTAAAATCTAACAAATCACGAAAGCCAATACCCCCACTTTGCTTGCTATTTTTAAGAGTGTCCCAATTCTTCTAATGGATACTCGATTTCTTGCCATCAGTTTGCCACCAAAATCGAGCAATTTTCTTCTCTATGGATTTACAAATAGACACGGGTATCTTGAAAATGGACATGGCATACTGAGGGATTGCCTACACGACAGCCTTTAGTAAAATTTCCTTTCCACCCTTAGAGATCAAATTCTCTTTCCACCCGTCTAATTTGGCATTTACTTTATGCAAACATTTCTCTCTTAGATTTGCCCTAGTCAGACGGTATACCAAGATATTTACCGGCCTTACCTAGCACGGGTATGCGGAGTTCCCGAGCAAGATTATCTTAAGGGCAATAGGACAATCCTTACTGAATAAAATTCCTGACTTATTTCGATTGACCATTTGGCCAATAGCATAACAATACTGATTGATGAGGTTAGCCAAATTCTGACATTCAAGTAAGGTACCATCTAAAAAGAAAATAGCATCATCCGCAAAAAAGAGGTGGGATAAAGTGGGACACCACCTGTTCAACTTGATGCCTTTGAGAAGCCCAATGGTAATTGCTTGATTCATAAGATGAGATAAAACATTGGCCAATAAAATGAATAGATAGGGTGAAAGAGGATCACATTGGCGAATACCTCTAGATGGTGTGAAAGACTGAAGTAGTTCACCATTAAACTTAGGGCCCGTTTGGTTCGGCTTTTGGGGAATGCATTTGCAGAAATGCAAATACCTTTGGGTAAAGGGGGTTTTCCAAAATGCAAATGTCGTTTGGTAAAATTTGCATTAAGAAACAACTTTGGCCAAAATACCGTTTGGTAAAATTCACATTTGTAATTAACTTTTATTAAATTAGAAAAGCAAAAATATGTTTATATTTTTTATATAAACATATTTTTATATAAAAAATATAAACATATAAACATAAAATATATTTATTAAACATAAAAAATATATATAAAAAAATAGATATGTTTAATAAATATATATATATATATATATGTTTATAAAATATATTTATTAAACATTAAAAAAAATATATAAAAAAATAGATATGTTTATATTTATAAATATATATACATATATATTTATTTATTTATTAAACATAAAATATATTTACATAAAAAATGGATATGTTTATATCTATATAAAATATATATTTAAATATATATTATATTTTTTATAAATATATATTTATTAAACATAAAATATAAAAAATAGATATGTTTATATTTTTTTATATAAAAATAAACATAAAATATATTTATTAAACATAATATATATATATATATATAATAGATATGTTTATATAAATATATATTTATATAAAAATAATAGGAGAAAAAAATAGATATGTTTATATTTATAAATATATTTATTTATTTATTAAACATAAAATATATTTATATAAAAAATGGATATTTTTATATCTATATAAAATATATATAAACATAAAATATAAAAATAGATATGTTTATATATTTATATAAAATATAAAAAAATATTTTTATATAAAAATATAAACATATTTATTTTTTATATAAATATATTATTTTTATATTTATTTTTATTCAGGCGGCCGATTGGTTTCTCCACCGAAAAAATGAACAATACCGGAAGTTGCATTCCGAAGATGCAACTTGCCAATGGACCTCAAGAGCCGTTGACGCTAAAGGCCCTAAAGCCACTTGGAGATGCAATTGCATCTCGCCAAAGTCGAGCAAAAAAATGAACCAAACAGCTTTGCATTTGGCCAAGGGACTTTAGAGCCCAAATGAGCATTCCAAATGCTGAACCAAACAGGGCCTTAACACTAAAGGAGACCGTCATGATACACTGCATAACCCAATGTACCCATGTAGTGTGAAAGCCAATCTTGAGGAGATAATCTCGTAGAAAATCCCACTCTACCCGGTCATACGCTTTCTGCATATCCATTTTCAAAACTGCTCGAAATTTCCTTTTGCATTTTCTGATATTAATCTGATGAAGCACCTCCTGCACTATTAAGATGTTGTCTTATATTTGGCGGCCACTGACAAAAGCATTTTGTTCATTTGATATGAGGTCAAGCAAGTAGGGCTTTAGGCGATTCGCTAGCACCTTAGAGATAATTTTATAGCCATAATTACAAAGGCTAATTGGACGATATTGATCAAGCCATTCAGGATGAGGGACCTTAGGAATGAGAGAGATTATAGTCCGATTGAGGAGAGGTGGCATGACTCCAGATAAAAAGAACTGTTGCACAAAAGATAGGAGGTCGTCCTGAATAATATCCCAATGAGTCTGGAAAAATAATCCATTTAAAACCATCAGGACCGGGTGCTTTAGTAGCTCCCAATTGGAAAGTGGCATCTCGGATTTCCTCTTTTGTGACCGGTGCGATTAGAGATAAGTTCATTTCCTCTGTAATCATACAAGGACATTGATTCAAGACAGGGCCATAATCTCGATTCCCCACGGACTGATATAGATTAGAAAAATAATCTATAGTCATCTATTGTAATATCTGAATATCACGTACCCAAACCTGATTGTCATCTTGCAGCATACTAATCCTGTTACGCTGTCACCGTTGAATAGTAGTGGCATGAAAAAATCGAGTGTTCCTATCCCCTCATTTCAGCCACTTTATGCGAGATCTCATAGCCCAATATTGTTCTTCCTGCTGCCATACTGTCTATATTTGTTGTTTTAGGGAAGAGACTAGCGGCCGATCATAATGATGGTGTGGTTGATTCACATGTTGCTGAAGCTGTTGATATAATACTGCAAGTTGTTGGTGACCCTTGGAGAATTTGCGTCTACTCCAGTGAGCTAGTGCGAAGGAGACCAACTTCAGTTTAGAAGTAAAGGAGGTCGGCTGATGTTGGGAACGCCAAGACCGAATGATGATGTCTCTACATTCCGGGTCCAAAATCCATAAGGCTTCGAAGACAAAAGGCCATGTCCGACGATGATGTACTCCATCCGTGATCAAGAGTAAGGGACTATGGTCTGATCCCACAGCAGGTAAAGCAAAAACTTCGGCCTCGGGATAGGCAAGACGCCAGTCCAAAGTACAAACAGCCCTATCTAATCTTTCCTTAACAAAATCAGCACCCGCCTTATTATTCATCCAGGTAAAAGAACATCCCTTACTTTCAATATCCATGAGGGAACAATCATGCAAGACATCCCTAAAATATTGCATCCGTTGAGAGCTGGTAGGATGTTGACAACAAGCTAAGTTATGTTTTTTTGGCCTAAGAGCACATTTTGTTGTAGCCACTCTTCACTGAATATAATCCCGTATGTTAACCATCCACACTAATTTATCCCTTTGTGAGTTGATACTTAGTAGGTTGGAGAGGATCTCTTGGACTATTCTTTCCTCAAAAAGTTCATGTAGCTTCACTAGGTTCCAATCATGGGTGATTGGCTCAATCAATTTCTCTACATATTTAGGGTTGTGTTGATTCACCACACCACCAATGCGGCCACTAGATAGCCACAGGTTTTCCCAAATTCAGATTCTTGGACCATCTCCCACTAAGGATCACACTTCGGATTCTAGCACCCATCTCCCAAACTTTGCCACTCCATAAAGGGTGATGACCATTTCTAGCATGCCAAAATTCTCCTTGCAGGTAATACAAGCCCTTCATAACTTCTCCCTAGCATCACCTTATTGAACTCCACTAAGTTCCTAAATCCCAATTCTCCTTTATCTTTCCTTGTTTTCCATAACTCCCAAATCCTCCAATGGATTCCTTGTCTTTCAACATTTTGTTTCCACCAAAAACAAGCAATCTTTTTTTCAACTGATTTGCAAATACAAACCTGAGTTTTGAAAATGGATACCACGACCAATGGAAGTGCCTAGACTACTATCTTGATAAGGATCTCTTTACCCGCTTTAGACATCAATTTCTCTTTTCAACCCTCTAGCTTCGCATTAACATGCGTTAAGATCCAAGCAAACATTTGTTTCTTTGACTGTCCCTAGTCTAAAGGAATACCTAGGTATCTGCCTATTTTGTCAATAATAGGGACATAAAGCTCATCCGCCTTATTCTCCTTAATTAGCTGTGGACAATTTGGCCCGAAGAAGATGCGCGATTTGTTTTCGTTTATTGCTTGACCTAAAGCATAGCAATAGTAATTTAAAATATTCTCCGGGCTTTGGCATTCTTTAATCGTACCATCGAGGAAGAAGATGGTATCATCTACAAAGGGTAGATAGGAGATCGTGGGGCAACACCTATTTAGTTCTATTCCACGCAGGCTCTCATTCAAGATTGCCTTGTTCATAAGCATAGATAATACATTTGCCATTATGATAAAAAGAAAAGGTACCTTATCTTAACCCTCAGGAGGGTTGAAACTGTTGGAGTGGTTCCCCATTCATTTTCACACTAAAAGCCACTACGGAAATATATTGTTTGACTTGTTGTACTCATTCCTCATAGAAGCCCATTGTTTTCATGCAGTTATATATAGGAAGCCCATTTCAACTCTATCATAGGCCTTTTGCATATCAAGTTCGAGAATTGCCCGAACTTTCTTTTCGCTCTTTTGGATGCAGAGCTAGTGAGGCATCTCTTGGACTATCAAGATATAATCATGTATTTGTCTACCACCCACAAAGGCACTTTGTTCTATAACAATAATCTCAAGAAGCCATGGTTTGAGATGATTGGTCATTACTTTTTAAATAATCTTGTAATTAAATTTGCACAAGCTTATTGGCCTAAATTATGAAATATTCTCCAAGCTGGCGACTTTTGGAATCAATACATACAACATAGGTCAAGTGAAGGGTCGAAAGTACTTGTAGTGAAGAAACCGTTTACCATATCGAATACATCCTACTAGATTTCGGTCTAGTATTAATGATAACATTGCCATTTTAATCCATTTGGACCAAGTACCTAAGTTGCTCCCATTTGAAACATTACTTCTTTCACTTCCTCTATTTACACATTTTTCATCAAGGCCGCATTTATCTCATCATGGACAAGGTTTGAGCATTGGTCAAGTATAGGTTGGTAATTTATGGGCCCCACAGTAATATAGAAGGTGCTGTAGAATTGCCCAATATGCTATTTTAAAGTTTCAGGGTCATGGCACCATTGATTGTCTTCCAGTTTTAGCATTAATGCCTAATTATGTATTCTTCTTTGTATTATTGTGGCATGAAAAATATTTGGTGTTTTTGTCCCCCCAACCTAAGCCAACCAAGGATCTCATACTCTAGTACATATCATCCTGCCTCCATAATCTCTCTATTCAGCCTTTGAGTCGTTTCATTCCCCCCTAAAGCTTGCCCCACTTGCATTATTAGTAATCTCAGTAAGTCTCTTCATTAGACACTCAACTTGCCGTCAAGCATCGGAAAATTTCCTTTTATTCTAGGACCCCAATGCACTAGCTACCTTCCTCGATTTCCTCCCTATGTCTCCACAAGAACAAAACCTATAAAGACATGCCTTTTTAACCACATCCTTACACTCTAGGTCTTTTACCCAAGAAGCCTCAATGTGAAACTATTATTGCCTCTTGTTGTTCTTCAAGTGCATTGCAATAAGAAGTGGACTACAGTCAAAGCCTATAGCTGGTAAAGCATATGTCTCCACACTTTGGAACTCTACTCATCATTCTAAGTTGCATATTGCCCTATCCAATCTTTCCCTCACTATGACTTCCCTTTCTCTTATGTTAAACCATGTATAGACGCATCCCTTACCTTTCATATCCATTAAAAAGCAATCATTTAACATTATGCCCCAGGTCTAAGATTAAGGTTTTTCCAAGGAGTTGTCTTATAGAACCAGAGAATCAATATCCAACCCGTCTAGTTGATCCCATCCACCTAGTTTACATGTACTTTAAAAGTATGTGTTATATATTTAGTTCATTTAATATAGATGATAATTATAAATAGTATATTAAATTGTAGATTATCCACATAAACTTACGATTACAATTTTTTTCATAATTTAGTACATATAAGTTTATTACATGAATAAATTTTCATTTAATTGTGGGTTAATTCTTACATTATAATAAGATAAATTAACCAAGGTAATCATGATATCTCTTTATTAATTTATCTAAATCTTCTCCTTCTTCATATAGAATACTTGAGTGGCGCAAAATTGAAAAGATTGCAATTCAGATAGAAGCTAAATATTTATTGTATGCATTTGGTACTAATACAATTTGTGGGAGGGAGTCTTTTTACATGATTTGATACTTAAGGGGGAAAATGATGGTAATTGCTGAAAAGTTGATGGGCTCTTAAATGGTATTCATTATTTCCCTCAATTCTCAATCCATTTAAATTCATATCAAATTAAATAAGTTTAGTCTCAATCCACTTAAAATCATATCAAATTAAATTTTAGAAGTTACCATTTAGGCTACGTTTGGCAGTCGGGATAAAATTCGGGATAGGATATAATTTATCCTATCCTACGTTTGGTGCTCACTCGGGATAGGATAAAGTCGGATATAAGGGGGATATAGACGGGATAAAATTATCACGGGGGGTGGGATAAAGGTGGATAGGATTTCTAACGTCCATAATAGGAAAGTTATTTTTTTTTAATAACAAATTTATTAAATTAACAAAATTGAAATTATATTTCAATATAAATAATATTTGAATTCTAATTTAAGAAAATAAAAATAAAAATTTATTTTTAATTAATCTTATTTTAATTATATTTTATAATAAACATTCAATCTATAAATTAAATATTTATATTTATTATATATTTTAGGTATTTTTGTATTTTAAATATGTTAGTACAGTTTACTATTTGATAAATTTTTATTAAAGAATGATGAAAGGGAAAAAAGAAATAATAATGAAAATAATATAAAAAAAGAGGAAAAATATAATAAATAATAAATAATAAATAAATTAAGGAATAATGTTACGAGATATTTTCACCATATTCATTTATGAACATTTATGTTCATTTATAATGATATGTCGTTTATATAAAAAAAAAAATATATATATATATATATATATATATATACTTGATGTGAACATATCCGACTTTAATACTGTGATTCACCAAACATTGGACGGGACATAAAAAAATCCTAGGATTTCATATCCTATCCTATCCAATCCTATGCCGATTAGGAATCCGGACGACCAAACGTAGCCTTAAGAGCCCATCAACTCTTCAGCAATTACCATCCTTTTTTCCCCTTAAGCATCAAATCATGTAAAAAGACTCCCTCCCACAAATTATATCATTACCAAATGCATACAATAACTATTTTGCTTCTATCTGAATTGCAATATTTTCAATTTTGTGACATTCAAAATGTTCTATATGAAAAGAAGAAGAAAAATCAATCTTATTAATACATGTTAGTCTTATTTTGTGAGTTTAGGGTATTTCCAAATGACGCAAAATTTCTAGGTGGTAAGACTTTCGTGGAGAGGAAAGGTAATAGTCCTTTTACCCCATATATATATATATATGTGTGTGTGGGGGGGGGGGGGGGGTGCACGCGCGCGCGTATTAAAAGAATTACATGTTGTATTTTTACTTCATTTGATATACATATGTGATAATTATAAACAGTATTTAAATCATTGATTATCATTATAAGTCGTGGTATTAACATTATCCTCGTAAATTTACAACTAATTTTTTTATAATTAAAGTATATAATGAATAATTTTCCATTTAACTTGAAATTAATTCATATAGTACGATTCAGTAAAACCAAGTGTTAAAATTAATTTATCTGTATCTACACGTTATAAGCAAAAACGGATTCCTACCTTTCAGAAGAAGAAATCACTCTACATTCTATTAATGGCCCGTGGTGAACTATATATTTCATGAAGAAAAATTTATATGCATGCAATAATAATTATTAATTTATCTATAAATAAATTATGGCAGTTACAATTTAAGAATTTATTAGATCTTTAGCAGGTTGTGATCCATTTATTTACTCACTTCTCAATTCATTCAAAATTTTGACAAAAATAAATTCATTTAAAGCCATATCAAATTAAATAAATTTTAGTGGTTACAACTTAAGAACCCATAAACTCTTTAGAGATTACTATCCATTTATTTCTTAAGTATCAAATCATGAGAAAAGATATTACAATGTACTATTCTTATAAGTTTTAGCTTGTCGTAGATAATCAATTAGAATTTGAGCAAACTTTCCCCTTCCGAAAATTATTACATAAAACAACTATTTAGCTTCTATCTAAACTACAATCTTTTCATTTATTCACGATATGATGAGGTTGTTTATTTCTGATAGAGAAATGATTGCGTAACAGTCTTTAATTTATTGTAAAAATAACAATGAACTATAAAAAAATCAAATAACAAATAATTATAAATTATTGTGGGATCTACTCATTCATGAATTTATGATTCACAACAAACTGTTATTTTAGAGTAGTATAAAAACTGTTATGCTAACAAAGCTCTTTATGATATTCAGATGTTGGTAGATGTTAATAATAAACTAAAATAATCCCCTCTGAAAAGAAAATATGCAGTAAGTCAAGTGAAATATTTTGAAATACATGAATGTTTGCTATAAATGATCCTTCATCACATGTTCAAGATCTGATCTCGGTCACAACAGTCGAGGAGTCAAAGTTGCATGTGTCGTTGCTATTAAAGCTGATATCAAACTTCTTCATTACATGTCAAAGCTCTATTCTCGGTGACAATATTCCAGGAGCCAAAGTTGTACGTGTTGTCGTTGTGAAAGCTAATACCAAACTCCTTTGTCACATTTTAAGCTATGTTCTCGGTCACAATATTCGAGGGGTTGAAATTGCATGTGTCGTCACTGGTAAAACTGTTATCGAACTCTTTCGTTACATGTTAAAGCTCTATTCCCGGTCATAATATTCGAGAATCCGAAGTTGCATGTATTGCCGCTATTAAAGTTGATATCAAACTCCTTCATCAAATGTTAGAAGCTCACTTCTCTGTCACAATATATGCGGTGCCGAAGTTGCATGTGTCATCTTTAATAAAGCTGATATCAAACTCTTTCCTCACATGTTTAAGCTCTATTCTCCATCACAATATTCGAGGGCTGACAAGGGCGAGCTACGTCAAAGGCTGGCGAGGTCGACCTTGTCAACCTTCATCTCTAGCTAGTCATCGAGGCCTAATAAAAGATTAGAGAAAGAAGGAAAGTTTAAAAAAAAAATAAAAATAAATTTGAAAATATTATCAAAAATGATCCACGTCACTGTAGACCTAGTCACGTAGCTTGGCCGGCATTTATGTAATGGATTTCCGACTAAAATTGACCAAATGAACTTAAATACAACAGGTTCTTGACTCAATTGACCCAAAAAAAAAAAAAAAAACACTCTAAGACTGAATTCGCACATTTGCACTAGATTTATGATTTTTTTGATAATTTTCTCTTATGCATGCCCTAGTAAGTGAAATTATGCAAAGAACTTGGTCTCCATGATGCTCTTTTACTACTATTGTTATTTTTCTTTATGCATAGTTTTGCCTTTATTTGTATGGAAATTTTGACTTTTGGAGGGATAAGTATATCCAAAGTGTAAAAAGTTGTATACAGTGTTCACTTTTGTATCAAAAGTTTTTTCAAATTACTTAAGTGTCACTTTAAAAAAAAAATGATCATTTAAGTGTCAACTCCGGTCTGAGTCACTGGAAATCTGATGTGGCTATTTTATTAATTTCTCAATCCTACGTGGCTCACCAACATGTCTAATTAGCATATAACTCCTAAAAGACGTTGTCCAAAAGTTGTAAATAGTGATCATTTAAATGCCAAATTATATTTAAAGTGATCATTTGAGTGCTAAATTTTGTTTAAAGTGATCATTTTAGTGTCAATCGTTGTTAAAAAGCGATCATTTTAGTATTAAGCATGCCAATGGAAATGTCATGTGGACTGGAGTTTTAAAAAAAAAAAATTGTCAAGTCATATTATAATTTTAGTTATAAATGACATGTAATCAATTTGGCCGAAATTTTTCACTGTTGACACTTAAATAATCGTTTTCTTTTCTCATATTTAGCATTTAAGTGAGCTGGTGAAAAAATTTTGAACTAAAGCAAGTGTCATACACAACTTTTAGCACTTCTAGTGTACTTATCCTAACTTTTGGTTATAACTTCCCTGCTACCAGCTCAAAGTACCAATCAGACAGCACAACGCCATCTGAGTCTAGGACTACAATAAACCAATCCATGCAATACAAAATCTGACCACGGAGAAAATATTACATTGAAAAGAGAAAATATTAGGTATGTCTCATGCTCCAACGTGGCAAACAAGAAGATGGTAGGAAGGCGACACATGTCCTCATGGGACCCACAATCTAGAGAGAAAAAGAGGCACCATTTTGTAAAAATTTCAATCTTATACTGTAAAGTTTTCTTTCTTCACGCCTCTCTCTCTCTGCTCTCCCTGCTCTCTCTCTCTCTCTCTCTCTCTCTCTCTCTCTCTCTCTCTCTCCACCCTCCCTCTTTCCAATTGGCGAATCACCATGAGCAACCGACAAACCAAGAGGATACTAGCGAGACGACCATGAGCAACCGATCGACATGCGACCTCCCTCCCTCTTTCCAACCGGCAAACCACCATGCCAGCCCTCCGGCTCTAAATCTGGCCCTGACTCGTCCATCCCCTTCTCTTTCTCCCCCCTTGCATCTCTGTTTGCCCTCCCTCTCTTCGCGGCGAACCAGCGCGTGACCGGCGAACCACCGCGCCCCCCTCTAGCCCCAAATCTAGAACGTTCACACCTGACCACCTCACACCCACCGGCCTGTTGTTCTCTAGTTCCACCCACATCACAATCCCACCAGTCGCTCGCCCAACCTCCTTCGTCGAGTCCCTAGCCATTCTCTCTAACATCCAAGTAATTTCGTTTTTCTCTCTTTTTCTCTAATGGGTTTGCGGTGATATTTGGATGTTATATTCTTATGTCGATGATGAGATTTGATTGTCATGAATGTGCGGACTAAGTATATCATATATACTTAACGATTAGTTGGGCTAACTACATTTTCTCTGGTTTAGGAGCTTGTCAATCCATCAATCAAGCTTGCTGATGTTTTAGGACTTAGTTGAATTAGGTGGCCGTGGCACAGCTTTGGGGAGAAATGTTACCCAATCTCGTACTTTACCCAATTTTGGGGATCCGTTTAGGAAACATGAGATGCGCTACAAATAATTGTTTCCTTTTCTCATAGATACTTGTGGTGTTCTTCTAACTTAGATACTTGTGGTGTTCTTCTAACTTATGTAGTGTTATTTTTGATTATATGGTCTAAGAAGTAAAAAGAAGCCCCTTGGCCAAGGCGTTAGATTAATACATAGTGCTTTAAGTCCTCTCATGGCCGGCCTATCCCTTTTTTTTTTTTTTTCCTGATGGTGGTCCATGCATCACTTGGACCATTGGACATTGGCTTAGTTGTCTAGCTTCAAGGCTAGAGTACGAGATTGGGTAACATTTGTCCCCCAAAGCGATGCCGCTAGACAACTAAGACAATGTCCAACAGTCCAAGTGATGCATGGACCACACATCAAAAAAAGTGGCTAGGCCAGCCATTAAAGGACTTAAAGCACTACGTATTAATCTAACGCATTGGCCATGGGCCTTCTTTTTACTTCTTAGACCATATAGTCAAAAAGAGCACTGCACAAATTAGATGAACACCCTTGCAAACAATTACCTGTAGCACATCTCATGTTTCCTGAACGAATCCCCAAAATTGGGTAGAGTACGAGATTGGGTAACATTTGTCCCCCAAAGCGATGCCGCTAGACAACTAAGACAATGTCTAACAGTCCAAGTGATGCATGGACCACACATCAAAAAAAGAGGCTAGGCCGGCCATTATATGACTTAAAGCACTACGTATTAATCTAACGCATTGGCCATGGGGCTTCTTTTTACTTCTTAGACCATATAGTCAAAAAGAGCACTACACAAATTAGATGAACAACCTTGCAAACAATTACCTGTAGCACATCTCATGTTTCCTGAACGAATCCCCAAAATTGGGTAGAGTACGAGCTTGGGTAACATTTGTCCCCCAAAGCGAGATTGGGTAACATTTGTCCCCCAAAGCTAGACAACTAAGACAATGTCCAACGGTCCAAGTGATGCATGGACCACACATCAAAAAAAGAGGCTAGGTCGGCCATTAAAGGACTTAAAGCACTACATATTAATATAACGCATTAGCCATGGGGCTTCTTTTTACTTCTTAGACCATATAGTCAAAAAAAGCACTGCACAAATTAGATGAACACCCTTGCAAACAATTACCTGTAGCACATCTCATGTTTCCTAAACAAATCCCCAAAATTGGGTAGAGTACAAGATTGGGTAACATTTGTCCCACAAAGCAAGATTTGGTAACATTTGTCCCCAAAGCGATGCCGCTAGACAACTAAGACAATGTCCAAAGTGATGCATGGACCACACATTAAAAAAAAGGGGCTAGGCCGGCCATTAAAGAACTTAAAGCACTACGTATTAATCTAACGCATTGGCCATGGGGTTTCTTTTTACTTCTTAGACCATATAGTCAAAAAGAGCACTGCACAAATTAGATGAACACCATTGCAAACAATTACCTGTAGCACATCTCATGTTTCCTGAACAAATCCCAAAAATTGGGTAGAGTACGAGATTGGGTAACATTTGTCCCCTAAAGCGAGATTGGGTAACATTTGTCCCCCAAAGCGATGCCGCTAGACAACTAAGACAATGTCCAACAGTCCAAGTGATGCATGGACTACACATCAAAAAAAGAGGCTAGGCCGGCCATTAAATGACTTAAAGCACTACGTATTAATCTAACGCATTGGCCATGGGGCTTCTTTTTACTTCTTAGACCATATAGTCAAAAAGAGCACTGCACAAATTAGATGAACACCCTTGCAAATAATTACCTATAGCATATCTCATGTTTCCTGAACGAATCCCCAAAATTGGGTAGAGTACAAGATTGGGTAACATTTGTCCCCCAATGTTGTGCCACTACCACCTAATTCAATTAAGTCCTAAAAGATCAGCAAGCTCATTTGACGAACTAACAAGCTCTTGAACCAGAGACAACATAGTTAGCCCAACCAATCATTAAGTATATATGATATACTTAATCCACACATTCATGAAAATTAGATCTGATCATCGACATAAGAGTATAACATTCGAATATTGCCGCAAACCCATCGGAGGAGAATACCCATCAAAGAAAAAGGGAGAAAAGCCAAATTACCTGGATGTTAGAGAGAATGGTTCGGGACTCAACGAATGAGGTTAAGCGAGCGACTGGTGGGATTGTGATGTGGACGGAACTGGAGATCAACAAGTCAGTGGGTGTGAGGCAGTCGAGCATAAACATTCTAGATATGGAGCTGGGAGGGTGCGTTGGTTCGCCTTGAAGAGAGGGAGGGTAGACAAAGACACAAGGGGAGAGAAAAAGCATGGAACGGACGAGTCGAGGCCAGATCCAAAGCTGGAGGGCCGGTGCGGTGGTTTGCCAGTTGGAAAGAGGGAGGGCAGAGAGAGAGAGAGAGGGAGGGAGGTCGCACGCCAGTCGATTGCTCGCGGTCATCTCAGCTGGTATCCTCCTGGTTCAGCGGTTGCTCACAATGGTTCACCGATTGGAAAGAGGGAAGGTGGAGAGAGAGAGAGGGAGTTCGTCGAAGAGAGAGAGTGAGGGTAGAGAGAGAGAGGCATGAAGAAATTTTTATCATCCTCTCTATATTCAGGTTACTCCAGGAAAGCACAAAATTGCCTCTTTGATGCTATTTGCTTTGCCGCAAATGTAAATTATTAGATAAAAAAAATCAATAATTCTAGTTTACAATTACATCCATTAGCATTCACTTACGGCTCTTTAATGATTCAGCCACTCTTTTAAGCATCGCAAAAGAATTCATGAGGAGACTATGGAAGTGCTTGATTCTATATATCAATAGTGCCTCACTACAAACATTATGACGAAACTCTTTATCTCACCAAGACATAGGCATCATCAGAGTAGATGGATTTCAAATTAATTTCTGAAAGGTTTCGGAAGTTATTGAACTTAAAATTGTATCATACCAATTCGGTCTGCTCCCCGATCCTAGGAAATAATCCGAAGGATAAGAATCCTCCAACTGGTAAGACAGCTACTCAGCAAGCTTCTCCCCTGAAGGATCCTCACCTGGATTCAGTTCTCTCAGCTGAAAGGTCCGCCGCCCCTTCCAAGCCGATTGCCAACCAATGGCGGGTAGGCAAGCGGTGGTAACTCCCTTCATCCCCCCGTATATACCTCATATTACATAGGTGTTTGAAATATTAGGGGTCTTATGAACCCCATTAAACAGGCTGAAAATTAGACACTTTGTCTTCTCCAATAGCCTCTACCGTATCGGTCTACTGGAAACCAAAGTTCCAAAGTTCCAAAGTTTCTTTTCCCATCTATTTCAGTGGGTCTTTTGTTGGAATGTAAGTGGTTCTTTAATTATGAATACTCTCCTAGAGGGAGAATCTAGTTAGGCTGGAACCCTTCTTTTGTGAGTGTGGATATCTTTTCACACAGTTCCCAAGCAATTCATGGCAAGTTTATGTTCCATACCACGAGACCGGAATGTTGCTTCTCAGTCATCTATGCGGAGCACACCTTCGTTTCTCATTGGTCACTTTGGGCGAAACTAAATCTCTTAAGTGCTAGTATGCAGGACACTCCATGGCTTGTTGCAAGGGATCTCAATGCCATTTGGGACCCATATGACTGGGTTGGTAGCTCGAATACTTGGCTCTCGTCTTTTGATGAATTTGGCCAATGCCTAGTCCAGCTGAGCTAGAAGACCTAAGGAATGTTGGTTATCAGTTTATTTGGTCCTCTTCCTCGGGGGCTAATTGAAAAATGAGAAAGATTGAGAGGGTGCTTGTCAATACTAAATGGCGCAATGTATTTTCTTATTTCGAAGCATCCTTCCTTGCTCTTGGCATTTCCAACCATTGTCCCATGGTTGTTAAAGTCATGGTCCCGTTGACTTGTAGAAAACCCTTCAAATTCTTCAACTTTTGGATGGACCATCCATATTTCAATGCTATTGTTGCCCAGGTGTGGGATGACCTGGGGGAAGGAACTCCTATGTTCAAGCTGTGCTATAAGCTCAGAAACCTAAGGGCTACCTCAAGCTTCTCAACAAGGACTCCTTCTCTAATATCTCTAACAAAACAACTATGGCAACAGTGCCCTTCGAACTGCTCAGGAGGCCCTTCAACAGGACCCAAACAACTTAATGCTAGCTGACCTTGAGAAGCACCACCTCCGAACCTTTTCTAGTCTTTGGTTACACGAGGACGTTTTCTACATATAGAAGTCTAGGGTTCAGTGGATCAAGGAAGGTGATTGAAATATCGAGTTTTTCCCCCCACTCGGTTAACAAAAGACAACTAAGGAACCGTATCATTTTTGTTTTGGATGGTTTGGGTACCCCAATTAGTGATTTGGAAAGGGTGCAGCAAGCTTTTGTATCCCATTTCCAAGGACTTTTGGCGTCTATTGCTCCTCCGATTCACCCTCCATGTAGGAGCTACAGGCAATTATTCAGCATTCCCTCGATGCAACCCAGGTACATTCCCTTTCCCATCTTGTGACTGATGAGGAAGTCTATGATACCCTGTTCTTGCGTTCTGTTGGCGAGGCACCTAGACCATATGGTTTTAATGTTGATTTTTTCAAATGCAACTGGGAGGTTGTTGGTCCATCAGTCATTGAAGCGATTAAGGATGTTTTTTCCTTTATGGGAGATTGCTATGTCAGATAAATAGCACGATCATAGCTTTAGTTCCTAAAACTCCCAATGTGTCTACAGTCTCAGATTATAGAGCCATTGCTTGTTGCAACACTATCTATAAATGTATTGCCAAGATTATTGCTAATAGACTCATCCGTGCTCCATTCCATTATCAATCCATCTTAGAATGCGTTTGTTAAAGGCCGCCAGATTAGTGACAATATAATGCTGGCCCAAGAGCTCTTTAGTGGATTTCATCATGATGCTAATTCACCAAAGTGTGCTATTAAAGTGGACTTCCAAAAGGCGTATGACACCATAGATTGGGGCTTCTTGGAACTTTCTCTCCTAGCTTTTGGTTTTCCCGGCCAATTCATTGGTTTGGTTATGACCCGTGTCCATACCCCCATGTTCCATTAATGGAGAGATCCATAGATTTTTATCCAGCGGTCGTGGATTATGCCAAGGGGACCCTATGTCTCCTTATCTATTCACTTTAGCCATGGAGATTTTCTCGAGGATATTACATCGTCAAGCTAGTCAATCGGACTTTAGGTTCTTTTGGAGGTGCAAATCTACTCGCCTTTCCCACCTGTTCTTCACGGATGATATTTTCCTCTTTTATGAGGGAAATATAACTTCGGTTACTCTCTTAAAGGATGGCCTTGCCACCTTCTCCTCCTGGAGTGGTTTAAGGCCTAATTTGAACAAGAGTGATGGCTTCCTCTCGGGTGGTGGGGATAACACTTGATCCTAAATTCTCCACTCTCTCGATCTCTAGGAAGGAACTTTGCCAGTCCGGTACTTGGGAGTCTTGATCATTACATTTAGGCTTGGCAAGGCAAATTGTAGTGCCCTCATCAATCTCATTACGGCTAGAGTACAATCTTGGGCTCAGAGATTCCTATCCTTCGCGGGTCGATTACAATTAATTAGGTCTGTCCTCCACTCAATACATGTCTACTGGGCTAGTATCTTTATACTACCTAGAGTGGTTCTGGACCGAATTGAACAAATATTCTGTCAATTCTTATGGAAAGGCATGGGACTTGAAATGGGTGGTGCGAAAGTAACCTGGGATGAAGTTTGCCTCCCTAAAGAGGAAGGAGGACTTGGTATTTGGAAACTCCGTGACCGTAATACCGTAGTCATGTTGAAACACATATGGATCATTTTCACAGATAAGGAATTATTATGGTGCAGATGGATCTATTATGTTCACTTAAAAAATAAGGACTTTTGGGTAGTCTTTAAGCCAAGATTTTGTTCCTGGGCTTGGAGAAAGTTACTTGATCTACGAAGGGACTTCCAAAAGTCCTTTAAATGGCAGGTGGGTGATGGCCTATCAGTGTCCCTTTGGTTTGACCCTTGGCACCCTAGGGGACCTTTGAATACGATCTTCACGGATAATTACATCTACTGTTTGGGTCTACCCAGTCAAGCTACGGTTGCGGACTTATTCTCAATTGCAGCCAAGCCAACAAGGCCATTATGGAGTTGTGGATGCATCCTATCCCAACACTATCTCAAAACCTCGACTGCTTGACTTGGTTGGAGCATTCTTCGGGTGTGTTCTTGGTGGTGTCAGCTTGGCAAGCCATCTGTCCCAAGAGAAATTTGGTCCCATGGTGCTACTTTGTATGGAACAAAACTCTTATCCCATGGTATCAAGTGCACCTTTGGCTCACAACCAAGCATTGACTACGTACCTAGGTCCTTCTACTATCCTATAGTAGAATTGCTGATGTTTCTTGTGTTTTTTGTAACTCTAGACCCGATTCGATCGATCATCTATTTTTTGATTGCCACATTACAACTGGTCTTGCCATGTTTTGGGCTGCTAGATGCAACCTCCCTTGGCAAAATAGGGGGTGGATGGACAATCTTCAGTGGGTCATCAAGTTTATCCTAGGTAGTGACTTTTATCAAAGTATTGCGAGTACTCTTTCGGTGCTCTATGCCACACCATTTGGAAGACTCGGAATGACACTCTTCCGGGGCCAAGCCCTATTCATTCCCGCAATGAAAAAACATTTCATCAAAGCTATGAAGGATAAGGCACTTACCTTCAATCACATTCTCAACACACCAAAAAACAGGAGGATCCAAAGAAGTTGGGGACTCGACTCCACTATCTTCTCTTCGGTGGTGTCTATTCCCTCTTGGTAATTTTGTTGAGGGTTGTCCGTGCTTGACTTCCCTTTTCGTTTCTTTTTTTTCTTTTCTTTTCTCGGCACCCTTCCACTCGTTATGACTACTTGTATGCCATTATGAGTGTAAGTTTTGGTACCGAGACCCCTAATGTATAGCCATGTTTGGTTAAAAGTTAATATATTGCTTACATTACCAAAAAAAAAAAAATCGTGTCATACCATGTTGATCATGCCAGAAATTGTCCACCCTATTTCGAAGGCCAATAAGGATGTGTCCTAGACCGTGGAAAAAATCGTAAAAAATAAAAATAAAAATTGCTTCCTTCTTCGATCGCTTTCAAAGTCAAAGAACCCAGAAGATCGAGAAAGAAAACCCAAAAGAGAAATGGAAGACAACGGAGGAGGCGAGGACCCAAAAAGAAAAGAAAACCCAAGGAATCAACCAAAAAAATGGTGGGAGTGGATCTTAAAACACAAATGGCGAGAGTTTATCTTAAATCCAAGGATGTTCGAGTTAAGTATGATCTTGACAAAGTGGATCATGTTTCTAAGGATTGTGGAAGGTCTAACCAAAATTTTCGTGTGTCATGCATATAATTTAGATAATGTAAATAACTCAAACAAAATTGAGTTGATCTGGTCTAGGCGAGTAAGGCCCTATCTTGACTTTTTTGAAAATATCTTTATTAATATGCTATTTGTTGATCATTACGTATTACGACCCAAACATGCAATCATACTATATTTTGTATTAGCTTCTTAAGAGCTAAAAAAGATGGGATTAATGTGCTAACTCTTGATACAGGATGGCGTTCCAAGCATGCGTAACTACTTTGGAAGTCTTATTTTGGGGTGTGCAATCAATTTGAGATTATTTTTCAACCTAGAAAATCTTCATTTTTACGCCCATTTCCCCCAAATTTGACATCACATTACTTTTTTTTTCCTTAGCTATTCGATATTTCATTAATGGTTTCAAATATTTTTATGACTTCAGTAATATGTTTGAAAAGGATTGATACATTAATTTATAATTTTCAATATATTTGTAGTTTTAGATATTTTTTATCATCCCGATGCCAATTCAAGGGTTAGAATCTCAAGATCGGTAACTTGAATTAGCCCTAAGACGGTGGGAGTTGGTCTTAATCCCAAGACCCTGAGAGTTTTCCTTAAATCCAAGGATGTTTGAGTTTGATATGATTTGAATAAAGCGGATCATGTAACCAAGGACTATGGAAGGTCTAGCTGAATTTTCTGTGTCGTACATGTGTAGTGCATATAATTTGGATAAGGCTTCCTTTAATTCGCTCAAAATGACTAATGATACTCTAATTGAATAATTTTTTATGTTAATATCCTGAAAAACTCCAAATTAGTACACATTTGACAAATTTACCATAAAATTAATTTTTTAACAACCAAAAACCTCAAACTGATATTATTTGACAAATATACTCCAAGTTTTTACACTTATAATAAATTTACTCTCTATTAGTTTTTGTTAAATTTATTGTTAAATTAATGGATTAGATAACACATAATAGTTTACCGGTGTATCAGTTTAAGATTTTACTCTTTATTTATCCCAGTTGTACTATTTTTATAGTGTTAATCCAATTTAACATATGGTATATTTTTCATAAATATATTAATTTGGGGTTTTTAGATGTTAGAGGGTACCAATTGGGGATTTTGTAAGTCAATTAGGATGAACTTGTCATAAATATAGTAATTTAAAATTTTTTATAGTCAAAAAATTAATTTATGATAAATTTATCATATATATGTATTAATTTAAAATTTTCAATGTTAATTTTTATATGGGAAAAGGAGAAGGTGGTTTATGAGTGGTCGAGGACAGGCCTCGGCCTTATCGTATTTCCTTTGCTGGTTCGGTCGGGCAAAAGCCGAAGCGGCTCGAGAAGACGACGAAGCATAGGGTGACCGCAGAAGAAGAGATGATGGCGGTGGTGGTGGAAGTCGGTCATCCTCATCGGTGTCGCTTATCGACGCCATTTCCGCTTTCCTCTGCTCGTCGGCGTGCATCATCCTCCAGCGCTTCGCTCACTCCGCGAACTGTACGGAGCTACGGCCGTTCGTCGATACGCCCCCGAAACTGAGACTAGGGAGCAGCGCAAGGTCGGTGCCGCCGCCGCCGCGGCGTCTCCGGCTGGTTCCGGCGGCGGCGGCTGCAGGAGTTCCGTCGCCGCCGCTTGATCTTACGGAAGAGAACATCCGGCTGGTTCTAGCCGACGCTCGGGTGGAGGCAAGTAATCTCGGGTCGTCTTTCTTGGTGGAATTTGATGATGGAATCTGTTTCATGGTTAGCGTACACGGTTAGGATAAGTAGAATTAAATCCCCTTCGTTGGCCGATGGGGAGATGATGATGTGGTATGACACTGTCTCTTTAGCTTGGAAGTGTGCTCTGAACCCTTAGGACTCAACCGAGTAATGCGATGACACTGAACTGAACATTGAAATAAGTGAAGCCCATGCTTTTCATGGCTAGCTTGTTCAGACCCTCGATTTGATCTTGTTGGTTGAGTTTTAGTTTAGTATCTCCGGCATTGCTCATTGTCTTTGCATCAGCAATGCGGGTTCGCAACATGCATTTTGTTGTAAGTCCATTTGTTCGGACTGCGAAGTAGGTTGAACTCGGTATTCCTTTGCATTGTTTGAATTGGTGATTGTTTGAAGTCATTGTGAGATGCACTTCATTTTGGGTATTTTCCATTTAACAGTTGGTGAGACTGCTTTGCTCCTTGGAAATATCTCCAGTTCCTGGTTCAGTATTCGTTTACTTTTGTTGAACAGCCTACGCTGCTCGTGTCTAGTCCTTTGAATTGTACTTTCTCTAGACAGACTTGATAAAGCTGCTGATTAATTCTTTTTCAAACCTTAAATAGATTGGTTTTGTGGAATTGCTTAGAAAATTAAATCTGATGGGTGCATGGTCTCTCTTTCTTTGTTCGTTTGCAGTTGGCTCAAATTTTCGACACTTCAGTAGGCATAACAGGTGATATCAACCCTCCAGTTAAAAAGGCCTTTTCTCTTTCACCCCTTCATGAAGTCTTAGAAATAATTGTACTGCAGGACAAATTGAGCTTGCGGAACTGGATGGACCCTTTGTGAAGATAAGTCTTAAAGGCCGGTTTTGGCACGAACGATCCATGGTCCTTGCCAGAGTAGGGAACTATTTGAAGCAGAGGATCCCGGTAAGTCCCTTTACTGAGGTTTCACTTCTCAAAACTGACTGATATATATGCATTGTTTCTATTTTATCTAGAAACAATCGCTTCAAGATAGAGAATTGTTCACTTAACATTCGGTGATGTTCAGTTGTTGTTCTGTCGCTAGGAAATCTTGGAGGTAGACATAGAAGATGAAAAGCAGTTGGATGACAGCCCTGAAAATTTCTGATCAGCATGCTGCTTACTTTCTTGTTCTTGTCCTCCTACCGGGCACTTTGTGCCGTTGCTTGTGTGAACACAGAAAATCACAAGAGAAGGAATCAAATTGGAGGGGCATAGGACAGATTCGAGAGGTGGAAGAAGAGGGGGACGTAGAAGGAGGAGGGAGGAGAGAATATGTGAGAGTTAATTCTGATTAATTTCAAAAATTTTGCTGTTCCAATCTGATGCAATTACCCAAAATCTCTCTCTAACATAGGATGATTCTGAACCTGCCTAACAAATAGTCATCCTTACATACAAAGAAGCTTCTTTCACTTCTTTCCCAATTTACATTTGTGTTACTGCTGCTAAGTTTGGTCAAACTCCACGGAAGGAATTGGATAGGAAGCTTACGTAGAGAGTGGCGTGCAAGGATTCGTTCGGTATAAAGGCCACAATTTAATTTATAGTTTCTCGGTCTCGCAACCCAAGCTGTCGTGATCCCTACCTCGATCTATTCCTAAATGACTATGCAATTCCTTTAACTGGGAGAAGAGCAGGAGAAACAGTTGATCCGATCAATGTAACAAGTTTTGCTCGATAGCATTGTTCCATGCACTTAGTTTAGGAAATGGGATTAGTGAACAAATCGACAAGCATAACATGACCGCCCATCGCAGAGTAGAAATTATTCACACTCTGCCAAGAATAAAGTATAGGATAAATTTTTCTATATCCTACACCTTGTTTGGTATATTATTGAACGTACCAATGAGTGCGTCCCTAATCATCAATCGTAATAGTCAACCACTAACAAAAAAGTCCTAAACCTTTTGTCGTTGTGCCGATTTGGTCATAAACTTTTTTTTGGTGCCGATTTAGTCATAAACCTTTTTAAATTGTGTCAATTCAGTCCTTTCCGGCCAATTTGGCCAGATTTTGCTAACTGGTCGTCGGCCGGCTGACATGGACAACTTTTTATTAATATTTTAATTTTTTTAATTTTTTTTTTTTTTTATTCTGCTCTTCTTCCTCCAGCCGGTCGCCGAACCTTGGCGACCGACCAGAGGCGACGGCTGGTGAGGTCGAGGTCGACCTCGCCTGCCACCTCGCCATCTCCGCAGGGGCGACCTTGCGTGGGGCGACGAGGCTCCCCCTCGCCGGATCTGGCAAGGGTCGAGCCTCGCCCACCTCGCGCAAGGCCGCCCTCGAGGCCTGGGCGACGAGGGCGAGCCGCGCCAGCTCGCCGGATATGGCGGCGGGTCGGCGAGCAGCGATGGACGACATTGGGCGGCAGCATTGCGGCGATGGTCTCACGTGGCCAGGGTTTCCTCGGCTTGGCCGAAGAGGACTCCTTTCTTTCTCGATCTCTCTCTCTCTCTCTATCTCTCAGGTCCCGCCCAGATCGAACGCCCTCAGATCTCGAACCGAATCCTTGAAGACTGCAAGCTCCGGCTGGTCCGACCAACGCAAGGCACAAAAAAAGACCGAGGCCTACCGGAGCTTCGGTGCTTGAAACTAGGCGCGGCCGTAGGCCGACGGCCGCGGCTCAGGTGCGGTGGCCGGCGGTCTACCCCCTCCGACTCTCTCCCCTTGCTCAAACCCCCTCACTCGCTAGATCCGGCAAGCTGGCGAGGCTCGCCCTCGCCGGCCATGGGCGAGGCTTGACCCTCACCAAATTCAACGAGGGCGAGCCTTGCCGCCCAGGCCTCGAGGGCGGGCGAGCCTCGCCGCCTCGCGCGAGGTCGCCACCGCGGCCACTGGCGAGGTGGCCGGCGAGGTCGACCTCGACCTCGCCGGCCATCGTCTCTGGCCGGTCGCCGAGGTCCGGCGACCGGCTGGAGGAAGAAGAGCAGAATAAAAAAAATAAAAAATTCAAAAATTCAAAAATTCAAAAATTCAAAAATATTAAAATATTAATAAAAAGTTGTCCACGTCAGCCGGTCGGTGACCAGTCAGCAAAATCCGGCCAAATTGGCCGGAAAGGACTGAATTGGCACAACTTAAAAATGTTTAGGACTAAATCGGCACCAAAAAAAGGTTTAGGACCAAATCGGCATAATGACAAAATGTTTAGGACTTTTTTGGCACTTTTCCCAACAAACGTCATGCTAAATTAAACGTGTGTTTTGACTTTTAGAATGCATGGACATTGCACGATCAAATCTTGTAGAAATAGTTTATGGTACATGTGTTATTATTTGATGGCGAATGGAGGTTGAAGAACTTATAAAGAACAAGAGAAGGTGAAAGAATCACCAGGAAAAAACAGAAAAACAAGAGGAAGAGAAAGGTCCCGGGGGGAACGGTTGAAGAACATAGGGGGAATGAGAACAGAAAATCTTAAAGTTTACTCAGCGCTCGCGAGTCATGACAAGACAAGACTCCGCCCCAGACTGCTGTTTTAAGGAAGCACCTATACTTCGTAATCCTATTCATAAATCTTGTCTGAAAATAGAGAATAACCAGATATCTAAAATAGATTGCAAACTCATGAAAAGCAAATTCATCCTCTTCTAATGGGGGGAAGAATTAGCTAGCTCTTAATTTATGGATTTTCAATCTAGTATCTCAACTATTCAAATTTGGCTTAATGTGAGGTCTCCCTTTAAAAAAAATTATCATGTCATGTGATTTTGCTAACGTGGTTTGCATACTTGTCAAAAATTAAATATAACTGCTGACGTGGCTCACTTACCTAAGAAAAATTATCCTATCTCCATTTGAGTGTTTAGGATAAGATAGAATATAAACATGGACGATGTTAGCTATGCAATATGTTTCTGCTAGCATACATAATCTTAAAAGGTTAAATCGGGCACCAACATATATAGGTAATGGCTAGATATTTTATGTCTCCAATTTTAATGGAGACATCACATTGAGCCAAATTTGAAATGTTGAGCTACTCAGCTGAGTAAAAAGAGCATGGGTATCAAATTGTGAATGAGTAAAAATTTAGGTATTTGCAATGTCATTTCTACTCAAATTTACACATATAATCTCTTATTTTCATCAATAACAGGTTCTTGTACCCGACTCTTGCCTAGGCAAGGGCAAATTATTCTTTCATGGTTGTTCCCAAAATAAATAAAATAACAAATTCTACTTTTTGTATTTATGTTCACGCCATTTCCTAATCAAGTTACTGTACCTTTAATTTATCTAATTATTATTTTCACAATTTTTCTAATCAAGTACCTCGCTTACCAAACCAGTGAATTATCCATCAACTAACATGACCGTCCTACAACGCAAACGCAAGACTATGATTTGTATAAAATTTAACTAATGTGAACTCTTACATTAATTTAGCCAATAGGGATAATATTGGAATATGATGTAGATAAAATTTAGCCGATGTGACACCCACATGAATGTCAATGTCTGAAAATTTTTATCAATTTCACACTTCCAAGACCATATCAGCTGGATTTGATCAGATTTGGTATTAGAGTAAATTGATTAGAAAATTTGAGAATGCAAAAAGGACAAAGTAGAATTTATAAAAATAAATAAATAATAATAACACACTTTGCTTTTCAACCTCTATTGCGTAAACGTCAGTAGCATCCCTTTTGTCCTCCTTTACACGTAGAAAAGCGAAGTGATCAATTTCAACACTAAAAATCTGAAATATCTAATATCATATCGATGTTCTGGATTTGATTTTCTTTTTGCTGGTATAATGGTTAGCCCGTATATCCTAAGTCTTTTTCACGCTAGACTAACTCCACATTCTTGATCCGATTGAAGAATGGTCGCCCATAGAAGGGCTCGAGGATATGTGATCAATTTCAACACTAAAAATCTGAAATATCTAATATCATATCGATGTTCTGGATTTGATTTTCTTTTTGCTGGTATAATGGTTAGCCCGTATATCCTAAGTCTTTTTCACGCTAGACTAACTCCACATTCTTGATCCGATTGAAGAATGGTCGCCCATAGAAGGGCTCGAGGATATGCAAGGTGTGAATACTAACGTTCGAAGTTTTGCAGAATCATACTATTTCATTTTTCCGTAATATCAGAAATTCAAAAATAATCCTCTTTTCCTATCGATGCAACATTTCATTTATACATTTTTATTATGAGGGTGTGTTTATTTCGCGTAAAATAAATGGATTATTGGTAAAACATTTTTTAACAAAAATTATCGGTTACATTGCTTACCAAATGAATGAACAAAAAACATTTCATCATTCATGGCAATGTTTAAACTTAAATTTTTATTGATACTAAAAGTATTTTTTAACTAATTATGTCGAGCGATATAAGTAATTATTTTTAACAAAAATATTTTTAAAATTATTTATTTTTTTGCAAAAAACAAATAAAAGCCCAAATAGTGAAGAATTCCTTCTTCAATAAATGCATGTGATATCACTCCGATGGGCGAGCATTAATAGTGAAGAATTCTTTCTAGCTATCATGATTAGCTGCATCATTAAGGCAATGATAAAGGTTGCATGAATACATTGCAGGCTAGGCTATCTCCACCCGGTGTTGGTCATGCGCCGCAAGTGCGTGAGGAAAGCAACTAATTTAGGCTCTTTCGTTTTTCGAAAAATATGACATTTCTCAAAAATAATTTTTAGGAAAATGACAATGTTCATCATGTTGACTGAAATCTAAAAATAAAATGAAAAATATTTTTCATCACTTGGTAAGAAAAAACTTTTCCTTCATGCATTCATTTTCAATATTTTTTTTAATTATTTTACTTTTTAAAATCAAAATTTTAATTATTTTTTACTTTTATTTTCTTTTTTCTTTTTCTTTTTTTCTTCCTCGGTTGATAGCCATGGTTGGTCAATAGTAAGCCATGGGCAAGCTGGAGCCTCGTCAACTTGTGCCGACACTCTACCTTGCCTAATTTGATAAGGTTGAGCTTGCCCAAGGCTAGTAAGTTTCAACCTCACTAGATCCGACGAATTGGGCGAAGCTTGAGCCTTACCCAACTCATCAAATCTAGCAAGGCCTAAGCTTGCTTGAGGCTATTGGGCTAGCGATCTCGGGTGAGGCTTGAGCCCCACCCGGCTCTCTACTTTGGCGAGGTTCCAGCTCGTTTCATGGCCTTAAGCGAGGTGAGGCGGAGCCTTGCCATAAGCTGGTTGTCGGCCATCACCATGGCCGGTGACTAGTCGAAGAAGAAGGAAAATAAAAAGAAAGAAAAGAAAAAAAATTAAATAATTAAAAATTTTGAATTTTTTAAAAGTAAAAATAAAAAGAAAATGTGCTTGGTGAAAAAAGTGCTAGATTTAGAAGTGAAAGATGGATGGAAAATGTTTTCCACTATATAAAAAGGGGAAAACATTTTCCTCTACTTAAGAAAAACTCTTTCCATTGATGAAAAATGTCTTCCGGGACTAGTTCATTTTTTATGAAACAAACATCAAAAAATCCAGAAAACATTTTCCTATAAATTGTTTTCATTTTTTTAAATCATTATACATTATAATTCAGGGCACGACCTTAATTAGCTGGCTACGTGAAGAGGAACCAGTGCGGCAAATCACCCTGTCGTGGCTCCTCATTCAAATCCGAGCTACCCAAGCCATAGATTTCTCCCCTCGACTTGCATACTCTTGCACCTATCCATCAAAGCCACGAAGCCAATAGGTATTGGTCAAAAGAGATCTCTTCATCAAGATCCCCGTTGAGAGATGAAGTTTGAACAATTGGTAGAGCTCTAGATCCATATATCCATATATGCGAGAATGGCTAGAATGAGGGCTAACCGAGATGAATCTAAGAACTTAGTTGGTTGATTCATGTTTAGCTGTGGGATCATTGCGAATGTGAGTGAATTAGGTAGGTGTCCATTTAGAATGAAAATGTTCTGTTCAAATCCGTTTTTGGGCAACATTAGGTTGCATTTTGATTGAAATGAAAATCGCTCAGTTGATACTTAGTTGTTGGGCATATCCCTAAATTTCTGGAGCACTCTTATTGCTTCCCAGTGATTAGTAGGCTGAACGCTTAACTGCTGAGGACTTGTACATGCAAATTCTGCTCATGAGTCACTGATGCATGTGCCAAAACATATAAATCATTTATGCTGCATTGCATGTCTTTGTAGACCTTGATGCGAGTTTCATTATTTGTTTTGAAGGAATTTTTTCTTCTTTGCCTGACACGTTTACTTACAACAAGTTTTGTCAACTTGCAAACAGCAAATATCAACACCTATTTATTTATTTTATTTATTTATTTTTTTTTGGTGGTGACCTCTTTATTGTAGAAAGCTTTGGGTACTGTTAAGTCATGTGATTTGATGCCCGCCTAGTCGATTGCAGACATATTTTACCTTCTCTTGATTCCAGGGTTTAATTTCTAGCGGAGATACCTATGTTTTGAGTTCATCAAAGATGCGATTGACATTTCTTGAGCTTATCTTTGATGGTCAGCGGTTAGAGAACTTCCGATAGTTGAAGATGGATAAGGAAGCTACGAAGTAATATTCCCTTGGATTTGCTTTTTTGCCTACATATGTTTGTGAATAACCCCATTACTTGGCTGCATTAATGGTTGATGATTTAGGCAATAGCTATCTTGTTATTTGTGATCATCGGTACTTGGTCGCACCCACTTGCTATTTTTTTTATTTTGTCAGTCCTACTCTATTTCTACTCTACACTCACTCTCAGACTTTTTGCCCTGTCTCCTGCAAGGCGTGGGAGTCAAAATCCACTTTTGATACTTACGCGTTCCCACCCCATCCCCCCTAAAAATGTGAGGATTTGGTCATATGTAATCTTTGTTATTTTAGAGTTCTATAGTCATTGCCCCTTTTAAATTTTCAAAACCAAAAAGCAATTATAAAATATTGTACGCCTTTTGAAATTATGAAAAAGTTATATTTGAATGTATGTATGGAAGATATATATGTGTGCGTTGTAAAAGTGAAAAAAAAAATTAGTAAAAATAATCCAAAGCTGTCTTTTCTGCTTTGAGGTATAAATTTGTGTTGGCTTGTCATACAAGCTTCTTCCTCACACAAGTTTCTCCCTATTCTTTCATTGCTCATGGTTATATACGCCTTGTAAGGGATGTGCAAAAGAATCCAAAACTGACCAGATCACCCAAAATCGAATCAAACTAACCTAGAATTGGCGGTATTGGAACAATGAGTAACAATCCGATTCTCAAGTCTAAGTGTGGAATCACCCACATGGACCGGACAGATAGATATGCATAATTTATTATTTAATTTTTAACTTTTCAGGCAAAACTATAATTTCTTCTTCATCCCTCACCTCACTTAATTCACGACCTTGCCTCCCTTTCTTACTCTCGCTATTAGTGGTCTCTAGCCTCATCGATCCCTCCCCCAATCTCTCTCTAATTTGTCTTTGGCCCGGTTGCTCCCTCTGTTACTCTCACTCTCAGTCATTTGTGGCCTTTGACCTTGTTGCTCATTCTCAAATCTCATGCTTTATTGAAAGTGAAGACATTTCGACCAGTTCCATGGACCCGCCCAAGAACTAAACTCTGATTTTGAGTGGTCCATAGAACTAATAGGCGGTTCTTGGTTCCCATTTTTCGAACCAGTTCTTAATGGGCGATTCCCAATTTCAAAGTGCAAATCATGCACTCTAAAACCATTCACTCCTACGCGTTGTTTTTGTTATTTTCTTTTTGGTACTCCTCAATCCCATCTCTCTCTCTCTCTCTCTCTCTCTCTCTCTCTCTCTCTCTCTGGTCATTAACCAATGTTTAAAAAACTCATTTATTTCGGGTACTTGCGAACTCACGCTTTAGAATGCAAAAAGTCACTCGAGTTAATGATTCCGGCTGAGATTATTCTCCTTTACTAGCAGTGCTGAAAAATTACTATTTAGTGGTGTACATACTTTTTGAAAAGCTACTAATCAATGTGGTTATCTTATTTCATGTTTTTACCATTACATGGAAACTTTTATACTTCCATGTGTGTAAAATTAGGAGCGAATGCAGCATTTACAGTATACTTCACATATTGGCAACCTTCCGGGCAACTAAATAATGAACAAGGACGCACGATTCCATGGTTTCACCCAAATTACTCCTTTAAAAGTAATTTACTAAAAAGTACAACATATCGACATTCTTTATTCACGGTATATAAAAAAAATTAGGATGCATGGGTTGACTAAGTAAATGGAAAGATAGCTTTGGTGGTCCTATATTTTTAAAATTTGTCACAGTGGGTTTAGTGGATCAAGGGCATCAACTATCGCATGATGCGACTCTCTGTGTGAGTGGATTTCATTTACAACTTGTTATTAAAATATAGACACAATTGAACTCCTTTTGAACATGCTTTTTTTACATATATCATTTAAAATAGTGCAAAGCGCATTGTATCATGAATTGCCAGTATAGATCAAAAAGACAAAGTTGACATTCATTAGTCGAAATACTAGATTGGGGGTCACTTGTAATCAATCCATGTACCACGTGGTCCTGCATCGATCGGGTCCATGACTTCTACCAAACAAAGAGTTCATGCGATCCATCTTTGCATGACGATTACAACTGTATTAGGCGCGGGAATTCAATAATGTAGACGTTGATTAGGGTTTCGGCCAGAAAGAGACATCGATTAGGTCAGTCCTTAAGGACGATATTGTCTCCTGTTGCCACGTCAGCAGTCCAAACCCATCAAAAGGTGAAAATAAAAATGAAAAGAAATGGGGTCCAGTTTCTTGGCAGTGGTTGAGAGATAAATATTAAAAAGGGATTATGTTTCCTTTAAAAAAAAAAAAACGTAATACGAACATATCATTTCCTTTATGATCTTCTAAAAACCTTTTGATCTTGGAACGTTTACATATACTCCCAAATTCCGTCACTTGACTGCCTATCCGTCACTTGAACTTTCACTTATGTGAAGAAGAATGATGCTTTTTAAGTAAACGCCACTTTCTTCAGACAAAAAAAAAAAAAAAGTAAACACCACTTTCCAAATTCCGTTATAATTCATCTTTTATTTACTGAAACATTCTCTCGTGCTAGTAATATAATTTTTAGATCTTCTTTTTTAAGAGTTTCTCTCTACAATCCTTATGAGTGTGAGTGAGTAAAACGGACTCAAGAAGAAGTTTTTAAAGCCACATAGCTAAGGGAACATTAGATTGATCGACCCATAACACTGACATATAATATTTTATATGGAATTAAAAATTATAATCCAAAGTTGGATGTGTTATCTTCCGTTTGATATCCAAACCAACCGAACTAAAGCTGTTATGATGCCGATTATTTCATTTATTACCCGAACTTAGTTCGGCTCAGATATTCTTTACACCAGTTTTCCTGACTCTACCCAATCGTCATCATCATCGTCATCATATGAATCCTGTACTTCACCAAGAGAGTGTTTGCAAATTTCATGATATAGCGGAGCAGTCTCTGCATTTTCTATTAAATCATGAAGAAAATACTCTTTTAAATATAAGACACTCTCCGACCAATATATATATATATATATATTTTATAAGACACTCAATATTAAAGGCCTCATAAATTACCTGCTTTTCTCTGTTCTGATCCGAAATCCCTCTCATACTTGCATTTCTTAAGTTCCTCTTTCATATGCTCCAGATCTTTCTGCAACAGTTGACCAGCGGAATGAGAAAACAAGAACAATGTTGAACGAGAGAATCACATATCTCTTGCAATTCCTTAATTTGCTGTCACAAGCGATGATAAATGAGGATAAAACCGCGCAAATGATCCTAAGATAAAGAGAGTCATCTAAAATCCAAACATGAAAATAAGTTAAGATAAGAAAAAAAAATACCTTTCTTTGACTCTTCTTCCGATAATAACTCTCCTCCTAAACACCAGTTTTCTCTCGTGCAGCATACAACTCTACAAAATAAAAGCGTTTAATCAACAGACGCTTACACAAATCACTATATGCTCTTACTGTATCGGATAACTTGCATTCTAAGAGCAAATGTCAGCACAATTGGATTCGCGTAAGTTTCTCACCAGCCTTAAATCAATTTCACCGTGAGGGTCCTCAGGGAGAGTAGACTTCATCATCTTGTGGTTTACCTACGCAGAGCGCAAGTTGTCATCCTCTCATGCAATCATGAGTAGCGACTTGAAAATAAAACGAAGATCGACTTTTAAATAAACACCACAATTGTAGGCACACACAATGCTGTTTGACAGTAGGGCAGTTGAAAAGAATACATTATACTTATGGTTCTTTAAATAAAATTCTTCGCAAAGTTTTATGATAAAATGCCAACCAAGAATAGCAAATATGCATTCTATTCAAAACTTAGGGTAAAAGCCACCAAAATCATCAAAACTATGATACAATTACTCCATTTTTGTTCGGTGACATTAAAATCCCCAACTTGTATCCATATGACACATTTATTGCAAACTTGCATAGTATGAAATATTTAACCCAAACTTATTTTTTTGTGACACCAAAAATTCCAAACTTTTTTAAGTGACACTACAAAACCCAAAACTTATATCTATGTGATATATTTACCCCAAAAATTTAGTGTCACAGAAAAAAATTTGAAGTTTTTTGTGTCACAAAAAAGAAGCTTGGGGTAAAGGTGCCATAGTGGACAAAGTCATTTAAACAGGTGAGTCACAGGACATATATTGCCCCTCAGTAAAATTATGGGCAGATTGTATAGACATTACCTCCCTAGCACCAGAACGGGATATGTTTGCTGATCCAGCCAGATCAACCAAGTTCAATCTGCCGCATTTAATAAATTCTTCTCCTTCTGGTGTTGCTTCTTTGATGCGTATTGTGATTGAAAACAAAGAGGGTGACCAACTACATCAAAACCAAAATCAATGTCTTATTGTAAGATTGCAGAACCAGCCTCTGACAGAAACATAGTGAAAGAAAAGCATTCAAATTTAGCAGTGTTTCAGCGGTAGGACGCTTTGAGGACCCCCTTTCAAGCAAAGTAAAGATCTCAGTTGCATTTGTCACAATTTCCTCTTCTATCCCTCAAACAACACCCCCTTTTCCATCCTCCATCAATGTCAGCTCCCTTTTGTGCTTATCCTCCATAGCAACTCGGAAAATTTCCTCAGCTGCTGGAAGATCAGTGATTTCTTCATTGTACAACTCTATAAATGTCGCCTTCACACTGTTTCCAGCATTATGGCTCTCCAGAGTATAAAAAATTTGCTTCACTGCTCTAGGTATGACACCTGCTTCTAGAGGTAATTCTTCATTGGGTCCACTCTGCCACAGTTCAAATCATAGCAAAGACAGATTAAGATTCCAATGTTTGCATATGGCAGAACATTCATAATTAAGATGGTAATGGCAAACGCAACGGCATAGTCCCTCTGATCTCTTGCATTTACGTTCCATGGTGTATGTCTCTCCTGTACCAGTTTGGTCATATGCAAAAAATGGTACAGTTGGAAGCCTTCAAGAACTTCATTTATAATCGGAACTACTGCTTGCTCATAAAGATCTCTCTGCTGTGCAGATGGACAAAAAAACCTGCATGCAAAAGCAAGATGACGCATGTAACCATCAAATAAAAGACCGCACCTACCGATTTATCAGTTTAACGCAAGTGGGGAATGAAAAGATACTTGAACTGAAAATTAATGAGTGATCGTGACGAAGATGAATTAAAAGCGGCGTTGTCAGATTTTGCAGAAAAGGATGAAACTGTAGCAGCGTTTTATCGAGACTTCAATTCATACGAAGTAAAATCCAATGTATTGTCTGCTAAATGTGATCTTTATAGCAATCAGTCCACAGAGAGCAAACCCATACTCGTTTTATTAAACATCCCCGGTTTCGGAAAGGAAAAGAACAAGGGATAACGCCATTTCTTCTACCCATTTATGAACAACCTAGTATAGGAAATAGCTAATAGTTAGGTCCCATTTAAAAAAATTGATAATCGTTTACTCATGAAAAAGACCTTCCCTTACCAGGTACTATTATCTTTTTAATGTGTAATTAGATCGGCTAATCAATGAAATTAATAAATTACGAATGGTTGTAAATTGAATTCCAGTTACTGCGAGAGAAACACCTTGTCAAGCCTAGAAGGGGAAGGCTACACATAAGAATCTGGTAAGACTGTATGGAGCGCACTGAGTGCCTGAGTCCAGTGGGAGTACCAGAAGCTTTATAATTTTGTTCTAGTAGTACATACATGAGACCAACACAACCCGATCCAACCCAACCACAACCCAATGTAACGATGAAATAGCTAATTAAGAAACCGGGAACCAAGAAAATTAAAGAGGAAGCAATGAAGAATGAACCTTATCGAAGGCGAAAACCCGATCAATGTGCTTGCCGAGGATATCCTGCGAGACAGCCACCTCTCTCTGGTACTCATCGCAAGGCACCACCACCTGAGGCGCATCGTTCCGCTAAGGGCCTAGAGCGTAGAGCACGTAAAGAACTGAAAACGATACTCAGCGCAATCGAACGAAGCAACTGCTCCAACGATATAAGAATTGGGACTTTTCAATGATGGCGGTTTAAGATTGGCAGCTCAAGCGAAGTTCGCCCCTAAATCGGTGATCAAATTTTCGTAAGCATGCTCAATGCAAAAAAAAAAAATTATAACAATAATAAATAAGAAAATTTACGGCATACTTCCATTTACTATAGTATAATTATAGCACAATCAAAATAAATGCTATTAACAAAAATCTTAAGAATCCCTAATGACAGCATAAATTTTTAATAATTTTTTATTTTTATATTTGGATATATATATATATATATTAGGATATTTCATTAACAACAACCTATTATAATTATCTTTAAATAAATTGGCATTAACATCCACAACTGTAGAAAGTCGTCTCTATGATAAATTAATTTTTTATTTAATATCCACTATTGATATAATCATTTTCCATTCATGATTGGTTTGATATTATTCATAATTTATTTTTATAGTTTATACTTGGGACATTGCCTCAATGTGCCTCTATGCTTTTGGTCGATGTTTAATTTCGTTCTCCAACTTTAGTTATTTAAGTTGGTCCTTATACTTTTAGAATACAACATGATTTCGTCATTTCTACAATTTGGCCCTATATATCTATTTATAGATTCAACCCGAAATCTATCTTTTCTCTCACCTTTAAAAAAAAAAAAAACAGAATTACCTTCATATTAAATAGGGTTAATACTGTGAAAACCCTAAACTTGTGCACGTGAAATTAAACCACAAACCGATACATCCGTGACAATTTTACCCTCTGTTAGTTCATATTGCATTTTCTTGCCAAATTGTTGTGTTGGATGACATGTGGTGATTGACGTGTATTAATCTAGGGTTTTACCATATATTTGTTACAAATATATCAATTTGTGATTTTTCATTAATTAATCTAATTTAAAGGAAAATAATGGATGTTAAGTTTGTTAGAAATGTATCAGTTTGGAATTTTTATTATTCAAAAAATTAGTCATATATCAATCAGTTTGAGATTTTTAGTAGTTAAAAAATTAGTTTGCCGATAAATTTGTCAAATATATATATCAATTTAGGGTTTTCGGTGGTATTTATCTTATTAAATAATAGAAAAGTGATCTTACATGTGTGCCACCGTGGAAAAATTTAGTCAATGGGGACAACGTCAGAGTATGATGTGGAAATTTTTTAGTTGATGTAGACGCCCACGCGTCAAAGTCAATGTTGGAAAATTTTTATTCGTTTCACACTTCAAAGGCCATGTCTGCTAATCGGATCTGGTATTAGAATGACTTGGTTAGAAAATTTGAGAATCCAAAAGGACTTGAAAAGAATGATTTATGAAAATAATATAATAAAATAAAATAAAATAAAAAACACACACACACACTTTGCTTTTTAAATTGCATTGCGTGAACGTCACTAGCATTCTTTTGGTCCTCTACACGTAGAAAAGCACGTAGAGCAGGAGATGGTATTACTTTTTGCACTTCCTTCTCTCATTCGTCTTTGCTCTTGCACTAGAAGATCGAAGTGATCACTTTTAACACTAAAAATCTGAAATATCTTATATCATATCGATGTTTTGGATTTAATTTTTTTTTTGTTGGTACGATGTTTAGCCCTTATCCTGAATAATTCTTTTTCACCCTAGACTAACTCCACCATCCCAATCCGACTGAAGAAAAGTCACCCATGGAAGGGCCAAAGGATTTGCGAGGCATAAATATTGACGTTCGAAGTACTGTAGCATCGTACTATTTTATTTTTTGTAATATCAGAAATTTGAAAAAATAGTCTTCCTCTATTGAGGAAAAGTTTCATATGTACATTTTATTATAAGTCAAAACAAGCATGACTTTAGTAAATGCATGTGATCCCTTTCGATAGGTGAGCATGATAAGATTTCTTTCTAGTGATCATGAGTAGCCGCACCATTAAGGCAAATGATAATGGTCGAATGAGTACATTGCATTGGTGATAATGCTATCCTATCTAGTGTTGGTCATGCATCGCAATTGCCCATGGGAAGTGACTCATTCAGTACAAAATTCCAAATTGGAGAGATTTAGTGCTATCTTTTCATTTTTTTTTCAATCATTATATTTTATGATTTAGGGCATGACCATAATTAGATGGGTACGCAAAGAGGAATCAGCACGATAAATCACCCGTCATGGCTCCTCATTAAAATTCGAGTTACCCTAAACCAAAAATTTCTCCTTTAACTTGTATACTTTTCACTCATGTCCGTCAGAGCCACAAAACCAACGGTTGTTAGTCCATATGGATCTCTTCATCAAGATCCCCATTAAGAAATAAAGTTTGAACAATTGCTAGAGCTTTAGATTTTATGTGCGAGAATGGCTAGAATGAATGAGCCTAATCGAGATGCGTCTAAAAATTTGAGGTAATGTATCCTCTAAAGAAAGAGAAAAGCAATTATGAATCAAATTCACAACCATTGATTTCTTGAGTTGAAAAATACATAACATCATTATCACTATATTACTTTCAGGTTTTTGTACTAATGGGTTCGTGAGATCATATCCCCATCATGGATTTCGTGGTGGAAAGGGCACCTAACTATTACAGTGGTCCCCTACCTATTTTAGTATGTTGTCATGACTCTAGAGCTTGGAGATTTGCACGCATGGCTTCATCTCAAAACTGTCAAGCAGAACCTTTTTCTTGCTCGCTCCCCACCTTTGCTAAAATCTGACATAAATGGTTACAAGTATAAACTCTCCAATTCTTTCCTTTTAACAGAAAAAAAGATCACCTGAGTTAAAGAACATCAACATAGGGAGAGTTACTATAGAAATCAATTCTTAAGACAAGCGCTAAACCCAATTGGATCCGGTAATACTCTCATTGAATGTTCCGAAAGCGGATGTTTTCAATCTAGGAACCATGAGTATTAATTAAATTGATTTGTATTCACGATGTTGCATAATGATCTCGCAACGGTAATTAAAGTAAATCACATGGAAGAGGACTTCATAAGTGCACATATATTTGCTGCTGGCTTTCGTTGATACTGTTTCTCATTCTCTTGTAAATCACAGAAGAAAAGTTATTACATGGACTTGTTTCGTACATTTAGCAGCCGAGTTCTCTTTTTCTTCTTCTTTTCTGGGCCTCAACAAGCTGTGAGCTTATGCTACTTGAGAGATAATTCAGAATCACAACAAGCCTTTGCAATAATTTCCCCATCTAACAAAACTCACTGGCATGTGTTGTGAGTGCGTGTCTTTGAGAGAGAGAGAGAGAGAGAGAGAGAGAGAGAGAGAGAGAGAGAATGCTGTGTTTTGCTAGTTGACTTCACGTATACTCTCCAACGAAGGCTTCCAACTTCTTGAAAGATTGTCACCTTCATCATCACCTCCCAAACTTGTGCTCTGAAACAACTGAGAACTAATCATCTCATCCTTGACAGAAACTCCGCCTCTCGCGAGCAGCTCCGCCAACTCTCTCTTACTGATCACCACCTTTATCCTCACAACCGATGATGACCCACCACCCTTAGTTATCTCTTTGCCTTCTTCCACCGCCTTGCGATCATCATCAGCAAACCTAACCTTCTTCTTGTTCTCGGTTTTAGTGAATTTCGATGTCGTGGACGGATCAAGTGGAAAGATGTAGTACACGCGGCCACAGAGCAGCCTTGAGTCCGGCTCAAGGACCGCCATGGCCGGAAACGTCTGCGAGATCGCGTGGCCTGCAGCGAACTCGGAGAGGACTTGGCGAGCCCTCAACGGGGACTTGTACTCGAGGATTTTGCCATCTGTCTTGACAATCTTGATCACCTTTTCTTCAAGAACTAAGCAGTTCCCCATGGGGTTTTTGGTTCTTGTTTGGCTTAAGAAACACAATTGTGTAAGGTTGTGAAGGAAGCTTCAGCTTTATTAAGTGAAGGGCTTGAACTTGAAAGGGTTAAGCGGTGCTTTATATAGGGAATAAATTCAAGATTGCCCTTGTAGGGATCACAATATTACTGAAAAGGACAGTGCTCCAGATGTTTATTCTTGGACCCACCTCAGTGACTCTCGGCGGTGTGTAAGCCGGACTGTCGACGATTCCTTGGATGTAAACAAAAAAACGATATCCTGTATAGCCGGCCAATTTTGATAATCACAAGTCCGACATCCCACTACCTAGAAACTCGAGAAATGTTACATAAGTTTATTAATCTGTTAAGCTCATGCATTTGAACGGTACAAATAGTCTTCATATCCAAATAATTTACACGCAATAGGATATATAATTCACTCGCATGCGGGGGGAGAGAAAGAGAGAGAAGGACGGCTGGAGATGGCCGTTCACAGGGCTAATGTTGAGTTTGCCGAAGGCAGCGATGGTGTTGGGTTGGGCCGGGCGAATAGGGCATTAAGAGAAGGGAGAGAAATCTCTCATTTCAGGTTGAGAAATGATTGGATCATAATTTTTAATTTATTGTAAAAATAATAGTATTTTTTTAATCACAAAAAATAAATTATTATAAATTATAAATTATTGTGAGATCCACCCTTTCAAGAATTTATAACTCATAATAAATTATTATCATCACAGTACCTCAGAGATTGTTATGCTAGCGAAGCCCCATCAGTTTTAGGGTGCGATTTCCAAAGTTGGAAGTTATTTTACTAAAGTTATGATATTTTGTTATTTTGATTATTCAATTTGGACCTTTTACTATATAGATCTTATAGTTGATGTAGTTGACTATAGAGAAGGGAAAATTGATTTGTGTATCTCTAAATTCAAAGGCAAAAGTACGCTTCAAATGCCAAAAGTTGGCACAGATAGATACTTAAGTGCAAAAAGTTACAAAAGTGACACTTAAGTACAAAAATCGGAGAGAAATTGATCACTTAAATGACAATCCGGCCAAAATGCTAAAGTACACAATTTCCGATGAAATAAGTGCAAAACGGCGTCACTTTGCAGACTAACGTGGCCAAACAATGCAAAAACGACGTCGTTTTTGTGCTGACATGATAAAAAATTAATTTAATTTAAATTAAATTTAAAACATTTAAAAATACAAATATAATTATTAAAAAATTTAAAATTTCATTAAAAAATTTTTAAAAAAGGGAGGCGGCTCAAGGCTGAGCCCTCAGCCGCCTTTTTAATTTTTTAAATTTTTGTAATATTTTTAATATTTTTATTTTTATGTTTATTTTTAAATGTTTTAAATTTAATTTAATTAATTTTTATATTAATTTTTTACTATGTCAGCACCAAAACGACACCATTTTGCACTTACTTCACCGGAAAATTAATACGTCAACGTTTTGGCCGGATTAGCACTTAAGTGTCATTTTATGCGAGTTTTTGGCACTTCAAGGGTCCGAGTGTCTAAATTTAAATGTTTGATCTTATTAAGAAAGAAAAAGATGCTGGAGGTATATTTTCTCAACTGTTAAAAGTTCCATCTTGAACTTATCTACTCAGCTCTTCTCGAAGTTGACAATCTTTAACATGATATGAAATGCAAGCTTCGAGCTTCATTCTTCACTCTCCATTTAGCAATTGAATTCTCCCGTTCCTGTCGGAATCTGATTAGGATACCTGTCATATAACTACGGTGCGAAGTTCGATTTGGACGAGCTGAAATTCCATGCGGTGCTAGAGTCATTCCACATCGCTTGTTCACGTTATAGTCATGCTTCGGATTGAAATAATGGTAGCCAAGTTCTAGTGCGACCATCGTGGACGTGTTTATTATTGTAAGCCAAACTCGACGCATACGCCAGAATCGCACCAAAAGCAAACGGAATCCGACCAGACCCCACTTGCGAACATGAGGAGTTGACCTTTGACTATTGTTTTGGTGGGTTCCTGTCGTTGTGCACCGGACGAGGACGATGGTTCGCTTCTTTTCCAGTGGACATTACCGACCGCTAAGAATTTTGCACTTTCCTTTACCTTCACGATACAAGGACTTGCCCATGCGTTCTTCGCTATAGCCATTCATCTTATAATTCACCAAGCATGAGCCAAATATCGTTTAAAACTTTCTATGAGTACGTAAACTTCTTTTTTCTTTTTCAAGCAGTTACTACACGAATGTATTGGTTGGTTTCCATGTGTGTTTTGCAAAGTTCTAAACTACTGGATCGAACAACTAGGATTTGCTTTGATAGTCATCCTTCCCACATGGGAAAGGGGAGAAAGGGGTTTGAATCCCCACTTTTTCAAAGGAATTGTGGTAAAAATAATTAGTTTCAAGTATAAATTTCGACTCTTACACCTTATAAAGAAATATGGTAAAAATCTAAAAGTGAGTTGAGAGTTAGAATATGATTCAAAAAAAAAAAAATTGCCCAACCATCTAGATTTAGTTTAATGTAAGTACTAACTTCGCCGAGTCATTTTCGACGTGGCTACCAATCCTGGAGCAGGTTACGTAAAAGAAAATGCACGATTTCCTTGCCTACAAAATTGACTTTATTTGCCCTACTTTCGGGCAGAATTCTTAGACACCATGCGCTAGTACCCTCTCGAAGGGGAAAGAGGTGGGTCAGTAAGGCATGGCATTGCTTTTTGTCCTTTCGTTGTTCGCATAGTGCTTCGTGGCCAAACATTTTATTTTTTAAGATGAAAATGCGCACTCGCGTAGCATACAAAGTCCACGTAAAGTTAAACCGTTAAATGGGGGGGGAGCCTATACATGCTACATATGAAAGGCACATTTACTTTGGTAATTGACAAAGAACATAAATCTTTTAACACTCATAATTAATCTGGTTGATACATGCTTGTCACGAAGGTGAGAAATATATATAATATTTGGGCAGAGATAAGGTACAATCATGTGCATAACGCATGAGTGATGTCTGTTGCATTGCCGGACTTTACGAATGTAAAGGCAGATATCCAGTGACCGATGACAGGATAAAGGAGTTTCACATGTCCAATTACTGAAACACGACGACGGACAGTTGGTAGCCGCTCGTATGGACCTTGGCGGCAACTTTTCCAACAAAAACACTTTGAATATTACTCAAGGTACGAAGAAAAGTAGCATCAAAGACGCACGATGTAAAAAAGGGCAGTTGCTATTTGGCGATCCAGCCATAGAACGGCCATCGATAATTGCACAATCCTCAAAATACGGCAAGGATGGTTACATGAAGCATGGGCAAAGTGATCTATGGGAGTAAAGGAACATGAACAAAGCCAGTGGTGGCAGTTACTAGAGAAGACACAACCATCAAACAATTATCATAACTTTACTATAAATAGCACCAGTCATCCAGCAAGCAACAAACTCCATTGACAAATCAATCAAAATATTATCCTCTTATCTTTACTTGTCCTATACCACACTTTAATTTCCTTAGTCATAAATTTCAAAGTTCCATCATTGATTAGATTTCAGCGTATCTTTCCACCCCAGTGCATTGTCATAGATTATATTTCGGCATTATATCCTATTATCTTGATACAATTTTGTTGATTAAATTCCGACGTTGTATCTCACCATCCTCAACTTGTGTCATTGATTGAATTCCAGCATAGTTCAAGGGCGGACTTTTAACTTGTGGGCCTTATCATTGATTAAATTTTGACTTAGCCTAAGATTGTACAATGTTGTCTAGATCAAAGAAATTGAATTTTTCATTACATGAGATATCCAGAGTTGACACGGAATCTTTGTCCCCTCTAAAAAACACTGAAGAATAACAAAGATATTTTGTCACAGGAGTAATTCCAACGAAACAAAACCCAATACTTTTAATTTGCCTTTTGTTCAATTTTAACTGAAATATACAATGACAAGAAATTATCTCCCAAGCAGACTGAAAACCATGTTTTTTTAATAATCATTTGTCCATGGTGCGCTATCAAAATGTATATTGCCTAAATATATATGTAGCTTCATGAATTGTCGGTATGCATATTAGCCAGTTTCCCATATGAGGCACGGATGAGGGTTTGATATGTTATTCACATACTTTCTAAAATATAATTGAATCCATAAATGTAGAAAAATATGCTATTGGCTTCTTAGTTACTAAAGCTATAGTGCATTGTTTAACTTCTTGGGAGAATTACCAAAAAAATTCCTAAACCTATTGCAATTGTGCCAATTCAATCCTAAACTTTTTTTTTCCAATTTAGTCCTAAACATTTTATAATTGTGCCTACTCAGTCCATCCGGTCAAAATTAGCTAGCCGGCGCTAACGTGGACGCCGGCGGGGATAGCTGGCCGATGAGGTAATTTTTTAATTTTTTTAATATTTTTTATTTTTTTCGAATTTTTAAATATTTTTATAAAAAAATTTAATTCTTTTTTTTTTTTTTTGCCTTCTTCTCCTTCCTCGGCCGGCCGACATTGGCCAAAGGTGAGGGTCGGCGCAGCCCGCCCCGCCGGCCAATGGCAAAGCCTCGCGAGCGAGGCGCCATTGCCGCCGGGCGAGGCCACTCGCCATGGTTCGGGCGATGGCCGCCTCGCCAACCACTGGCGAGGGCGAGGGTCGACCTTGCCCAGTGGCCGATGAGGCTACCGTCGCCATCTCCACCGCCTCCCTCGTCCCCCCGATTGTCAGCACAATCTCCCCCTCCGAGCTCAAGTGGCCCTCCCCGGCCGTGACCGTCGCCAAAACCCTATTCCAGCGCCTCTGGACCGACGAGGACGGGATCAAGCTCCTCCGCGAGTTCCTCAACTACACCACGCGGCAGGGCCTCACCCTCGCCAGTGGTCAGCGAGGGCCGAGCTCGCTGGATTTGGCAAGGCTCGGCCTCACCCAGTGACGGTGAGGTTGCCGTCGCCAGATCTAGCGAGGCTTGGCCTCACCCAGCCATGGCGAGGTCGAGCCTCGCCAAATCTAGCAACAGCCGCCTCGCCGTCACTAGGCCAGGCTCGCCTCCGCCGATGTGGCCAACGCCGGCCAGCCAGAGGAGGGAGAAGAAGGCCAAATAAAAAAAATTTAAAATTTTTTAAAGAAATTTAAAAATTCAAAAAAAATTACCTCGTCGGCCGGTTATCCCCACCAGCGTCCACCTTAGCGCTGGCCGGCTAATTTTGGTTGGATGGACTGAATTGGTACAATTGCAATAGGTTTATGACTTTTTTGGTAATTCTCCCTTAACTTCTTTATCAAACTAATTTTTCTGCAAATTGCTTCAAACATATGTTATAAATATATAATATTGATAGACGATACAAATCGATACATACCTAAATCGACAAATTAATCCTTAATAAGCATAATGATTCAATGGACATAATTTAATTAGAGAATTTAAGAAGTTGATCTCCGTTGAAATTTCAAAAAAAAAAATAAAATATGCAAAAAGAAGGAGATAGACAAAATGAGAATGCAAAAAACATCAAAAGAAAGTGGAAGCCCACTCTTGAGAGTAACCTTCAAAAGGTACTCTCTCTGATAACTTTAAAAATTCCGTGTCTTTACCATATCTAAATCAATAAATATAAATGATGCAGATATATTGTTCGGGAAACTTAAAAACAAAAACTCCTAAATATATTATATAGATGTCAATTTAATCTTAAGTCTTTCAATTTAAGCAATTGAGTTATAAACTTGTTGATGATTTGTTTATGTAATCATTCCGAATAATTTTGGTAGGCGATCATATATGTGGATGCTCGTCATTTTACGTGGCATAGCCAATATTGACATAGACAATTTTTTTGAATATTTTAACTTTTTGAATTTTTTATAAAATTTTTATCTTTTTCCTCTTTTTTTCTTTTTTCTTTTCATTTTTTTATTTTTTTATCCCCTTCTTCCATGACTAGCTGCCAAAGGTGAGGTCGAGCCTCATTGGCTCTCGCCTATGGCTAACTATAGAAAAAGGGTGAAAAAGGAAAAGAAAATAAAATGAAAAGGAAAAAATAAAAAAATAAAAATAAAAAAATTATTCACGTCAACATTGATCATGTCATATACAATAACTAACATTTGCATTAGTGATCACCCACCAAAAAAAGTCCAAAATGACTATATTGGCAAATCATAAATAAAAGAAAAGGATTCAATTAGCCAACTTGAAAGATTAAAGATTGAATTAGTATTTGTATAATATTTTTTAAGAATTTTTATATATAATTTTGTCTATCTTGTTCTAGCTTGTTCTATTGTTGGCAGCTAGTAAAGGCCAGGGGGTCGAAGTAGAAAAATTTCCATCCGTTCACTTTAGTTGAACTTTTTGTGAGAATAGTTTCACGGGGTTCATGATCATGGAAAGAATACATGGAGGCAATTCGCCGAAAAGGGTACGAATCGGGAAAGAATACACGATAGTGCTGGCTGATGGTCAACACGCATGCAAAACATAAGCGGGGTTTTCCTCTAAAAACGCTTTAGTGGAGCAAGAAAAATCAATCCCTTCAATGGAGAACGAAGAAACAGTGATGAGCCCTAGAAAGTGACTTTCAATGCTTTGGCCGACCACTCGTTACTTTGTGAAGAATTGAGACTGATCGGTTGTTCTCATCTCTCTGTCTGTTCTCTTCTTCTTTTTTTGGTAAAAGTTGTTTTAAAAGATTAAACCGTTCGGTAATGGCATGTGTTAAATCGGGATAATCTCTATTTAAGGGATGAATTTACTTGGAAAATTTAATTATCGGACCAAATCATCCGTTTCTTTCACGCAACAGACCACGCACACATAAAACCCTAATGTTCTCTCCCCTCCTCCTTCCTCTCTTGCCTACTCTCAGCCGACCCACCCAGCCATGTCGCCGAGTCTCCATTGTCGTCGCAGCTCGACTAAGCTTATTTGTCTTACCCTGATGGCCCCATTTCTTATGAGTTGCAATTGTCTTAAAGTTTCAATTTGGGTTGTGAAGTCCCCGTCTTGATGTTTCAACTTGAGTTGTGACTTGTGAGGTCACTGATGAGCACATTGGTTCTCCGCAGTCTGAATAAACCTCATATGATAAATTTTTTACTCGTGTACTTCATGTAATACCTTTTTTTTTCCGGCAAGGATCATGCCATACTTCACTATCACTATACTTCACTATCACTGTTAGCATAAACTAAAATCGTCTACATTATTTATATTTTATCAAATGCGTGACATACATATCCATATTATTATACACGTGGTTGAATGACCTCAATATCATGTCAAATATATCAATAAGAAAAATTTTACACTATGTTTATTAGGAGGAATTTGGAAGAAAGAGAAATGATTCAAAATACATAATTGTGTTTAGGGATTCGAAAGGATTTGTGTTTTTTTAATTAATGAATTCTTTCGAACAAAAAAAAAAAATGTATTCCTCTTTCTCACTTAGACAAATATTTACATCTTATTTTATAAGCACAAAAAAATATCTATGCCAGAATCTTTTTTTTTCCTTTGTTCCCTCACCAGAATCCAAACAGCATCATAACTCAATTCCTTCAAATTTTTCTCTTGGGGTTATCTATATCCATTCTTTTCCAGCCTAATCGTTCCATTCAAACTGAGTGTTAGTGTTACAATCTAAAAACTTGTTAAGAAATACCGTGACATAAGAAACACAGAAATCTATCGCAAAAGGATCGTTAAACTTTAGATTGGTTAACGGAAAACTCTTCCATTGCAAAAAATCTCCTCATTAATAACAAGGATAATCTGACGGTATGTGTAGTTTATCCTGTCCTAGGGTTTACTAGTTCAGCTAAGAGGAGATCAAAAATGGTGTTTCATCACGTCAGCCTGATGGATGCACCCGAAACCCTAGCTAGTGCGCATTAATCCATTCAAAGCGAAATCGTTTTTTGCTCTCTCTTCGTCTTACTCTAATCTATCGAGTCTCTGTCGATCCACCCGAAAGCAAGCAAAGCAGCAACCATGCCGTCTTTGAAACGCAATGTCCCAGTTTACTGTCATTCATAAAAAAACAAGTGTTTTTAGGGCAGAGAAAGAGAGATAATCGGATCAAGATCTCGGAAACAACCCCTTTTCCAAGATTCGATTCATTCTTTCAAGATCTCATTGACAACTTACTTGGTAAAGAAGTTTTAATTAACCGACCAAAAAAAAAGAAGTTTTAATTGCATTTTCTTGATACATGCGGCTGGGCTTTTTGCGTGAATTAAATACACGGGCTCAGTCAAAAAGGTCGGGGGGTTGCGAGGGAGATATAAAGTTCAGTTGGCGAAGCCAGATTCCACTTCTTGTTTTGCTGTTCACTTCGTGGTTGATGTCTGGTTTTTTCTTGGAAAAGCTGGACCCTTTTCAACGAGACATATATTCCTTTCTCATTCTCTTCATCATTCCATGGTGGTCCCCTCCATTTTCACTTTTAGAAAAGAATGTTGGGATAATCAATAAAAAATTATTAAAAAAGTATAAATTCTTTTTACTGTAAGACAGCAACTTCCTAAACTTTTCTCTTACAATTACCTTGTTAGAATATTTAATAAAATAAACCGTCCATTCGTCTAATAGTTTAAGCTTTTAGAACAATTAGCAGTGGTCCCACAAAATCATATGATATTAAAATAATGAGGTCATAAGGATCCCCAATCGAATATTTAAGAGTTAATATTATGAAAAACCACAAAGTGATTTATCCTCTATTAGTTTCCATTTTATCATTAAATGATTGAGTTAAATAATATGTGACAATTGATAGATGCGCCAATTTAGGTTTTTACTCTATGTTTGTCACAAATATACCAGTTCAGTTTTACCAAAAAAAAAAAAAGTATACCAGTTCATGATTTTTTATGGTATTAATCAAATTTAATAAAAACTAATGCAATACATCAATTTGGGGTTTTTGATGATAAAAAAAAATAATTTGGAATAAATTTATCACAAATGTATCAATTTGGATTTTTTGTAGTCAAAAAATTGGTTTGAAATAAATTTATCATAAATATATTAGTGTTGGATTTTTTTTAGTATTAATCAAATTTTTACCGGCCTTTATATAATGAGGGGAGGTTTTTTTTTTTGGGTCATTGGTATAAATTTCAAAATTTGGGTGAGATGAAAAAAAGTTTGGAATATCCATGCACGTGGGAAATACTTAGCATTTTTTGTGGGAATTTTCCAAAAATATATTTGACCCACAAACTTTTATGCTACCAATGCAATGAAAAGAAAAATTATTGGGATTTCTGAAAATATATATGAAGTTTATAGTTCTTTGAACTTAGCCAAAAGGAAAATAAATATATGATTGAAATGGAATTAGACACAAGGTATGACAAGAGCCATTTTCAAACTTAAATTTCATTTTTGTCGTATTTTTAGACCATGTTACTTTCGATTTGCAGTTTTGCACTCCGAGGATAAGAAAATCTACACCACAGCATTTCCATTCCATGTCTCAAGATGCGAGTGCAGTCTTTTGAAATTACAGAATTTAAATTTTAAGGATTAAAAAAAAAATTGACGGTTCTTAATGGTAGTCTCAATCTCTTAAAAAAAGTGATCAAATTGATGGAGCCAAAATGAGTTTTACATAAAAGGGTTTTGTCGTTTTCCGTTGCTGGTTGGCTTCTAGATTGTGGGGACCACTTCCCAAGAAAGGTCGCGGCCCTTTGTCTGCAGACGTGGTAAAGAAACGACGACCCTTCCAATCTCCATGGTCGGGCGGCACCGCCGGGTGGAATTTGTTCTGGTTTTAAGGCATGGTGCGCTCGGCCGTATCTGGAAAATGATTGCAGTCGACGTCGATTACTCAAGACAAACAAACACGTTTTTCTCAAAACTTTATAATCGTTGCCAAAAGATCTGTTTATGATTACGGAAAAAGAATAATTTGAAAAATATATTATAAAAAAATGATTGGTTACATCCCTTAAAAGAATCAGTCAAAAAAAAACATATCTTTACCACCCACAACAAATTATGCCTAAATAGTTTTACAAACTATAGAGATATTTTTCAGTCATTTATTATTTATAAACAGTATAATTGATTGACTTTCAAATCATGAATTTTTAGTGAAACAAACATTTTTGAAGTGAAATGGGTTTTCTAAAATGCAAATAGTATTTTGTAAATTATAATATAAAAACCACATTAGAAAACAATTTTGACTTAAATGCTATTTGGAAAACAATTACACTTTGTAAAAGACTTATGCTATTTCTTTTCAAAAATAATTCCAACTCTTTCTAGAAAAACTCAACTACCGGTGAGGCTGTTAGCTAGCATCACCTAACCTAGAAATCTAGGGTTTCTAAAATAGTAGGCAAAATTGGAATTTTAGTAAGTGCTTGAGGGCAATAAAAAAATTTCATTAATTGTGAGACCTGTATGTCGAGAAAGCTAAAAGTTCAAGCCACCCCAAGACTTGCCTTATAGCAAAGCCAACTCTTTCTCAAGGTGAATTGAAAAAAACAAAATCACTAAATGCCCAAACAAAGCCCTTAAATATACAAATATATATTAATAGTCTCAATCATTCTTACATGTACAAGACACGGCCTAGACTAAACCACATCGATGGGATGATTGATAATGACATGGATGGGTGAAAACATAACCTAGATCTTTACTGGTTGGATGCAACATATCATTGCATGCACATAGAAAACATAAAGGGAAAATGTCGGGACTCTCGTACATCAAGAAGGTAAATTTTCTTACAAGAACAATTAAACGATGTTTACAAAAGCGAAAAAATCTTAGTACTAGACTTATTCGAACTAGAACATAGATGATTAGGAGCTTTCCAATTGTTCGAATAAACAAGTACATTTTTCCAATCTGAATAAGCTTCCGAACAACATCATCAAGGGTGGGAAAATTTCTTGATTTGAGATTATATTCCATCAAGATTTGGCAAGTAAACCATCCTTTGAATGTTTTGTTATTAACGAAATCAATCTTGTGTAGAAAAGTCTTCAAGCTCCAGGACATTGCTCTTGCCTTAAACATTCAAACTCGTGATCAGGGGCCTCCAGCAAGAAGACCCAGTCAATGGCCAATCTACCATTTCTTTGTTGATATATTGCCCTTTATACATTATATATAGGTAGTCAATACCATTAAAAATCTCAACTAATATATTCATACCACATCTATGTCAAACTAATTTTCATGTCACAAGAATCCCAAATCAGTATACCCGCAACAAAACTACATTCCATTAGCTTTTTGTTCAATGACACCTTTAGATTATTGACACGAAAACGCATGTGGTATGCAATTCGGATGATCATTGTGTGATGTATCTCTTGAGCGATATCATTTTGGTGAAGCCGAATCTAAAGAAAATGAGTTGAAACTCAAAAGTGTACTAATGTTGCCTCAAGAGCTCCCTCACGTCTTGAAAATCTACTAAAACCACTAAATTTTCCCTGAAGATTTCAGTAGATTTGTCAAGGTTGTACCGGTCTGAGATCTTTTATAATCCAATAATTAATTTAGAGTAAATGTAGCGCACAATGATTTATAATATATATATATATATATATATATGTGGTATGAATCCCTTACAAATATATGAGAAAGGAAATGTGGAATAACAAATATGCTGTCCCCCATTTAAGCCCACACTCCTTATTAAGGAGGCTTTGCCCAATGAATTGGGAGGGTAAGCCCGCCCGCGCGAACCCCCATGGATCCGTCCCGTCGCAAACCCAAATAGAGGTTAGAACAATGTCAACCTTTCTTTCCTTTTCTTTTTCTTTTTTGGCGAGAGAACCTTTCTTTCTAAAATAGCTCCATGTAGCCTCTTTAGTTTTCTTTTTACCTCCTTTGTTTATTCTCCGAGAGAAAAATAATATTCTATAAATCTTCATGTTTTTATTTATAGAGATTACTCTTCATTCTTTTAAGGTTATCATCTTCTTCTTTTCTTTTTTTTAACCAAGTCTTCTCCATTTTCATTCATCTTTGTTGGGAAATGAAAAATTATATGTTTAGGGAAATCTTCTTCTAGCTCAAGCATTTGTATGTGCCATCATGTAAAAACTTGAGCTGAAGGCCTAACAAGGATGGGTTTTTCCAATTTAGAGAGAACTAGATGGAAAGCCATGGATGTATTATTAGATGTATTCGGTATATGTGAGTTTAGAGCATCTCAATTCTTAAATATGTTGGTTTAACGTGAGATCCACCGCAATCAGAAGCTCAAATGTATCGAAGCTCAAATGTATCGAGCTCACATCACTTGGAGCATCTAAAAAATTTTCGGTGTCACGGATATTCACCATGGGGAGTAAAATTGGTCAACCCTCTTTCTTTGAATATGGGATGGAGCAAAGTGCAGAGAAACTTCTACAGTGAAATTGCCTAAATTTAGTACATTTTTTTGTCAGCAGTAATTCACTTCGCAAGGGCTCTCAGTGATCTCCAACCTTGAACAGGTGGGCCGAACTTAGCACGTGTTTAAAAGCTCTTCCATTCAAAGTGCAAAGCTATGTCACCTAAGATGGGTCAGAAAATGGACGAAAACGGATGATGAATGGCCATGTTGAGACAATCATTTTCTAAGGCTTAACAAAGGCTGAGCCATTTAAATTTAATATTTATTATGGGGAAAGTCATTAAAGACACAAAAACAATGACGTTGAAGATTAGGAAGAGACATATGGAAATATAGGATTTATCACTTTAATGTGCTTAATTATGAAAATAGTGTTGATTTAATTAGATAAGATCTAAAATTGACATGCGCTCTTCTATTGTACAAAAACTTCCCCTCGAACCTGGAAAAAAAATTGAGTCACTGTCCACAATTCATCAAGTTAGACGATCTATTTGATTGTGCGCCTATTTTGCTAGTAATTTGCTCGTTTGCCCTAGTAGGAAGCCGCCACCTCTCCCGAGGCTCGTCCCCACCTCATCCTCGCCTCGCTTCATCCGGACCCTTGTCTCCGGCGGCTCGTCCCCGACCCATCTCTCCACCTCCTCCGCAGATTAAGGGCAAAGATTGAAAAAGAATCAAGAATTGCAGAAAGTTTTTCTCTTCTTTATTGGGTAAAAGAATAACTGAATTACCTAACAGTTCCGTCACAAATTGCCCACCTCAAAAGAGCTTAGTGCACCCGTGCGCAGTCTCTTCACCACTGAACCACTCCCACCTCCACCACCAACCACAGCGCCCTCCGCAGTCCTCCCAACGATGGCCGGAGTCCTGAACATGCCTCAACCTCCGCTGCTGAGGCCATTCTCGCGCCACCGCACGACCCTCAAGCCGTCGGTGGTTTCCGTCAGCGTCAGGGCGTCGAGTACCGACTCCCCTGAAACTTCCACGGCTACCAAACCGCCGACTTTCGCTCCTCCCCCCGATTTCAAGCCTCCCGAGCCGAAGCGATTCGGCGTGAGGCCGGACAAGGTCCTCGACGTCTTGGGTGCGTCTCTCGCCCTAATCTTCCGATTGGGCACCGGCGTTTTTGTCTCCGGGTATTGGGTTTTTCTCCGTTTGCTTAGTTCTTTGTTGAGTTTGCCTAAAGTTTCGGTTTTTGAGGCATGAGTTGGTGCTTTTAGCTGGCTGGATTGGTTAATTTGGATTCCTGTGGTGTAAAATCGAAATGGGTTATGTCCTTTCTGCTGTTTTTTTGCGGATTGTTGATGTGCTAGACCTGCTTTTGGCTTATAACGTTGTGGGGCTTGAAGAATCGTGCATCTGCAACATCCGTTTAGGTATTCTACTGTTTGTCTGATCTTTGAAATGGGCTGTTCAAATAACCAGAAACCTAGCAGTAGACACTACGCAAGTCTTGAAAATTTTAGTGAAAATCTCATTGAAAAATAAACAGGTGTATGAACCCAAGTTCTCGTCAGTAACCACAATTAAATGACAAACTTCATTTAAGCAAAGCAGTTCACATTGTTAAGCACCTTCCACAAATTTTTGCCATCATACCTTTAAACTTTTCATTAAAGCTTTGTGACTAAGGATGAATCAAAGACTTTGCAGTGCATTAAAAGTGCACAACAAACCCAAGTATGCAATGAAGGTGGAGTTCATACTGAAGACAGTTTTGGTTAACATCAGGTGTTTTGTTCTTCTTTTTCACTTTTTGACCGGATTTTCTTCCCTATTGGAAATATGTAGTGACAGTGTTTGGCTAATATCAGAATGGTTCTTTCTGGTTGAATGGGTTTACTAACACCCATAACAAATGCTTCTTTGGCCTTTGAAAGGAGAAAGAATGGAGGTACCCAAATGAACTTATCAGGAATTGGAGAGTTCTTCACGGGTGGAAAAAAGGAAGAAATCCAACAAAATTACTGTACTTGAACTTGTGCAAAAATGTTGACAGTAATAATTCTCATCATATTCCTTTTCTTAAAAAGCACCCAGACAGTCGCATATTGGGCAATTTTTGGACTCTTGCTGCTGTATTTAGGATCATTGAGAAAAAAGAAAGAATATTATTCTTCTGAGAAATGCCACTTTGAGGAGTTTAATCGAGATACCTAAATGAGACATTATTATTCTCATCATATTCCCTTTCTTAAAAAGCACTCAGACAGTCACACATTGCGCAATTTTTGGACTCTTTTTACTGTATTTAATATCGTTGAGAAAAAGAAAGAATACTATTTCTTTGTGAAAGGCCACTTTGAGGAGTTTAATCAAGATACCTAAATGAGACATTCGCTCTTTCCTTTATTATCAAAAGTACTGGATCAGAATAAGACATCTGTTTCTTCCCCCTTTCACAATACATGAGAATTCACATAGGGAGTACAGGATACTGGAGATTGTGGTGACCGGGAAATATGATTCAGTTATGGCCCGAATAGTTGAAAGTCCTGTCTTCTTTTATTTTACAAGAAAGATCAGAACTGAATGACTATGATTATATAGTGGGAGACTTGACATATATCTTTATCTTGTAAAAAGGTGTAAAAAGGATGAGACAAATATAGTAATTGCTAAAGAATATGGTGTTAGATCTGAACCTCTTTGATATTGGTTTTGACTAATAAACTCAAGGTGAAAGGTCTAGCTGAATTTATGGTAATGGGGCTTGTATCTTGCATTCTTAGTTATTTTTCTTGAAAGGTTTGTTAGAATGCCGCAGGCCATTTGAATCTGAACCAGTAACGCTTGTCATTTTATGACAGGTACTCGGCATCCTTTGCTTCCGAAAATGAGATTCCACCTGGCCAGTATGCTTTAGATATTGCTGGTAGGCTGTGGCACCTTTTTTTCATTTAAGAGTAACTTCACTTGCAAGGTTGTTACTTAGCCACTTTTGGTCAATGTGTATGAAAAGTTATATGCAGAAAAACCAAGTACAAGTGTTACAGGTTCATTGAGCTACTACTTTAGCATGCTTACTTTCTGATATGCATTTCCTTGTATTGTTCGATTTTAATAGGTGTGAAGGTTAAGGAGACTTCAAAATTAGGTCCTCGGCCAGAGAAGCCTATTGAAATTTACGAGTTTGAGAGGTACTCATGTTGGTATTTTTCATTTTACTCGTTGCTAGATTAGATGGATGTTGTCATTGTACCTATCAGATCTTCTTCCACTTATGGGATGCCAGGATCTTTTTCTATTCATATGATGTGTTTATACCAATTTTCACCCAGTGCTCCAACGGACGCATTCTAACAGTGTCTTTTTGTTCCCTCTTCTCCCTTCCCTCTCTCTGCTCTCATTCACCTGGGGAATGTGTGTGTGGATATCGTGGATCACCAGCTGTCCTTTTTGTCGAAAGGTAAAATCTAGTCAACAATCTCCTCTTTTTATTTTTTGATGGATCTACATCTGTCCTTTTGAGAAATATGCCCATCCTTGAATGATTGACAGAGCTAACAGCTGACTGGAAATTGCTCTTGATGAGATACATTCCCCATTGATTTTGTGGTACTGAACTGTACCATCTAGGAAGAAATTACACCATTTTTGTTAAAACGAGATGAATTAGTTGTGATTTTCATCTTGATCATAAATTGTTGAAATTTGGTAATGTTCCTTAATCCTCTAATTAGACAATTGACAACAATTAGTAAGATTTGCAGATTAATATGACTATGCTTTTACTATTAATAAGGTATGAGTTCTGTTTTGCTTTTTCTTTGTAAATCATTAATTGTGCCGTTCTTTGATGTGCACCTTAAGACTCAAATTCTGGATGTGGTATTCCAAAATGACATCTCAAATCGTCAACAGGTTAGGGAAATTGTTGCAGTATTGGATCTTGATGTTATATTCTATCCATGCCCACGAAATAGTCCAAATTTCCGTCCCAAGGTGGCTCAGATGGGTGGGAAAAAACAATTTCCATATATGGTATTGTACTCTTCTTCTCAATGTTAAATTTCATCCTGATGTCAAGTAAGAAGAGGATTTAATTCTTCCTTGAATGGATAAGCTGATACTCCTTACCATGAATTTTTTATGCTGAAGTGTTAGATGTAAGTTTAATAGACTAACGGAGCACATTTCTTAAAAAGCATGAGAAAGATCTTGAACCATACTAGTTAATGGCGCTTTGTGGCTTAAAGCAGGCTAATGTGGTCATTTGCCTTCAGTTTCTGGACTCTATATCCAACAAATTACAAAGCATAGTCTTTTTCTGAAACTCTTGGATCACTCTTATGACCACTCTCCAATCAAATTCTATCCATTTCAAATGGAATACTGGTTTTTCATTATGTTCATTTTGTAGCATCTATCTCGCATTGTGGCTAATAATAGGGGTAAATGGTATTAAAGGATCCTGGATTTCAATTAGTATTTCCCTTTTCCTCTTTGCAGGTAGATCCAAACACTGGGGTCGCGATGTATGAATCGGATGATATAATCAAGTATTTGGTAACAAAATATGGTGCGTGCTAGAATAACTTCCTCTTCTGAATTGGGTTTTCTCAGAAATTATTTATTCTTCTCTTCTGTCATGCACATATGCAGTTGTTAAATAGTTGCTAGCATAATTTCCTCTTCTGAGTAGGGTTTTCTCGGAAATTATTTTCCTCTCCTCTTCTGTTATTCACATATGTAGTTGTTGAATAGGGTTGATGTTGAAGTTGGATAGTATTGCTCACTTAAAGCAGTAGCATATTCTCATGCAAAAGTTGCAGAGATCATATCATGCCCCTGCTAACAATGCCATTGGATATTCTTGTTCTTGAGGATGTTGGTTGAACTTTATTATGAAGGACTAGAAAACTGAGGAGAGAAAAATTAACCTAGAAAAGGTGAATGCATGACCAAGTTGCAAAGCTACTTGATCACCTTTTGCATCTTGTCTAGTTTTTCTTTATTCTTAGATGATGATGTTAGTCTTGTGAAGAATAACTACATTGTGCCAGAAACAAATAGGTTATTAGTACATATTAGAGTCTCATATTGCCCACAGTTGCCCAACCCGAGATTCTTTCCAAGCACATCTAACTTTCCAGTCTCTTGCCATGCCTTCACTATGTCCTTTATTTCTATCCTTATTTCCATTTGACCATTTGCTAGCCAAAATAGTACCAACTTTGTAGCACTTAAGTCTTTTAACTATCACTTTTCCATTTATCATGTTACTGCCATCTATTCATCTAGACCAATTTTTACCACAAGAATATGAAAGTGTCCCAGTCACAAGGCTCCCACAATGAGGGGTTTGGGGAGGGGTTGATAGACACAGCCTGTTGATCTTGAATATTCTTGGCTTTGGTAGGTCGTTCATTAACTTCATGAAAATTATTACAATGACTCATCATGGTCGATTGCTTAGTGATTCATCTAAGAATCATTAAAAATGACCCATGCCTAACTTCATTTTGAAGCCACCTTTTCTACAAGAAAGGTTTCACCGATGTAGAAAAATAATCTGATTTATCCAATATTAGTTCCAATTTTTATTTATTTAGCTAGCTCTTCAGTAGCATTGACTTACTTTCAATCAAATGTTCTTGTTCTATCCTCTTCATAAATAGCTAACTCATTCTATCAATTTCTTCACTTATGATGATTTTTAAACTTGAGGTACTGGACTAGTCTTTTTATTATCTCTCATTCTTTACTAAGTACTGAACCAGACAATTTACTTTGTTTTTCCATTGTTGCAGGTGATGGAAGTGTTCCTGTTTTGTTATCTCTAGGTCTTCTCACGGTTGACCTACTACTCTTAGTTGCTATTCTTGTGAATTTCCTGGATTCTTTTACAAATGTGTGATCTCATTTCCTCCAATTCGTCTACATTGCAGACCCTGACTGAAGGCTTTGCTATGATTGGTCGCATGGGAAAGGTGACAATGCTAAATCTTGTAGCTGTTCATTCAATCTCTTGTACTTATATTATTGGCTCATCCCTTGCTTTTGTGCAGGGTTCATCTTACACACCAGCAAAACTACCACCAAAGCCGCTAGAAATATGGGCATATGAGGTTGGTATAGTTAAGCTGCCTTTTAATTTTTGAGTACCCTAATATCGCTCTTGCTGATTATAGTTCAGTTGGAGTCCTGCGACATTTTTTTTGCATTTCAATTCCTGTTTCTTCATTTGCTTTTTGTTTCTGCAGTAAATTGACTTTGTCCCTAAATAGATTTTGGCATAGACCTGTACTTGTTAGCACAAGAACAAAGAGCTTTAAGTGATGGAATGGAGATAAGAGCTTTACACAGAAATTTCAACCAGCATCAAGGATTTTTCTCATAGTGTTGATATTGGACTATTAAGATCAGAGGGATTTCACTAGGCCCACAGTATAATGAGCTGTTGCTTTACCAAGAAGAAGCATCTATTTTGTACCTCACTGTGGGGCAAAGGGAGGAAAATCAAGTACATCAATTCATTTTAATTGCATTTCGATTCATGTCGAGTAGTCTCCGACCTGTTCATTATATGTGGTTAATTCTTTTAACTGTCTTAATTGTGAGTACTTCTTGCTCCTAAAAATTGACCATCTGGTGAAGTATTTTGCTGCCCTCAAAATTTCAAGTCACATATCATGGAACTTTGCTTTCTGCCACATAGTTGGCCAAGTACTTGAGAGACTAGCAGAAGCTCCAACTGAAGAGAGATGAGTTCTATTATGTTGGTTTTAAAATATTTATCCTCATTTCAGGGGTCTCCATTTTGCAAGCTTGTACGTGAAGTACTAGTGGAGTTAGAATTACCTCACCTAGTTCGCAGGTAATGGCTAAGTATTATTATAGGAATTCATGCACCTCACTGTTGCTGGCACACTGCGTTTATTGATTTTATTTACTTTATATAAATTCTGCACGTCAGAATTGTTCTTTATCCTACGAAAGATGACTCTTGGTCTGCAACAACACGATAGCTAAAAGCACCTCAGATGTGAAGGTTTTTTTATGCAGCAATAGTGTTAAAAAGACAGTAGTTCAGTTTTAATATCAACCATTAGTAGTCTACCTAAATGCAAGAAAGTGTTTAGTGTGTTCTCCATGTTTACTGGTGCTCCCGCATTAACTTATCAAACACTTAGATCGTCAATGTTTCATGTGAAATTCAATTGTACAAGGTCTGGTTAAGTGTGGGTTATTAATTGAGTATTTAGTCTCTAAACAACTTGCTAATTTTTATGTCATCCACAATTTGAATACTTTTCGTTCAGAATTTCCTTGGCCACAAGCATTATTACATTGTTCCTCCTGAAATTTTACTTGAGTGAGCCCCTACAAAGCACGGACACTCTCCAGGGGCCTCCGCATCAATGTCAGATGTGTGTCGGTCAACAAGTGTCGAGCATCCAACATGTGGTCAATACTCCAAACACACTAGTGACACACAAGTCTGGCATCCCGACACGCCATTTTGACTTGCACGAAGTCAATCTCAACATTTTCAATAAGATGGAAATTAAAATGCAAATCTATCAAAAGAAAAGAGAGAGAGAGAGAGAGAGAGAGAGAAAGAGGGAAAGAATGGGGAGAAAGAGGGAAAGAATGGGGAGAAAGATGAAAATGGAGTGGATAATGTAGATGAATGACTTTTTGTTATGGTTAATGGTGAAATGTGGATTTTTTTTTTTTCTGATCAATTGTTAAATGTTATATCTAATGATGTAATATGGATTGTTTTTTCTTTTCTCCTCCAAGTTTTATAGATTATTGGAATAGAATGTAGTTGAATTTGTCAATTCGAAATAATGAATAATATTAAGAAATGATGGATTAATGTTTTTAGTGTAAATTCATTCTAGGCTCTATTTTTATTATTTTTATTTGTGAATTTGAATCAAATTAATTTATATGAAATAATCATAAAATGATCATTTATCATATATATAAGTATATATACATTTAATATATAACATGGCCCAATATGTCAGAATTCTCTATTTTTTTAGAAATAACGTGTCGCCGTATCGTGTCATGTTATCATCATCGCATTGCATGTCTCATATCGATGTCAGTGCTATTGGGGTGAACCCTAATTGGGACCTTATATTTCAGATGTCTGCTATCGATTCATTTTGTTTATGTGCAATGTCTACTAGATTATGCTGACATAGTAAAACCTTTTCTCATTAAGTAATATTGCATTTCATGCTTCAGTTGTGCCCGTGGCAGCCCAAAACGGCAAGTTCTCTATGAGAAAGCTGGGCATTTTCAGGTAATTAAGCAGTGGATGAGCATCCATATTTGTTATCTCATTTTTCAATGAAGAATCCAAATTTGCCGTGCATCGAGTACTAAGAGGATTCCACGTCTGCATAATGGTTGACAGGTACCTTATTTGGAAGACCCAAATACAGGGGTGCAAATGTTCGAAAGTGCGGAGATTGTGGAGTATCTTAGAGCTACTTATGCCCTTTAATAAGTGGAGCTATAATTACAAGAATACACACATATGTATTTTGCAATTTTGGATTGAATTGCCTGAAACTGATGCTTGAGGTAAGAAGCAGAAACCTGCTTCTGTTATGTTGTATATATAAGCAGCAACGTTTACTGCCCTACCTTTTGTAACTTGCTTCGTGCTTTTCACTTTGATCTTGGATGAATGTTGGATCACAAAGCTGCTTTTATAGTATCAAGCAGTTCTAGAAAATGGCATACTTCAATTTGAGTCCCAGTGACAGGATAGTATTGTAAAATGTTGTCTATTTAGCGCTAACTAAAACAATGCACTAAAACAAGAGATGCTTGACAATTTCTGGCAAGAGAGGAATAACTCTTCACTTGGCATGAGAATGGCGGATTGGATATGCTTATTTTTGAAAATGACGTTTGGGGAAATCCTTAAAGACGACCAGGTAAAGCGGAGAGCGCCAACCCTTGACAGTGTGGTGCTTGCTCTGGTAGGGAAGTGATGGCGAGTTCCAACAGTGTCGACCCGTGCGGAATCAATCTCTTTATTGTTGTAGCAGACTGGAAGTCAAATAGGAACCTGGGGATGCTTTTCTCCCAAAGCAATGACTGGGATGGTGAAAGAAAAAAGTTGTGAAGACCACCACTTAAAAAAGAGGTGAAAAAAAGTGTTGTGAAGGCCACCACTTCAAAAAGAGACATATCTTTAATGGCTTGCCGATAGTGGTGGCACTGGCAGTGTCCTATGTGCACAGAAGATGGAATCTGCTGGGACATGCTCTGTTGGTCAGTTCGTCATGATCGATTTACTGGATAAGTGGTGGAGAGAGCGAATGGCTGTACAATACCTAGTTCTTATTTGGACAGTTACCAGGGTCTTACAACAAAAAAGCATGTCGGGCTAAGTTAAGTCCCCATGTAATCTCTCTGCACCGTGATCGGATACGTTTGTCCAATACGCTGGTCACAAACGAAGAGCACACAAGAATTTTCATGATCGATTTGCTTGCTGCTCTAATTTCTTCAAGTCTCCATGGCTTTCCTTTTAGCACAGACCATGTATAGGAGTGAACCACAAAGAAAATGGCTCTTGACATGGAGATAATGGGGACATGAAAGTAAATTGCAAAGTTGACAAAGCTTCCTTTATCTCAGAGAATCTTCTTATCCCCCCCGTTTCTGAAGCTCAGAACAAAAGAGTTGTCCCAGAGTTTTGTGAATGCTTTAGGCCCATTTTTTGCGGCACTTGGGGCATGATATCTTCATCAGATGGCCTTATTGTGAGATCTGCACCCATCCATAGTGAAAAAAGCAGGATCCCTTTTTCAGTGCAACTATATATTCCCTTTTCTTTTGGTGGGATGATGAGGCATCGGCCATTTGATGCCTTCTCTCCCTTTATGGCATTTTCATGAGTCAAAACAAGGTCTCTTCTACCCACTCATGGGCAGTGCATGGAGATCGAGGGTTCGAAACCCAGCATTACTAGCGACTAAAATGGGAGGCCCGACGGTGGATTGCTTGGCCAATTTCTTCCAAGATATAGTCATTGTAGGTGCTCCACCGTAGAGGCCTGTGAGACCTCAAATCGGTATAAGCCGACAAAAGCATGCTCCGACAAATCCTCGATCATCAAAAAAATAAATAATAAGTTCTCTTCTTCTGTATATTCTGAGGTCATGCAAGTTATTGTCCGCTTTCTGTTCCCTTCCCAATTCCTTCCCACCCCAATCTTATCATTTTGGAAAGTTCTCGATTTTTTTTTTTTAAAACTTTTGTCCTTGGTTATGAATAAACAAATTAGGGATATCATTTAGTGTGACCTTGGGGGCCACACTACCACCCTATGAATGGATTTTATTGAAAGAATGTGAGCATGCTGTTTAAAAGCATCGTGAAGATTTGTCAAATCAAAAGTCAACGCTCATAAATACTACAACAAGTTTCGAGTAGGTTGCGGATGCCTGACTACTCCAATAAATCAGATTTGGAGAGTAAATGGAATTCATAGGGACAAGTAAGGATGGGATACCAATCTCATCTCCTCTCGCTACGGTCGACATCTTAACATGGTATTGGGTTTAAGATTTATGAATATTCTGGACAATGCATTGAACAATGCTTGCGTGAAGTTTGATTTGTGAAAAGGAACGAGGTTGGAATGGAATCGCTATTTCATGAGAATAGATCTTTAAGAATAGGAATGCCCTTGTTTGGTTTGTAAAATGAAATATCAATCCCAAGAACATATCCTCCCCCTGCCCAACCTGCCCAACCCACCCCTCTTGGTCATTCTGTTAATTAAATTTACTAGAATTGCATTGCGTATCATCCCTTAGGTTTATTTTCTTTTGCAAATGTAAAAGTGCCATATTTTAAGAATAAGGCCATGTTTGAGTAACCATCCAAAAAAATCATACGTGGCAATTAAATATTAATATTGTTCCGGAAAATCGAGTTTAATTCACCCAAAACGAATCGTTTTATAGTTGGCCAAAAAGTATTTTGATCAAAACAACATTGTTTTGGCATAATAGAATCAAGAATAAAAAAAAATTGATTCTTAATTTTAAAACAAAATAATAATAATTTAGAATAAAAAAAAAAAAAATCAAGAAACTTTCTTCTTCCCTTGAGCCATCTCGCTCGCCATCCACCACCGTCCGTCGTCACGCCGTAATGGGGGAGGGTTGGCCAAGGCCACCGGCCCGGCCAAGGCCGCCGAAGGCTCCCAATTGACCGGGCGAGGTCCAAGGGAGCGGTCGCCGGAGGCAAGCCTAGCTCACCGGTGGCCAAGTGGGCCTCGCCGAGGCTCCCCCACCTCCCCGACGACGGAGGGGAGATGGCCATGGCGGCAACAACGACTAATCCCTCAACTGCCAGCTGCCTCCCTCCTCCTCCTCCTTTCCCCTCTCTCCCCCCCTCCCCTATTTTTTTTCCTCCTCCTCCTTCCCCCCTTGTTGAATATGGGCAAGAGCCTCGCCTTTGTCAACCCCGACGAGGCCGATCAAGGCAAGGGCTCGGTCGAGGCTAGGCGAGCCTCGCCAAAGGTCGGCGACCCCGCCAACGCTCCGGTCGTCGGTCGCCTTGCCAACGAAGAAGAAGAAGATGAGAAAAAGAAACAAAATAAAATTTTTTGAAAAAATGAAGAGTAAAAAAAAAAGGAAAAAATTTAAAAAAATTATTTAAAAATTAAAAGAAATTGATTTGGAACAAAATTAATGAATACGGTACCAAATTGATTTATTTTACTCGATTTTGGCATTTAAGTGTCACTTTCAAAGTTATAGCACTTAAAATGCTTAGAATGGCACTCCAAGAGTTTGCACGTCAATTTACGAGAATTGCATTGCGTATCATCCCTTAGGTTTATTTTCTTTTGCAAATGTAACCAATAGGATAGAATAAGGTTATCTGCATTGAAGCTAATTTACTAAATTAATAAAGCAAATGATGTGACAGACTCTTTATCCATGCAATATCAGAGCCAAAGCCTTTTTTTTCAGTAGGGTCGAACAATAAAATCAAATGGTTTTAAGTAAGAGAAATTATTTCCGTTCAAATGGCCAAATCATGCACATGCTATATGAATAAGTATATGAAAGTGAGTCCACTTCAAACTTGTGATGTCACAGAAGAAGTCCAAGTTCTGTTATGATCTACATTTGAGGAATGCTTCCCCGGCGCCTCCCCTTCTCCCAAGCGTCATTTGTCTCTTTATTTTGTTCATAATACCTATTGACTTAGACTCCATTTCTTTCGTTAAAAAAAAAAAAATTGTAGAAAAATATTTTTTTAAATTTTCCGACGTTTGTTTCACGAAAAATGAATTGATTGAGAAAAATATTTTCCATTAATGAAAAAAAAATCTTCTAAATAAGGGAAAAATATTTTTCGCATTTCAAAGAATGGAAAACATTTTATTCACTTGCTCTTATCTTACATCCCTATTAGCCCCCACTTCTTTCTTCCTCTTTTTTATTATTTTAAATTTTATTTATTTTTCTTTCTTTCTTTTTGTTTTCCTTCTTTCTCGGCCTAGTTGCTAACCACAACGATGATTGGTGACCAGCGGGTGGCCACACATGAGCCTCAAGCTTGCGGCCTTGGGTAAACTTGAGGCTCATCAATCTAGTGAGGCCCGAGGTCGGCGAGCGAGAGCCTCTAGCTCGCCGATTTGGCGAGGCCTAAGGTTGGAGCTTATGGCTCGCCAATTGGCGAGCAGAAGACCCATCATAGGCTCATGCTCACCGGCCTTGGGCCTCACCAAATCAACAAACCTTTTTTAGGCCAATGAGCTCAAGGCTCACCGACTTTAGGCGAGCCTTGAGCTTCCCTTTGGCTAGTTGTCATGACCGGCAACCAATCAAAGAAGAAGGGGAAAAAAAAAATAAAAGGGAAAAATAAAATAAAATAAAACAAAAATAGAAAGAAAATAAATGTTAAAATTTGATTTTTTAGAAAAAAATAAAATATTTATTAATACGAGTGCACAGAGGAAAATCAAATTGAATTTTACATACCAAACGGTAGATATATTTTCTAGTTCATTTTTAAGTTTCAGCCGAATATCGGAATATTGTCATTTTCTAAGAAAATAACTTTATGGAAAACATTTTCTAAAAGTTTTTCAGAAATACAACATTTCTAGTGAAATGAACGGAGCCTAGATATCGGAAAATGCCCTTGTACAAATGCCTTGGGGACTTTTTTTTCTGTGATGTGCAGAATACAAATTGCGGAACCCGCGAAACGGCCACTAGTGGGGTGTGAAATTTGGGCATCGAGACGACGAGATCCTTCGTTTAAAGCTTATGAATTTCAAATCTTAAAGGCGATATATTGCCCATTATAACTGAATATTATTTTTGGTGTAGTATGGATAGTTTGCACATATATATATTGAAAAATAGGCTCTGATAGCAGGAATCATGATAGAACTGAGTTACAAGACATCCACCGAACCATTTCATCTCAGGTCATAATTCCTAAACATGAATCAAAATAGCTCTCCATCGACGACACAATTACTGTACGTGATTGAACTAAATGATAAAATAATTACATTATTAACTTACGCAATCCAAAGATACCCCGGAAATAAGAAAACCTTAAAATTAATTTGACACACGTGTATTATGACCTAAGTTCAATGCAAATACTTGTCAAAGACCATAGTCAAGCAATAGCAAAATTTGAGAAATAGAACCTCTTTTCTTTTCATTACTTTTATATTAGTTGAAACTTATAAATATTTCGAGTGAGTTTATGAGTTGGGCTCGAGGGAAAAAATTTTTGTTCAAAGAAATAGAGGGGTCAAAATATTTATTAAAAAAAATCAGGATGGAATTTATAACTCTGACTACTTATGAGTGAAAAGTGAAAATTGTTGCGAATTGAGCGGAGGAATTGCTCCCACTCCTTATTGGGCGGCCCCATCGCAAGTTGAATGCAGACTTTATTATATAAAAGGGCTGTGTTACCAAATACGACCCATTATTTAGTATACCAATTTGGTAAATCTTGATTAACATATAACTAGAGACAATAATAAGGGCCATTAAAATAATTATCACTAGATAGTGGTCGGTTGTCGACATACCTAACTCGATCGATTAAACAATCCAATGGCAAACTCACCTACAATGGTGGAGGTTCATGGCCAGGAGGAACACATTTGGCCAATCTTAATAGGCCTATCCTCCATTTCAGTTGAGATTATGAGACTCCGACCAAAGATCCTACCAATTTCTTGGGAAATGACAGTGTATTATACAGACTTAGTGACTTAACACACATACGCCTAATTCCCAAAATAATATATTATTATTATTATTATTATTTTTATTTTTTTAAAAAGCAACCGGCAATATTAGAACGATATATCTTTACATAGAACTAACGTGGCACTCTCTCAATGAGTAAGGGTAGGTAAAATTGTAATCCAACACGCGGGATGAGAGAGATTCATATGGATGGGAGTTTGCAGATAACTATCCACTAACGAAATAAATATGTATTATTAAAGTTCTTTTACATAAAACTAATGTGGCCGCCGCTTAGTTCTAATATGCTTAGTTCAAAAGCTTAAGTAATTAGCCGGCGACAAGAACATGTACACAAAAGACCTAATGAAATAGCATTTGTGCTTAATGTCTGAGAATCTTAATAGACTGCCTTTTTTTCACGCGCAAGTAAGGTAAAAGAGGATTTACTAAATGGCTTTTTTCATGTATAAGGAGATGCCATGAGTGCTTTTGGTTTATACTTATCTTCGCACAAAGGACAAAAATGATGCACTTGTGCTAATAGCAAAAATACTTTTTTTTTTAAAAAAAAATCTAATTTATTTATTGTCCTATAAATAGGAAATATGAAATCGATGCTTACAATATGATGTAAAGTCTCATGAAAAAAATGGGGACACGAAATTAAAGGAGTCTTAGTAACAATTTTAAATTTGGAAAAGAAGGTTAATAATGTAACAAATCCACTATTTTGCAATGAAGAGCATATTTGGTATATAGGAAGCACTCGCGTTATAATGGCATGTAGATAAGCAAATCACTCATAAATTGAGAATTTTCAAATTTTGGATGAAAAATAGGTTGTAAGAGATAATGTGAATATCTTATTAATTTGTTTCATCTACTTGCTTCTTCACATACTATTATCATGTGAGTGCTTCTGATGCATAAACTATCTTCGTGAAATTATCACACATTTAAGCAGCGAATACAAGTTTCTTTCATTAAAATGACTATCAAACATTATCCAATAAAAATCGAGACTTAAGATATATTCTTTGTATGCAAAAGAAACCAGAACCAAAAAAAAAAAAAATTGACATGGAGAATTAAAATTAGAATTCTGCAATCTGTAATGCGCAGTTGCCTTTTTCTCTCAATTACAACTTGTGGTCCGCATGTCACCATTACTTTCAATAATAATAGTGACCATTATGCTAGCATTGTTCTAATGCAAACATATGTCATTGTAGAAGCCTGGAGAAAACACCCTTGTTTGAATTCAAATAACACAACATTATTATCATGTCCCGAATTAGATTAGATATCGAAATAGTGATTCTTGAAATGATTGAAGATACTTACTATACAAGCTCAAAAAAGTCTAATAAGCGCTTGTTATCCAACAACAATTTGATAGAAAATTGATTTTATAAACTTTACTAGAAAAATGACATTTTGTCTTTTCAATTATAAACCCTAGTCGAGAATGGAATGAGTGACCTCCGATCATTTCATAGAGACAATCCTCAAATGGTAACAATTCGATCAAACGGAGAAATCAAAGCACGGAATAGGCCATGATCTATCTTTACATTCTCATTTCCCTAATTCTATACCTTTCTTATCTCATTAAGCATAAAGACGAGAAGAAAGAACATGTTTCATTCGAATCACAATTAGAATGCTTTTCCTAGACATGATAATATGAAACCTTCTTCTGACAGAATATAGCCAAAACAAAAAAAAAAAAAAAAAAACAGAAACGAAACGATCAAGAAACAGGAATAGTGGTGGGCACAACAAACGGGTATAAACGGACAGGAGAGGCCAAAAGAAGGAAATGGGAGGTGCTCCAAGACTCTCGAGGAACAAACCCATCCCAATTATAGCCCCCTCTCTTCTTCTTTCCTCGCCTGAATCCGCCATTCGTGAGGTTGTCGAATCAGTCTTCTCAACCAACTCTCTCTCCCCATAACGGAGCTTTTCCGAAGCCTCCCTAAAAAGGGCATCCCCCGTCTCCTCCCTGATCATCATCCTCATCGGAAAGATACATTACGAGCTATACATTACAAGCTCTTTTTCGCTATCTCTCGGAAGAGCCGCCCGCCATGCCCGCCCCATCGGTCTCCTTCCCCGCCCTCGTGGCCCTCGCGTTGCTCCTCGCCTCTGCTTCGGCGGACGGTAGGCATCTCTCTCCGTTGATCTCTGTCTCTCGGAAGGAAAGTGTCGGGAAAATCTTTGCATGGATCGAAAGCATGTTTTCCAAGGCTTTCATGTTGTTCTAGGAAGAGCGTTCATCACATCCACATTTTCGTTCTGATCATCCGATTCATTTAGGAATTTAAAGTGTTGTCGACGACTAATTGAAAGATCGAGCTTATCGTCTGGCATGAAACAGATACCGGAGATGTGAAGTTCGCGTATGCAGGCCCTGAGGGTCCGAGCCACTGGGGGAGCTTGAGCCCGACGTTCGCGGCTTGCGCGCAGGGGCAGCGTCAGTCTCCTGTGAACATAGTCAGGAACGCGACGGTGCTGAATAAGAACCTCAAGCCCTTAACCAGGGATTATCGCCCTGCGAACGCGACCCTCATTAACAATGGCATCAACGTCGGGGTAATTTGTTAATAGATCTAACTGATTAATCGTTAAACTAATGGTGAAAAGCATTATGATTTTCTCTCTTCTTTTGAGCATCTAAGTTCCTCAGTTTCGTTCATAGGTGATTTTCCATTGATTTTAAAGTCGAAAGTCGAATGATTTTCCTCGTCGAGAGATATTGTTATGAATAATGTCCAAGTGAACGTTCGACTTCTTTTCAAAAAATATGAAAATTTAATGAGTATTGTGAATTAGTGAGTGTCTAAAAGCTGACATCTAGGCCCCACGTCATTCACTTTACACCAAGATCGGAAAGTGATGATGCAGATGAGTCGAAAGGAGGGGTCTGGCTGGAGAATTGCATCGAAAAAGAGAATGCTATAATTGATGGATGAAGTGTCTTTTGTTTTTTTTTTTGGCCAAAAGCATAGTGATGCTTCACATATGTGTTTGGAAGAAGAATAACAAGAGGTGAAAGAAAATCTAGGTCATGAAAATGGAGTGAAAGAAGAGAAGGTGCAGAATTAGACGGTTTTAGTAGGACTCATCGCATTCATGAACTATGCACTTGATACATTTCATATTATATCTACTAATTTCCCAATCTTAACCTACCCATGGATTTAAATATGCATGTAAATGGGTTTTTTCTTTGTGTATTTAGAATCGACAAAATTATGATAAGATTTCAATATCATGTTACCTAAATTTATGACATCGCCGCATCAACCACACATGAATTTATTTGATGTATTTGTCCTGAAAACAAAAATAAATAAATAAAAAATATATATATATATATATATTCTCCAATCCTCGAATAGACATTGCTAATGTATGTAGAATGAAGTTATGCTTGGTAAACGAGGGTCGGTTGCATGAAAGATGATGAAACGATTGATGTGAAGGTGGTTTACGAGGAAGAAGTGGGGAATCTGTCCGTGAATGGCAAGAACTACAGCTTAAAGCAAATGCACTGGCACTCTCCCTCTGAGCACACCATCGATGGAATCCAGTGAGCAACTCACACTCTCTCTCCTCCTCTCTCTCTCTCTCTCTCTCTCTCTCTCTCTCTCTGTGAGAAGATACTGTTTGAAAACCAGCTTAGCAAGACAGTCAAGTTCAGCCCATGACCTGTGATCGAATGGGTAAAAGATGAATAAGGGCTTCGCCACTAGGGTTTCCCCCAAGTTTCTTGGGCTCAGCAGAAGAGCTTTGATCCACAATCACCCCTCAAGAAACTGATGCTTCTAGCTTCCCCTCCATTAGGGTTTGGGAGCTTTGATCAATTGAAGCAAAAGAACAAAAAGAGAAGAGGAGTGAAAGTTTGTCTTGCTTCACTATTGAGTGCAGGTTCCCAGCTGAACTCCATCTAGTCCACAAGGCGAGCGACGACGAATTCGCCGTGGTGGCGGTCATCTTCGCGCTCGGCGACCCCGATCCCCTCCTCTCCAAGGTAAAAATAAAAAATAAAAAGGCGAATGCATACGTTCGATGAATGCACACGAGCACTTACTTCCGTTCAATTCGAGTCTCGAGTCCTTCCGCGATCGAAAAGGAGTTACTAGCAGTACGTGTGGAACTCGGTTCTAGTCCGTCGTCACTGATCATGTACCGCGGAAATGCAGATAAAGAACAAATTGGACGAGCTGGCCGAGGACGATTGCAGCGACGACGAGGATTCTCACGTCCCTCTGGGTATCTTCGACCCCAAGCAGATCAGGAGGAACACCCGCAAGTACTATCGCTACGCCGGGTCTCTCACGACTCCGCCATGCACCGAGAATGTCGTCTGGAACGTCCTTGGCAAGGTATGCGACCTTAGACACATACGCGCGCGCGCGCGCGCTCCGACTCGAGTTCGCAAATTCACGCCGTACCAACCCGACCGATCTAGATTAACTGATGAGATCGAGTTGAGTAAAAGGGCAATGGACAATTTTAATGTGCGTGCAGGTGAGGTCGATATCGAAGGAGCAGGTGGAAGCTCTCAAGGCCCCGCTGCCCACCGACGACAAAACCAACAGCAGGCCGCTTCAGCCGCTCAACGGCCGTCGCATCGAGCTCTACGACGAGCTCAGCAACGAGTGATCTGGCCATCTTTCGCAGCGCCCAACCTGTTCGAGTTTAATCATTTTGAAAAAATAGCGAGACGGAGAGACGGAGAGACAGAGAGACGTGGTCGATTGAGCTGTATCTGTCATGTGCCATTGGAGTCCAACTCACTCGTAATCTAAATCATTTTTTCGTGCATTCGACTGCTTCTTCTAATCTCATCCAGTCAGACCCTATAATTCGGAGTGTGGGAACTGAACTGGACCCAAACAGAACCGAAACCGTCTGAAGTGAACCGAATTTTCATGCGTTTTTAGTTTGGTTTGGATATCAGTTTGGATAATAAAAAATTAACCATTTTTTTTATTCTAGTTCATATAGTCTTGGTTTGTTTTGGTCAACCGAATTGAACTGAAAATCGCCCTATTAATATTACAATTCACACAATCTCTCTTCTTTTTTCACTAGACCTCTTTTTTATATTTCGAAAAAGATAATCAGAAAACCGAACCGATTCAAGTCTTGGGTTCTAGTTATTCAATTTGCAATGCGCTTCAGTTCAAAATTAATGCACACCCTAGGAATGTCAAAAAACCCATGTGTGGCCCAACCCGACCCGACCCATCATAAAATGTAGGGTATTCTAGGGCCGGACCTTAGTCTTCTTTGGGTTGGGCTTTTTAAATGAAGATATTGTCTGGCTTGGGGTAAGGTCGAATTAGGCCTGGGCCCAACCGACACAGGCTTTTTGACACTCCCAAAGCACAATTGAATAAGGATGAAAACTTTGATTTCAACCCAACTGATTAGGGCCGGCCCGACCCGACTTGACCCGCTCTCTTGGGTTATATGATATTCACAACAGTTCTCAAGAGGGTCAGATCGGGTTAATTGTGCCCCTATAGGTTTTCAGGTCAGGTCGAGTATCATAAAAACTTGGCCCGATGTGAACACACCCAAATGGTTAGATTCGGTTCAAATTTCTAAAAATCCAAAGCAAACCAGACCATTGACATCCCTACCTATGAGAACACTGTGATCGGTGCTGATTTTCCACCCTTGATGGGTTGAAGTTGAATAGAGCTCGCAGAATCCAACCTAAGCGCCTAATGACCTCAAACCTCTCTGCTTTTGGACCACTTTGATATAGAGCTGCGCTGACAGGGACACCACATGCGAACGAAAGTCAATTTGCGCCCCTCAATTTGCGCCCTAATTTGAGTAAGGTGATTATTAGATAATAAAAAAATTGACAAATGAGAGAGCTATTTCGTGACTAATTTACGGAGGTCTATCATTAGTTCTTCAGGTTACCCGAAGATATTGTAAAATCTGACTATAGTCATATTGGTTCTTATTATCTAAAATATATGAATTTTTTAAATTATTTTTTTGCATTTTCGCCTATGTAAGAGTACGCCCTTCTTTAAACAGACTCTTGTTAGGTTCCCAATCTTCGTTCGTGCAAAAGAAGATATAGTTCGTAACTATTGCACATGAAAATTAAATCTCCAATTCCATCTTTATCTTAGGGTCATGAATGTAATACAATTTTTCTCTATATAGGAGAGTGTTGGAAATGACAACGGACATACTACAAATCCACATAATGAAGAGTAGACTTGGAAAACAAAAAAATCTGAAAATTTTACTAAAAAACGAAAAAGCGCTAGAATTAGGCGCTGTGCTTACTGTTCAGTGGTTGCCCCTTCATGGCGGCCGCCACCACATTAAATGGCGTCGTTGTCGTAGTCCCATAGCACCAAAAATGTCAAATGGAAAGATAGCTCATGTGAAACAGAGAAAGAAAGAAAGAGCGATGGAGATGGGTGACTCAGGTAACCACCATACAATGTTGTCGCGCTGCATAGGGACCTCGTGGTGGCTGTCAACGGACGGCGACCGTCATGAGAGGCCACAGCATCGTACACCGTGCGGTGGTGGTGGCCGATAGTGCCGTGGAGGAGAGGTTGCAGAGTGAACGATGCTCATCCAATTTGTAACCATGATATGTTTATCTTTTCGATATTTTCCTTCATCCGATCCAAAGGGGATAAGAACTCATCCCATCCCCAAGCGCAAGATCGACTGTGCACCATGAGATTTCTATTCGTACTGATCTAGTAGACCTATCCGGTCCAATCTGCCTACCCAAATCATTGTACCGGACATGAAGGTTGTTTCAACGATATTTGCTATTCCAACATATGCATCAGCATCACCATCACCATCACCATCTTCAACGTTAAAGGTCGGTATCAAGCGAAATTGATCGAACCCAAGTTTTCAGCCGAGAGAACAAGCCGGCCATCCAAGTCAAAAGTTTGACCCAGGCTCACCCTGACGTGACAGCATCGATGCAGTCAAAATTGGCCAAATGAACATCATTTTCCAGGAAAGATGACGACGGTCCGATCTCACGGGGCATTTTGCGCACATAAAATAAGCGAGAAAAAACAGAATTTGGGTTAATTTGGACACCCTTACGTCAAAGTCGAGGAAAAAAACAAAGAATTCGATGACAGCGCTCCCATGTGGGATTTTATTCGAGGGGGAAGTATTCTTCGAATACCATCTTTGTTTTTAAATAAAAATATCTCGAGATCGCCACTTTGAAAGTTGTCAGATGGGATTTGAGACATCTCGAGTTAAAGAAAGAATCTCTCGCGATCTGCGAGTTGGGATCGGCCAGATCCATCCGCCGGACCGGGAGCCGTCGCCGATGATGATCGGAAACTACACGGGAACGGCGAATTTCGCCGGTTCTGTTCATGTTATTCAATCCTTTCATTCATTTTCCCTTCCACCGCCCTCAGCAAGAAAAGCTAGCAAAGAAAAAAAAAAAAAAAGGGAGCAAAAATCCCTGCTCTTGCGCCAAACCTCTCTATTTACAAAACCTTGAAGAAGCCACCACCGCCGGCGGCGGCGCCGCCTACCCGTTTCCATTACACAGATCGAAAACCAGATTTTCGGCCCCACTCAAGGGAGAAAAGAAAAGAGAGAGAGAGAGAAAAAGAAAACAAAAATTATGCTGAGCGGGGTAAATTCGCACCGAATAGCAGTTGTTCTTATTTACCTCGTCCCGAACAGTCAACGCGCCACGTCAGCCGAACGACGACCTGCCCACCTGCCCAAAATCCTGGCCAGCGGGCCCCACGCGGCAGCCAGCCAACCGAGACCCAGGACATCCCGATCTCGTCCCGATCGATTTCTCCGTCCTCGGTGGGGCCCGAGATCCACTGGGCTGGCGTCGCCGCCTTTGACTGCGGAGGATCTCCGCTATGCCACGTCGCTGGCCCAGGCGTCGGACCTCCGACCCGACGCGAACCGCTTCATCCCGCCCAGGCCCAGGGCGTCGCCGCCCGCCGCGCTCCGCCTGGGCAGCGACTCCGGGGAGAGCGCGTCCGCGTCGTTGGCCCAGGCGTCCGACCTCCGGCCCGACGCGAACCGCTTCATCCCGCCCAGGCCCGGCGCGTCGCCGTCCGCGGCGCTCCGCCTGGGCAGCGACTCCGGGGAGAGCGCGCCAGCCTCGCGCGCCGGCAGGCGGTCCCTGATGTCGCGCGTGACGCTCCTGGCGGAGCTCCTCCGCGGGGGAGACTCCCCCGGGAGCGGCGCCGCGGCGCGGCGCTCGAAGCTTCCGGCCCGCGACTTGCCGCCTCTGTGGAACATGGAGCGGAAGCTGGCGAAGAGGCCGGTCCTCTTCTTGGCGGCCGGCTTGGCCTTCGCCGCGGCCGGTTCGACGGCACGGCTGCGGCTGCGCAACCTCCGGTTCCGGTCCCTCTTCGACCGGACCCTCCCCATGCACGAGACCTTGGGCGAGGATGGCTCGATCAGCGGCGGGTTCGATTTCCCGCCCGACGATCCGTTGCGCTTCGGGAACAGCCGCGTGTTCGCGGCCTTGGTGGCGGCCTTCCGGTTCTTGGCGTCGACGAAGCAGGACTTCTGCGGCTTCGGGAGCCCGATGATGGAGGCCTTCGACTTTCGGTTGAGGGAGAAGCGCTGGGAGTTGGAGTTGGAGCTCGGGTTGAGGTTCCCGGAGTTGGTGCTGGCCTTGGTGGACTCCTTGCGCTCGTAGAAGGCGTTGCGGTCGAACCAGTCGAACTCGGCGTCCTTGGAGAGCCAGAAGGACTCCGGCGGGAAATCGGGGGGGATCTCCGGCCGATCGGAGAGTTGGTCCAGGCCGCCCTCCTCCGCCGGGGCGGACGCTGGATCTTCGGCGCCGGCGATGGTCTCGCAGGCGATCTTGCGGTCGCAGGATCCGCCGGCGCAAGCGGAGACGAGATCCACCTGCGGCATCCTATCCGTGCTGCGAACAGGCGAGGGTATATGCAGAGAGGGGGTGGCGGCGGCGGTGGAGGACGGCGACGGCGGCGGCGGCGGTTGCGTCTGCGCACCTGCTCCGATGAAAGGAAGAAGATGAAGTTGGTTTGGTATCGCTGCACTGACTGCGGCAATTTATCACGTTGAAAGCCCGTGGGATATAATGGGATCCCCAGGAATGCGACAAATCCTCTTTTTTTTTTTGTTTCCTTGTTTTTATTTTTGTTTTTTATCTTTTGCTGTTTTCGTCGGGTGAACGCGAGAATAGAAAATTAAATTGCGGGAGAAGTTAGGTCACGACATTTCCCCTTTTTTGCTGATCTCTTTCTCTCTCTTAAAATCTCAATAGGATTTGACCCCCCCAAAAAAAGAAAAAAAAAAAAAAAAAAAAAGATTTCTCGTTTGGAAAAATATCTTATAACACTTTGTTGGATACTAATGTTAAAATATTTAGATAATAAACCATATCACTATTTAATAATTTTAAGCTTTTAGAATAATTAATTGTGATATGAAATAATCTCCCTACAATTATGCCAAATGTTTTTATCACTAAAATCTTACATCAATACAATTGAAATACCTTGCCTCTGCCTGCCAAATTTGACACTTCGACATTGATAATGTAAAAAAATTATGTGTTATCAATCACCAAAAATTTTTTTGTCTATGAAGGTCGTTAAAAATCTAACGTAAAGGGGACAGCAAGGTATGTGGGATGTAACTATGGTAAAGGGGGATTTTGGTAACGTAAAAAATAGAAAAATTCAAGACACAGGTGTCACATCGGATATGGTTAAGAGGTTTCGATGATGTTAAAAAAAGCGTCACAATAGGCATAATTTAAGATTCTTGATAATATTGATCATTTTATGATACATTTTTTCTCGTAAATTGGAATAATAGGACCTGGGATACTTATCTCCCTCCATAATATACATACATACATATATATATATAATTTTTGGAGACAATTAAATTTGCTCGCTCAGTTCAATTAATGCTTGTGAAGTGGTAACCGCAGAAAAGTGGGGATGCTTTTGGTTACCAAACACATAAGTCGTCTTAATTTAAGAAAATTATGATCACACGAGTAATTGAGAAAATTAAAAAATCTATCGTATAAAAATTGATTTATCTATTATTGACCTTAAACTCTGTTTGTTTTACAGAAAAATAAATGATTTAGAAAATATCTTCCAAAAATTGGTCGCTTGTGTCACTTGAAATAATTAGTTACTATGATTGTCAATATTAATTTATATCTATCTATCTTCATGAATGGCGAAATATTTTTCATTCATTTGTTTTGAATTTATTTAACGTGGTCCATGAACTTTTAATACATATTTAATTTAGACCATGAACTATATGGAAGTAATGAATGTTATCATTCAATTGATTCAAGTTCTAAAACAAGATCGAACATTTTCATATAACCCAAGAACTAAATTAAACACATACCTAAAGTTTAGGAACCACATTAACCAAATCAAAAATTTAAAGACGACATTGCACACTGGGGCAAAGTTTAGGGACCCCATTGAATAAATTAAAAATTCGGAGATAAGATAGTACACATTAGCCAAAATTTAGAAATAATTTGTGTCAATTTTAAAAAGGAAAAAGAAAAATAGAAACACTTTTGTCGCTGTGATGAATGATGATGACTTAGAAACGAATGCCAGTGTTTATCCCTATTCGAATTGAAAAATCTCGACTAAGTTGCAAAAAATATTCCCCCTGTCAACTCGTTACTCAAGTACCATGCAGAAACTATATTGTATTACATGACAACATACGCTTCTAGAAGGCGGACAATATCGGAGGGAAAGCACCGGGAATGCGAGAGATGGGAGCAAAGCATATTATAGGCATCTGACATAAGGAAAGGTGACAAAGGAAAGCACCCTGGAAAGTTCAAATTCGCTCTTTTGCAGGCATAAGCAATCCAATGATGCAAGGTGGGAGGCGTGAAAATCACACTTCCGATTAACAAGATAGGAGCTGAAGAAGACCCCGACGCAAGACAAAAAGTGTTCATGGGTCGAGACTCGTGGAAAGAGCAAATTGGCCATTAAAATCGAGAAATTTCGAAAATCTAAGAGGCAAAGTTGGTGGAGATGAATATCACACTATGCGAGCAGATGAAACATCTTAGTTCCAATTGCACCATTGTCCTGTCCCTTGATTTTTACCATCGTTTGGTCACCACAATGCGTGTCATTGCCCCTGAGGCTAATCTCTCTTTCCAACATCTCTCACTAGCTATCTTTATTCACAAGGTCGAAAATATTATATCCAATTTTTTATCAATATTTTTCTTCAAATAAAAAAGAAAAATCAAAACGCAATCCTATTATTATTTTTGATATTGCTCATTGTACAGTGAAATTAAAATTCTTTTTTCTCTTAATTAACTTCTAAAAAAAAATGGAGCTACAGAGCTGGGCTGCTTGAATTCCAGATAGATTGGAGTCCTTTTGAAACAGCAGAAGTAGATTACTATACAAAACAATCATTGGAGTACACGTTTCATGTAACTTGTCCGTGGAGTCTGACAATAAGTTGACGGTCAAATTGGCAACAAATGAACACTTCCGGAGTAAGTTTCTCTTTCAATCGGAATTATCCATCAATTAGGGAATTAATGCTCCGATTGATTTTTTGGGGGCTAAATTTAGCTTTAGTACCATGCTTAAGATTTTCGCACAAAACCATAAAGTTTATCGGATGTACATAAATTAAAGAGGATCTCTTATTTTACGTTAAGATATTCCGATTGTTTCTCTCCTTTCTAAATATCATGAATTACTCATTTTACAAAAAATGTACACACGTGGACAAATGCATAAGTCGATAATATACCATATTATCTCTCGCATATTTCAATACTAGAATCTGAAAATACCCATCTGAAAACTACCTTCTCAATAAAGCTTTCAAATCTTGGACATTAATTCTCTTCCACATCTAATCTCTACTATTTTCCGAAGTATGTATTTTTTATCAAAGATTTCTTTTAATTATTTAATGGTTCGGATACTTCATAATAAAGCAGATTTGCTTAATATTTTGAATGTCAATTTCTTACATACACATAGAAGATGCGCGCATTTGCTAGCACATATGAAGTCAATAAGACAATTATAGACAAACGACTAGGGATGAACCTTAATAAATCTATAAATCATACTATACTTAGCTTCTTTTTCTTTTTCTTTTTTTCTGGTCGAAATGCTATACTCAGTTGATAAAGCCAAAACACATATAAAAAAATTAATATCTTTTCTACAGAGTATAATTTTCCCATATAAGTTAAGTGAGATTGAAGAATCAATGGACTTTTCTGTAGTTCCATCGACGTCACCTCACCCATTTTCTTCGTCTTCCTCGAGTCCCCGAATTTTCAAAATCGAGCCACTTTTAAAAGGGTCCCAATGACGACGTTTCTTTCAAATTATTTCAGCATTTCATTATTAAAATAATGACCATATTATATATATCTATACGACTAAACTTTGAATGGTCCACACCTATCATTTAATTCTTTATTTACGTACTTCCTATTTCCTAGTGCCCTATAAATTTTTAATTGGTTATTTTTTGTTGTTTTTCGGAATTTTTCTCAATTGATTAAATTTGTATGTTTCCCTTTTTTTTTTTTTTTTTTAGGTGTTGTAGAGACCAAAGTTGGTGGCGCCGTCTTGGGCCCGCTCTATTTTTTTTATGATCTCTGGTGTAAATATCGGTGGCTGAAAATATGAATTTTTTTTGAAAAATCAAAAATCAAATAATATAAAATATAAAAATATAATAAAGGTGGGATGTGTAGAAGTTGAAACGGCTTGTTTTGGTTGGGTGATGGCACAACAACGCTACGTGATAGATCTAATGATTGTGGATCGTTCAACTAGAATATATGATTGAGCATCATGATCTTATTGAAGTTGGACGTACGAATAAAGTAGAAAAGGGTACAACGAAGGAACCAAAATCGAAATTTAGGATACATTTTGGCTCTATTTATTTCACAAAATATAAACTATTGACAAAGTATTTTTTTAAAAACTATCGTTTCTATCTCTTACGGATACAAATGAACCAAAAACTTGTTATTGTCCACGAAATATTTTGACTTAAGTCGCCATCATTAATAAAATTATTCTAATTAACTAATTATTTTAAGTGATATGAGCGATTATTTTAAAAAATATATTTTTCAAATTATATATTTTATGCGAAACAAACTGAGTATTTATGTTTCATGTCAATTGTTTAAGTTATATGACTTTGAGTAAATGGACAACAACTACTCGAATCACCCAATATCACTTTACAAAAAAATTAGGAATGGTTGCATAAATATCCTCAACTTTACTTTACATATCAAAGACCCTCTTTACATTTCAAAACTTACATTTTGCATCTCCTCAACCTAAAAAAGGCCCGTTTGTCCTCATGCGCATTCGAACCCCTCTCCTACTCTCATCCCCTTGTCTTTTCTCTCTATCATACTTACTAACAGCACGGCACAATGAAAATCAAGAGCTACCCACATCTTGTCTTTGTTTGCGGCGAGATTGATAGTAAAAAGTGACAACGAGGCCAAGCAAGCTTGGCCTAACCCCATGACTTGCAATTGCCGAGGTTGTGCAAGGTCGGCCTTGAGCTCACTAGGCCGTAGTAGGCCACGAGCATCTACAACAGCCTCACGAGCTAAGCAGGCTCTATAGTAGAGCTCAGCCACAGCTACAGTTCAACCTCAATCTGGCCTTGAGCTCAGCCACAGCTACACTTAAAATTTACCATAAAAAATGAGAATGATAATTGTAACGAGAGGGTATTTGACATATGAAGTCAACACGAAAATGGTTTTTGTAACTCTTTTTTTTTTTTTTTCACAAATTCATGTAAAATCCTAGTGAATGAGAAAAGCACACAATACCATCATGCATGTATGAAATTGAGGGTTATCAAAATACAATGAAGTGAGAGTTTTGAGGGTGTTTCCAATTGCAGCAAGGGCATCCGCACGTCGATTTGCCTTTGAGGGTCTCTCCATCTAGATGTCGAATCTCCCCCCGTTGAAGCTCCCACTATCGCAACTGCTATCTTAAAATAGGCCTTTAACAAATCGTTATTCTCTGCAAAACCACTTCACGAGGCATATCTACTGTTAATTTATCGCATCTTTGACCGGGAATATCAAATGTTGACTTAATTTGCATAATCTGGTGTCCACAAGTGATATAATTATTTTACTAAGGTAAGAACAAGAATGGGGGAAGAGGGGAGCACTCAAAGAGCGAGTTAGGTGCGACTCGTTGACGCCACGAGCGGAAGAAAAGTCTCCGGTTGTCACTGTGTCGCGACTGGTTCAGTCTTCTTGTGCTTATCTCGATTGATGTCGCCCATGTCAAGAGCCCTCCAAAGTCACTGATCGGCGGAACCAGACTAGTTAGGTCTTGCCCGGAGAAGAATCCCATCAATATCACATAAAGAAGAAAACGTAAGTACATACATATGTAATGTAACGTAACATGTTCCCTCAAATCAATCGAATTGTATGTTGTTTCACTCATTCAATTAGAGCCCGCATGATAAGATGAGGATTATGACATATAAAGCCATAGATTGATCTTAGAGTACTTGTTTTACATGGGTTCGAGATTCATCGTGCAAAAGGGATGCAAGATGAGAACTTCAAACATCAATGAGGGTTTCAATAGGCACAACAAGGCCCATGTGATCAATGCGGCGACGTATATTAAACAAAGGACATACATAAAAGTAGTTTATTATTTTGAGCGATAATAAATTTCTTAATTTTCATTTTCTCGAGATGGTTTTTCGATTCGACGTGCCACAATCCAAACCCACTTGAGCTTAGTTTTGTACACTATTAAAGATAAGCCTTGCCCATTAAATAGGTGATTCCTTTGGTCTATAAGAAATTGCCAATTTCGATGTCAATAACAGTACATGACCATGTGGGACATGTGATGGGATTCCTCACCTCCTCTTAGGGCAAAGCCCAGCGTGGGCACCGCCCCTTGACGTTTGTGCTGACCCCTTGAACCCCTTGTCTTTAAATTATTTTTGTAAACAAGACGTCTTCATCATTCATCATACTTAGAGAGAGAGAGAGAGGTCAATTTTGCACTCCAAAATTGAATGAGCGCAATTGACAAGGAAGCTTAGTTGGCACCTCCACTTTTGATTAAGGCACAATTTTGACGCTGGCATTAGAGCTTACAATTTTTCTTAGGTATCAATTTATTGGAAAGACCCATGTGATTTCTTGTCAGCCTCGCCCTGGATTTTTATCACCACTTCGCTATCTTATTTCCTTCTTTAGCAATTGTCAGACGCGTTGTCCTTCATTGGATACGGAATTTCCATGGAACATACTCTCTCTCTCTCTCTCTCTCTCTCTCTCTCTCTCTGGCTAATAGTTTTCGACTTTCAAATTAGACATTTTAAATAGGATAGTAAGGCAGGAGGTTGCGAGTTTGAATACTTCGAAACCTCTTATTTGTCGCCCTTATAATCATTTTTGATGATCTATTCTTAGGCCTGAGTTCTAATCTATGCACGATGGGGAATGTCATGGATTGGGATCCTTCATGTTCCATTTCTCTTGCATTCCTTGTACATCGGTGATGGATTGTGGAAGTGTTGCCTCACGTCACTCAAATACAGGCTCGATCTCCATGCTCTTTAATAACACATACGTTGTCTCTCCATCTTATAATTTAAGGTTTTACTTTGGATTTTCTAAGATGAATCTTATATGAACAATAATCAAGTTATCAAACAAATTGTCTGAGCGTAAGATGACTAAACTAATCCTGAAATGAGTTGGTATATGTGAACAGGGGATAAAAAGGAAACACGTTTGTCTTTCGGCCTTTCTTCTCTCTATCCCAGGGTCAACGGTAAACAGGTGTGGATCGCTTGGTTTCGCTACAGTGACAGAAACTTCCTCCGCTTTTGAAAGGCACATGAAATCAAGATATTTCAGATGGAACAAGATGTTTGAGATGGAACAAAAGAAAAATAAGGTTTGCTTGATATTAAGCCCCAATGACCATTTTTTTTTTAAAAAAAAAAAATTATTAAGCAAACTGAATGAAGTTTATCTGAATTGAATTTACTTTTCTAAATTTTATGATTCTCGCAACATCGACATCTATAATAATTTTTTAGAAATAAAAAAGAAAATCCCATCAGTTTCGACGAGAAATTGAAGAAAGGGTTCATTTTTTTAAAGTCAACAGATTTACCACCTTTCCCTTTTCTTCTGCCCATTGCTTTCTGTTGTTGATCTTTTACTCACCTCTTGGAAGTCTCCTCCTCATGTTAGAGCCGGTCAAATTCGTGCAATTAAACAAGACGTCGTTGAAATTTTAAGAAGCGTTTAATCAAAAGTGAAGAAAAGTGTGGAGCAAACAAGTCAACCACGTTTTCAAAAGAGAAGGGATGAGGACATGGAAATTTGCTCCATTAGAGGCCCACCTCTCCAAGCAAAGCCGCCGCCAATGAAGATCTAGTCCCTCTTCTTTCTTTCCATTCCCTCATTTTGTCTCTTCTTTTTGCTCTTTTCGTGCAATTGCAAAGATCATTTTGACTTTCTCGGCTCCACTGGCATTCTAGAAAACCAATACCGAGCGCCGAGTGCCTTCATCATAACATGCGTTGAAATATTTAATACCATTTGATAACGAGGTTTATATACTCTTCATATACATACATACACACACACACACATATATATATGATCTCTCTTCACTTATTATCTTAAACTTTTAGAAGAGTTAACAGTGGTTCAATAATTTCTAACATGGTAGCTGTGTTAGGCTTTTTATGAACGGGATTATAGGAGGATACGTCACCCAATTAGACAATAAGACGCCTTAACAATGAGCCTTCGAAATCCAATTAGCAGCCTCGTTTGTTTTTGCTATTTGTGGACAAGAAGAGAGGTTAAGATTTAGGAATAAGTGTCGCACGAAACTTATGATGCTTATAATATTCTTTTCTTGAATTAGATCAATGACTGCACCCCGCAAACTTTGACACGTGTAGAGAAAGTCTTCGACTTGCCAAAGTGGTTCCTCACCTTCAGTTAGAGATTAACTAGGATTAAGGCATAACTCCAAGGGGTGCCATCGTAGATGTGAGATGCAGTTGCATTAGCGATTCGAATCTTGATGTTTAGAGCTCAAAGCCTGACTGATGAAGAGGCAGGGCTGATTGAACAACAGTAGGAGGGTTTGGACCATTTTCCAATCCATTTGACCTCTCAATCTGATTAAGCATCCGCACTTCTCCATTCTTAAATTCGTAATTAACCGCTACTTTGACACGTGTATCTAGATGTCCAATCGGCCCGATATTCCTTTATTCGATTCGCTTCATGATCGCTCTTTCATTTTCTCCTCCTTGAATCAACAACTACTTCGATACTTCTAATTCATGAAGAAGCTAGAACAATGTTGTAAGTTCCATCAAGGTGAAAACGAGCAGCCTATTTTGACAAAAGAAATTGGAAAATGGCGTTTACTTGAAAACATCATTCTTCTCCATAAAAGTGGAGATAAGGATAAGTAGTCAAGTACTGTTATTTTCAGTGAACATTATGTGGGTTAAGATGGAGCATATTGGAATTTGGGAGTATATAAAACCTTTTCTAACTTAAAGGTTTCTAAGAGATCAAAAAGGAAAGAATATGATCATTTATAAAATGTATAAGTAATCTTTCTAAAATCAAAAGGTTTCTAGAGGGTCATAAAGAAGAGGGTATCTTCATAAATTGCTTTTCAAAGGAAACATAGTCCCTTTTGAAAAGATTCACGGAATCCCTAATACCACAAACACTGCCAATTGATTGGGCCCCATCTCAACTTTTTTGTTTACCAAATAAATTATGCCTTTTTAAATTTCACTTTTTGATGGGCTTGATATTGTGCAGAGGACTGACCTAATCAATGTTAACATTATTGAAGTCTCACACCTAATACAGTGGTAGTACTCGTGAAAAGATGGATTAGGTGGACTTTTGTTCAGCACGAGTCATCACATAATCAATCCAGGACAACATAGTAGATGAGTTGATTCCAAGCGACACCTAACATACGATTCATGAGATTATGAACCTTTCTCTTTGTGCTTTTTGCCATCAAGCTCTCTACAATTTCATTAATCTCCTAAGATGTAGGGTTGGCAATTTATGACACGTAAGACTTGCACAATATTAACAATGCATGTAGTAAAAGCATGTTCATAAAAAGTCTAATTGTGTCCTTATCATAGTAGCATGTTGTAAAGGAAATGCACTCATACAAGATAAGTGTTACATGTGAATTGATGCCATTGATCCATTAAACACATTATGGCAAATTCTAAATGTATTGGACCACCAAAGCTGTCATTTGGTTTACTTAATCAACACATGCATCCTAGTTTCTTTTATATAACATGAATAAAGCATGTCAATATGATGATAATAGTGGTAGGGATCTTGTTTAACATTATCTCCATAGTCACAATGATTATGTGTATGTTATGTTTTTTGGTGGTGAAGATGAAAGGGCACTAGGTGATGGAGGAGAGAAAGCTAGAATTGGATAGAGTACCCAAGTATGTAATGGATCTGGTTTAAAAGGGTAACTAATGTGTGGTTAGCTAAGCACTTTTTTAATACCATCAAGGCCATGCCAAAAATCAAAAGTCCTCATTTGAAGGAGTTAGTGAAAGAGCAACTTAGGGTTAATATGTCTACAAATCAATACAAAAGGGTTAATTACAAAGTGATATGTACATTGATTAGCATGTAAGGCAATGTAGTCTTCAAATCCCAATCAGTAGAGTTTATGTAGAGGTTGTCAAGAAGCCACTACTTGATTTGGGACTAAGTTTGATAGGATATATTTCCGCTTTGATGCATGCAAAGGGGTTTCTTGGTTGTCTGTAGAAGATGATTTTTTTTTGTAAGAGTTCATATAAAGGGAAGGTATTGGTTACCATCATGGAAATAACCAAATGCTTTCACAAAACTAAGACATTGTGAAGGTGGAGAATAGAGACACTTGATCTTAATTTTTGCAAAAATCCAATGGCTGAACTTGGTATAACCGATGGGTGAGGTCAAGCATTCATGAGTGACCACAAAGGTAATGTTATTGTGAAATATTATGTTTGGAGGAGCAATCACCTTTTGCTGCTTATTGATTTGAATTTTTGTAGAGAGTTGATTCTGTAGTTGTTGAGTTGATGCAAATTTAATGGCACATTTATGCAAACTGAACCATGAAATATAGAGGTGATAAGCTACGGAAGTGATATTAGCTTATTGCTTGGAGCACCAACTTAGCATATTTCAAAACTCACTTAAAAGCTCCATTAGCCATGATAGATGGAGGTTACCAAGCACTCTTCCACATTAAAACTAAGCATTGGTCTAGGGTCTTATTTAGTGAAGAATTCAAGTGTGATACATACTAGTGACAGCAAGCTCCATGGGGCATTCCATTGCAAAATTGTAGAAGCTAGATGCAAATCAATTATCAATATGTTTGAAAATATAAGAGTTATGATCATGACTAAGTTGCAAAGATAGATTAATGTGCAGAGTGGACTAGATAGTGTGGCCTTAGGATTGTCATGAAATTGGATATGAGCATGGCTGCTCATAGATTTTGTCGTCTAGTGTGGAATTGAGATGATGGATATGAGACCATGAACAACAGTGAAAATTATGTTTTCCAACTGGAAAAGAAAAGGTGTTCATGTCAAGCCTGACCAGTAACCAAGATACCCTATGTTCATGCTATTTATGCCATTTAGCATAAGCAACACAATCCCGAGGATGACTTCGAAGACCAGTACTAGACAAGTAAATATTATCCTTCATACCAATTAATGATGCGAAGAAGTAAATAATGTAAGCAAATTATCAAGCCCCTGACCTTTTGCCTTTGAAGAAGCACCTTGGCAGGGCAAAAACCAAAAGGAAAACCAAGGCAAATTATAAATTCTTGTATTACGCTCTCGAATTCTAATTACTTACAATCGTAGTCTTTCTTTGCGGATATTCCGGACAAATCCATGGCAAAGTTCAGGCGAATCTTGGGTGTGTATGGATTGAATAAAATTGGAGAGGCACCAGACAAGGGGTCTAAACCCCTTCAAATAAAATATTGTGTCGTCATAGCGCCAAAATTAGCTTAGAATTAAATAAGCATAGTAGTTGCTCTGCTGGATCAAAATTGAATTTTCATAAATAAGTAGATCGACGTAATGCTTAAATTTAGTCTTTGAAAAGTACCAAAAAAATGTCTTTGTAGCTGTCATTTTGCTGAAATAAATCTAGGTATTTTATAAAATCTCTAAGTCATAAGTGCTGCCTATTAAAATATTTGCGCTGGCAACCCAGATTCCTTGAAAGCCAGAGAGCTATGTGCACCCTGGGATCATGAACCAAAACCTTGCGCATGTCCTGAAATTTTTCAAACTATTTTTTTTTTTATCAATCATACTATACTCCTACTCTAACTCTAACTTAAGATTTTTAGCTTACCTCCTTATAAGGCATGGGAGTTGAAACCCACACTTGAAACTAAATCGTCACCATCCCAATCTCTTGAGAAAATAGAGATGCAAATCCCCCACCTCCCATTTCCATGTGGTTACTTTATTTTAAAATAATTTTAACCTTTTAAAACCAATATCAAAGGACAATAATAACTTATGAAAGTTGGTCAAGTAAGAACATAACTTTGTTAATTTCAAAACTCGGCATGCATCATCAAATAAAATGTCATTTAGTCAACTGCATTGGTATACGCATCACAATTAGGACTCGCGCATGTACTTGCACGTCATTTGCATATTTTTAAAATACAACACGAGGCATCATGTTGGGGAGCAAAATGATGAAAAAAATTCTAAGAATACCTCTTTGGAAAAATCAACAAATTGCATTTGATGTAAAATCTTGCAAAATCACTGTCAATTATCCTAAAAATTTAAGTTGTTAAATAAATGTGCACAATCCTTCTTATTAGTAAGATGGAAATATGTAATTGTGGTGAAAGAAAGGGGTTTGGAATGATTCGAACTTAGAAGTTACTGCTTTGATATCATGTAAGATTTCGTGAAATCACTGCCGGCTATCATAAAAGCTTTACCTTATAGATGAAAGCGTGATTTATTATTTAATTATGCTATCATAGCATATTAGGAAATTACTTTGTTAGTCACATTCAAGAGATTCAATTGAAAAATGTGCGATGAAAAAGGTGTTGTGGGACGCTAATCTCTCTTAACCCAATAGATAAATGTGTGGTTTATTATTTAATTATTCTATTACAACATATTAGGAAATTACTTGTCAGTTGCATTCAAGAGATTCAATTGAAAAATGCGGCATGAAAAAGGTGTTGCGGGATACTAGTTCTTCCTTACACGTAATCGAATCCTCGGACCACAGTTTTGTTGGTTTTCGTAAATGACCAATACCTTCGCACATATATTTGTGTCCAATCCGCCTTATTTTTCTTTATTCAATCGCTTCATGATTTACTCTTTCATGTTCTCCTACCAAAACGAACGACTACTTTAATGATTCCAATCTCTTGAAAGAGCTAGAAGCATGTTAGGAGTTGTCATAAAAAAAAAAATGGAAAAACGCAGCCTATTTTGACAAGAGAAATTGGAAAATGGGATTAAACTTGAAAGCATCATTTCTCTCCGTGTAAGCGGATGTTCAATCATGAGTGAAGGATAGGAAGTCCCGTCTTGTCATTTTCAATGAATATTATGCGCATACGTGCGTGCATGTGTGGGTGTATCTGTGTGTGTGCGTGCCAGAGAGAAAGAGAGACAGACACAGATGATGCGTTTGTTTGTGTTTCTATTAAAAAATTATTCCAAAAAATAGAAATTGAAAAAATTATTTCTATTCCAGAGAACAATTTTTACTAAAAACGCGTTTGATAAACTTGTTCTAAAAAAAAAAAAGAACCGAAACACGTTTGATAAATTTATGTTCTTTTTTTGTTTCTTTTAATTTTTTAATATTTTTATTTTATTTTTTTCTTTCTTTTTCTTTTTTTTTTTTTTTTTCTTTTTTTTCTTTTGGTCGGTCGCCGACCTCAGCTATGGCCAACGAGGCCGGTGGCCTCGCCCATCACCATGGTTGGGCGAGGCTTGGCCTCACCTTGGCTAGGCGAGCTCAGGCTCGCCTAGATCCGACGAGGCCGAGCTCTCCGGGCCACCGCTAGGCGACGCCAAGCCTCGCCGGTGGCTAGGTGAGCTCAACCTCGCCGGGGATCGACGACGCTCCGGCAAGGTCACCGGCTATGGCCGAGGCTAGCAACCGGCCAAAGAAAAAAGAAGAAGAAAAAAAAAAGATAAGAGAGAGAAAATTTATTCTTAAAAATTATTCCAGAAACAAGAAACGGGTTTTTTTTCTTGTTTTTATTCCAAATGTGTTCCTAAAAACAAAAAAAAAAAAAAGATTTGAAATAAAAACGTAAACAAACGCGTTTCGATTCTTTTTTTGTTCTCAAGAACAAAAAAGTGGAATTTTTGTTCATGAACAGAGAAAAAGAACATAACCATGCACGCCCAGAGTCGTTCAATAAATAAACGATGGAGCATGTTGGAATGAGTAGCCGTGTGTAACCTCTCTGAGATCAAAAGCTTTCTAGAAGGCCATAGAGAAAAGAGTATATTTCATAAAATATTTTTCAAAGGAAACATAATCCCTTTTTGAAAAGGTTCGCGATACGGGAGAGCCAAGAGATTGGACCCCGTTTCTTTTTTCAGTATTTTTTTTTTTTCTCAAATGTAGCTTTTTGGCTCTTTGATTATCACCCTTTGATGGGTTTGGACTGTTGAGGAAATGATATGGCAACTAGGACAAAATTGTCCAAAAGACGGACCAATAATCGATGTCCCTTTCTCTTCAGATAACTAATCTATGTTAACATTATTGAATTCCCACACCTCATACAGGAGGAGTACTCGGGAAAAGATGGATTAGATGAACTTTTTTTTTCAGCAAAATGATAAATCTCGTACAAGGTACAACATAGTACATGGGTTTGATTGCAAATGACCCTAATATACAATTCAACTAAATAATTTCACCTTTTCCATTTTGGTCTTTACTAATTAAGCCACAGGGCCGGCAATTCATGACACGGTGCACTTTACACGATGCCAATAATGTGGCAAAAGCACGTTCAATATAAGTTTTAATTGTGTCTATATCATAGAAACATAATGCATTTGATATCCATCGATAAATGATTGGTGTTCCGTGTGAAAGTCGATGCTCTTCTTCCCATTAAACGCAAAATTTTCAATTAGATAGGACCACCAAAGCTATCATTTGGTTTAACTAATCAATACATGAGTCCTAGCCTTTTTCATATACCATGAATAAAGCATGCCAATATGTTGTACCTTTTTACTAAAGTCTTTTTTTTTTAATCCATTTCATATGTGGAATAATAATACAGATGGTTTTTAAGTGTTGACCCAATGTGTAATGTGTTGCTTAAACATTTAATTTATTCAATATGATTTCAAAACTTTAACTCAACGTGTAATGTGGTCCTTAAATTTTGTATACATCTTCAATTTAGTCATTGAATTGTATAAAATATTCAAAGTTGTATTTCTATTAATTCAAATTTAAAGACAATAATGACAAAATATTCCAACAAATTAGGGATGTTTTCATCCAAACACAAGTTAGATTCAAATTAAATTAGATTAACAATTTATTAAAAAATAAAAAACACAAGAGAGGCCTTTGCCCCATTACATTGGGGCGGTGGCAAAGGCTAATAGGATCGCCAGCGCTTGGGCAAGGGCCGCCAAGCCTGCAGGAGGGCCAACGACCCTTGCCCAAATTTGGAATAGGGTCGCCGCCCTCTCTCGCTTCTAGTGAGGGCTTGTTAGCCCTCACCTCTGGTCAACAAGGGTCACTAGCCCTCACCCAAGCGTTGAGGACCTTGTTGGCCTTCGTTGCCACCCCATCGGCAATGGGGCGGTGGCCATAGGCAGGAGGGTGCTCCCTCCCACATGCGTTTTCCTTTTTTTAAAAGTTTTTTTTTTTGTTTTTTATGAAAAGAAAAAAAATCAGAATTTTAAAAGATGAAATTAGCCTTCACGGCAGATGAGTTCATACATTTTTTTAAGATTGATATGAACACTTCAAGCATTTATTTAAAAAAAAATAGAGTATTTTGAACTCTTATTTAAAATAATATTCATTTCGTACCTTTATTTTAAAAAAATGAGAGCACTTCATACATTTATTTGGAACTTTTCCTAATATTTTCAACCTTTTAAAACCAATATAATATGGCTGAAAAGACAAAAATATCCTATCTATGTTGGCCAAATAATAACATGGCTTTGCTAATTTGAAACTATCGTGCACCATCAAATATAATGTCATTTAGTCGATTGCACTAGTACACACATCACAATGCATATTGCATATACTTGGCGTCATTACACATCTTTTTAAAACACAAAACATACACGGTACCTGAAGTCATGCCATGGTATAAAATGATGAACTTTCAAGAGTACGTGTCCAAAAAAAAATCAAAGATTGCATCCACTATTTGATAAAGTTTACTTTAATAGCTGGATTAAAGAATCTAAGTGTAAAAAATGTGGCGCCGAAACAACATTGTGGGGACTCTAATCCCTCCACACACCAACCCCCGGCCCACGGTTTCATCGATTTTCGTAGGTGATCCAGTACCTTCACACGTGATTTCTGTCCAATCAGCCTAGTTTTCCGTCCGACTCGCTTAGTGATTACTCTCTCATGTTCTCCTACTAGAATGAACGACTACTTCGATTATTCTAATCCCTTGCAAAAGCTAGAAAAATGTTGGAAGTTTCGTTAAGACGGGAGGAAAAAAACGCAGCCTACATTGACAATAGAAATTGGAAAGTGGCGTTTACTTAGAAAGCATCATCTTTCTATCTATAAGGCAAAGTTAATGACGGATAAGTACTCAAGTTTTGTCGTTTTCGGTGAATATTATGTGCTCGCACGGGAGAGAGAGAGAGAGAGAGTAGTTTAGTAAATAAAAAAGATGGAGCATATCGGAATTTGAGAGTATTTCTAAGATCAAAAAGGTTTCTAGAAGATGACAAAGCAAAAGGATATGTTCATAAAATGTTTTTCAAAGGAAACGCAATCTCCTTTTGGAGATTTATGGAATCCCTTGTTCCTTAACCACTGCCAAGAGATTGGACCGCATTTCTTTTCTTTTGTTTTTGATGGGTTTGGACTGTCGAAGAAAAGAAATGGCAACTAAGACAATATGGTCCAAAAAAAACTGACCTAATCAAATGTCCCTTTCTTACCGAAACCTAGTTAGTGTTAACATTATTGAATTCCCACGCCTAATACAGTTGCAATCCCCGTGAAAAGATGGATCACATGAACTCTTTTTTGTTCGCTAGAGGTCGTGGACATGATCGATCTCGGACGACATTGTACATGGGTTGATTACAAGTGACCCTATAATTGAGTTTTTTGACTAATTAATGTCACTTTTGTTTTTTTAAGTTTATACTAGCCATTCTCGACACGATAAGCTTTGCACGATACTGATGATACATGTAGGGAAAGCTTGTTCAAAAGGAGTTCAATTGTGTCGATATCCTAATAACAAATATAAAGGAAATCGACTCATACAAGATAGGAGATCCACGTGATAGTTGATGCCCGTGAACCAGTAAACACGTATGTGCATAACATCCTTGTTTCTTTTATTCGATAAGTTGTACTTTTTAGTAAATTCAGATTCTTTTTCTCTTTATATGTTTCTCTCCCTTTGCTCAGTTAACGAAGAAATTTGTGTGAAACCATGTAATCGGGTGTCATTGTTAATTGGAAGGTTGCCAATATGTATAGTATATCGTTACAAAGTCTCGTTTATCACAATCATATGGACATTTTTCAAGAAGTATGTACATACCATTTAATTAGTAATTTTTCGATGCTACTAGTAAGGGAGAAATAATTCATTGGGAATCATTAACTCGAAAGTATCGAAAATGATATGGGACCTTTCACATTGATGAATGACCAGAATTAAGTATCTACAGATAGGCATTGAGCAATTTTCTCCACATTTGAATTCCTTTAAAAAGTGCCATTAGAAAAAGTTGCTACAAAGTCTCGTTTGACACAATCACATGGACATTTTTCCAATCGCTTTTGCATGATACGAGGAATTGTTTGCTTGAAAAGATCAGAGATTGGCAATGGACCTAACCATGGGCGTTAGATGATGGGCCAGGCCTAGAAAGGCAAAGCAGGCCCAAGCATCAGCCCTGGGCCAACTGTTGGTATTGGTGATGGCTGTGCCTAAAAGCCAACAAGGCTTTTCGCAGGGCCCAAATTTTAATCTCTGTTAATCTTTACATACACAAAATCTCTTTCTGATAAATATAAAAATAAGAGAGAGAGATGGAATTGAGGAGCACCAAAAAAAAATCACAGAAATAGGGCGTAAATGATTATGAGGAAAGAAAGAAAGAAGACAAACTTGAGTAAGGAATCCCAACGAACAAACTTGCATGACAAGCCAACATAAAATTATGCCTCAAAGCGGAAAAGTCAGATCTGGATTGATTTTGACTAACTTTTTCACTTTTACAACATATGAATGCTACTGTCACGTTATAACTTTTTTGTAATATTTAAAAGTCGGATGAAATTTTAAAAGTGCCATCTGCTTTTGAAAAGTTCAAAACGGGCATGACTGTAGAAGTCCAAAATGACAAAGATTACCATAAACCAAATAGCAAGCGGGTGCAACCAAGTACCGATGATCGCAAATAACAAGATAGCTACTGCCTAAATCATCAACCATTAATGCAGCCAAGTAATAGGGTTATCCACAAACGTATGTGGGCAAAAATGCAAATCTAAGGGAATGTTACTTCTTCCTACCTCATCCATCTTCAACAAAGATGAGCTCAAGAACATGTCAATTGCACTTCTGATGAATCCAAAACATAGCTATCTCTAATAGAAATTAAACCCTGGCATCAAGAGAAGGTAAAATATGTTTGCAATCGACTAAGGGGGCATCATACCACATGACTTAACAGTACCTAAAGCTTTCTACAATAAAGAGGTCACAACAGATAAAGCAGCCTCATCATTCATGCTTTTATCCCTCCAAGCATGCATGATATGGCAGAAACCTTTGAGCTTCACCTGCAGGGGATCTCATAGCACCTCAAAGGAATAGGTGTTGGTATTCGCCATTTGCAAGTTGACAAAGTTTGTTGTAAGTAAAAGTGTCTGGCAAAGAATAAAAAAGTCATTTGAAACAAATAATGGAACTCGCATCAAAGTCTACAAAGACATGCAATGCAGCAAAAATGATTTGTATGTTTTGGCATGGACATCAGTGACTGGTGAGCAGAATTTGCATGTAAAAGTCCTCAGTCACTGGGAAGCAATAAGGGTGCTCCAGAAATTCAGAGATGCCCCAACAGCTAAGTATCAACTGAGCAATGTTTGTTTCAATCAATATGCAACTTAATGTTACCCAAAAACAGTTTGAACATTACATTTGCATTCTAAATGGACACCTACCTAACTCACTGACATTCGTAATGACCCTAAGCTAAAAATATAAATCAACCAGCTGAGTCAGACAAAGTAAAAAACCTAAATATAGATGGAGACCAACTCAAACACCTTTTACAGAAGACAGGAAGCACATGGCATTGTTTCTATTCTCGGTGAAAAATGGCTGCCAAAACAAGCATTGCTTATGCAACAGGATAGTAAAACTGTAAAATATCCTATGTTTGGGTTGTTGTTTTATTTTCTTAGCAAGGAACAATCAGCTTTATGCTAAGTGAAACTAAATGAGGGCCATATTTCTTGCTCTTAACAACTGAAAAAGTGGAAAAGCTCAATTGCATTCATTTCCACCTAACCATTCAAAGTTTTGGACTCAACGACATACATATCCCATCCCACAACAAAGCAGACCTTGGTGTTTAGATGCTATGGAGAGCTCAGTTGCAATTGTAAGTGTTACGCTACAAGGCTTCGAAAGGTTGGTCATAATGACTAGGACATTTGGAGAGGAATTGGTTGTATGGATTCTTTTATCCAATTTTTACCCAAGATAGCATTCAGAATTTCAGATAAAGTTGATATGAAGAAAGATCACGGCTACAAGCTCTCCACTATTGCTAAAATTTTAACTTCGCTAATGCATTGACCTTCCTTCTTAATGTAAAAGGGACTAATTGATCAAACAGAAACAACATGTTAGTGCAAAGAAAAAGACTAGGAAATCTTCCAGAGCTAGAAGTATACCGAAATTATCACCAAAATTGGTCCACTTATCAGCAGAGATGGAATTTTGACCATCGGCAATCCCAATAACCTCAACAAAAGTTGTGAGTTGGGAGGGCGGCAGGCCCTTTACAATTATCTGCTTCTCATCAGTAGATTTTCCAATTACTGCTGAACCGTCATTTCGAATAACCTGGATTACTGCCCGAACCTTCCGTCCAACATACCTCCCAAGCAACTCAGCATTCACAAAAACTGCTGGATTTGACGTATCCATGACTAGCTCTGCAACTGAACATGGAAAACTTATTTAGATGTTCTCCAGACAGCTTCACCTGCTATTATATTTAGTATTGCAGAATGCATGATCATGATGGGCCTATTGATGTCCTCGTCATTTACGTAAAGTAGGAAAGCATAACAAGAAAACCGTCCCAGAAACCCAAAAGTAGTCCTAATTCAAAATTTTCACTTGGTACTGCTACAAGATTGCTTGACAAACCGTAATTTCAGCTGTTCTGGCAGGTAATTTATTCAGATAAGAACCAGCAGCAATGAGAGAGAAAACAAGCTTGAAATTCCAATAGCAATTAAGCCATAATATAACTGACGAAAGGTTATCTAATACATGATGCAAACAGCCGTCAGCTCTAACAAGCTAAGAGCTTACGGCCATAGAGAAGATTGCAGATATAAGCATGGGGTCAACATATTCTATCACCGCAAACTCATTGTTTCTTTAACACCAACAACAGACTGGACCGACCCCATGAGCCTCCAGGATTTTGAGAATAAAAGACGCGGACCCTAAGCTTCGGCGACTCGTCAAGGCGGAACCACAGATTGCGCCCGCAGAAACCTCAATCTTACTGGCCTACATCAAGCACGCCGAACGCGACACGCTAAGCCATAGGACGGCCACAAGCTAAGCCGAGCGCATCTCATTTCTTTCCTTTCGATTTCGCATGCAGAAACCAGAAATCACACGAGAATCCCGGCCTAACGCTGAAAAGATCGAAAACCCAGTTCGAAATCAAGCCCTTTCACGTCCCCGCAAAGCCGATTCGTAGAGCCGAATCGAATTGGGGAAAGGGTTCGACAAATTACTAGCGGAGTAGAGTTGCCCCCACGACGAACGATCGTTGGGGATCAGGGGTTTTACCTGAAGAACCGGCGGCGGCGGCGGCGGCGGCGGCGTGAGGTGGCGGCGTGAGGTTTTGAAGCGACTCCGGGAGGACGAAGAGCGCGGCTCCTTAAATGGCCGCGAAATCAAATTGTCCAGAGAGAGAAAGAAAGGGAGGGAGGAGGGAGAGTATCGATTTCGTTCCCGCGCAGAGCACGAGTGTGGAGCTCCCGCCTTTAGATGGTGGGCCCAATGGAAAACAACCCAATAAACCTACAAATTTAGAGGTGGGGATTAAGCCCAAGTTGCAGTAATCAAATTCCAAGTTGAGAGCATCTACCAATGAGATACGGACACATGTCCTGTAAGCGAGACCCACTGGAAAATGGAAGGGCTGGTTGTTGGCTAGCTCGGCTTGGCTCCACAGCAGAAGAAAGGACGGATCAGCAATACTCCCGTGCAAAATATATCTCTCCCCTCACTTAAATTTTTTGGGTTCTCTCTCCTCGTTAACAAATGAGAGATGTCCAAACGTCTTGATCACAGGCTCTCCAATTGTAAGAGATGGAGGAGTCCAAGCATGAGAGATGAAGAATTGAGCCTATATGGAAGATTTGAGCAAGATGGAAGGGAGAGATGATACGAAGACAAGTGAAACCAATTGAAAAGTCAAATCCCAATTGCTCATCCAATAGGATGTCATTAATGATGTGGAAATGCCACGTAGTCATTAACATCCCTTTGGACGGACAATTAATTAAATTTGGGACAACATAAAAAGTTGAGAATTTTTTTATGAGCAAAAGAAAAAATTTCGGATAGAATTGGGACTAAATTTAGAGTTACATTTTTTTGGGTATTGGGCCCTTCTTCTCTAGTTTCCACTAGCGCTCTTTTGTTTGAAGCTTTCCAAGGGCAAGAGAGAAGGAGAGAGAGCTAGAGAGAGAAACTGACGTCCAATTCCCCTTGACCTTCTCTTTGGTAGAATTTCTTACATTCGTCTTTTGTTCAAAATCCTTTGCAATCGCCTAACGAACACCAATTTCGCATTTCAACCCTAGAGTCTCACTTTCCACACCCTTCCTAGGATTTGGTGAGAGGGGACCTCACTAATATTAATCAAGGCTTGCCCTCACCTTGCCAAAGGCTGACAAGGGTTGGCCTCGCCGAGGCCAGGGAGGTCCCCCCTTGCCAGATCTCAGTGTTGGTTGTTGGAGGTTGACCCTAGCTAGCCATTTCCGAGGCACGACAATCAACAAAGGAAGAAAGGAAAAAAGGAAAAGCAAAATCAAAAAATTAATAAATTTTTATCAACATTGGCATCGATCTTACCATGTAGAGCGGTTGATATCCATGTTAGCGATTTTCGATCAAAATTGGTTAGATAACTTAATTGGTAAATTATTAAAAGGTTTATAACTTAATTGACAAATTTGAATATTTTAGCATTGAATTATTGAAGATGTAATAGATTTATGATTTTTTAAATAATGTTCTGCATTATTTTGGTTAGACAATCCGACCAAAGTCAATTAAAAGGACGATTTAAAAAAAAATGCACTTAAAGCATTCATAGTCAATGTTGAAAATTCTTTGAAGTCTTTCCATTTCACTATTCAATTAGTGACGGTGACCCGCACTTTGCAAAGGCATATGTAAAAAATAATATACTTTTACATCTATTTATTCTCCTTACGTTGTATTATAATTTCGGTAACTTACAACCGGACGCTAGGGCATCGGCTATACAAGGTCTAGCAAAATAGAAGGCGGGAAGATGTTCCAATTTTGGGCCGAATTTGCAAAAAGGTGGGCCTTAGCAGCCTAGTTGGCCACAGTGTTGGCCTCTCTCTTGCAGAAACAAACCGATAGGTTAAGGAAAAGCAAAAGTAAAGCAGTCGCCTTCGCAAGAAGAGGTCGAGTCTCCCATGGCGGCGTCTCCACTCTCGTGACAGCCTCAACGACGATACTACAGTCCGATTCGAGAACAATCAGTGCCTGATGAAGCTCTTGTCTCTGCAGATGGCGAAGCGCAAAGGTGATAGCCTGAAACTTCGCAATCAATGCAGATGCAGCAGGAAATCTCATAGTATAAACATCAGTAAGTCTTCCATACTATTCTCTACATATAACAACCATCAATACATGTGTGCTTCCTGGCTAAAAAGATGCATCAACATTGCATTTCAAAGTACCTGGATCCAGTGGTTTCCAAAGCCGATGTGGGTGTTGTGGTGCTGTAAGTCCTGTCAAAAGGGTCGAGATGTTGGCCTGATACAATCGAGTCTATGTTAAGAGGTTCTTTACTGCAAAGGTTGAGTCCAGACAATGGCCACGGAAGATGAATCCGTTCCTCATTCGCCAAATTTGCCATAAAATGTTTGCAACGGTCTCCAAAGCAAGTAAGTGATTTGATGAAATAACCTTTTCTGCTAACCAAACTTCTAGTATAGTGACCGTATGAGGCTGGACGTCGATGTTAATTTGTGGGTGAGCCTAGATAGCTATAGTCCATGGACAAAGTATGAATAAGTGCTCTAAAGTTTTTGGAATGCTGTGTTGACAAATCTGACAGAATGGATCAGTAATAATATGTTTCTGAAATAAGTTATCTCGAGATGCAATGGCATTTTGACAGACCGACCATAGAAATATACGAAGTTTGGGAGCTGTTCTCATAGCCTAGATACGTTTCCACAGAATTGTAGGATACCGATGTGATATTGATGCTGCATAGTTATTGTTGTTGCTATTGAGATTAGACAACGCATGATAGTTGTCTTCACCGTATGTCGGCCATCCTTGGTGGCTATCCAAACTAGTTTATCTTTAGCATAAGCAAGTCTAACTGGAATGGTTTGAATCTCTGCTATAATCTAGTCATCAAAAAATTGTCGAAGTAGAGATGTGTTCCAACTGTTGTGGATGGGATCGATGAGATCAGCCACCAGTTTTGGTTCCTCTCTAGTCGCAATGCCACCAAGAATTCCTCTTGGTAACCATCGATCCTCGCGGATTCTAATTTGCCTGTCATTACCCACTGACCATCTAACATTAGGTAATATAGCATTTCTGCCCACTAAAATAATTTGCCATCCCCATGAGGGTTTAGCTCCTCTTATCGCCCATTGGAAATCGGTAGAATGAAAATATAGACTCTTGAAAATCTGACTCCATAAAGCTTGAGGCTGTTGAAGTAATCGCCACGCTTGCTTGCCAAGCATGGCTCTGTTAAATTCAAGAAGATCTCGAAATCCTAGACCTCCATTGTCCTTACTCCTCTTTAGAATATCCCATTTCGTCCAATGTATCCCTGTTATGTTCTGATCGTTTTTCCACCAGAAACGAGCTATACTTTTATGTATAGATTTGCAAAGAGACACAGGAAGTTTGAAAATCGACATAGCATAGTGAGGAATTGACTGGACGACAAATTTAATGAGAATTTCCTTTCCTCCTTTAGAAATGAACTTTTCTTTCCATCCTTCCAACTTCGCTTGTATTCTCCCCAAAAGCCAATAAATGTTTCCTTTTTAGAGTGGCCCCAACCAGACGGAATTCCCAAATTCTTGCCATACCTTGTTAGCAGTAGTATCCGTATCTCATACGATAGATTTTCCTGTAAGCCAATAGGACAATGTTTGCTGAAAATGATTCCTGATTTATTTTAGTTCAACTCCTGTCCCGTGACCATACAATACTAATTTAAGATATTTGAAATATTTTGGCATTCCTTAAGGTTAGCTTCAAGGAAAAAAGATGGCATTATCCGCAAAAAATAAATGGGTCAAGATAGGACACCATCTGTTGAGCTGGATATCCTTAATATTCCCCATATTGACTGCTTGAGTAATCAGAGTTGATAAAACATTCACTATTAGAATAAAGATGTATGGCGAAAGAGGGTCACCTTGTCTAAGGCCATGAGTAGAAGAGAAGAAAGGAAGTAGTTCGCCATTAAATCTTACACTGTAAGATGTTGTGGTGATACATTGTAGTATCAAATGTACCCACCTAGAATGGAAACCCATTTTGAGGTAATAGTCTCTAAGGAAATCCCATTCGACTTTGTCATATGCCTTTTTCATATCGGTCTTGACGATTGCGTTGAATGTTCTCTTTTGCCTGCGGGTCTTAAACTGGTGCAAAACTTCTTGAATGATGAGGATATTATCTTGTATCTGTCGTCCATTCACAAAAGCTGATTGTTCCATGGAAATAAGATTAGGTAACCAAGGTTTTAAGCGATTAGCAAGTACCTTAGATATGACTTTATAAACAAAGTTGCAGAGGCTAATCGGTCGGTATTGATCCAGTCTCTCTGGATGAGGCATCTTAGGAACCAAAGCGATAATGGTTCGGTTCAGATTTGTAGGCATCCGTCCTGACTGAAAGAAGTTTTGTACAAGATGAAAGAGATCAGCCATTATGACCTCCTAATGACTCTGGTAAAATAAGCCATTAAAACCATCAGGGTTAGAAGCTTTAGTTGTGCCTAACTGAAAAGTAGCTTATTGAACCCCCTCTAAAGTAATCGTTTCCAGCAGCTTATCATTCATTTATGTAGTAACAACCAGTGAACATTGAGCTAGAATGGGTCCATAGTCTCTATATCCCACCGATGTATATAAGCCAGCAAAGAAATTTGATGCCATAGATTTCAAGGTTTCGGGATCACGAACCCAGCTCTGGTCATCATTTTGCAATATGATAATATGATTTTTCTGCCTTCTTTGAAGAGTAGCAGCATGAAAAAATTTGGTATTCTTATCATCCCACCGCAACCATTGAATTCTCGAGCACATAGCCTAGTATTGCTCTTCTTGTTGCCAAGTCCAACATAATTCCTCTTTAATCTGACTTGATTCAAGTCCATGAAAGGAACAACGCTGCTGGTTAGTAATATCCTGAAGTTTTTGTTGCAAAGCCTGAACTTTAAGATCACCCTTAGTAAATTTTAATCGACTCCATTTAGACAATGCTAGAGAAGCTTTTTTTTTTTTTAGTTTTGAGAGTAGATCCGAACCTGGCCTCTACATTGAATTCCATGCATCTGAAATTACTTGCGGCACTCTTCATCCTCATTCCAATAAGATTCATGAAAAAAAAAAATACTTCCCGCGTCTATGATAGAAAGCTGAAGTATTAATAAGCAAGGGGCTGTGGTCAGAACCTACTATAGGTAGCGCATAGACCTCAACATCAGGAAATAATAGTCACCAATCCATCATGCACATGGCCCTATCCAAACGTTCCTTCACCAATTCATCACCTTCTCGATTGTTCATCCAAGTGAACTGACACCCTTTGCAATCTAATTCCATGAGGGCACAATCAGTTATCATCTGGAGAAAGGATAGCATATGAAAATGTGGTGCCTGCCTTTTCCCAACCTTCTCCCATGTATAAAGCATTTCATTAAAATCACCCACACAGATCCAGGGTAGCACATTAGCCAAACTTATCTCTCTCGGTTCATCCCACAAAATTTGTCTAAGCTGATAATTAGTTGGAGCATGAATACAAGTAAGACGAATAGTGCAGTCTTTTTGCTCTTCCCTGTAAGTCATATCAAGATAATTCGTCATTGAATGAAGCATTTCGAGTGAAACTTGATTATTCCAAAAAAATGCCAAACCTCCTGCCAAACCAAAAAGGTTGACAACATGAGCATTGTTGAAACAAAGACGACGTTGAATACTAGTAATCTTCACTTTCCTATTCTTTGTTTCCATTATGAAAACTATATTGGGCTTTTCCTTGGCCGTCATGGCCTTAAGCTCTTGAACTGTTCAGGGATTGCCCAAACCCTGACAGTTCTAGCATATGAGTTTCATTTGTGAGGAGGTAGCTGTTTAGGGTTAGCCACTATAGCCCAATGTTCAACTTCCCCCCGCATCAATCACAGGTGTTTCCAGTAAATTTGCATCATCCAAGTCATGTAGAATTATATCTTTGGTATCATATGGCACGTAGTGTTTCTGTTTTTTGGCCACACTTACATTTGATGGCTATCGTGGACTTTTTGTTTTCTTATATTGTTGGAAATCTATAGTTGAGGAATGAATATCCTTCATTTTATCTGTTGTAGGAATGAGCGCGGTATGAAAAGGAGTCACTTCCATGCTTGCCTCCTGAAGATGCTGCTTATCAGAATCATTAATTGGCTGAGCTGGAGGGGATATTGGTCTTGCCATCATTGCTGCATCATTGATTGCCAATGGGGGCAAAAGAGGAACAAGCAGTAGTTGTGATGGAGGTATCTTAGGTATACTATCTTCTAACTTGTTTGATACTTGTTGAGGGGTGTAAAAAATATGCCAATAAGGACTAGCTTCTTTAACTTCAGCTTTAAGCCATGGACCATAGGCCATAGTAGCCCTTCCTTCAAATTTAGCCGCATCATAGGGGATTTCTTTACAGTACATAGCATAATGCCCCAACTTCCCGCAAGAGTAATAGAAATGTGACAGGCGCTCATATTGAAAATCGAGCCAGAGTAGTTTTCCCTTGATACGGATCAATTTCCCTGTTCTTAAAGGTTCCTGCAGCTATAATTCGACCCTCACTCGACCAACCCTTGATGTCATTCCTTCTTTAGTGTCAACTCGGACCTCTAGTACACAACCTATGTCTTGCACAGCCTTTGTAATAATCTTTTCAATATTCCATTCCAACAGTAGTCCAAAGATTTGAACCCAGAAAGCACAACTTGAGAAATCATAACAATGTAGGGGAGTATTGGGCTGCCATGGCTTGAAAATAATGAGATAACCTGAAAAAAAAGCCAAGGACCTCCATCAAAAACTTGCTATTTGTCAGCAACAGAATGAAATTTTACTGCATAGAGGCCAATTTCACGTTGTGAGATTCGAACTCGTTCCGTCTGCCATGCTTTTTTTAATGTACTCTGGAATGCCGGGAAATTGATGGAAGGATTTGACAGAATTCTTCCCACTAAAGTTAAGCTACATTCTGCCAATTTTTCAGGTGGAGGTTCATCATCCCAGACCTCTATTTCCTTCTCAGTAGTAAGCCGACCCATTCTGGAACAAAGAGTTGCTAGGCGCACAGAGTCACTAAGTTCGTCTGAGTCCATCACATTGAAAGGCGAGTAGATAAAGAACTATCAACCATTCTAACTTGATCCACGATTAATGGCGAGAGAAGGGCAGCATAACCAGTTGTCCAATGTAGCGGAGAAAGCAATGCTCGAACATACAGAGGTGAAACCAATCGATACTACTCAGAAATTGTGTAGAGAGCTGAGAAATTGAAGCATGCAGAGAACAAACTAGTTGGAATTGGAGACCAAAACAAAGATGAGATTCTGCCAAAAGTCAGACCCACCATCAATTGTGAAGATAATTACGACAGTCACAAAGGAAAACTTAGTTCGGTAAGAACATAAGAGAATAACCATGGAGAAGGATTAAATGAAGATGAGATGGGCTGGAGAATGGTTGGGATGTCATTTGGGTCTAGGGTTTGGTTAACCGTGTATACCGATGGGTAGAAAAGACTGCATAGCGAGAGGAGAGAAGACTCTGCATATCGAGAGACATTCAGCGCTTTGAGGTGGACCTTTATTCTCCTTTTCGCCATTAGCATGGTTAAACTTTCGTGTATCTTATTTGGGATTGCAACCCATGGTTGTATCAATTTCCAAAAGAGTCAGATCAATCCCACACTTGGATTCCACGAAATTAGCTCATGTTGGTATGCCTACATAGGAAGCTCGCGGCTTCTTAGGAAGCAATGAAATCTTAGCACTTCTCCCAAATATTGGGTAGTTGTCGTTAAACTAGGTCAAATACTTTATGAAATGGGCGGAGTAACAGACCAAGATATAAGATGTGCAACATGGTCCAGAACTCGAGCACGCCTTATTCCATTATAGTTCACACAAAACACACATTGTTCAATTAACCTTTTAGTTCCATCACTAACTAGCAGCACTAGCAAGCTCTTCAGCATTGCCAAATGGACACGGTCATTCGTGAGCCCAATGAACAGTCTTGTGGAAGCGCCATGTCGTCGAAGACCTCATCCCCTACCCCAAATGTGATTATCGATCCATACAACTAGCAACGGTCTTCATTGACATTGATTGAGATCTAACATAATTATTTGTTGAAAGAGACCATCTAGCCGTTGCACAGCTCACACCCAACATCTTATTGACCTTCCACCACCAATTTTTTACAAAGGCGGTAAACGTCAACTTCATTTTCTAATCCACCCAAATATCGCTGATCTTTATCAGGAAAATAACTAATCCTAACAAACAATAATCGCCAACTGAGAGTTCACTATTAAAGTGGAGTTTTTATTTGTTTTTGTTTGATAGGCATTATTAAGTCAATTGTTCATTGAAGCTTCGAAGTTGAAATTTGAGGCGAATTAGATTTGTTTTATTATTTGGTTCTAACTAATATATTGATTAGTAAAGTTGACTTTGCAACAAATATATTTAATGTAATAACAATTAATGACATGAGGCTTCTGTTTTTCAAATTAAAAAAGGTACAAGATATAAATATCCTAACATTCAAAAGTACACAAGTTTGTCATCTTATTACACCTATCAAAAAAATAATAATAATTTAGAATTCGCTACTTGTGGCTATGATGTACAATTTGCTCTTACTCAAGTTATTACTCAAAATACTAAGGAGACGGAAATATTTTTAAGATTTATATCACGAAAAACTTTAAACTTATACATTTATGACAAATTTACTTCGAACCAATTTTCTATTTATAAAAAACCTCAAACTAGTATACTTATGACAAATTCACTTCGAACTAATTTTTTGACCACTAAAAGCTCTAAATTCTTACGTTTGTTTCATCAATGGATCTATCTAAACCGGTACATTTGTTGCACATATATCAATTTAGGATTTTTGGAGATCAAAAAATTAGTTTGAAGAAAATTTGTCGCATATGACCAATTTGGGGTTTTTATGGTATTAATCTATATTTTTATAAAGCAAGGACACGGGCATGGAAGCTCAATTATTTGAAGAGAAAGTGATTAGTTACAATTTTAGGCTCTATTTGTTTTGCGGAAAACGTGACAATTTTGAAAAATATAAAATGACAATATTTTGTGGTACTTGGCTAAGATCTAAAAATGAACTATAAAATGTTTTTACATTGTTTGTAAGGAAATTGGATTTTTGTAAATAGACATTTACTATTCAAGCGTCAATGACTTGTGTATGAATAGGCAAGGAACCCAACATGGGCACCGAGGTCTTAAGCCCGAATCCCTAAATCTTGGACACAAGTGAAGGCATTGGTCTTGGGTGCACTGAAACCAAGCCTAAGAATTCGATGCTTGTGGTCAGCTCCTTAACGCCCAACTTGGGCCTACAAAGCTCGGAGCTAGGTCCAAGGGCACCCAACCCATGCTTAGCTTCGCTCTCAAGTCCTAGGCCCAACCTTGATGGATTTAAGAGTGAAGGCTGGGGTCTTAGGCGTGGCCAGAGGTGTCGACATAGCAGGAAGGCATTAGGGTCTTTTGCTCGACCTTGATTCAATTGACCTTGCTGCCAAAACACCTTGCTGCCAAAACAAGTGTTAGGATTGTTTTGCTAAGCGCAAAGTTTTTTATCCAGACGTCAATAACTAGTCATATTTTTTAGATATGTTAGAAATCATTTTCCTGAATTTAAATTTTGGAAGAAAAACTTTTTTAGTTGATTTGGAAAATATTTTCATTGACTCATTTTCTAAATAATTTAAATGCCAAAAAATGAGAAAATTATTTTCTAAGACAAACACATTGTTAATATGGTAATTTTTAGCCATTTTGTTTGCCTTTCTCCAATTGTACCTTCACTAGGCCCCTCAGTTGGCCTTAACTGTTCTTGTTTCCTCAATCGACAACTTTTAGTGTTGTGATCTGCTACGTGACAATAAAAGCAAGTCATCTTTGCACCTGTTCTGCTCATTCTTTGCTGACCCGAGATCTCTCCCTCCGCCATTCTTCGTCTTTGTTTTGGCCTTCCCACATGATTCGTCGACTCCCAAAACTTGCTACTTCTAATTGGCTGCATCATGAACTGATACAAAGCAAGGTATTTCGATTTTTTGTACCAATCATCAATGTAATCCTTTACATTGTGGCCCTTCAACTAGATGGCACATATAGCATGTGTACAAGGAATTCCACTAGTTGTCATGCTCTACATAAACACTTTCTCGTACCTAGATGGATAACATACTTATTGGAATCCTTCATTATCTCATATTCGCCATCCCCATTCCAAATGGGATGACAATACCTATTTGTAACTAAGTTCTCATCGAATTTCTTGGCAATTTTAGGACCACATTGTCTAGTCCACTTTGTAGCCTCATCTCTTTGTTTGTGCAGCCGAGTCATAATCATAACTCGTATATGCTTGATGATTGGTTTGCATCTGGCATCTATTATCTTCTCATTAAATGATTCACATATGTTGTTGTCGACGTGATCACACTTGAATTCCTCACTGAAGAATGCCCTACATCAATGCTTCGGTTCTATTTGAAATAGTGTTGCACAACATTCATTTGTTAACTGAAGTAGTCATTCTTTGGCTATCCTAAAGTCAGCTATGTTCGCACTCTTTGCTAATTGCCAAAATTGCAACTACAGTTTATCCCCTTTGTAGGTCTGCCTAATTCTCGTATATGTGTCACGCACACATTCAATGTTCAACATGGGGCAACAACTCGGCTTATGCCGGAACTAATCCTTATAATAATTCAAAATAAGAAATAGAAGCAAATAACATGTTAATATTACAAAGCAAACAATTGATTAAATTTTTTAAAAAGCAATCATTACTTTTTGTTAGTCGCTCATGAACGTCCACCATTTCCTGTTTGTTATCTCTAAGTCAGCCATCAGATTTTTCAAGAACCATGACCAATTGTCCTTATTCTCAATCCTTATAACAACCCAAGCTAGTGGGAACATTTAGTCATTTGCATCTCTTCTAATCGCCACCAACAATTCTCCTTTGCAGAAGCCCTTCAAAAAATAGCCGTCCAATCCTATAATCCATCTACGACCAATTAAAAATCTTCGTCTGCATGCATCAAAGCACATATAGAACTTATCAAACTTGGTTCCACTATCAGGAAGCTGCATCTCTACCACCTCTACATACACTCAACTTGAAAGGTTTTGCAGCCTACACTCCCAAGCATAATCCCACACATGTCCATATTCATTGCCATACTGACCAATAAGTATCTTCATCACCTTTCGTCTTGATCTTTTGCACTAATTCCTAGATACATTGATACCTACACACATTCCTTCTCCAGTATCTTAAAATCAGTACTTTTCATTCCAGGCATCAGCTTGATCACATCGAAGAAGTGCTTGGACAACCATGCACTTGTTACCCTTTTGTTTTGAAAATTAATGGAACAAGTGTATTCATCTTGGTAGGCTTTAATCTGAAAAGACCCACTCCTCTTAACAAACGCGTCATAAATCTTCTATAGATAATTTTGCTACGAACACCTAACTCTTACAAAATTCTTAGTGTTTCTAATGAAGTCAATATTTCTTTATACAGCAATGGAGTTCTTCAATATAGTTTCTCTAAATTGTTACTTTTCCTTCTACGCACAGTTCCTTGATCTTCTTCAAGCTTGTCCTAGGAAGTAGTAGTCTCGATGCTTTCTTCAACACCAACAGCATCTGTAGGGCATTCTTCTATGTTTGGAACTTCATCAGCTACCTGCAAAGTTGCAAATCTATTTGACAAAGTCCTTTTGTTTTTTTCTTGACTGTGTAACTTCCTCGTCGTCATCATCACTTAAGATTAAGAAATTTTCAATAACCAACCCTTCATCGTTATCATCACCATCATTGGATTTAGCTACTTCCCAATCTAATTCAATAACCTATGTCACCATCATTCTGTTGAATAGCATTTGCGCCCCTCTCCTCCTTGTCTTGTCCATCATGCCCTCCTTCATCATTAACCTCAGTACTAACTTAAATACCATCTCCTCATTCTCCTACTTGGGTGTCATCTCTGTCATTATCTTCGTCCTCACTATTACTATTGTATTCAATATATACTTTTGCCTCTTTGCCATGAAGATAATGGTATAAGGTCTAAAACCATTATCATATTCCAAAGTTCTCAAACCATCTTTCAAACCTTTCTCAGGAACACAATACAACAACTTTTGTACTTTACAAGGTTAATATGTCACTATATCCCTAACAAATTCAATATAATATGCCTTCTTCATATCTACAAAAATAGTACCCCCATTCCCCCCTTATACTCCCACTCATCCTCCCCAATTGCAAAATCCCCACCATAGTAAACAATGATAGTAACATAATCCTTATTATGAGACATTTCTACAACCAAAGAGGAAAAAAATACAATTAACTTTTGGGACCACATTCACAAAGGACAGTAAACAATTGCATGTGGAGGTCCCTACACTCTCATAAACTTTATTAAAGAAAAGAAAAAAGAGGGAAAAGATGCACAAATTGGACGACAGCTACTTTGATCAAAAATATGCCCTAAGGACAAATAGAGGTCCCCACACGACAATTATTTTGATTGTGTCGCATTCCCTTAAAATATTAAGAGGTCCCCCAAATAAGCATGGGTCTCACGACACCAATTTCAACACTTCAATTTTAAAATAAATTTAAAAAAATGCCTAGAAATCCCCACGACAACACTCTGAACCCTAACAATCACCATCGCACATCACATTTCACACCTGACCCCTAAAAATTACTTTCGCATAACACAATTCCATATCTGAGCCCTAAATCACATATCACAGTATCTAGCACAACATCTAAGCCCTAATTTTTCCCTTGTCGAGCCCTCAATTTCGAGGCTGAGCTCTAAACTGTCAATCCTAAACCTCAATAGGATTCTAGCACCATATATGAGCCATAAATCTCACATCAATATCATCCAAGCTTTACATTTCCTAGCTGACCCCCAAATTTCAAGTTGGAGCCCTAATAAACGAGTTGGAGTCCTAATTTCACCACAAGGGAGCGGAATAAGAGAACAAACTTGAGCGAGTGACGATGGTGAGCGATGACAGCAAGCAATGACGGTGAGCAATGATGATGAGTGATGACCTACGAATGGCAACCTGTGAACAACGATAGAGAGGACGTCAGATCTAGTGTGAACGCAAGTGATGACTGGTTAAACCCAAAATAAGCTAAACAACGTCGTTTAGCACTAATGAAAAACGAGGTTGGGAAACTTGGAGTGCCAAAACTTGACACGAAGGGACACTTAAGTGTCAAAACTTCAAAAAGGTACACTTAAGTGTCAATTTCGGAGTAAAGTGGATCCCTTAAGTGCCACTCCGGCCAAAATTCAGCTAAATTGCTATCGTGGCAATTTTCCAGCGAATTGGGTGCAAAACGACGTCATTTTGCCTGCTAACATGGTGAGAAAATGCAAAAACGACGTCGTTTTGTGTATGATATATAAATAATTAATATAAAAATTAATTAAATTAAATTTAAACTTAATTTTATTTAAAATATTCTTTAAAAAAACTTACAATTAAAAAACCTAAAATAAAAAAAAAAAGGGGGAGCCGAGGGGGGGCGGGCCGAGGGCCGAGCCCTCGCCACCGCCGCCTCCCCACCGCATTGGGAAGGACCGACGACGGAGGGGGGAGGGTCAACTGGGGTCACCAGCCCCCGACCAACCAGCAGTGAGGGCCACAAGCCCTCACCCGATCGCGGTGAGGGCCGTAAGCCCTTGCCGGATCGCGGTGAGGGCCATGACCCTCACCCCAGATCTGGGCGAGGGCTCGCGACCCTGGCCGACCCTCTCCCCTCCATCACTGACGAGGGCTCGCGGGCCCTCACCACCGGTCGGCCGAGGGCCAGCGACCTCGATCGACCCTCCCCCTCCGTCACCGGTCCTTCTCAACAGCAGCGGCGAGGGCTCAACCCTTAATCGCCCCTTCGGCTCCACCCCCTCCCTTTTTTTCTAATTTTAGTTTTTTTAAATTTAATTTTTTAATTAATTTTTATATTAATTATTTATACATCAAACATAAAACGACATCGTTTTTGCATTTTCTCGCCATGTCAATGAGCAAAACGACACCGTTTTGCACCAAACTCGCCAGAAAATTGCCACGTCAGCAATTTGGCCAAATTTTGGCTGGAGTGGCACTTAAATAATCCCACTTTACTCCGAAACCGGCACTTAAATGTACATTTCCAAAGTTTTGGCACTTAAGTGTCCCTCCATGCCAAGTTTTAGCACTTGGGCTGTTCTTCTGCCAACGAAAAACAACATCATTTAGCTTGGCCAAGTCAAAGTGGATGGGGGCGACATCATTTTCCTCATCCACGTGTGTTTTTCTTTTTAAATATTTGCCACGTTGGTAAAGCATGTCGCCAGAAAATGCTACGTATGCAATTTAGCCGGATTTTCTTGCCGTTGGCACTTAACTGATCCATTTTACTCCGATTTTGGCACTAAGTGTCACTTTCCAAACTTTTGACACTTAAGTATCCCTTCATGCCAATTTTTATCACTCTAGGTGTCCGTACTTCAAAAATTCACGTTTTGTTTATTAGAAGCTTAAGCCTATGAAATTTGAAATGAAGAGTGGTTTTTTTAACTTTTGCATTGGTCAAACTATTATCTAAAGTGGAAGGTACTAGATAGACGTCGAATTTGATCAAAATCATTGTGGATAATGTCAAAAAATGTTATACCTTGACATAAAAGCTTGGTAAAAAAGAATTTACAAAAAAATGCAGGTACGTGTTATATTTCATATATAAGTCAGAAATTACATAGAAAATACCGAACGTGAATGTAATGTAACGAAGTAAGTTTGGGGAAAAAAATACTGTATCGCGAATTATAAATGGAATAATAAAAAGAGGAAGTCCCAAAATTTGAAAAGCTATACACAAAACTTTACTATAATGTCCAAAGAGTTAATTTTTTGAAGCTTAACCCACTAAAACCGGGATACCGTAGATTTGGCATTCCTTTAACGACCACCAGTTAACAAGAGCCGTTACAAAGATTTGCAATCCCAAAAGTTCCCAGTTTGCTAATAAATCTATGCAAAAAAGATATATCCGTCATCTAAGCTTAAAATTGGAATGATTTCAATTATTTCGGCAACCCGTATCTACCAACAATTAAATCGCGCCACATGTATCTAAAAATATGTTGTTCCTAGGTGCTGATATCTAAAATGGCGATAGATACTTGGGCAGGAGAATCAAAATGAGACATATCTGCTTCATGAAGAATGCCATGTAAAGAACTCCTTAATCTCGTTAGCATTAAATGCTGAATATATTCTGGATTTTTTAACATTACAGGCCTGAGGAGTTTAACAAACATGCATGCCATTTTTCTTCTTGCCGAGTTTAATCTCTCTCTCTCTCTCTCTCTCTCTCTCTCTCTCTCTCTCACTAGATGATAAAGGGTATCCTATCCTTTGATTAGACAAATCCCCACTAATCCATCCACAAAACACCCACAGATTGAAACGGGCACCATAAAAGAAGGCTCTCGTGACCAATGTATCGCCTTCCTTCGCTACACTCCATATAAAAAGAGCCATCTAGTTCTCTATACCCTTGCAGAGCTGTTTTTTTTTTCCAGATTACTGGCTTGAGACAGATACAGGAGACCAATCCTCAATGACGCAAACCTCACCCATGAATTTTAGCATCTTAGTCGTCGATGATTGCTCTACTACGCTCGCCATCGTTGCTGCGATTCTTAGAGGGTGGAACTATCAAGGTGAAATGACCAACGAAAGTTGCTTTTTAGTCAAGTATATTGAGATCGTGTTGTATGTTGTTTGATTCAAATGGGTGAGTCATGATCAGGCCACTTTTACCTCCTTCGTTTCGGCTGAAGCAAGAGAGACGATTTCCATTTTCGTTTGACCAAGCAAGATCTCTCTTTTTCTTTTTCTTTGTTTTTTGAGGGGAAAAGAAAAACTTTTGTGTTTGGGAGAAATGACAAACATGTATCTTTCTTTTCCACACTAGAACAATCTGACACCCCTGAAATTTTGAGTCTATTTTAGCGTCTGATGGATATTTTTTGGGCAAAAACTTGCTTTTCCTTACATCTAAAATTTTTGAGTGTTTTAAAAATTAACACACAAGCTTTTATGGGTTATTTTCTGATTTTTTATCCCTAAAATTAATTATGAAAAGCGAGAATTTTAGATTGTTGATCAAGATACTCATTTTCCATGTTTTCAAGATTGATCTAGTTGAATGGATCTGTTGATCGAAGTTTTCATGCGGTCTGCATCAACACTTGCGATAAAAAAAAAGTCACCCCTTCATGATATGATCGCAAAGCGAAATTTTTAGAATTATCGCGCATGTTCTTTATGCATTATTTGCTTATAAAAATACAAACAAAGCATTAGAATTGTAGATCCTTGATCAAGATACAGACTTTTCGTGCTTTGGTATTGATCTAGCTGAATGAATTACATCAGTCGAAGATTTCATGAGGTCTGTGTCGAAAAGTTGTTTTTTTTATTTTAAAAAAATAAAGATCGCTAAAATAAATATTTAAATATTTACCTTCCCTCAACGAGAGCACTAGTCGCATACATGCATATAGAAAAAGGGTACTTTACAGGAGAAAACAAAGCTTCAACCTCGGGGGCATTGATTTTTCTAAGAATTGCTGTCTAATGATGGCTCTGCAATGTTATGGATTTCAGTTGTGACCTCCAAACATCCTCTGCATGCTTTATCCATTCTTCGAGCAAGAAAATGTTCCTTTGACCTTGTCGTGACTGATTATCACATGCCCGACATGAATGGTCTCGAGCTACAAAGGCATGTCCAAGAAGAATTCAAACTGCCGGTGATCAGTGAGTCCAACATTCTCGAACTTCAGTCAATTTGATTTGTATAGTTTATAAACTTACAGCGCAGTATTTGTTTTAGAAGTGCTTGAGTGAACTCTAAAAGATCATCCTTTCGATCCATTTTCTTCATATAGTCATGTCAGGTGACGATCGACAAACAATTATACTAAAGAGTTTAGAGGGAGGAGCTGCCTTCTACATTGTGAAACCGGTGAGGCCAGATGATCTGAAAAATGTTTGGCAATATTGCATCGCGAGAAAAAAGGGAAAAGCAGTTCTCATTGAGGGAGAAGCTGCGAGCGCCTCAACAGGTGGCAAGGCATTTCAAGATACCATAGGACCACATGGACATCCTCCATATCGAGAAACCGACATCATTCTCAAGAGGTGGCAAGGCATTTCAAGAATTTAATTACAGCGTGTATGAGTCTAAGTTCAAATAAGTTTTCTCGTGTTGCTCGCTGAATGCATATCTCCAAAATCCATGCTAAATGATGGAATGGTGGGCCTAATGAGGGTGAGATAAAATTGCGTTGGTATGGTCATAGCTTCTGTTACAATGCCTTGGTTTCGATCTTCCAATGTTTTACAAGCTTGTAAGCCTTCCCCGTTAGCTACGGGAGGAATACTAGTTATTCGAGGGTTAAAACGACATGGAAGCTCCATGCAATTCAAATAGGTGCTTCATTAAGGCATTTTTGTGTTTTAGCTTGCAAATACATCGTACTTAATTGATTAATACAAGAAAGCTTTAATGAAACATATCGTTATTAGCATTAAGGGGTGGATTTATCATCGGGGTAAATGTATTGGAAGTTATAAAACTTATCACAAATGTGCAATTAATAGAAAACTTGATTGAATCAATTAAAAAAAATTTAGGACTTAATTGCACATTTTAAAAGTTTAGAACCCAGCTATATTTTCATGACAAGTTTTAGAATTGAATTGCATTTTTTGAGAGATTTAGGACTTAATTACTTTCATGACATGTTTTAAGATTTCTTATTCATTTATCCATTTATTGTTTGAGGAAGTTTAGAGAACTTAGAAAGTGTTGTTGAAAAGGCTGAACAATAAGAACTATCATTGTGGCATCCCAAAATTCAAGACATCCTCTAGAGAAATTAAAGCCTATAATTAGGTAATGAAATTATCTATGGTCTATGTGCTAGCCATTAGTTTTCTTAAGGCTAGGTGTTATTGTGCTTGTGTTTATGAATTTTGAATTTAGGACTGAGGATAAATTAATAATTTATGCTTGACCATGTACTTTATAAATTAAATTTGAATGAACAAAATGTCCCAAGACTTTGGCCAAGATGAAAATGGAAATTTAAAAATATTTATAGAAGGAATTCAAAAAAAAAAAAAAAAAAAGAAGAAGAAGGGGAAAAGGGGTTAATTTTCGAATGGGCCTTAAGCCCATTTGGCCTAATCTTTTAATGGGCCAAGTTGGCCGGCCCAATAGAGGCCCAAAGGAGTGGTCGACCAGCCCATTTGCTGGCCCAATCCAAGCCCACAAGCCTTGCATGCGAGTTGCCAAGTGGCTTGGAGGCTGTGCAAGGTGTGGCTGCCCCCATTGGCCATCTTGGGCGGCCACATGCAATATAAAAGCCACTAAAAAGAAAGAGAGAGAGAGAGAGAGAGAGAGAGAAGGAGAGGGAGTGGCTGTCGTCCAAAGGGAGAGGTGTGCGAGAGAGAGAGTTTGAGGGAAAGGGAGAGAAACCGAGAGGGAAGGAGGCGGAGCCGGAGGGGTGTGCCGTTCGTTCGCCGTCCGATCGTCGTCGTTCATCGCCGTTTGTTCACCTTTAAGGCAAATGGAGTCCGTAACTTCTCTTGCATGTTTGTTGTGGTGTTTGCATGTTAGATTTTAGGTATGATTCGTGTGAAAAACCGAGGTAGGAGTTTTTATTTGCAAACCGTGTGACTGTTCTTGTTCGGTTTGTTGGAGTCAGTGGCTTGTTCGAGTTTGCATGGGTATTTGGAGTTCTATTTTGGCTTCGGTGTCTTCATAAAAGTTGAAGCTGACGTCTTGTACTATGACATACTAAAAATTCGTAGAAAACGATGGAGATTTGAGGGGTCAAAAGTTCTATTATACGGAGACTTAGGTCTGCGAAATTTTCACTGACCTCTTGTCGATTTCTTGTTTGCATGTTGATTTATGTTGGAGATCTCACTTTGTTGTCTTCTTGAAAGTTGTAGGAAACACCTTAAGCTAAAACATACTCAAATTTGAAGCAAATATAACAAGTATAACTTGGTGAATCGGTTAGATCTTGGAGATGGTTGATTCTGGTGAGGTGTACCGAGACACCCGAGACTTCATGGACTAAAATGGTGACCATAATCTGGTTATTTGGCCTAGATATCTTCAAGGAACTTGTAAAGGACACCTTGTTACATAACATACTCAAATTTCAGAAGAAACTAAAGAGAATTGATGGGTGAAAACTAAGAAATTCGGAGATGAATGTTCTGGACATCGCGGTCATGGTTCCAGAAGCTTCGTAGGGTTTTAGAAATAAATCAAGAAATAATTTGGCTTAGAGTTCTTAATGAAAAAGTTACGAAAATGTGTTGGCTATCACCCTGTAAAATTTCGTAATTTTTGGAGACCGAATGGATATTTTAATTGAATTTATTCGGAAACTATGCAGTGGGTTTAAATCCGAGAATTTTAGGATGTTTTTGGAGGAAATTGTGAAATTATGAGAAATACAATTTGGCCACGAATTTCGTGTGAATTTGTGATTCTATTTGTTTGCTTAATGATTTTTGAGTATCATGATTTTGGGAAAATCATAGATATTAAATTTAATATTTATTTATGGAAATAAATAAATAAAATAAAATAAAATAATAAAAATAAAATAAAATGGATTTTTATTTTGCCATGAATTCAACTTCATTTGTGTGGCACTTGTGTGAGGAGGTCTTCGTACATGTATTAAGTGAAATGCATATGTGATAAAGCTTTGGCATGTGTATGACATGTGAATTGAAATGCAAGTGTGATTTATTTGATGCCATACCAATTGCCATGTTAAATTGAGATAAAAGGATAAATGTGGATGAGGAAGAGGTTGTGGTGAAGGATGATGTCTGGTGGCCGAGTGGCATAATTCCAGAGATTCCCCGGGAGTGTCAGGATGCCCGGTGGTATACGGTACGTAATTCCAAGAGAGGCTTGGTGGTATGTCGGTACATAATTTCGGAAGCCCTGTCGGAGGTTTCCGCCCGAAGGGAATGCCTCGCGATGCCAGGATTAGGGTGCGGGATGCCCGGCTAGAAGGGTAAAGGCCGGAAGTCCGGTTGTATCTTGGATACATGCCCGGAGGTTCCTCGTGATGCTAGTTGGGATGCGAGATGCCCGGAATGTGGGGGCCGGATGCCCGGTTGTATCTTGGATACATGCCGGAGGTTTTCTCGCATGATATGCGAGTGTAAAATATGAGATAAAATTGATGAATCGAGGAAGGGTGATGTGGTAATCAAATTTAAAGATAAAGATGAAAATTAACTCATGGCATGATATGGTATGATATGCATGATGATATGCATGATGATGGTGATGATATGTGATGTGATATGATGATCACCTATGATAATATATGCATGATGATGCATGAGGACGATGGCATGTGATGTGATATGATGATCACCTATGATAATATATGCCTGATGATGCATGATGATGATGTGTGATGTGACATGATGATCATCAATGGTATGATATGCATGATGAAATGCCTGATGATGATAATGATATATGATATGCCATGATGATGATGATGATGATATATATGATGTGATGATGCATGATATGCATGATTACAAGGTAAGTGATGCTTGCAACGTCTGATGATATGCATGATGCATTGGGATGTTATTGGATTTCCCTATCTGCTGAGTGGTTGTACTCACCCCTTTTGGGGACCAACATTTCAGATTAGTAGATGGTTTGAGCAGTTGGATATGACCGCGGGGAGAAGGATAGCAAAGAAGGGAACCTTTGGACGCCGACACTGGTTGATGGACCTTAAGCATACGATTGTGGGAGGAGATGTCGGTCATCTTTTAAAGTATAGCCGAGTATAGAAACATTGGCATTTCGATGTACTGACTAAAGATGTCCATATGCTTTATGTAAATAAACGTGTCCGGCTTTAATTTATATAAGATATCTAGTAGGTGTGCACCGATTTCTAAATGTAGGGAAGGGAATTGTTGGATATGCTTCCATTATGTAAATCGCGCAAGAGACCGTTAATAAAAGATGTAAACCCCCATGGTTGTATGGACCTGCTGCAATTAAAAATGGTATCAGAGTGACTTGTTATTTGGGAAAGAAAAAGAAAAAGCGAACTGTGGTGACTCTAGCAGATCGGGGGCCGTCGAGGGGTGCCACAATCATCCTCAAGGATTTCATGCTTATAGGAACAATGAAGGAGTAAATCTTCAATACAATGTTTTAATTTACAATAATTATTTTATCAAATAGTAGAGACTCGGCTTTTAACTTTCTAAATGGAAGTCTAATAACTATATATGACAATTACTACAACTAGAAATGGTTCATCTGCTTGTCTAGATGGCCCTCGAAGAAAGCATGAAATGTGATTCTTGCCACTAATGGAAGTGAACCAAAGCAAAATGTCTACTCTATGTTGGGAGCGCACAACAAAAGTTTGATACCTTTCGCTTGAGGAGATCTCCAAGAGGGAGCGCAAGTTTGAACTTGTCAATATATCTAATTAGACTAACATTCACTCAAAATCTTAAACCAATTAATTATAGGCTAACTAAGATATATTAATTGCTCTACACCACATCAATTCTCTGATATGAGATTTTTCTAACATGACTCACTCACAATGTATCCTAATAATCTCCTCCTTACATGTGAGCTTCCTTAGTTTCAGTAATCTTTTGCATCAACTTATCTAAAGTTGAATCCTCATGGGCTGGCAACCATGGGCTCTAATACCATTTGTTGGGAGTGCGTAAGAGAATGATAAAATTTGTTGGGAGCACGTAGCAAAAATTAGGGAGATCTCAAAGATGAAGCCCAAATCCGAGCCCATCAACATATCTAGTTGGACTTATATTTACTTAAAAGCTAAAGTCAATGAGTTATGGGTTAATTAGGATATATTAACTGCTTTACAGTACATCGATTCTCCGATGTGAAATTTTTCTAACATAATTTACTCACACGTGCATCATAACATTTCAAATGTTACATTAACAGTCAAAGAAGCAACGAAAGATGTCAGAAAGCTCAATGCATAGACATCTCCAACAGATATGAGTATGATCTTTACAAAAGTAGAATTCACAAGGTAATAGAAGTACCATGGTTTTTATTCTTCTTTAATAGTTTGGTATGAACATCATCTTCTTGCCTACGATAATATAATAAAGCAACTACTAATTTTAGCCAGACTCTCTACCACGTCACTATATTATATACCCCAAATTTCCAAAAGAGTCAAATCAATCCCACAAGATTCTACGAAATCAGCTCTTGTTGGTACGCCTACATAAGAAGCTCACAGCTTCTCAGGAAGCAATGAAATCTTAGCACTTCTCCCGAATATTGGGTAGCTGTCGTTAAACAAGTTGAATACTTTATGAATTGGGCGGAGTAGCAGACCGAGATATAAGATGTGCAACATGGTCCAGAACTCGAGCACGACTTATTCCATTATAGCTCACACAAAACACACATTGTTCAATTGACCTTTTAGTTCCATCACCAACTAGCAGCACTAGCAAGCTCTTTAGCACTACCAAATGGACACGGTCATTCGTCAGCCCAACAAATAGTCTTGTGGAAGCGCCATGCCGTTGAAGACCTCATCCCCTACCCCAAATGTGATTATCGATCCATACAACTAGCAATGGTCTTCATTGACATTGATTGAGATCCAACATAATTATCTGTTGAAGAGACCATCTAGTCGTTGCATAGCTTGCACACAACATCTTATTTGACCTTCCACCACAAATTTTTACAAAGGCCGTAAATGTCGACTTCATTTTCTAATCCACCCAAATATCGCTGATCATTATCCGGAAAATAAGTAATCCTAACAAACAATAATCACCAACTGAGAGTTCACTATTAAAGTGGAGTTTTTATTTGTTTTTGTTTGATAGGCATTATTAAGTCGATCATTCGCTAAAGCTTCGAAGTTGAAATTTGAGAAGAATTGGATTTATTTTATCATTTGGTTCTAACTAATATATTGATTAGTAAAGTTGACTTTGCGACAAGTATATTTAATGTGTTAACAATTAATGAAATGAGGCTTTTGTTTTTCAAATTAAAAAAGGTACAAGATGATATAAATATCCTAACATTCAAAAGTACACAAGTTTGTCATCTTAGTACACCTATAAAAAATAATAATAATTTAGAATTCGCTATTTGTGGCTATTAGGGGTGAGCAGCGGTCTAGGGTCGACCCTGGACTGACCCTGGACCGGCCCAACCTTGCTGGTCCTGGTCCGGTTCCCAAGGGGACTGGGTCGGTCCTTGGTCCTAAAATTCCAGAACCAACACTATGCAGGTTGATCCTCGGTCCTGAGAGTTTTGGGTTGGTCCAATCCTGGACCAACCCTGTATATTATATTGTATTATATTATTTATAATTCTTTTATATATTCAAACCTAAGTAAAATGTCTGATAAAAAAAAAAACCTAAATAAAATGATGTTAAAGCTGTTGACTCTTTAGGCTCACAGTTATGGATAGATGGCATCCAATTCCAAAAAGCGTGAAGTTTACGCCGTAAAGGTCTTCACGGCCTCCTCCATAGTCCAGAGTACGTTCTTCACTATGAGGACTAAGGACTCCTCACAATCACGGACTCGCAACGTCCAAAACGGCGTGAAGCTTACGCCGTAAATCTCCTCACGGCTTCCTTCCCCAAAGTACGTTCTCTTCCATTCTGTCTTCTTTGTTCTTTAATTTGCCAAAATCAAAAGTAGCAACATCCCGCTCGCCGCATTGTGGACCCTATCTTGTCCCATATCTCGATGAGCGGTTAGCAGGTACGAAATTTCTATTATTGTGTCATCTTAAATTTGCTGAATATGTATTGGTATTTATAGTTTAGTTGTACAATGTCGCATTGTGGATGGATGTATAATTTGAATTTGTAGGTTTGCTTTTATAGGGAGTATAAAAAACAAGACGAAAAAAATTATCGATCGGTCTCGGGTTGACCCTGGAACTGGACTGAACCCATTGGGTTGGTCCGGTCCTTGGTCCCAAGCTCAATAGGGTTGATCCTCGGTCTTAAAAATTGAGGACCAACACTATACGGGTTGGTCCTAGGGTTAGGGGGTGGCCCGGACCAACCCGGACCATGCTCACCCCTAGTGGCTATGACGTACAATTTGCTCTTACTCAAGTTATTACTCAAAATACTAAGGAGACGGCAATATTTTTAGGATTTATATCACAAAAAACTTTAAACTTATACACTTATAAAAATTTTACTTCGAGCTAATTTTTTGACCACTAAAAGCTCTAAATTTTTACATTTGTTTCATCAATGGATCTATCTTAAGTAGTACATTTGTCGCATGTATATCAGTTTAGGATTTTTGGAGATAAAAAAAAATAGTTTGAAAATTTATCACATATGACCAGTTTGGAGTTTTATGGTATTAATCTATATTTTTATAAAGCAAGGACACGGGCATAGAAGCTCGATTATTTGAAGAGAAAGTGATTAGTTACATTTTTAGGCTCTATTTGTTTTGCAAAAAATGTGACAATTTTGAAAAACATAAATGACAATATTTTATGGTACTTGTCTAAGATCTAAAAATGAACTACAAAATGTTTTTACATTGTTTGTAAGGAAATTGGATTTTTGTAAATAGACAATTACTATTCAAGCGTCAATAACTTGTGAGTGAATAGGCAAGGAACCCAGCATGGGCACCGAGGTCCTAAACCCGAATCCCTAACTCTTAGGCACAAGCGAAGGCATTGGTCTTGGGTGCACCAAAACCAAGCCTAAGAATTCGATGCTTGTGCTTAGTTCCTTAATGCCCAACTTAGGCCTACAAAGCTCGGAGCTAGGTCCAAGGGCACCCAACCCATGCTCAGCTCCACTCTCAAGTTCTCAGCCTAACCTTGATGGATTTAAGAGCGAAGGTGAGGGTCTCAAACGTGGCCTAAGGTGCCGACATAGCCTCAGGCATCGGGGTCTTTTGCTTGACCTTGATGCAATTGACCCTATTGCCAAAAACAAGCGTTGGGATTGTTATGCCTAAAAGCAAAGTTCTTTTTTTTATCCAGGCATCAATAACTAGTCATATTTTTTAGACATGTCATAAATCATTTTCTTGAATTTAAATTTTGGTAGATATTTTTTTTCGTTGATTAGGAAAATATTTTCATGGACTATTTTCCAAATGATTCAAAGGCCAAAAAATGAGAAAAATATTTTATAAGAGACAAACACAGTGTTAATATGCCAATTTTGTTAATGAATTCATAAACTAACAAAGTTCACTAGGGTGAAATTAATAGTCGGTGAACGATAGAAGATCTTCAATTAAATGCACATCAACGTAATTATGACATGCAATAAATCCATATTTGCCACAAATTTTGCTTTTTTCCTCGTTTCAGGGTCAACTCTTTCTTCATGCCCATGCATGGCCGCATGCTTACCATTTGGCAGCCCCAAATTAGTCCAGGCTTTTTCCAGCTTTTTTTCTCTTTTTTGGATTTTATTGGAGCGAGTCTCTGGACGAGTTAAATAAGTAAACAAGGTGTTAGGAATAACGGATCCCCGAAAACCGGATTCGACACTAAATCAAACCCCTAAATCAATGCGGAAGACGAAGCCCGGGAAAACACGCATCACCGATCATAAAGCACACCACGGATTCGAGCGTATCTTGTTAGCCACAGATTAAGCACCGACGCCGATTAGAGGAAGAGAAACTGGCCCTGTTTGATCCGGCGATGACAATTTGCTTGGAAGAAAGGAGAAAATTCACCTTGTGCGTTACTGTTTCCTTTTCCTTTTGGAGAGAGAGAGAGAGAGAGAGAGAGAGAGAGCGCATAGGAGAAAGCGTACGTACGTTATTTCCAACTGATGCCTTTTCTCTCTCTCTCCTCCCTTGTATACCTCTCCCTTCCCACGGGCCCTATTCCCGTGGGCCGGGCCTTTTGGGCCCAGCATGGGCGGACGGGCCTTAAGCCTATCTCATAAATCTATCATCTCCCACTCGCACATGGTGGGCCGAACAGGATTCTCTTTACCTCTCTTCAACATTCATCTTGGTGAATAATCCGTGCGACCAAAGATACTTTGAGAGCTCGTTGCTATACATCTGTTAGGAATATATAGCAGCTCATAATGGGCGTCACGCTCCGAGTAGATTTAGTATGCAAGTACCCTAGATTGATCGATCAAATTTTATATCTCTCTTAATCATTTTTAAACATGATATATATATTGTATTCACAATTATAATTATCACAAAGACAGTAATAATTGGTTGACCAGTAAATACAAAACCACAATGTGATTCTCCAAAAATCGATCTTCCTCTTTCCTTTAAACTCTCAATTTCAGTCCAGCTTGCTTTTCTAGAAATGCCCCATTAGATCGAATCATCTCATGACCATTGGCAACACCCTAAGATAGCAAATACTAAATAGAAATCTTGAGAATAAGTAAGAGTCCTGAGGGGCCTAAAAATGGAGGAATTCTTTCCCTCAAGAGTCTCACACGTCATAAAAGTTGAGATCAAACTTTTTGCCACTCTTATTGGTCGTCTCATGCATACGTAGTATGAAATACGTATTACGGTATTAACTCCTTTCCCATGGAGCGTATGTCTATATTTTTCAATACCGTACAGATGATAGTTCAGACATACCTAATGTCTAACTTGAGTTCACGTATCTACTCAATCACAAAATTCATCAGAACTCACATCTGGCATCTTAGACAGATAAAGTAAAATATGAGGGGTATTTTACTTTCGAACATGGTAAGTATTATGTCATCATCTTAACACTCAGTTAAGGCGACATACGTGTTTTAAGCTTGAACTCTCGATTATTACATAGATAATAAGCTTAAAAACAATCTCATCTCTATTTATCACACAGCAAACAGAGGCGATTACCCATGTGAGTGGGCTAATCTTATATCTGTCCGACATACTTCTCAATTTAAAATAATGCACTGAGCATTAAGATGTATAAAGATCATACAAATATTCATAGGCATTAATCAATGAAAAAACAAAATTTCATAAATGTGAACAACTCAGGGAAAATACAATTCAGTACATCAGACTCTACGCAATCCTAGAGATTTTACATGACCACAAAACACATCTCTAGGTATTGGCTTTGTCATAGGATCTGCTACCATTCTATGCGTAGATATGTACTGTAAGTTCACATCCTTTCGTGCAACCATATCTTTTACAAAGTTATACTTGGTATCTATATATTTGGTCTTGCCATGATACTTTGGATCTTTGGTGTACGCTATAGCCGCTTGGCTATCACAGTTAACCAACAATGGATTTGCAGCTTTCTCATTAACACCTAAATGATCCAAAAATCTCTTAAGCCAAATTCCTTCTTGTACCGCTGCTGATAATGCCACGAACTCAGCTTCCATCGTGGACAAGGCTATACACGTTTGTTTCTTACTGCTCCATGATATAGCGCCATTGTTAAGTAAGAAAGCAAATCCATGGGTAGATTTTCTTTCATCTAAATCTCCTCCCCAATCAGCATCTAAATAGCCTTCAAGTCGCAGATCCTTTCCTTGGTAATTCAACTTGAAATCAGCAGTTCCCTTCAAATACCTCAGTATTCTCTTGACGGCTTTCCAATGTGCTAGACTTGGGTTGGATTGGTATCTACTCACCATTCCAACTGCAAAACATATGTCAGGTCTTGTGCACATCATATCATACATCAAGCTCCCAACAGCACTAGCATAAAGAACATTTTCATTTGTTCCTTCTCTTGTGGAGTCCCTGGACACAGTCTATGACTCAATCCTTCATCTTTTGCAATAGGAGTGTCTATGGGTTTACAGTCTTGCATACGAAATCGTTCAAGAACCTTATTTATATAGGTTTCTTGCGAAAGAGATAACGATCTCTTCAAACGATCTCTCGAAATCTTAACTCCAAGAATGTATGTAGCCTTATCCATATCCTCCATCTCAAAGTTAGAAGACAACCATCTCTTGACTGTATTAACCAATTCCATATTACTTCCGGCAATCAGTATATCATCAACATATAATGATATGATCACAAATTGATCCTTGGATCTTTTGATATATACACAATGATCCTCATCAATCATTGTAAACTCATATGCCATTATGGCATTATGAAAACGTATATACCATTGTTTTGATGACTGCTTAAGACCATATATCGACCCCCAAAGTCAACATACCTTTTCTTTTTGGCCTTTCACTATGAAACCAGTAGGTTGTTCCATATATGTTCTTTCCTCTAATTCTCCATTTAGGAAAGCAGTCTTTACATCCATCTGATGTAACTCAAGATCCATACTAGTCACTATTGCCAGAATAATGCGAATCAATGTAAATCTCACTACATAAGAAAATGTATTTTCATCATCAATTCCTTCTTGTTGATCCCCTTCGCCACAAGGCGAGCCTTATGCCTTTCTATCGAACCATCAGCCTTTCACTTTATTTTGAAAACCCACTTGTTCCCAATAGCTTTGTGTCCTTTTGGAAGATCAACCAGTTCCCAGACTTGGTTTGACTTCATTGACTCTATCTCCTCTTTCATTGCATAAATCAATTTTTTCTTACTAGGGCATTTCAAAGCCTCATTAATATTTCTTGGCTCATCCTTATCTCGTGGAGCAATTATAAAAGTTTCCCCTTCAATGTCAAAACGTCGACGGGGAATACTTTGGCGACCTGTTCACCGTATGGGAGATTGTACACTTAGCACATCATTCCCCATCATGCTCCCACTTGGATTAGATAATGATGATGTCATCACATCATGTGGTTGCAATTGAGAATGAGTTGAATTCAATTCATTGCATCTCATATTACTCCCACTTGGATAAACTCCACTGACATCATTATCTTAATCCAAGGTTTCAAATAGGGAGTTATTTTCCCTTATTTCGCCCCTCTTAGGAAATTCATCCACTAAGAATGTGACATCTCGTAATTCAAATTCAGTTATACTCCCACTTTCCTGCTCACCTATGAACACATACCCTTTTGAGTGTTCGGAGTATCTCATTAAAATACTCTTCTTTCCTTCATGACCCAATTTCCCAAACTTGTGAGAGGACTCATGAGTATAAGCAGCACAACCCATGGCTTAAGAAAACTTAAGTCTGGTTTTTCTACTTGTCCATAAGAGTGGAACTAACTGATTTGGAAGGCATCCAGTTAAGTATATTGGCAGCAGTTAACAACACATCACTCCAAAAAGTGATAGGTAAGTTAGCATGCGCCATCTTGGACTTAACCATTCCAGTATGGTTCTGTTTCTTCTCTCTGCAACACCATTTTGTTAAGGAGTATACGGAATAGACAACTATCTTTCTATTCCTTTTTCATCACATAATTTTCTGAACTTATAAGATAAATATTCTCAACCTCGATCGGATCTAAATACCTTTATTTTCGTGTCTAATTGATTCTCTGCCAGGTTCACAAACCTTCTGAACCAACTTATGATTCAGATTTATGAGAAATCAAATAGACATATCCAACTCGAGTATATAAAAAAAAGTGATAAAATAAACAGTCCCTTGCCTTCCTCTCACATTCATTGAATCACAGACGTCGGAATGGATTAAATGCAGAGGAAATTCAGCTCTTTTACATTTTCCAAATGGTTTCCTTGTCATTTTCCCTACTAGGCAATGCTCACATATGAACAAATCGACTTTTTCAATGTTGCCCAACAAGCCCTCTTTGGCTAGTCTATTCATATGTTGTTGGCCGATATGACCAAGTCTAACATGCCACCATATTCACATCATTATCATATAAGGTAGAAGACGTGAAACAAGGGAATAACATATTGACATCATCACAGTCAATAGTTAGTACAATAAAACCATTCAGTAAGTGACCACAACCATAGTAGTTTGTATCTAAACACAAATCTACACCTTTATTATGGAAGTTCACACTAAAACCAAGCTTAACCAACACTAAGACATACACTAAATTTCGATGAATCTCCAGAGCATATAGAATATCAAGATGCTTCCACCATGCATGTTCAATTGGCAGGTGCCAATTCCTTTAACTTCAGCTCTGGAGTTATTTCCAATATGGATCCACTTAGTTCCAGTTGGTACTCGTCGGAATTCCACGAAGGATCCTCTATCCTTCGCTACATGGTCTATCGCTCATGAATCTACAGTCCACATAGGATTGGATTTAGCCAATATTTCAGAACTTGACACATAAGCAAAGTTCTTAAATGTACAAGAGGTGTTGACCTTTTTTCGGCTCACTACAGTTGCGGGTATAGTGACCTTTCTTGTCACAATTGTAACACCTCACCCTTGACGTTTTCTTCTCTTGAGGATGTTTTCCTCTCTTATGTTGGTTAACTCTTGATTTCTTGCAATAAGAACTTGATCCTTTGCATTCCCACATATTGAACGAATCAATACGCTTGCGCTTAGAGCACAAAGCCCTTTCTGAGCTAGAACCAGCATAGCAAATGTCTATTTTCGGCTCAAATACCGTTAGGCGGTCCTCTACTAGCTCAAGGTGGCGCATGGCATCCTTAAGATCTTCCATAACATGGTCAAGAACTTCTAGTGCTTCTTGCTTTTCCAGCACATATTGAATTTTCATATTCAATATTTCACAATTGTAGCCGTTCATATCAGCAATTACATTCTTAGTTGCTGAACCATCGTTCCCGAACACATCGAGACATACATGCACGAATAATTAATGCCTATCATTTATGCATCCCTATTTGCATAGACCCATCATATTAATGAATAATTTCAAGTAAGGTTTCAGAATCAAAAGGTCACTATGTTTCCAATTATCCTCTAAAAATCCTAACTTAAAATTATCATTAATATAATTGTCTTATGCAAATAAATTCTATGAAGTTACAAAAACTTCTATTACTACCCATAGCTAATTACCTACAGCAACTAGCAGTAAAAGAAAGCAAATAAAATCTTAACATCGAATAAAATAACAATGCTTTCATATGATACAACTAACATATCAGTTGCTTCATCAACAACAATCAGGTAGTAAACATTACATAATTAATCAAAGAAATAAATAGGGAATGTCCCTTCTAATCTATCGGTCAAAACATCTGAGAAAACTAAAGGCACATTTGCCAACCATGGAAAAACTTTTGGAGAGCATTCATGTTGCCACCAAGGCGCATTCACTCTGTGCCATGTGGCGTTTAATCTAAGGGTTGAAATTTTGGCCAACTCAATCCTATAGTACTCTCTTACAAAAGCTTCCACCAGCCTCCTATAACCCGGGACCACGTTGACCTCCCATAGCCGATCTAACACTGCCTGCCATTCAGGTGGAAGAGTGTTCATCAAAGCCGGCACCTTCTTAAAATCCGGCATAAGATAACCATTCCAGATAATTTCCTGTATCATCTGATTGACCCTGACCACATGTGATACTAAATTACCATCATGCCACCGATAATTAGCTAATTCTAACATCAGCCTTTTAACTCTTGCATTTCCCTCGTCCGTTCTCGGGATTGCAGGTATCCTTGCATAACACATCATAATTCCTGCAACAAATGCAGAACTAAAAATTGATCACTTATAATTCATAATAAATATAAGGGAAAATACATAATTTTCCAAAAATTTATGCAACAAATGCAGAATTAAAAATGAATTACTTATAACCCACATAGGCATGACTGAAAACATAAACAAATTCCTCTCTCTTTTTTCGGGTCAACGGTCAAAGTCAACGGTCAACGGTCGTCGGTCAATGGTCGACTGGTCAAACCGCGCGCGAGTCGGACCGGTCGAATCGGATGGGCCGGTCGGGCCGGTCGAACCGGACTGGCCGGTCGGACCGACCGCACGTGCCTCGCGCGTGCGGGGGATGACGTCACGCAGACATCATCCGACACGTGCCGGGCACGTGCTTGCGTCCACGAGTCGGGTCGGGTCGGGTCGCCAGCCGGTGACCACCCGGCGAAACGTCGTCGGTGATGACGTCATTGGTGACATCATCCGAGCAGTTACCGACTGTTGGATGTATCCAACGTCACGATGACGTCATCGCGTGACGTCAGCACACGCCGGTCCGCGGACGGGCGCGTGCCGTTTCGCCGGTCGCCAGCGCGCACGTGCTGGTTCGTCACCGGCGCGTGTGGCGCATGCGCTAGCCATTGCCAGCGCTTCCGAGCACGTCGCGCCCACGTGCAGCGCCTTCTGGCTACGCGTGTGGGCGCGTGCGGCGTCATACTGTGGCGTGCGACATGTCGCCAGACTCGTCTCGACGTCGCCTTTCTCCCCATGTGTTCAGAATTTGATTTCGACTTACGAAAACTCAGAAAAAATGCCGAACAACGCTCGGGTGTCGGGATTTCTCGCCCCGTTCCGTACGGTCGAAATTTTTTTTGCGAAAAAACAATCAAAAACATCAAATTGATCGGGAAAACATGAACTAAGGCTCTAATACCAATGTTAGGAATAACGGATCCCCGAAAACCGGATTCAACACTAAATCGAACCCCTAAATCAATGCGGAAGACGAAGCCCGGGAAAACACGCATCACCGATCATAAAGCACACCACGGATTCGAGCGTACCTTGTTAGCCACAGATTAAGCACCGACACCGATTAGAGGAAGAGAAACTGGCCCTGTTTGATCCGACGACGACAATTCGCTTGGAAAAAAGGAGAAAATTCGCCTTGTGCGTTACTGTTTCCTTTTCCTTTTGGAGAGAGAGAAAGAGAGCGCATAGGAGAAAGTGTACGTACGTTATTTCCAACTGATGCCTTTTTTCTCTCTCTCTCCTCCCTTTTATACCTCTCCCTTTTCACGGGCCCTATTCCCGTGGGCTGGGCCTTTTGGGCCCAGCATGGGTAGACGGGCCTTAAGCCCATCTCATAAATCTATCACAAGGAGATGTTGGAAATTTTCGAGCTAAGACCTTACTAAATGAAGTTACACATACCACGGGCTCTCCAAGCTTCGATTTTCATTTCTATAAGCGTGTAATGATTCTGGCTTGCCTTGCGTGAGTGTATCTTCAACAGACAAGCAAATGGCGTATGCACGTGGAAGAAAAGGTAAAATGATTTTGGAGTAAACTAAATGTTTGAGAGTCTAATTTGGTTCAAGAAATAAATTTATATGATTGTGAGAGGAGATTAAGAGAGGTTTATGACTCTTTTTTTTTTGTCAAAAGAGGTTTACAACTTTAAATGAAATTTTAAATGTTCGGTTAGACAATTAAAACGATAAGACAAGAGACATGTAAATTCGAAATCAAATTTAGAAATTAACCAAAAATCATGATGAGTATATTACGAATATTTCCATTCTCTCACAACCTACTATCACCCTAAATAAGGCATGAAACACTATGGGATTTTCTTTTTTCTTTTTAATTACAAGTCATATTTTAACTAGCAATAAATTTTTGTTAGGTATTAAAACTTGATTGATTGGACCTTAGCACATCTTTAAACCGTTTCATTTGTACTGTGAGGATAAGTTCTCTAGATGGAAAAAGAAAAACTTTATTTCCAATCGAGGATTGAGAAATCTCGATTAAGAAGTGTGGATATTAACACGTTAAAATAAAAATACAGTCCTAATAGCCCATCGAGCAAATCTGCCAAATAAGGCGGCCTCAATGGAGCTTCCGAGCACCTGGTTTGTGACTATCAAATGATCTACAACGCATAAAATCTGATAAATATATGTTTAATTTTTTTTGTTAGAATATATTTAAAATTAGGACGCAATCTTTGAAAGTTTCAGGAGTACCGCCCGTTGTTTAAGACTTTCTTGTCCTGACTTTGCTTCTTGCGAAATTACGATTATACCCCCAACAGCTAATAGGAGAGAGAATTAAGACTATCCTTCCGCTGTTGGATAGAATAAAAATTCGTTTTGTCACATCAATTAATTTTTATTTCCACAAATAAAAGAATAGCCAGAGAATATATTTATTATAAAAGTAAAAGGTAGAAAAAAGTAGTTTTTTACTTCCAAAAACAATTTTTTAAAGTAAGTTATTTTCTTTATTTTCTCTTTTCTTCTTCTTTCTCGTCACTAGTTGCCAATTGCTGCGGACTGCCATTTGCTAGTCGCATGGACACCACCGATTGCCAGACACCATCATCACCAGTTGTTAGTCGCCACTCGCCACTTGTTGTCGCTCCCCACCACTGTCGCCGTTCACCGATCGCCAAACGCCATCGCTGTTAACCGCCGCCACTAATGACTGGAGGAGGAACAAGAAGAAGAAGAGAGAGATAATTTGTGGATTATACTAAATGCATTCTTATTCTTTTTATATTTTTATATTTTAAGAATATAAATTTTGTATAGTTACTAAACGTGTTTTTTTACTAAAAAATATTATCAAACATATATTGAATGTGTATTTGATAACAAGTCAAATAGTAATTGATTCTATTCTTTTATTTTTGGGAATAGATTTGAAACCAAAATTTATTTAGTAAATTTTTTGTTTCCAATAATAGATTTGCAACAAAGGCCCTGCATAATAATGTTCTTTTTTCTTGTTTATGAACAAAAATTTTGTTTTTTTGTTCTCGGGGAACAAAAAAAGAACAGAAACGCGTTTGTTTGCATTTTTGTTCAAAATCTGTTTTTTTATTCTCGGAACAAAATTGAAACCGAAATGAGAAACAAAAAAAAGTTATTTTTTTGTTCCAGAAATACTTTTGAAGAACACCGCCCGCGGTGGAAGCGTTCTCTCTTCCATTTTCTTCTTCTTTTTTCTTTGATCGGTTGCCGGCCTCAGTCATGGCTAGTGATTGGCGGCGGCGTTCGAGGGCTAGTCAACACTTTTGAAGAACATTTTTTCTCTCTCTTCCCTTTTCTTCTTATTTTCTTCTTCTTTTTTCTTTGGCCGGTCACTGGCCTCGGCCATAGCTAGTGATTGGTTGTCGAGGGTTGGCGACCCTTGGCAAGGCCAAGCTCACCCAACCACCGGCAAGGAGCCTTGTCGGGGGCTGGCGAGCCTCACCGTGGCTGGCGAGGTTGCTGGCCAAAAGAAGAAAAAAAAAAAAGAAAAATAAAGGAAAAATAAAAATAATAAAAAATATTAAAAAATTAAAAGAAACAAAAAAAGAATATAAATTTACTAAGCATGTTTCTATTCATTTTTTATTCCCGTAATAAGTTTATCAAATGCGTCTTTCTTGTTAAAAATTGTTTATCGAAACAAAAATGGTTTTTTCTATTTTTGTTCCTTATAACAATTTTTTAACAAAAACGTTACCAAAATTGATAAGTAAAAAAAAGTTACTTCTCTATTTTTGGAAAAATTTTAGAATCAAGCCAACTCAATTTTCTTTTCTCTTCTTCTTCTTCTTATTCCACCGCCGCCACCATTGGCCATCGCCATCCACTATCATCAATCGCAAGCAACCGATTGGATGAGATTCGGTGAGCTCCCTAGTGGCTAATTGCCGATCTCGGGATGACCAACAATCAGTCGAATGAGGGCATTCTGGAAATAAAAATTTTAAACGGTTATCAAATGTATTCAAATACTTAAAAATTATTTTGGGAATAAAATAAAAAATATATATTTTTTAGAAATTATTCCTAGAACAAAGGTTATCAAGCGCACACTGTTTTTGTCCCGACTTTTCCTCTCACGAAATTACGGTTATACCCTCAAAAGCCAACAGGAGGGAAAGAAAACGCTGTGCTTACTGCTTAGCGTGGAAACGAGGCTTTAGGTTTTTGTGCCCCCTCTTCCCTCGCACGCCGTCGCCGATCTCTCCCTCCTCCGGCCCGCTCGTAGCTTACCGATCGTCGCCATGTCGTCGGAAGCGGAAGCCCCGCCGCCGGAGCAGCCCAAGGTGAGCAAGAAGGCCGCCAAGAAGGAGGAGGCCAAGCTGGAGAAGCTCCGCCGCCGCCAGGAGGCCTCGTCGGCCGGGGCGGCGGCCGCGCCGGACGAGGAGGATCCCCTGGCGGGGAACTACGGGGAGGTGCCGCTGCTGGAGCTGCAGTCGAAGGAGGAGGTGCGGGAGCCGTACACGGCGGTGGGGGCGCTGGCGGAGGAGATGAAGGACGAGGCCGTGGTGGTGAGGGGGAGGGCGCAGACGATAAGGGCGGTGGGAAAGAAGATGGCGTTCGTGGTGGTGAGGGAGAAGGGGTTCACGGTGCAGTGCGTGGTGACAGAGAAGGAGGGGCTGGTCAGCCGGCAGATGGTGAAGTTCGTCGCCTCCTTGAACCGCGAGTCCATCGTTGACGTCCACGGGTCCCTCACCGTCCCTTCGTCGCCCATCAAGGGCGCAACCCAGCAGGTGGAGATTCAGGTCGGCAAGATCTACTGCGTCAACAAGGCATTGCCCACCCTCCCCATCAATCTCGAGGACGCTGCTCGCAGTGAGGCCGAAATCGAGAAGGCTCTTCAGGTATACTCTCTCTCTCTCTGATAATCGTTTCATCTCTACACTTATAAAGTGAAAGCTAGAGTGTCCTGCTTATGTTCCGTTTTTGCAAAATTTGCAGGCTGGAGAGCAGCTCGTACGTGTTAATCAGGACACGAGGCTAAATTTCAGAGTGCTCGACATACGCACGCCTGCTAATCAAGGAATCTTCCGAATCCAGAGTCAAGTTGGCAATGTGAGCTTCCCCATATCCCATTCCTGATTAAATTGGACAAACTCGTTGCATTTCTTTTGTCCCCTCTTCCTCAAACCGTGCCTAAATCCACAACTAGTCCGTAGAAGGGAAGGGAATGACATTATTTTGACTTGCTTTTGTTTCAGTTCATGCAGTATATGACTGCAAGATGTTAGGAAATAGTTTACTTCCAATCGTTGAGGAGTAAATGTTTCAAAACACAGTAGAGCTTTACAACGCATGGTATGAAAGGATAGGATAGGAGAAATGGGGAAGTCTTTTTCCTTTGTTTGTGTGTGCTTCAAATGTTGATGGGTTGTTTTGGTAGTTTCCAATCTCCATATGACTGCGAGTGCCATTTCTTAAGGTAAGATGCTGATGCTCTGGCTGTCATGCATTCAGTGGCCAAGATTCTGCTGTTTACGTATGTATTGAGTACTGTGTTTTGAGTACAACACCTAAACTTATATGGTTCCACATTTTGCAGATATTTAGGCAGTTCTTGTTATCTGAAGACTTTATTGAAATCCATACACCGAAACTGATAGCTGGATCCAGTGAAGGAGGTTCTGCTGTTTTTAAACTGGACTATAAAGGGCGCCCTGCATGCCTGGCCCAGTCACCTCAGCTTCACAAGCAAATGGCCATTTGTGCTGATTTTGGGCGTGTTTTTGAGATTGGCCCTGTTTTCAGGGCTGAAGACTCTTTCACTCATAGGCATTTGTGTGAATTTACTGGCCTTGATGTTGAAATGGAGATCAAGAAACACTATTCTGAGGTGGGAGTGGATACTTTTTCCATTTATTTTGTGCTTTAGTTCAGTTCAGTAAAGTAGACATTTCTGTGCAGGTAATGGACATTGTGGATCAGCTGTTCGTTAAAATGTTCGACTCACTGAATGCAAGTTGCAAGAAAGAACTTGAAGCTGTTGGAAGACAATACCCCTTTGAACCTTTGAAGGTTATGATGCGAAATACTTTTATTTTTTTGGGCAATCCTCAGAACAGTAGGTGATGATTACAAAAAGAACTCATGGGCAGGAACTTTTAAATTGCAGTACTTGAGAAAAACCTTGCGGCTTACATTTCAAGAAGGGGTTCAAATGCTCAAGGTGAGGAAATTTTTTTCAGCAGCTAATATAACTGCCAATATTAGAAAACAAATGAGCAGATAGACTGGCTACATATGCATTCATTGGCACTTCTATAACATGGCTGTAAAAGTAGGAGCATAGTTCTCTTAAATTGATTTTTTGTTTGTTGCTTCTAAGTGAAACTGACTGTTTGTGTTGGAAGAGGGACAAAAAGTGAATGACAAGGATATGCCATGTATGCGTACATTGGGGGCTGATTGTTGGCTTGGTCAAGTAGATTTGGATAGTCAACTACTTAGAGCAACCGACTCATTTCCTTGATATGTTGAGGTCCATCCTCCCATGATCATGGGCTCTCTCCAGTCCTTGATGTGCACCTAGGGGCTCAATGCGATGAGTCTATTTTTTAACATAGACATTCTGTTTTAAGGTCTATATGAAGTCGCGAGAGAAATATGAAGTTCTTTGACTCCAAAATTTAGCTTTGGAAAGGTGGTTTTCTCAATGTAGGGTCTGACCTGCATTGGTATTTTAACATTTTCAGAATGCAAATGGAAGGGAATTAATGCATTTTTTTAGTATTCTTGTTCTACCCCATATGCGGCCTTCATAATTCCAATTTTGCCCTCTATGATTCTACTTTCTGGAAACCAGCAACCCTGCCACCTTCCTTGGTGGTTTCCTTGCAATTCTTCACAGCTACATAGTTGGTGGCGGTGGGATTCAATGGCAAGGTTTCCAGTTGCCCTCAGTGATATATCTGCCTTCCTTGAATTTCAACAGAACTGGCACATCTCTCTCTCTGTTTCGCTTTCCCCAGCATACTCACTCACAAAAGCCTTAGAGCAAAGTGCGCCAATCTGCACCCATTTTGTCTTGTCCTCGGTCAAAGAACACCAGTAAGCAGCAACCTGGCCAACCCAATTCGGACACGATATTGGTGTCACTCATGGATCTCCATCCTTTGCTCTGTTTTTTGCCTACATTGTATTCATTTTTCTTATTAATTGATCTTTTAGTTAATTAATTTATCACATAACACCCATTTATCTTTAAACCTATCAGAGCAATACCAACCTTGAGATGATTCTTAACTTGGTAATTGTCTGTTAATAGGAATGATCAAAAATCTTTTTAAGTATAGTTTTCACTGAACAAAAGTTTCTTTCAAATGGGATTGGAAAATACTATCTACTAAACACTGAACTACTTTGAGTAGATGTATGTTAAGTCAAAGCCCCTTCTTTAAAGGAGCTTTCCAAATGTCAACACACTCCAAAACTCACCCTTATTTCCTAGCTTGATGCATGCTGGTAAATAAATAATTGGGTTTGAATCTTACGGATACAATTTATATTTTTGAGTTCTAGCATTTATTTTGGGCTAATTTTCAGCATGGATTTTCTAGTTGATGGGTTTTTTGCTGGAATTTCGCTTTTAGTTAATTTTACTGTAGATTGTGTAGGGAAAATCATGTCCTTTCAGCAGGAAGCTGTAACATTAGCTAATTCTATGGGTCGTTTGTTGTTGCATCTTATTTATTATTGTTTGGGAGTTTGATTTCTTATCTCCCTCAGAATGAGTGCATTGAGATTCTGGAGTCATTTCATTGTCAATAGCATGTATAGATTGCATCAAATTATGGATTGAAGTGAGCAGCATCCTAACATTAATTGCTTTTGCTCCAAAATCCTTGAGCTTGCTTTTTCCATTAAATGTTGGTTACATTCCTGTATAGTTTTGTAACAGTTACTGCTTTGTGGATAAGCGTTTTTAATGTAATTAGTTTGGTTCTGAACATACATGCCCTCATATGTGCCAATATTTTTCCTTGCTGCTCTGACATTACTATGCTTGTACAGGATGCTGGTATTGAGATTGATCCTTTTGGTGACCTGAGCACAGAAGTAGAGAGAAAATTGGGACAGCTGGTTCTAGAAAAGTAATGAGTTAATTAATCTTTGATGTGCCTGAATTTCTAAGTTAGGTTTGTGATCGTTATTGCAATTACTTTTGGCTATGATTAACTTACCAAGCTTTCTTTTATTCTTAGGTATGGCACCGAGTTCTATATACTTCACCAATATCCTATGGCTGTTAGGCCATTCTATACCATGCCATGCTATGATGAACCTGCCTACAGTAATTCATTTGATGTGTTTATTAGAGGTGAATTTTTCGGCCATCCTATACCTTCAGTAAATTTTCTCTGATTGATGGTTTGGGAGTTATGCCTTGGTATGATTATTTGGCCTTACGGTCTGTTAGAAATGGTTATGCATGTTCAAATTGTTTGAAAAGAAACATAAGGAGGGAATTGGTGGGGAGGGAAGGCTTGGACTCTCTGGAGAACCATGGGTTCCATTGATTCTTTATAGACCATGAAGTGTCCTTAAATAGAGACAGTATCTTCCGTAACCCCTGATGGTTTAGAACTTCTTCCATAGATTCTTGGGCTTCTCCTTTTTCTTTTGAATGGCCTCTATTATAAAGTTGCATATCAAGGCCCTTTACTAACATCCAGTAAAACTTATGTCTTCTCCCATGATTGGGCTATAGATGTGAGAGTTGCCCATATGAGTCTCTTTTAACCTATAAACCTTGCATTCAATGCATCTTCGATTGCAAACTTCTGATATGTGTCATTTTGTCCTAGGTGAGGAGATCATATCAGGAGCTCAGCGTGTCCATGTTCCTGAACTTCTTACCAAGCAGGCAGAGGCAAAAGGAATCGATGTGAAAACCATTGAAACGTACATCGACTCTTTCAGGTAATCCAGTTTGATCATCTTTGTTCTTCTAGAAACAGTCACATTCTTTTGCTATCATTGATGCAATGGTTGAGTCAGTGCATCACAGCTTTGATGATCCATGTTCAGTGCTTAGTCATCTAGTTGATCAAGCTGAACGTGATTGTTCCTCCATTATGACGGGACATTACGATGGTGATTTTGGTGGTGCAGGTATGGAGCACCTCCACATGGGGTTTTGGAGTGGGACTGGAGCGGGTAGTCATGCTCTTCTGCGGTCTCAACAATATTAGGAAAACCTCCCTTTTCCCTCGTGATCCACTTAGAATCTCCCCTTGAGAACAGATTCGGTGGTGCTATTCTGATGGGTCATCCTTGGACGTTTATACATTGGGGCTCGGCTCGAGTTTTGACTATCTGGTGCATATGAACTTCGCATTACAGCGCCCTCAGATTTGGAATGACCATCTTGCTAATAGGAAATAGCATAAAAGCTAGTCTTGATTTGTTTATGATCAAGAGGGGGTCTGGCAATGAATTTCTGATTAGATTACGTCTTGTCCCATAGTATAAAAGCTAGTCTTGATTTGTTTATGATCAAGAGGGGGGTCTGGCAATGAATTTCTGATTAGATTACGTCTTGTCCCATACATCATACACGGTTTTCCTTTTCTTTTTGTCATCGATGATACAAGGTTTGAATTTCTACTCTGTTGGTGGGTTTTGCTTTTCCAATCTTCCGATACTCAATAATCTCGACGACGAGGGATGTTCTTGCCCGACATATGTTGGTAGAATTTAAAGTGAATTGAGTATATGTCGAAATTGTCGATGAAATTTGCATGTGCAATTTAATTAGACAGAGATCATGTCACGGTAACTTACGGCTGATTTTTATGATTTTTAATTAATGAATGTTGTAAATTTAAGCATATATAGATTTACGCTAGATCCTTACCGGGTTGAGCTTCAAGATCGGGTTTGAAATTAGAAAATGCATGAACTTGGCGTAATTTTTTTTTCTAGGTAACTAGATGGCGTAATGTTGCAATTTTTAACCTTTTGGGTTTATATCCGGAAAACCTAATACGTATGTGTGATAAATTTATAACAAAGTAATTTTTTGACCATGAAAAATTTTAAATTGGTACATATGTGACAAATTTATTTTAATTGATCATAAAAAATCTTAAAGTGATACATTTGTAATAAATTTATCTAAAATTAATTTGTTTGATTGTAAAAAATTCGAAATTGATACATTTATGACAAATATACCTTCGTTAAATTAGATTAATATCACAAAAAACTACAAAAATTGTATAATCGTGACAAACATAAAATAAAATCATAAACTAATGCACCAACCAATTATCACGTATCATTTAAATTAATAATTTAACAGTAAAATTTAACGAAAACTAGCATAATATAAATTTATTACAAATGTACTAGTTTAGGGTAAATGTGTCAAAGTTATATCAATTTAGGATTTTTTATGGTTAAAAAAATTAGTTTTGGATAAATTTATCATAAGTGTACTAATTTGGAGTTTTTCAGAATATAAACCCTTTTTTTTTGGGCAAAAACATTTTCTTTAACTTTTTTTTTTAATACTTTCCTTTGCCAAGGAAAAAAAAAACCTAACTTTTTTTTTGGGCAAAAAAATTTCTTTAACTTTTTTAATATTAGTAAAGAATGTTAACGTCAAGTGCATGCTTTTTTAACCCTGGCAAGGACGGCGCAATTGTCTCTAGACAATACGATCTTTCTCGAGAGCTTAAATATCAATATCTTTCTCTTGAACCAAAATCAAAAGTCGGCCTTTCTCCGGAAAGAAAGGGAGAAGCCCAACATACCGCCCTCTTGAATGATGGAAATAGTAGATAAGCCCTTCATATAAATCATCTAAGCGAAGTTGAAATGATTGATGAATTACAGACAATATGATAGTGGAAAACGAAACACTGAGAACTTAAAATATTAATATATTTTCTATTGAACGGAAATAGCCCGATATTGACGAGGAGGGATTCAAACCACGGACACCATGGTTCATAGCCACCTAAGGACTCTAGAACAAATTTTAGATAAAGCACTTCCCAACCCTTGGTTACAAACCATTGAAACCGAGGTTGAAACAATCGATGAGATAATCGCTGTAGAAAGAGCGAAATTAGAGGAATAATACTTAAATTGATCTCTCTCCTTGGGTGGCTCCTTTTTGGATACTTATATATATATATATTTGGATACTTATATATATATATATATATATATATAACAACATTTAGCTTATAAAAATATTGCCTTACTCAAAAGATGTAATTAATACGACTCACAATAGATTCATAAATTTTTGACAAACTAATACCCTATATTTAGTGAGAGCTCAACTCCGAATTCAATTACAATTTTTTAATCTAATTCCACAATAACTTTTTGATAACCCCACTCTTAACTCAACTAGGGCCTTTAAAATTGGAGGTAGATCTTTGATCTCACAGGTGCTCTCTTCAGTAAATTAATAAATCTCAACTAATGATTGATGAAAATGAAATTTTATTGATAGTTGAAATTTGTCGAAATATCTAGGGACCTCAAAAGTGACCTAAAGTTTTGCTTCGAGAGACGTGCAGATAACATTTCTAGCGGAACCCTTCAACCGAAGCCTGCGGTAATGCCATTCGTAGAAGATCCTTGAACATTTATATCGTACTTAATGTAGGACCTAAAATTTTTAAATTTAATTTCTTATCTTTCGAAGTTGATTTGATGTGATTCTGCCATTATAATAAAGCTAACACCGATTAGTTGATTTGTCCATCGATTCTTTACATGCTCGCATTCATATGAAGCTAACTTGACTTACAAGCATGAACATCGGCAAACAGCAAGTAGTGCGGACAAGCATGGACTTGGCCACCCAAGAAAGCCAAAATATGAAGAATTATACGAGTATTGGCACCCAAGAAAGCCAAAATAGATATTGGCGAACAGAAAAATCAACTCTATGAGTACTGACTATATTAAGGGCAATATCAATTTTATAATCATAAGATGCACGGTTAATTATGTTAATCAAATCATGAACAGCACAAGTTTGGCAAGAGATAGAGTCACGGCGAGTGACACCAGCATGTTAGGCTACGACCCTAGAATCTCAGGAGGTTGGTATCAAAGCCATTTAATTGGCGGGTGTGCTCTCTAATTTGGCTCCTAAGAAAGCCAATATTGATATTGGCCATACGAATAGAGATATTGATTATATGAGGTATTGACTATATTTAGGGTGATATTAGTTTTATAATCGTAAGACGAGTAGTCGATTATGTTAATCAAATCATGAAAGTGTGAGTTTGGCGAGCGGTAGAGTCATAGTGCGTGACGCCGGCATGTTAGGCTACGACCCTAGAATCTCCGGAGGTCAGTATGATGGCCATTCCATTGGTAAGCATGCTCTCTATTTTGGCACCTAAGAAATCCAAAATAGATGTTGGCCATACAAATAGAGATATCGACTATATGAGGTATTGACTATATTAAGGGCAATATCAATTTTATAATCGTAAGATGTACAGTCGATTATGTTAATCAAATCGTGAATAACATGAGTTTGGTGAGGCGGTAGAGTTGTGGCGTGCAACACCGGTGTGTTAGGCTACAACCCTAGAATCTCAGGAGGTCGGTATCATGGCCATTTAATTGGTGGGCATGCTCTCTATTTTGGCACCTAAGAAAGCCAAAATAAATATTGGCTGTACGGACAGAGAGATCGACTATATGAAGTATTGACTATATTAAGGGTGATATCAATTTTATAATCATAAGATGTACAGTCGGTTATGTTAATCAAATTGTGAATGGCACGAGTTTGGCGAGCGGTAGAGTCGCAGCGCACGACACCGGCGTGTTAGGCTTCGACCATAGAATCCCAGGAGGTCGGTAACATGGCCATTTAATTGGTGGGCATGCTTTCTTAGGCTCTTTCACCCCCCCGACATTGTCTAGTCTAGGACACGATAAAGCGACATTGGCTGGTATATTCTGTGCTTTCATTTGACCAAAAGCATCGAAATTCGTGTGAGCAAGCATTAAAGAAAACAAAAGAGAGCTCTCGAGAAGATGTAGGATGGGTGATAAAGTGTCGGGGGATGTTACGTCCTGCGTAGCCAATTGCAAGTTGATGCTGATCTGCTGATCGCTAGCCCTGCTTAATTTTCTGTCCAGGCCCGACGTTGATGTCCGAGTCACATCAGCTCCTTCGTGTTCAAGCCCTCCATGTGATGAAGTCGTTGGGCCGGCCGAGAAAAGTGTCGCGATTACTCAGATATGTTCGATTCGGCGATGGTATTGGCTGGATCTAATGAAAATTATCACATCAACATACGTAATGAACTCTAGGCTGAATATCAAAATCATCTACTAATTCTAGAACTACGACTTTATAACCTGGACTTGGTATGATTCTGAGTTTATTTAAAACACAATGGTTTCTCTTTTCCAAAAAAGATACCCCGCCCTTTTCGTCGATGAAGGCAATGTTGGCGCTTGGGATCGGCGGAGGTCAACTGCCAGCTTAAGAGTAAGGTTTGAGATATCAGGATGATTGAGGAGGGATTAGGGTTTTCAGCATCCTTGTGTTACAAAAGCTTCTATTATCTTAAAAATTTAGTTCAAAAGACGGGGCTTTTCGCCTTTCTCTTTATAAACCAACCATTAATCCATTCCACAATTAATGTGGAACAACCTCCATCAAGCCTAGATTAGAGCGGTATCAACTCGTAACTCTCTTGTGTGATTATGATATCAATGTTAGTTAGGTGGTCTTGGGTTTTTTTTACCCTAAAAATTAATTCAAAAGACGAGACTTTCCCTCACATTTATAAACCGATTACTAGCTCCTTTCACAATCAATATGAGACAAACTCAACATCCTCAATACATTGGGACTTGGCTGGTGTTTTGACAATCCAATGCAAATGAAGTTGGCAGATTACAGCGCCCTTGGATTTCTAACGACCATTTTGCTAAGTATAAAAGCTAGTCTTGATTTGTTTATGATCGAGGGTTGAATTTCTGATCAAATTACGGGTTGTGCCATACGTTATGCAGGTTTTTCCTCTTCTTTTTGTCATCGATTATACAAGGTTTGAATTGCTAGCTTTTTGTCTTGTTTTGTTTTTTTTGTTTTTTAATCTTACGATACTTAGAAATCTTGACAACGAGGGACAAATTTGTTTAGCCGAAGGTCATGTCACGGCAACTTCCAGCTGTCTTCTATGATTTTTCATTAATGAATGTCGAAAAATTTATCACGTACAGATTTATGCTTATTCCTTATCGGGTTGAGCCTGAAAATCGTGTTCGAAATTAAAAAAATACATGAACTTGGCATTTTTTTTTTTTGTAACTAGATGGGTCCTATCCTTTAATTACAACCTAACTAATGTTGCGATTTTTAACCTTTTTTTGGGCAAAAACATTTTTTAACCTTTTTATATTAGTAAGAATGTTATATATTGTCAACGGCAGGGTGCATGCTCTTTTTAAACCCTGGCAACGACCACGCAACTGTTTGAGTCTCTAAACAATACGATCATGGAGAAGGAATCACTCCAGAACTTAAATATCAATATTTGTCTTGAATTAAAATCAAGATTGACCTTCCCACGGAAATAAAGGGAGAAGGGCCCCATGTATCGCCTCTCGAACAACGAAAATAGTAAATAAGCCCTTCGTAGAAATCATTGTCAAAGGAAACAATGCCAGCTAACCTAAGATGAATAATCCATAATCACCCAAGAATCACCGCAATTTCCTCCTAAGGAAGATCACCGAAGAAGATATCTCGGAATCACCGCAATTTCCTCCCAAGGAAGATTACCCAAGAGATATCTCTCTTGAAATCTTCACATTGATTAATTGAATCAATCTAGGATTAGAATTGATAAATCTAAATTAGGAAAATATACTCTTTCTTTTTATTAATCATTCTTTGTATTATATATTGGTTCCTTTGTACAAAGATTTATGCAGCTCTCAATATAATAAAACTTTCCTCAAGGCAATATTCTGTAGAAATCCATCTCTCTTGAATTTTCACAACCATTTGGGTGAAAGTTGAAACGATTGATGAATTACCTATAGACAATATGATCGTGGAAAACAAAACGCCTGAGAGCTTAAAAATTAATCTTTCTATTGAACCAAAATCAAAGGAAATGGCTGGTTGTGGGCGAGGGGATTCAAACTCCTACACCATGGTTCATAGCCACCTATCGACTCTAGAACAAATTGTTGATAAGCACTTTCCAACCCTTGGTTAGAAACCATTGAAATCAAGGTCGAAACAATCGATGAAATTACCCATAGTTATCTCGGTTCTGCTAAGTGATAACTGCTTGCATATGGGTAAGGAAGAGATGTGCCAATCGCCATAGAAAGAGAGAAACTAGTGGAATAATACTTATAGGGCTGTCTCCTTGGGTGGCTCCTTTGTAGGTATTGAACTCTGCCTTCTTACTTATGAAAAAAAAAACTACAGTTAGCTAATGAAATATTGCCTTACTCAGGATGTGACTAATACGACTACCCAATTCAATAGATTCATAATTTTTTTTATGAACTAATGCTTTGCATCTAGTGAGGGATCCTCCATTCCACTTTGAAATCATTTGCAACTTTTTAATCTAATTCAACGATAACTTTTCGATAACCCCACTCTTGAATCAATCAGAGCCTTTAAAAATGAATATAGATTCTATTATCTCATGGGGTGCTCTCTTTGGTACATTAATAAATCTCAACTATCGATTGACGAAAACGAAATTTTATCAATAGTTGAAATTTGTCGAAATATCAAGGGAAGCATTGTGCCAAGCAAAGAATCTTCACCTCTTAAAAGCGACCTAAAGTTTCGTTTTGAGAGAAGCGCATATTCTAACACATCTAGCAGAACCCTTCTACCCAAGCCTGCGGTGATGACATTTATAGAACGTCCTTGAACTCTTATATTTTACTTAATTTGGGCCTAAAATTCTTTCAATCTTATCTCCGAACTTTGGAAGTTGAATTGATGTGATCCTTCCATCATAATAAAGCTAACACCGATTAGTTGATGTGTCCATTGACTATTTAAATTGTCCTTGCTAGCATTCACATGAAGCTGACTTGACTTATGAACATGAACAACGACAATGGCAAGTAGTGTGGAAAAGTAGCATTGTATTCAGTCGATCTTAAGAAGTTAAAAAATTATATTGAAAAAAAAAATTCAGGAATCATATTGAACAATGATGAAAAGTTGAAATAATTCCTATGTTAATAATAGCCCTTTTATTTAAGAAAGGGCCCCTACTTTTGCATTTTCCAAACTCCTTTTAGAAGATTCACTAGCATTAATCTTGATCTAACGACCTACTTCATTTGTGCAGCGAATTTTTCCAATCTAATTATAGGATGACGGATTAATTGAAAGGACATCGAAATTACTAAATTGCACAACTTGACGGTTGCCAAAAGTAAACTACACGAACCATTGTTGAAATTAATGTTATCACAAATTAAGTTAATTTTTTTAGTGACTTTTTTTTTGTTGCTTTTTTTTCCTCTAACTAATGTGAAAAAAATATGGGATATAAGTTTTGGGCGATGTAAGTAAATTGCAGAATTTCATTTTACCTAATTATTTATAAGTGTAGATTGAATTGTGACAAATCATAAGAGTAGTGGTACCTAAGAAAGCTAAAATAGATATTGGTCATACGAACAAATATAGTGACTTTGCGAGGTATCAACTACATTAAAGGCGATATCAACTTTATAATAGCAAGATGTACCACTAATTATGTCAATTAAATCATAAATAGCATGAGTTTGGCGAGCGATGGAGTCGCGGCGCGTGACACCGGCGTGTTAGGTCACGATCCTAGAATCTTGAGACCTCAGTATCGTGGCCATTTAATTGGCGAGCATGCTTTCGTAGGCTCTCCCCCCAAAAACATCGTCTAGTCTAGGACACGATAAAGCGGCATTGGCTGGAATTTGTCCGGGGATGTACGTCCTGCGTACCCGGTTGCACGTCCATGCTGATCGCTAGCCATGCTCAATTTTCCATCCACGCCCGACGTTGATGTCCGAGTCACATCGAGCTCCTTCGTCTTCAAGCCCTCTACGTGATGAAATCATAGGGCCGGCCAAGAATAAAAATGCAAAGCGTCGCGATTACTCGGATACGTTCAAATTCGGCGACGGTGTTGACTGGATCTAATGAAAATTATCACATCAACACACGCAATGAACTCTAGGCTGAACATCAAAATAATCTACTAATTCTAGAACTACGACTTTATAACCTGGACTTGGTATGATTCTGAGTTTATTTAAAAAACAATCATGGGGAAATGGTTGGAGGCAACATGGTGACGCTTGGGATCGCCGAAGGTCAATAGCCAGCTTTTAGGGTTTTCAGCATCTATCTATTACGGTAGTCTCTCTTATCCTAAAAAACTAACTTAAAAAGTGAGACTTTCTGTCTTTCTCTCACACTTGAGTCTTCTTCCAAAATTGGTATGGACAAGCCTATCTATCAGGCCTGGTTCAGAGGCATAATAACCTTTAACTCTCCCGCATCATTATGATAGTAGCATTTGGTGGTCTTGGACTTCTTTTATGCAAAAAGCTAGTTCAAAGAGGGAGACTTCTCTCATACTTATAAATTGACTGCCAACCCGTTCTACAGTCAATGTGGGACAGCCTTAACGATTCTAGTCATTGTAGTTGTGTAGATTAGGGCCACTAATATAACATAATATTAGAAAATCTAAAAGATGGACGATTTTTCCTCCACTCCTAATTTGTACTTCTCCTTGCTTGGGTGGCTGAGCTTTGGTCGTATCCCTCCCGCTGCCACCTTCCGCAACCTCGCTTTGTCTTCTTCTTCTTCTTCGCGTGCGTTCGTCCCACTTCTTCAACTATCTCTCTCGGCCCGACCACCTTCCGCAACCTCGCCTTGTCGTCTTCTTCTTCTTCTTCGCGCACGTTCGTCCCACTTCTTCAACCATTCTCTCTCTCTCTCTCGCTACGGTGCCGGCCTTCTCGAATTATGATGGAAAGAGACGTTCTTTCTCTTCGTTCCCAACACGTCATGGACACCTGGGGAGTTGGTGTTTCGACGATTCTTCATCAACTGAAAAAACCGAGTCGTGCATCAGCAACTTTCTTGCAAATTAACAAGTTTCTTCATTGCAGCAGTGAAGATATTGATTGACCATGGTCAGCGCACACCCACCGTGACCAACCGCCATTCACAAAGTTTGGTCCAGCCGAAGACATTCTCGTTGTATCTTAAACGAATATTTTAGAAAATTAGATACAGATTTAGATTTTTTTTTTGGGGGGGGGGGGGAGGCGGGAGGTAAGATTTTTTTTTTCCCAATTGAAAATATCACTCAATTGACATGTAACGTAAATCTATTGCAATATTACGATTATAAACAGTACCTGGCAGGAAGGCACGAGGACTTTTATTGATGGGATGATCGAGTTACCAACTGAAAAAATATTGCCTTACTCAAGAATGTGATTAATATGAAGTACCTAATCTGGATTGAGTAAATTTATAATTTTCTTGGATGAATTAATGCCCAAATTTGGTGAGAGACCTAATTTTGCTCTGAAATCAGTCGCAATTTTTTAGTCAAATACCACATGAATTCCATAAACCAATTCAGACTCAATTAAGGCCTTAAAAAGTGGATGTAAATCATTCATCTCGTATGGTGCTTGGCTTGGCACGTCAACAAATCTTAACAATTGATTGATGGAGATAAGGATTTATCAATAATTCTCAACAATTTTTCAATTTGATACCACAAGGTAGGCGAGGACCATGACACCCTTGCCAAATTTGAGCTCATTTGCCTTTGGCGGCAACTCGCCAGGCATCGCCAAGGCCTTGGTAAAATGTAAAGGGAAATTAAGAAAATTAGAAAAGATCAGAAAATTTTAAAAAATTAAGAAAATCTTTCATGTTAGGGCTAGCTATATATCACATAAGGTGATCATTGCTAACTAAACCATCACATCAGTAGTTTCTAGCTAAACTTGAACATAGTGATTACATAGGAAAACCATCAAAAGGTTTGAGACCAAATTTGCCTAACTGAAAAGTTTATCAATGAATTACCCACTGTACAATAAGTTCATAACTTTTTGAACAATTTTCCCAAATTTCATTTTACCTACTTATTTTCAAGTTTATAGTAAATTAGAACGAATTATACTAGTGTTAACCTTTACCAAAAAAAAAAATTATACTAGTGTTAACAACCCGTACGTCACCCATGTTATTGTTGGGTCCAAATTTTGTTAGCAACTTGAACTTTGACACCAATATAAATTGATCTAAAACTTCCTCATCTTAAAAGTGAGTTCAAAAAGTCAGACTTTCCCTTACATTTTATAAATGACAAATTGTTGCTTTCACAATTGATATGGGATAATCCGAAAAAAGTATTGGCTTGTTTGGCCATAATTCTAAAATGTCGGGATGTTAGTATCATGGCGATAGATATAGGAAGGACACACTAAAGCGACATTTGCTCTTTCATTCGACCACACATCCACATACATATCAGCAGACAATAAAGAAAACAAAAGAGAGCTCTCGAGAAAGATGAAGGATGGCGATAATGTGTCCGTGGACGTGGCGATGTACGTCCTCTGTACCCAATCGCACGTCGGTGCCGATCTTTAGCCTGCTCAATTTTCTATCCACGCCTTACTGTTAATGTCCGAGTCACATCAGCTCCTGCGTCTTCACGCCCTCAACGTGACGGAGACGATTAGGACTCGGTGCGAGGTTTGGGCACTCCATACATGTCCACCCCGGCAAGTGTGATAAGATTAGACTGGTCAAGACAAGATGGTGATGTCACATGGTTCCTTCGATCAGCTCGATTCGACGATGGTGTTTACCGGATCTAATGAAATTCTAACTTCAACACACGTAAATGAACTCTAAGGAGAATTTGAAATCATCTTCTATTTTAAAGATCGTTTGGGTAATCATTTTATTTTTGTAAACAATTTATACATAAAAATGATTCTTTTTTATTCTCTTTCCGATGACAATTTTATAATCATTTGAAGACGTTTAATAACTATTTAAAATTTCTATTTTCTGAATAAAAATGCATTTGGTAAAATCTCAAATTCTTTTGTGAATTAGAATTTATTTTAATTTTTTAATACTTTTATTATATTTTTTTTCTTATTTTTCTTTTTCTTTTTTTTCCTACCTTTCTTCTTGTTCTCTAGTCGATCACTGGCCATAGTGGTCGGCGATTGGCTAGGCGAGGTCTAGTGACCTCACCAAAGTCTCCCAATGCCAAAGCAAGGTCCGATGAGGCTCCAGTGAGACTCACCAATGGCTAGGGGAGCTCGCTTAGCCACTGGCAAGGCTTGACCTCGCCTAGTTGGCACCTAGGAGCCTTGCCCTAGCTGGCTGCCCGTGGTGGCTAGCTTGGCTAGATTTGGGCAAGGTTGAGCCTAGAGTCTCCAACCTCACAAGTGGCTCGCCTAGCCAATCATCGGCCATCGGCAATGCCTAATGAGGAAGCTAGATTTGGGCGAGATTTTGAAATTAGCCAAAACAAAGGCAACATGTTTCTACTTCTTGATTTTGTTCAAATTTAGCCGGAACAAAGGTCTAGAACTATTAAAGTGGCATGACAACTCCCTATTTCTATTCCGGAAACGATTTTTTTATCGACCGGAATATAAATCGTTTCATAAAATTATTCCATTTTTATATTTTGAAATAGATTTTTGTTCAATGATTTTTGGAACAAAAAAGAAGAAGAGTCCTTGTTAAAGTCCTTCAAAAAGGAAATTTGGCTTGATTTTGAAATTATTCCCGAGAACAAAGAAGCAACATTTTTCAAACGAATTTCTATTTTTTGAAATTTTATATCGTTATCAAATGGGTATTTTTCCAAAACTATTTAGAAATGGAAAAAATTTGTTCAAAAATCGATAAATTATTAAGTTACAAAATGGATTTCTATTCTTTTTTTGTTGCAAGAATTTTTTTTTAAAGAAGGATCAATCACTATTTGGCTAGTTTGGTAACACTCTAAATAGTATTTGATTATATTCTTTTGTTTCCTAGAATTAAAAAAAAAAAATTGGTAAATTTTTTGTTCTCAGAACAAAAATCGGGTTTTTTTGTCCTTGATAATAGATTTAGAATATAGTTAAGAAGTTGAAAAAAGTTATTTTTTGTTCCCGAGAATAATTTCATAATCATGTCTAAATTTTTCTTTTTTCTCTTTTCTTTTTTTCTTCTCTCTTCTTCCTCCCAACCGATCACTAGCCATGGCCGCAATCGTCAATGGTGGCTAGCAACCGACTAGGCGAGATCTAACAATCTTGCTGGAGGCTCGTTTAGCCACTGTGAACTTCGGCCTTGCAGATCTAGGTAAGCCTCGCCAATGGCTAGGCAAGGCTCTCCTTACTAGTTGATGTGAGGTTGAGCCTCAATAGGCTAAGGCAAGGCCGACCTCACGTTGTTTGGGTGAGGTCGAGCCTTGCTAGTGGCCAAGCGAGACTCGGCCTCTCCCAAATCTACGAGGCCGAGGCTCACGGTGGCCAAGCGAGCTCACTAGACCTCACCAATCCGATTGCTAACCATAAAGAAGGAGGAAGGAGGAAGAATAAGAGAAAAGGAAAAAAAAAATAAGAGAGTAAAATAAGAAAAATATGACAAAAGTATTAAAAAATTTAAAAGTCCTATCAAATACATTTTTATTTCGAGGATAAAAATTTTGGGCAGTTACCAAGTGCCTTAAAAAACTCAGAAATTGTTCTCGTGAGTATAATAAAAAAAATCATTTCTAATTAATAATTGTTTCCAAGAACAAATTTGTTATCAAACACACCCTTAACAAATAGGTCCTAAATCTAAAACTTTGTAGTTTCGTTTATACATCTACTTACAAGATGGCCACTTCTCTTTCCGGAAAAATCTTGCCCTTTTTTCTCACCCTCATCCCAAAAATTGTTTGAATATTTAAATATTAAGCCAATCTTTCTCTTATAGGTTAAACTTTAATAACTATAGGAAGCAGTCTTAGAAAAATTTTTTGTGGTATCCGAGCTTGAGGCCGTGTGTTCAAATCTCAACAAATCATTCATTGGCCCTTCTAATTATATTATTTCTCTCATAAATTTAGGTCAAAGTCTAGTTTACACAAGAGGGGAAATGCTAGAATTTTGAATATTAAACAACGCATTTACTTGATAACTTAAATTATTTCACAAAGTTTTTTTAAAATGACCCTCAACTCACATAACCATACCACTAGCCCCAATCTAACACCCCGGCAACTCCTCATGGTCATCGTTTTTGTTGCCTTTAAATCTTTCAAAAATGACCTTTGACTCACATAACCCTAACACTAGCCCTATCAGACACCACAACACCTACTCCTCCTCGTCATTGCCTTTGCCCCCGACCAATGTCTCCCCACCCCATTTCCGGGATTCATGATCATGTAATGAAGCTGTGACAAGTGACAACCATGACGGCTTTGTCGAGCTTGGGCGTGCGCGCTCACATACACTCACAACCATGCTGCCAAAGGCTGCGGCTCGAGGCAATGCGGCGGTGCTTGGGAGCGTCCAAGTTTAGTAGCAAGCTTTGAATAAGTTTTAGAATTTAGGGTTCGGGGTTTTGAACGTCATTCTTTTAAGGAAGGTGTTTTAGTCATTTTAATCTTGTAGATATAACATAGGGAAAAGCCACTAAAAACCTCAAACTTTGCCTCGAGTGACAGATTTACCCCGAACTTTATTTTATGACGCGAAAAACTCCAAAATTTACTAACTGTGACACATTTACCCCATTAAGGGTATTTTCATATTATTTTTCTGTTTTTTCTTTTTCTTTTTTTTAAATTTTTTTTATTCCTCTCTCTTCCCTCCGCCGGCCATGGTGGAGCTGGCGGAGGGAAGCCGGCGTCCGGCGAGGGTCGCCCTCGCCTGGGCTAGCTAGGGCCGCCCGACGCTGGCAAGGGGTGCCCTCGCCAGATCTAACGAGGGGTCCTCTCGCCGGCGTTGGGCGAGGGGTGCTCTCGTCGGCATCGGGCGAGGGTGCCCTCGCCAGATCTGGCGAGGGAGGCCCTCGCCCGACGCCGACGAGGGCGGACGTCAACAATGGCCGCCTCGCCTGCGTCGGGCGAGGGGTGCCCTCACCGGCGTCCCCCTTGCCCGACGCAGGTGAGGGCGGCCCTCACCGGATGCCGGCTTCCCTCCGCCATGGCCGGCGGAGGGAAGGAAGAAGAAGAAGAAAAAAAAGAAAAAAGTTTTTAAAAGTTAAAAAGACCAAAACGCCCTTTGATTTAGGGTAAAAGTGTCACACAAATGAAAGTTTAGAATTTTTTGTGTCACAAATAAAAGTTTGGGATAAATGTGTCACAGTTAACAAACTTCAGGGTTTTTCACGTCACAAAATAAAATTTGGGGTAAATTTGTTACTCAAGGTAAAGTTTGGAGTTTTTGGTGACTTTTTCCCTATAACATAATACTAGTAGAGTTGAAGATCAAACGATGCAAAGTGAAGAGGGCAGAATTACTTCTTCCTCGCCTTTTCATTTATACTTTCCTTTTTTTGGGTGACCAAGTTTCGCTTTGGTCGTATCGCCCTCTGTCCATGCCACCTAATGGCTGCTTCTCCAACCTCACCTTGTCTTCTTTTTCCCGTACGTTCGTCCCCCTTCTTACAACTATACTCTCTCTCTCTCTCTCTCTCCAGTGCCGAACTTCTCGAATTATTATGGAGAGAGATGCTCTTTCTCTTCGTTCCTAACACGTTGCGGACTCTTAGGGAGTTGGGGGTGTTGACGATTCTTCATCAACTGGAAACTGAGTCTAAATGATGGGTCAGCACTCGCTTGCGGGAAAAAATGTTTCTTAATTGTTGCAGATATCGATGGAATATGATAAGCGCACACCCACCGTGACCAAACCATTCAAATTTTTTTGTCCGGCCCGAGGCATTTTCGTCGTGTATTAACTTTAAGGTTTGGCTGTTTTTTGGAATGACTCTGTTTCTCTAGTTTTTCTTAGCTCTTCCTCTGTTTTTCTCGATATGACTTGCAAGGAAGGAGGGGACGGTCTTTCTTGGCGCCTTACTTGCATTCATGCCCCTGCAGTCCATCACCTTCGTCAACAGGTTTGGCATGATCTTATCCGGCTAAGTATTGCAAATGTTCTTCCTTGGGTTTGCATTGGCGATTTTAACGAGATTCTTTACCACTGGGAGAAGCAAGGGGACGAGCAAGAGATTTTAATAGATTGGCATCTTTCCAAGAAGTTGTCAATGACGTGGGTTAATGCACATGGAAGCAAAGGGCTGCGCCTTTACTTGGACCAATAACCGTCGGGGCCCGCTTTTATTAAGGAATGTCTTGACCGAGCTCTATGTTCTATGGAATGGCGTCTCCTTTTTTTTTTCCGGGGCCGAAGTTTCTGCTCTCCCAGCAATTGCATCGGATCATAGTCCGCTTATTCTCAACACTACCCCCACTCAAACCAATACACCGCGCTACTTTATGTATGAAGCATACTGGAACCAAGATGCAGAGTGTCGGGACATTATCAGCTCCTCTTGGAATTCTGATCATCTAAAGAATGCATCAATCAAGCTTAAGATACAAGCCGTCTCTAGAGCTCTTACAAGGTGGAGCCGTACTAAATTTCTACATAATCGTCACCATGTTCACAATTTGCAACAACAATTACAGCAGCTCATTAATCGCCCACATGGTTTGTATGACCACTCAGCAGCTAATGCTTTAAAAGAAGAGCTACAATTGGTGTGGAGTCGCGAAGAACAGTATTGGGCTATGAGATCTAGACTGAATTGGCTAAAATGGGGGGATAAAAATACCAAGTTTTTTCACGCTACTACTATTCAAAGGCGTCAGAGGAATAGAATTACTATGCTACAGGATGATAATCATTGTTGGGTACGGGACCCTACAATATTGCAAGAGATGGCTACTACTCACTTTTCAAGCTTATATACCACCGCTGGCCACCGCAATTATGAACCTATCTTGTCTCAATGCCCTATCATGGTTACACATGAGATGAATCAGCGGTTAACTGCAACTGTAACCATTGAAGAAGTCCATCAAGCTACATTTCAACTAGGAGCCACCAAAGCTCCGGGTCCGGATGGTTTTAATGGTTTATTCTACCAGACGCACTGGGACATTATCAAAACTGATCTCTTTCGAGAGGTAAGTCATTTCTTTACTTCTGGTATCATGCCTCCATCAATAAACCGGACGCTGATTTCTTTAATTCCTAAAGTTCCTCACCCTGAACGCCTTGACCAATATCGCCCTATCAGCTTGTGTAACTATGTTTATAAAATTATCTCCAAGATCATAGCCAATCGTTTGAAACCTCTACTACCAGTTCTAATTTCAGAAGAGCAGTCTGCATTTGTTGGGGGTAGGCAGATACAGGATAACATTTTACTAGTCCAGGAAGTTCTTCACCAACTTAGGATTTCACGAGGGAAGCGTCACTTTCGAGCTATTCTTAAAGTTGATATGATGAAGGCATATGATAGGGTTGAATGGGATTTCCTTAAAGATTATCTTCTTAAATTGGGATTTCATCCTATGTGGGTGCAGTGGACAATGCAGTGTATTACAACCCAATCTTCTTGTGTGAAATTTAATGGGCAGCACCTACAGTATTTTTATCCTTCTCGAGGTATTCGACAGGGTGATCCCCTTTCCCCATATCTTTTTATATTGATGGCCAACTGTTTATCAATCTTAATTAACAATGCCATCAATATGGGAACTCTTAAAGGCATTAGACTCAACAGATGGTGTCCTTCGTTGTCCCATCTGTTCTTTGCAGATGATGCTATCTTTTTTCTTGACGGTACTGTTCGTGAATGTCAGAATTTATCTAATATATTACATCAGTACTGTGTAGCTACAGGGCAAGCTCTTAATCGAAATAAATCTGGCCTTTTTTTCGGGAAATCTTGTCCTGCTAGTTTACAGCATAACATGGCCAGCGAATTACGTGTTCCTATCTTGCAGCAGTCTGGGAAATATTTGGGAATACCTTCTGATTGGGGGCGTTCAAAAAAAGATATGTTCTCTTGGATAATGGGGAGAGTAAATAAGAAGTTGGAAGGGTGGAAAGAATCATTATTATCAAAAGGGGGGAAGGAGATCCTTCTTAAAACTGTTGTACAGGCTATCCCTCAGTACGCCATGTCCATTTTTAAGCTCCCACTCTCTATTTGCGGATCGATTGAGAAACGAATTGCCAGGTTTTGGTGTGACGAGATAAAAACCGATCTCGCCATCCATTGGCGAAGTTGGGAAGTCCTAACAAAACGAAAGGAAGAAGGCGGTTTGGGATTTCGAGATCTCTTGAATTTTAATAAAGCCATGTTGGGCAAACAGGCTTGGCGTCTGTTTACTAACCATTCCTCGCTATGGAGTAAGGTTTTTAAGGGCATCTACTTCCACTCAAGATCATTTTATAATGCGAACGAGGAGCTCGTCCATCTTGGGCCGGCGAGTCTCTTAACGGGACGTGACGCCATACTACCCAACATTCGTTGGTCGGTTGGTGATGGCCGATCAATCAACATTCGTCGTGATCGGTGGCTCCCCATGGGTATTTTAGGAGGACCATCGTTACGCGAGGAACCCCAATCCGTAGCTGACCTTATTGATCAAAATTCGGTGCACGGAATGTCACTCTCGGAAACATTTTTTGATCACGAGATAAGAGACCGATTACATCCCTCCCTATCAGCCCCCATTGTGTTCAAGATCAACTTATATGGACAGCAACCACAGATGGCTCTTTCACGTGATTAAGACCGCTTATCACACTATTACAAAGATCAACCGTATCTCGGCCCTCTCATTCGACCTCAACCTCTTATCGTAATCCAAATTGGTCGTGGCGAAAACTACGGCATTTGAAATCCCCCCCAAAAATTAGGACCTTTATGTGGTCCATTTGTCAGAATGCCCTAGCAACCAGAGCAAATTTATATCACAGACATGTTATTCCAAATCCTATTTGCATGCTTTGCAATCAGAATTCACCCGAGACTCTGGAACACATTTTTCTGCTATGTCCCCGGGGTTACGAGATGTATGGTCTCATCCCCTTTTGAATATACATATCACGCCCACAAAGACGAGAGAATAGACAAATGGATTGCGAGCAAGTCCAAAGCAAACACAACTCACCTGGTTTGGAGATCCTCGCATCCGTGTTGTGGCGATTTGGCGAGCTCGTAATGGGTTCATTTTCCGCAACCAAAGCAGCTTCACCTTCTCGCGTGGCCGAGGCGGCGCTTTGCTGGAAATCACGCCGATCGTCTTGTTGCCTTCTCCTTCACCGCAAAGGCCGATCGCTACATCTCGGGAAACCCTTTGGAAACCGCCCGATCCGGTACCCGAAAGTAAATATAGATGGATCACATCAGCCGGGATCTAATGAGGGTACTATGGCTTGCATCGTCGCGATCACAATGGTCGACTCACGATGGCTTCTCCTCGCACTTTGCGCGACTTCGGCTTTACAGGCGGAAATCCAAGCTTTCACTTTGACACTCCAGCATCTCATACGCCAAGGCTTAGCTAATGCTCGCTTTCTCCTTGAATCAGATAGTTTGGTCTTAGTTGACACTCTAAATCACCGGAGGAAGCCCCATGGGATGTCCGATCTCTCGTTCGGCATTGCGGCGGGTGTTGTCCTCTTCTCTAACCTAACTCTCTCGTCACCGTAGACGAGAGGCAAATGTCGCCCAGATTGGGCTTCAAAGGCTCATAATCGGGCTTCTCCTTTTAAAAGTTGGACTGTATTTCCTCCTTTTCAGTAAGTAGACATCATCCGTGCCGATGCTTTAGCAAAATCGGGCCGTACATCTTGGTCTTTGATTATCTATAAAGTTTCTTTTCCGACCAAAAAAAAAAACTTTAAGGTTTAGAAAATTAGACCCAGCTGCAGCTCTAGGTTAAGGAATATTCTTCTGGTGAGACCCGAAGATGTGATATTCTTTTTGACCGTATCAACTTGGGCAGAAAATTTCAGTAGAAGCCTGTATTATTTTGACAAATTTGATTCCCAAACCGATGTCCCCGTAACGATTTCAGCGCGAATTTTGTAATTTATATGTAAATGCAAAAGAAAATTATTGATTAAGAGCAGTAAATTAACATATGGCACTTAGGCCCCGTTTGTTTGCGTTTCTTTTTTTTGTTTTTAAACAGTTTTTTGTTTTTTTGTTCCAGGAACAAAAAGGAACAAACGCATTTGTGTGCGTTTGTTCCTTTTTGTTCTTTTGTTCCAGGAACAAAAAAGAACAAACAAGAAACACAAATTTTGTGTTTCTTGTTTCGGAACACAAATTTTGTGTTTCTTGTTTCGGAACACAAATTTTGTGTTTCTTGTTTCTGGAACACAAATCAGAAACACTTTTTTTTTCTTTTTTCTTTTATTTTCTTGTTCTTCTTTCATGGTCGAGGACGGTCGCTGCCCTCGGCCACGGCCGGCGACCGGCCGACGAGGGCCGGCGGCCTCGCCCGGCCACGGCGAGGCTCGCCGGCCCGGCGAGGCCGACGCTCGCCGTCCCCCCGAGGCCGAGGCTCGCGGCGAGGCCGAGCTCGCCCGGCCGGCCGGCGAGCCTCGGCCTCGCTGGCGGTGGCCGCGGGCGCGCCTCGCCCGCCGCCCCGGGCGAGCTCGGCCCTCGCCGCCGGTCGCCGGCCAAGGCCTTGGCGGCGACCGGCCAAAAGAAGAAAAAAAAATGAAAAAGAAAAAAGAAAAAAGGAAAAATAAGAAAAAAAATAGAAAAAATAAAAGAAATAAAAAAATTATCCAAATTTACCAAACATGTTTCTGTTTTTTTTTTTATTCCCGGAACAAGTTTACCAAACGCGTATTTTGTTCAAAAATTGTTCCCGGAAAGAAATACTTTTTTTATATTTCGTTCCCCGGAACAATTTTTAAACGTAAACACAACCAAACGCGCCCTTAGAGGTCAACACCGATTCAGGGTAAATCTTGGAAGTGGACTAGACCAGCCCTACCCGATCTGACTGTTTTTGGTCTGATTCAAATTTTTGGAACCAGCTATAACCGGTTCGATGCCCGAATTTGAGTGCTGAACTGGACTGAACTGGAGAACTGGATCGAATTGGAGAACCGGACCAATGATCCCTAATTTTGTCCTTTTAGTTTTACCTTGCATCATGTATCCCGCTTTGCTTCGCCCACATTTTCATAGTTCCTCGATGTAAATTTCTTGCTTGAACTTTCATTTTGCTTGACTATGAGCTGAGTTGGACACTTCTTAACTGTTATATATATATTATATATATGGTAAATTTCTTAATTGTTTTATATTTATGTTTGTTTTGTACAATACTTCTCGTTGTTTTGTTATTCTACTATTTTGTTGTAATTATCATTTGTATGAACTATAAATAAGAGGATAAAGTTTGTCCTCTCAAGAAATAAGTAAAGAAAAAGAAAAAAAAAGGGAATTGGCCAGACCGAACCAACATGATCGGTTCCAAGGTCTACTACAAGATAGGTTCTAAGTTTCAAAAATTGAGAACCAATGGTAGGTTTCAAGTACTAAGTCAAGAACCTTCTCACTTTGGAATTACTCACCCTTATGTGACTCGGAGAGCAAGTTCTATAGCCATTTTGTCAATCAATGGCGTGCTTTTGATGTTGAGGGTGTCAGAGCTGCTTCAACGGCGTGGAGGAGCAAAACTCGGTTCAATTGTCTAGGGGGGAGATAGAATTGGCCGACCATGGGCGTTGGTGGGCGATGCTGTCACATGAAGATAAGACAAGCAAAACTCAGCTCGGGCAAAACCCTACTATCAATTGAGGATTGTGTGGCACACGATCCTATGCGGACAAGATTAGGAACTAGATCACAACTATTAACGAATAAATTCGAGTTTGCATGGACTCTAAGACCATTAGTATCGGCTCTCATACCCATAAAGTTCATCCCAAAAGTTTTAGCCATTAAAAGACACACGAATGTGGTCTTAACAACAATTTGTCTATTCTGTTACATTAAATAACTACAGCACATCTTTAAAAAAAAATTAATAATAATGCCGATCGGATCTTCGTTTACCCTTACAAGTTACATCGGTAGGATGTATTCAAAGCTCGAGAGAGAACTTCGAGGCCTACCAACATAGCATCATCGCTCAATAATGCAGTATAAACAAACCCCCTTGTTTCCTGATTTCTTGCCCCCCGTCACTATCATCATCTATTATATTTTTTGATGTCAATTTGTAACATTTTTTTAAATGCTCTCAATCCTATATAATAATCCAAATCAGAACAACCTAATAAAAACAAAGAAAACTGACTGATCTTCCATCCCTAAAGAATCAATCATACGTTCCGTACCATTTTAAAGTGAAAAAGGCCGAAATCAAAACTCATCTCATCATTAATTTCGAAAATATCCCCTCCTCATGCAAGAACATATCCTACAAATCCTCCCCAAACCGCCATTTGTGCCCCTCCAAGCACTCCACCGAAAGTCACCAATGTAGCATTGATCTTCCTGGCTTCTAATTTCTCTCCATCTTCATCTTTCTCATCTCCAATTCCTCTCGAACATTAGAAATCAAGCACATCATGGGGAAGAAGATAGTTTCGCACATCATGGGAAAGAAGATAGTTTCTTTGAAGAAGCTAGCGAAGAAGGCGAAGGAGAGAGCCCTGTCAGCTGATCAGGACCACCAGTCGCAAGAGGTGTTGCTTAGGGAGCGCTACAGCAAGGAATGCTTGCCATCCTCCCCATCGTTGACGACCCCGACGGGGTGCTTCGCAGTCTACGTCGGGGAAGAGAGGCAACGGTTCCTCGTGCCGACCGGGTTCCTGTGTCACCCGCTCTTCAAGATGCTGCTCGAGAAGGCGCGCAAGGAGTTCGGGTTCGAGCATAGGAACGGCCTCACGGTACCGTGCAGCGTGCCGGCTTTCCGGGAGGTGTTGAACGCCGTGGAGTGCTGCAATGGGAAATTTGAGTTTGGTGAGTTGGTAGAGGAGTTTGTCTAGGTGATCTTGTTAGGGTTGATTGTAGCAAAAGGGAAGATGTTTTGTTGGCCTTCTGTAGCTCATCTCCTATCCCGTAAATTTACTTATTATAAAGCATTGTTACATTGTAGCTTCTTGACCAATTGCAATGGCAACTAGCTAATGAGTTGGGTGAGGTACTAATGCCTAATCTAATTTTTCTCCTCTCTTGTTGCTGAAATTAATACCGCCATTCATATCTTTAAGCCAATCTCCAATTCACTATAATTAATTATATTGAAAGGAGAAGAAAACGTACTTTGACAAGTAATTCGTTTATTATTTAGTGTTCTTAGTCCATTTCGATTTCGATATGCACGATGTTAATGCACTTGGGAGGACCAGCGGTGAAATGCTCACTACGTCTTCTACCCGGACACGTCGTGCTTGTTCTCTCTCTCTCTCAATCACCTACATGTGCTTCTTTGACATCGTTCGAAAGGTCGTGTCATTGTAAGGTTTTGTTATTTTGTCTTGGATGCAAAAAGCGGGGCTTCTCTCAGATTTCACCAATGATTTAATGCATTGATAGTTGCTATGTCATTTAGGAAGAAAATTTTGGTAACAATTCTTAGGAAACATGGCATTCTCTTGTATATTTGCAGCCAAATGCTAAGTGTGCAAATAGTGACCAGAAAAAAAATCCATACCGGGCTTTTTGGTGCACTGAAATGAGTTATTTTGATTGATTTAATGTTATCGGCGGTTCCTATACTTTTGACAGAAAATTAAATTCGTCCTACCTTTTTTGACAGAAAAATCCCCATACTTTTTAAGAAGTGTTGTCATTAGTGATTCGATTATGCCTCTTCTTTTGTAGGTAAATTTGTACTGACATGAATGTTAGAATACCCATATCATGTTGTGATTGTCCATCACCGCTACCATGGCCGTGAGCTCAAGCCCTAAGCTCACGGCAACTAGGCCATTGGAACTTGAGCTTGTGGCTTCCATTGCTAAATTTGGAGCTTGTCAATGTCGAGTTCGTGGTCACGGTTCAAGTCATTAGAGCTCAAGGGGCTCGCAGTCATAGCCATGAGATTTGGAGGACGCGACCATGAACACTTGAACTTTGAGCTCGACATGGCCATGGCTACCGATTCTCAAGCTCATAGCTATAGTGGCTGCTTAAGCTCGAGCCTAGAGGTGTTAAAATGGATACACGATCCATTTATGGACCCATATTTGCTTAAATTGATCGTTAATGGGTCGGGCCTTATTTCTCAGGACACTCATGATAGGTTTTAAAAATAAATGGACTAAAATTTATGAGTCTTAAATTGGTCTACTCTGTACCTATTTAAGACCCATTTACCAACCCATTAAAGATAACCCACAATCTAGTAATTATAATTTTTTTTTTCTTCTTCCTCCGATGGCCAGCATGATGGCCGACGATTGGCTAGGCGAGCCTCGAGCTCGCCGGCATCGGGCCAGCTCGAGCTTGCCAGATCTGGTGAGGTGGAGGCCTCGTCGACGCCTAGCAAGACTCAAACACGCCGGTGAGCTCAAGGCTCGCGAGATCCGGCGAGGGGTGAGCTCAAGCTCGCCTAATCTGGCAAGGCAGAGGCCTCATCGACGTCCGACGAGGCTCAAGCCCTGCCGATCTAGCGAGCCTCGAGCTCACCGGCGTTGGCGAGCCAATCAAGCTCGAGGCTCGCCTGTGGCCGGTTGGTAGCCATCATCGTGGCCAGCAGCCGGCCAAAGAAGAAGAAGAAGAAGAAAAAAAAAAAAAATTATATTTAAAAATAAAAATAAAATATTTAAAATTTGATTTTTTTTAATAATTTTTTTAAAAATATAAAAATTGTCCATTAAATTTGTGTTGTATAAAATTATTTTAGCAATGCCATTTTAAAAAAATTATATATGTATAAGAAATAAGCTTGGAAGTATTTTAGTAATATAATCTTTAAAAAAAAACATAGGAATAAGTTTTTCTAAATTTAGTTAAATATGAAAATATTTTATTAATATGAGTTGGGTTTGGTATGGGTTGGAAAATTTACATTAGGCATAAATGTGTTATAAATGGGTTAATGGGTCAATTTGGGTCAGACCATTAATGACCAAACCCAAACCCGACCCGACCAACCCGTTTAACACCTCTACTCAAGCCTGGGGTTCATAGTCACGGTATCCACTCGAGTTATAGAGTTCACGGCCATGGCCATGAGTGGGTGGTCATGAGTGCATGAGAATATGTCGGTACTCGTATCGTTTGAAATAATTAATTAATGAAAAATATTTCATTATTGGTGACGATTTACATTTAAAAAATTTTGTGAACAATAAAAATATTTTTCAATCATTCATTTTTAGAAATGATTCAAATGATTATTTTTTAAAAATATTTTTGAAATCATTCAATTTTGCGAAATAGACATATCTTTTGTTACCGGACTAATCTAGGAAAACCAGGTGGCACTATTTTTGAAAAGTTGAAGAACTCCTTTGAATAAAAATAAAAGGGGGATAATTTTAGTTGTCGAATAAAAAGCATTGAGATCAATGAACCTTTTGGATGAATTGTCCGTGCATCCGCAATTAGGCGTGATCATCTTGTCCAAGTCCGCCTAAAACCTAATCCCATGGTCATCTTTAGCGAACCATAAGCACTTGAGTTGACTCAATCGAGTCCTAAGCCTTCGTCAAAAAGTGCAACGAGTCGTTTCCATAAACGGTAGCAAAAATTGTCCTCGCGGGACGCAATTTGGGTATGACATCCTTAAGTTTGGACTTTGGTAGCATTTTTTATGGAATGCTTAAGACTCAATTGCAAAAGTTCAATAGTTTAGAACCTGATTTGCACTTTTCAATAAAGGTTCAGTACGAATTTCGATCAATCAAAAGGTTTAGAGGTTTTTTAATTTTATTTAAGTCTAGTCCATCGGTTCGGTGATAGTGCTGTGAGGCATGCTAGTCTTGTAGTGGGCCTTTCATCCACCTTTACTCACCTCAGATGCGGAAAACTACTATATCTGTCTATCTAATTGAAAGTCTACTTTCACGACCGTGAGGTTTCCTAATTCCCTGTCTATCTTTGTCTTCTTGACAAAAAATGAATACAAAGGTAACATTGCAGGGTCTCTCAACCCTGGGCGATTCACTTGCCTGTTTTTTCTCTTTAAGCCTTCTAAGGACCTGCTCTGATTCAAGTCTTTTTAATTTTATTTAAGCAAGCACTAATACCTTTTTCATTAAATCTCATAATTATGGGTGATCGGTTCTCGGTCAGATCTAATTCCAAAGTGGAATAGGGAACCAATGATCAAACTAGATTGTTGGTTTCGATTCGATCCAATGGCATTAAAGGGTCGTACATAACAAGAGAGAGAGTGACAAATCTTAAGATATTAACAAAAATAACGATTAGTGAATAATTATTATGTTGTAGTTTGGGTACTATTGGACGGGATTGTATTCAATTCACATCTTACTAATTTTTTTAAAGAAATAATAAAAAAAAAGTATTTGTAGTAAGTCCGGTTTAATTTCCTCTTGGAACTAGGAACTGAACCACTTGAACACTAGTTCCAATTTTAGGAACCAAGAACCAAACTAACCCTCCCAAGAACCAGCCGACTCTCCCAAGAACCAAACCAAACCAGCCAGTCTAGTCCAGTTTGGTATGGATGGTTATTGATTCGGGTGGTTCAATTTGTACACTCTACCCACGGTCAGGCCGGGCTTTATAGCAGCTTGGTACAGGCCCGACCCAAATTAAAAGGGCCTAGTAAAAGGAGTCAAGCCCGCACATTTAAACGGATGGCCTAGGCAGGCCCGTCAAACGGCTAAGCCTATAATTTTATCGTAGACATCTCCACAAATTGTGGAGTGACTGATAACTGTAGATTACAAATTTACATATCGAAACAATAAATAGAGATGAATTTACAATTAGTTAAAGTGATTTTTTTATTCATAATTTTAATAACCTGATTTCTTCTTCTTTTTTACAATTGATTTTGCAAGTTAGATTACGAATCGAATATATTTATGAGGTATAATCTCTAAAATAAGCAATGCATTTTTTTTTCATGAACGTTGAATCTCATGCTGGAACTTTAGCAAATGTGGGGCGAAAGAAAATGAACAGATACTTAAGGAGGCTGATGGAGTAGGGAGATATTGAAGGTCCGATGTCATTTATGTCTTTCTACGATTTAATTTAAAGGTAATTCTAAAAAATAAAAATAAAAAGTGAGGAGAAAAAGACACATTTTTATTGAATATGTATAAGTAGATAGATAGGGCCAACTCAAAGAAATAACGAAATCATGTTCCATTCTAAAAGAATAAGGACCGACTTAAATAATTAAAATTCGAGCATGAAATTAAACATCGACTAGAAGCATAGAGGCCATTGAGGCATTATCCCAGTTATAAACTATCAAACCAGTAGTGAATGATAACAAACCAATTATGAATGTAAGATGATTATATCAATAATGGGTATTCAATAAAACAAATTAACTTATCATAGAGTCGACATAATTGTGGATGTTCATGCTGGAGATAATTGCAGTAGGTTGTTGCTAATATAATATAATAATATATATCAAATGTAAAAAAATTAATAAAAAATCGTTTGAAATTCTTAAGATTTTTACGAATAGCATTTATCATGACTATAGTGTGATCAAACTATTGTTTTAAGATTTAAATAGATGGAAGTGTGTCATAAATTCTATGTTGAATTCATCGGAATCATTGCTCCTCATTCATTCCCAATTATTATATCTTTACCCGCGGACAAGAAAGAATATCTGTTCCATTTCATTCTATTGATTTTCCAATGAAGGCATTAAGGGTGTGAATGATGATCATTTTATTTTTTGACATAAATTATAATCGGAAATAGATTATTCTATTTATTCATTAAAAGTTTTTAAACAAAAATACACATTTAATAATGATACAAAATTTATGTTTTTATAACAGACATAAAATTTCTCCCTCTCGAATAGTAGTGGGAGGCGACAGAGTGGCAAAAGGCAAAGGCTTGCGGGTGGTGGAGATTAGCAACTATAGTGGGTGGGCAAGCAAGGGCGCGTTTATTTGCGTTTCTATTTAAAAATTGTTCCAGGAAACAGAAATAGAAAAAAGTGTTTCTGTTCCTGGGAACAATTTATGAACAAAAAAACGCGTTTGGAATCGTATAAAATTTCTGTTTCTAGAATAGAAAAAGAACAGAAACACGTTTGGTAACTGTAAAAAAATTCTGTTTTGGAATAGAAAAAGAACGAAGCACGTTTAGTTATGTACAAAATTTCTGTTCCAATTTTTTTCCAATTGTTTTTTTTTTTTTTTTTTTTTTTTAATAAAATGTGAACTTGGTATTGAATTATCATTCTCATGAAATGCTTATCAATTTAATTTTGTTCATATTAAGTGAAAACAAACATTCTAAACTTGATCATATTTGCTTTGAACGGAATAAATATTTTAAGTTCGTACCAAAATTTTCCAGTTTGTTTTTTTTTTTTAAATAAAGTGTAAACTTGACTTTGAATTCTCATTATCATAAAATGTTCATCAATTTAATTTTGTTCATGGTGAGTAAAGTGAAACATTCTGAACATAGTTATAAGTGCATACTCTGAAGAAAATTTTATAAATAAACTTTGTTCCAAATTGTTCTCACGTGCCTTTTTTTTTTTCAATAAAGTGTAAACTTGGTATTGCATTATAACTCTAATGAAATGCTCATCAATTTAATTTTGTTCATAGTTGGTGAAGACAAACATTTTGAACATGATCATGTGCATACTTGGAACAAAATTTCATAAGTAAAAATCCCACCATAAGAGCTACCTAAAAGAAGAATACTTCATAGATCTCTACGTAGACCCTTTCATACATAACATCATAATAATGAAGTAATATAGTTCATTGTTCAACTTCAGCACATTGGATTTGATAAGTGAATACTTAAAAACAAAATTACAAAAGTCGGAAACACAAAGTCATGAAATTTCAGGCATATTATGATCCCTCGCCATTTTATTTGCAATCCTTGTCCTAAGCATGTTTATTCCAGGTGCATCATGCAATGTATCATCTGCAACCTCCAATTTTGTAGGTCCGCATGGATATTCCGGATCTCCATATATGGAAAAGTTTCTATCCATCGCATCTTGATCACGAATATAATTGTGGAGAGCACAACAAGCAATTACAACAAGTGCTTGCTTCCGAATTGTAAATGGAGGCATCTGTCTCAAAATGGTGAATCGATTCTTTAATGCCCCCAATGACCTCTCAATTACATTTCTCAATGAAGAGTGCTTTTGTTGAACAATTCTCTTGCTGTCCTTGGTTGTCCCCCATTCCCTCTATACTCGCTTAGATGATACGATCGCCTTTAAATGGATTTAAAAATCCTGGAAGTGCTGCATAACCTGAATCTACCACGTAATATTTCCCCGTAACATGCTTATCAATTTAATTTTGTTGTGATATTGAACCATAATATATAATCATAAAATTGTCTTCATAAACAAAGTAAATACCAGGTAGGGGTCGGGGGAAATTGCGAGTTGCGGATTTTCGAGTGCTGAAAGCACTCGACAATCGTTGCGAGATCATTCCCATCCAGCATACACGAAAGTAAATTTCATATCAAAAGAGCAAATACACAGCACATTCTGGGTTGTTCTCCCACTCCTACCTCTAAATGGAATCTGTTTTGAGATAAAAGAACGGTAGCATCTATATGGGTGCCATCCATAGCACTTACGCAGCCCCTGTTAATATATTAACAATCAATATCATATAAGATTATCAACTACATGTATTTGACGGTATAAAATTAATATAAAAATCATACCTTGAAATAGCGTTTATGACTAGGATCAATAAGAATTTCTTGTGGAATGACGTCAAAGGATGGTGGTTTGATTATCTCCTTTGAAAATTTGATCATTGCTTTCAACACTCTATTGAAATACTTGTTAATCGTTTCTCTTGAATGTTGGAATCTCACATAAATCTCTATTTGAGTTATTGTGAGTAACCACACTTAAAAATATCCCAACTTGTTCATCGATTTGAACAAATCGACTATCTTTCAACCAACCCCTTACCCTCATTAAGTCACATAAATTCAGAAAAACATGTCTCTCCATCCTAAATGCTTCATATATCCTATCTGAATGTCCATGAACAATCTCCCTTATCCATTCTCCTCCTGATAATTGACTGTCCCTAATAGGTTCTCTCGTATGGAGGGATGTCTCCATCGCAGCTAAGCAGAGCCACGCTACCAATATGTTAATGTCATCACCCAAGAATTGTTCAACTGGTTATACTTGCTCATTAGACACACTATTTGATCCCCCTTCCATAATACCTATACAATCACAAAAATGACCAAAACATCAATATAGATTTTCAAAACACATCCTAATAATAATTAATAACATAAGTCATAAAATCTCAATAAGATATTACAAGAGTCTCAACACTAATCATATTTGAATAAACTAAAGATTAATAGATAATATACGTCATACGAGTCTAATGAAACTCCATGCAATTCATAATATATTTCCAAATATCTACTAAAGAAATTGAAGAAGGCCAATCCTCCTTGCAGGTATGCATGTAATGAAAGCCTCCCTCCATTCACGATTGACGCATGCTCGTTCCACCGCTTTATTGTAAACATCTTGCTCTAGCTCGGGCATATTGTTTAGAAACGGACCGCATGATAGATACGGAGAAAGGGTCAACAGTGGTTGTGAAGTCCATGAGCTCGCAGAGCCATCACCAGATGGACTTGGTGACTTAACTTTTAGAAAATCTTGTATGGCTCTACAAGTTTCATCAAAACTGGATTGGTTGCTCTTTCTTCTCCGCTTACTATTTGGAGTTCTATTCAATTTGTGCTTCCCACGAGCTGAAGTTCCAATATCGTCTCGTTGTAAAAAGTCTGTCATCACTATGGTATCCAATGAAATCATTTGCATTGCTACCATCATAGTCATCACCTCCACCGCACCGACACCATCCGCACCGCCACCACTATTGTCACCCCGTACATTGTCATCATCATTGTCATCATCATCCGACAGATTGTCTTCTTGAGCACATCCTACGACATAATTCCCAGTAGCATATGTACCACCAAAAATAATACAAAGCTCAGGATACTGAGGAAGTCCATTCTTCCTGAATCTTGCCCACTCGACATTATCCTACAATTTTTACAATAATGACATTTCAGCAATATAATCATACATTTCATAATTGACATCTGTAATAATATCAAATTGACCACAAAGTTAAGAAATACCTTGATATGAGATTCCCATACACTTGGATCTTCGACAGTAACTCTTTTGTTGACATTATCCCAACCAAATCCAGACTGAGAAATGAGTTTGTGAAAACTGCCATACTGTTGTTTCAGTTTGTTTACCTTGTTCCTCAGTTGAACCATGGTAAATTGGAATCCTGTCTATCTACTGAGTTCAGATTGTACATTCCTCCACCCGACTTTGTTGAAAGTGGAAGAGGTGCGGTTTCCCTTTTTGACCTCATCCACCAATAAGCCGATAAGTATATTGGTTATAGACTCCGTCCACTTTGCATTGAATGAGTGTCTCTCGGATGCCATTGAATCTTCGACCGGTTGAGCATCACATGAGTTATGAATTAAATCATTAACATAAAACCGTAAGAACTACACGCCATATACAAAATTAGCATGGTAACCTATATGGATCCGTATACCCCATCCTATTTTGTGAATGGTCCAACTAAATTATAAGATCTCTAAGATTAAGAAAATGAAAAAAAAAAAAAAAAAAACCGAGAGGCCAACCTTAGCGTGTGGATGATTGTTTCCAAATTCAGCAAATTGCGATTTATGTGGCAGGGACTGGCAAATTTGGAACAGAGCAAGGGAAAAAGAGTATGTCTTCGTGGATTGGCACGGGCAAGGCGGAACTTTGGATGGATCCACCGAAGTTCTCAAAGCATCAGCGTTCACTTGAGAATGAATCAACCAATTGAGGATGTACCTTAAGTAAAGAAAAATTCAAGACAATAAGCAATAATGCAACAACGAAACAGCACCCTCCATTCTCTGCAAATCCATAACTTAAAGAGAAAAAATCGAAGCATTATAGTCATAAGATATCAAGGATCTCGCATAATGTATAATCCCCAACATTCCTACAAAAAAAAGTCGAACAACGTTGTTCTTATCGATTCACAAAGAATGTACTAAATGAACAAGTCGACAACGTTGTTCTTCTCACGTGCCTTTTTTTTTTTTTTTCTGTTCTTTTCTTTTCTTTCACTTTTATTTTTCTCCTCCCCTTTAGTCTACCCCTCTACACGTTCTCTTCTTCGGGCGTCATCTTCTTCCTTTTGTCTTTCTCCCCTTGAGTCGCAAGGGTTCATAGAGACACACAGAAAATACGAATATTCGACCAAACCCAAGAAATACGGGACAAAACGCAAATTGAGAACAACAGGAGATATTTGCCATAGAACAACAGGATCGCGGGACAAGAGGATCGTGGGACAAAGATCAACATAACAGCAACTCGTCATGGTGTCGAGGAACGCCAGAAAAGGCCAGATCTAACAACACCCATCAATACATCATATTCATGTATACGTTGGAATATTCCTCCTTGTTCTTAGTGAACCGCTAGTTTTGTCATTTCAAAAAACAAGTAAATGCATAGACTGCCAGAACCAATCAATTGATAAACATCCTTTGATAGACAAATGAAGAAACCAAGGAAAACCAATCAACACAAGCACAAAAGAAAGAGTATTTACCTCTGTATTGAGAGCCCAATGGTCAGTTCTTGGAAGACCCGGAAAGAGAATGAACCGGGATGAATATGCTACTGCTCATACATGGCAAAGCAGAGCAAGAGAAGTGTTTGGTCAGATTTGAAGAGAGCAACTAGTGACGGTTAATTGTATATTTATTCCATGAATGTATCTCTCGCGCTCTCTCTCAGTACGTGATGAACTAGCGGTGGACTATTTTGGTATTGTAGTGATGAACGGAGAGAAGAGTTCCGAAATTGAGATTTGAGAGCGAGATTTAATAATTATTTCTTGCCAGATTGAGAAAAATTATAAGTGCTTAAGTGCTTGGGGGAGAAACCGAAAGATCCAACCTTTGCCCGCCCAACCACCCTTCAACACGGCCGCGCAAACCCCACACACCGACTCACGGTCAAACCGAACTCGCTCGCCCCGAGTTACTCTCGTTGAAACCAGGCCATCTATTCTTTTTTCAAGCGAAACACGGGAAAATGATGAATTTTGGGGCTGATTCGGACGACCCAGAAGCAAAACAACCACAAGAAATTCAAGAATTCATCAAAGAGGGAGGATCAAATTTCAAATACTGTTGCAGAAGTTGATGAAAGATGGTGGTGGCAAGCCGAGCAGCAGCGACGCTCGCTGCCCTGCTCGCTCGAGCCGAGCCCGAGCAGCAGCGACGCTCGCTGCTCTGCTCGCTCGAGCCGAGCCCGAGCAGCAGCGAAGCTCACTGCTCTGCTCGCTCGCCCAGATCTCGAGCGAGCAGACGAGCTGCTGTCGCAGATCTGGTGAGCAACGCTCGCCCAGATCTGCGAGACTCGCTCGAGCAAGCGGCTTGCAGATCTGGGCAAGCGCTGCCTCGAGCGAGCCCTAACACTCGAGCTCTCGCCGAAGTGAAGACAATCAGTGAAGGAGGAGCAGTGACGACGTTTACTTGGTGAAGGAGCAGCGGCTGTCGAGACAGGCGCCGAAGAAGACGATGGAATTCTCTGCTCGCAGAAGGAGGCGCTCGTCGCAGGAGGAGACGCTCGTCACAGGTCGGAGGAGGAGAAGCTCGTCGCTCGTCGCAGGTCGCCGGAGGAGAAGCTCGTCGCTCGTCGCTCGTCGCTTGTCGCAAGTCGCAGGAGGAAGCTCGTCGTGGGGGGGAGAGGAGGCCCTGTTTGAGCACTATCTAAGAAATAAAAAAGGAACACAATTTTGTTCCTTTTTTGTTTTCGATTTGTGTTCCAAAAACAAAAAACACAAAATTTGTGTTTTCTTTGTTTTTTTTTTTTTTGTTCACGGGAACAAAAGAACAAAAAAAGAACAGAAACGCACCAAACGCGTTTGTTCCTTTTTGTTCCAAAAACAAAAAAACGAGAAAAAGTGTTTAAAAACAAAAAAAAAAAAAAAAAAAGAACACAACCAAACGCAGCCCAAGCGGTCAGCCAATAGTGAGGGCAAATAATAAGAAAAATTAATGTTTTTGATTTTTGGTCTAGAAATATAAAAGTAGAAAATTTTTTTTTTCCAATTTCTGTTTCAAATTTATTTTCAAACTAAAAATTTGTGCTAGAAATAAAAAAATGAAATCGGATCATCAAATGGATTTTTATTTCAAATCAATTCATGATAACAAAAAATAAATTTAATCATAAAGAATAGTTAACATGCATCCCCAAAAATTCCCAATTTAAAAAAAAATTGCAACCTTTAAGACAAGAACATTATTATTAATTTTTTTTTTTTTTAAAGGAGCAAAGATAGCTAGCCGCAATTGAAAAACAACAAAAGGCACAACGCACTATGACGATACACGACTCACTCGAGGGCCGCAGTGGGGAGCCTCTCGATTCTCGTCAAACGCGACGCGGGCCGTCCGATCAAGCCACATCGGCCGTCGGATGAAACCACAGGGGCGAGGGCGCTTTTCAAAATTCAAAAACCGGCCCCGTCCCGCTCCTCCCCCTCGCATTTCACACCCGAAAGCAAGCACAAACTCTCTCTCCCTCACTCGCTCTCTGCATTTCCCGTATCCGCCCGCGTCGAAAGAGAGAGAGAGAGAGAGAGACAGAGTAGAGAGAGAAAGTAGAGAGAGAAAGTGTCCGTGCAGCAGATCCGGAGAGGTTGAAGACGACGGAGAGCAGAGCAGCAACCATAGGTTCGTTCGATTCCCCCTCGCGCGTCCGCTTCAAGATGTCCGGCCGCCACGAGAAGGAGAAGGGCGTCAACGTCCAGGTCCTCCTCCGCTGCAGGTACGCCCCCCGGGGGCTTCCCGTCCCGAGATCCGGATTCCGTCGGAGCTCCGTTTTCGGTTCGATTTTAGGGCGCCGCTCTCGTTCGAGCAGTTCCCTTCGTTTTTCGACCGCGCTGAGCCCTCTTTTTTTTTTTTTTTTTTGGGCGTGCTCTGTGTTTTTAGGCCCTTCAGCGATGACGAGTTGCGGAACAATGCGCCCCAGGTGGTGACGTGCAATGAGTACCAGAGAGAGGTCGCCGTCTCGCAGAGCATCGCGGGCAAGCACATCGATCGGGTCTTCACCTTTGACAAGGTTCGTTCTTCCCTCGCTTTCGCTTTAGGTTTTCTCGGCTTTCCCCTGGCTAATCGAGCTCATTTTTTTTTTAGCCCGGCTCCTTAATTAGCTATTTCGTTGTGACATTGGGTCGGTCCGAGGTGGTCTTATGGATGTAGTAGTGTTAGTGCAACAAAGTATGAAGCTTCTGGTAGACCTCCCCTTCTAAGCTTGACAAGGTGTTTCCTTCGCAGTCGCTGTCATTAGATTTACAACTGTTTGTAATTTCTTAATTTGACTGTTTATCCGATCTAATTACGTGTTAAGAAGACTATAGTATTTGGTACGGAAAGGTCTTTTTCATGAGTGGATGATCATCGAATTTTTGAGTGAGTACTAACTATTAGCTATTTCCTGGTTGTTCATAAATGCGTGGAAGAAGTGGCATCATCCTTCGTCCTTTTCCTTTCAGAAACTGGGGTGTTTAAAAAAACAAATATTGGTTTAATTTCTGTTGACCCATTGCTGTGAAGATCACATTTAATGGACAATACATTAGATTTTGCTTTGTACAAATCGAAGTCTCAAGAAAATGGTGCTAGAGTTTCATCATTTTCTGCATTTTCTGAAAACTCGGCTTTTAGTTCATCTTTATCACGATCAATTAATAATTATCAGTTCAAGTATCTTTTCGTTCCCTGCTTGTGCGAAACAGGTATATCGGTAGGTAGTGTCTTTTACTTGATGTTCACATGCTTCATCTTGCTTCTTGCATGCAGGTTTTTGGTCCATCTGCACAGCAGAGAGATCTTTATGACCAAGCAGTAGTTCCAATTGTAAATGAAGTTCTTGAAGGCTTCAACTGTACCATTTTTGCATATGGCCAAACGGGTACTGGAAAGACATACACAATGGAGGGTGAATGCAAGAGAGCGAAGGTATTACACTTTTGTGTTTTCCTTATTATGAATTTTCTGCTTTCTGCAAAAATTGGAATCCTAATCTGTCTCTATGGTGAAACATGGCAGAGTGGTCCCAATGGAGAATTACCTCCAGAAGCAGGAGTCATACCTAGAGCAGTGAAGCAAATTTTTGATACTCTGGAGAGCCAAAATGCTGAATATAGTGTGAAGGTGACATTTATAGAGTTGTACAATGAAGAAATAACTGATCTTCTAGCACCTGAGGAACTTTCCAGAGTCGCTTGTGATGATAAGCAGAAAAAGCAGCTGCCTTTGATGGAGGATGGAAAAGGGGGTGTTCTTGTTAGAGGTATAGAGGAGGAAATTGTGACAAGTGCTACTGAGATCTTTACTTTGCTTGAAAGGGGATCCTCAAAGCGTCGTACTGCTGAAACATTGCTAAATAAACAATCAAGGTAAAAATAAGATTCTTTTCTCTGACTATGTTTTCTTGGTTCTTCAATTATGCAATAAAATGTTGATTTTGATTTTGATGTAGTCGGTCACACTCTTTGTTTTCCATCACAATACACATCAAAGAAGCAACACCAGAAGGAGAAGAGCTTATTAAATGTGGCAAACTGAACTTGGTTGATCTGGCTGGATCTGAAAACATATCCCGTTCTGGTGCTAGGGAGGTAATTGCTCCATACATTCTGCACATGATTTGACTGATGTGCAATATTTGTCATAAACTCATCTGTTAAAATATTGTGCATCATTTGACAGGGTCGTGCGAGAGAAGCTGGAGAAATTAACAAAAGTTTGCTTACGTTGGGAAGAGTCATTAATGCTCTTGTGGAGCATCTCGGTCATATTCCATATAGGTACAAAGTGATTCCAAAATAATATAAAATCTGACGTGTTACACTTGTTCCTGTCAAATGTGGCTGATTGAGATCACCTTTTCTCAGGGATAGCAAACTCACTAGGTTACTTCGGGATTCTCTTGGAGGAAGAACTAAGACCTGTATTATTGCAACAGTTTCACCCGCAGTCCACTGTTTGGAGGAGACCTTGAGTACCCTAGATTACGCGCACAGGGCAAAGAACATTAAAAATAAGCCTGAGGTCTGTTACTGTCACCCTTATTTCATGATTAGAAAATTTCTCTCTCTGGTCAATTTGTTTGTTCCTTTCATAGTCTACCTTTTGAGTTGCTTGGATGATTCATGCTGACCCTTTTCCCCTTTTTCGCTGTTGTTGAGTCAGCTTCTGGATGAAATCAACATAATTGCACCTAGATTATCTTCTCCTCATTTGTTTTTCTTTTTCAGATGAAGTTGACAATTTTAGCTGTTTTTCGTTCTGGTTTGTCTCCCTTTTAGTCTATAGACATGATATTCTAGCCTGCAATATTCATATTGTTTGAGCAAGTATGAGCTTCTATTGCACCAGTGTTCTTGATTTGTTGAATAAGGAGCACCTCACTTAGTTTTGAGGAGTTTGAACACTGTGAAGATGGTTTGCATGTGAATAGGCACAATAGCTTGAACTTGATGAATATTTAATTTGAATAGGATGCATATCCATTATTCTTGCTTGGCATTTTCAAACCTTTACCAAGAACTTCATTGAAACAACCATAAGAATAATTCATGTTTTTTTTTTTGACCGCCCTATTGTCAAAAGGAAATTATACACATTGTGATGCTTGACTTGAAGGTTCTGTTTCCAAGTTGCTAGTCATGCTTGCACTGAGGATGACCAATTTTTCTGTGTAGGTAAACCAAAAGATGATGAAAGCCACTCTTATTAAGGATCTCTATGGTGAAATTGATCGACTCAAGGCTGGTGAGAATCTTTCCCAGATCCATTCATGCTGGCATTTGTCCTGGGATGCAAGTTGTTGAAGCAAGTTGTTGATTACAGCAATAGCATATTGTGAGTTGAGTTAGTGTTGGTTGATGAGATGCTTATATCTTGTAGAGGTTTATGCTGCACGAGAGAAAAATGGTGTTTATATTCCTAAGGAGAGGTATTATCAGGAGGAGAGTGAAAGAAAGGTATTTTTTTTCTTCCTTATCTTGACATTTTCATGCTTGGATTTCAGAATATTTTGTTCAGTGATGCTATGCAAGCTAAATATCTATCCCTTTTTCATAGAATATTCATTTCAAGAGCACTGTTGTAATTTTCATGTTGGCTTGGTTCAGGCTATGGCTGACCAGATCGAACAAATGGGGGTTACTATAGAGAACCATCAAAAGGTTAGTAATTTCTTGATAATAGTTTGACCTCTCATCTTGTGTGATTTTATCCTCATTCACCATCTATTGTGACAGCAATTTGAGGAATTGCAAGAGAAATATGGTTCTCAGGTTCAACAATGTTTTGAATTGAGTAGCAAGCTCAATGCAACTGAGGTTAGTGATGTTTAAAAGTTATGGTTATGGATAGTGTTCGAACCTTGTGCTTGTATTCTCATTCAGCTGATCAAATATTGCAGAAAGATCTGGACCATACAAGTAAAGTGCTGGCTAACACCAAAGAGGAGCTTAAGAAATGTCAGTATTCTATAAAAGAGAGGGATTTCATAATTTCAGAACAAAGAAAAGCAGGTATGCTTCAATTTTTAAGTGGATCTTGTATTCAAAGAGCATTATCTTACTGATTTGATGATTTAACAGAAAATGCTCTGGCTCATCAAGCATGTGTTTTGAGAGCTGATTTGGAGAAATCTCTACAAGAAAATGCTCTATTATTTTCTAAAATTGGTAAGCACTCTTTAAATGGAATAGAGTTTTTTGAATTTGGAAGGCTACATATGTGTTGCATTGGACTGATGCTTCTGGACATGAACTTGTAGATAGAGAAGATAAACTCAATGCTGATAACAAATCTGTTGTAAACAACTTTCTAACTGAATTGGCAAGACAAGTTGCTTCACTTCGCACTGTGGTGGATGGATCACTTTCTCAGCAAAATGAGCACCTTGATCGTGTGGAGAAATTCTGCCATTCATTTGAACAGGCACATGAAAGGGTAGGGAATTTTTTTTTTTTTTTCAACTGCTTCATCTGTTTTATAGTCAGGTTCTATATGTGGGCAAGGCTAGTAATGACTCTCAGGCTTCTTTTTGTTAAAAGTGCTTTGTTTCTCACAAGAGTACTTTTTTCAGGCGGTTTTGAATATGAAGAATAAAGTTACAGCTTCAAGGGCTATGTACATCTCTCACATTGAGGCGCTACAAAATGTTGTACGTTTACACAAGGCTAGCTGTAATGCAGGATTGGACAATATCTTATCCTTGGCTTCTTCCAGTGTGCAATCTACAGAAGAGGTTTGCAGTGAAGTTTGAATGTCCCCACCCTATTTTGGTTTTATGCTGTCTATAATTCTACCAGTACTTCATCAAGCTTGTGGATCTTTCAATGTGCTGCAATGTACTAAACTGTTTCTCATGCTTGTAGCAGTTTCTGACATCAAAAGATGTAGAAGCAAAAGCTCTATTTGATGATCTCCAAAGCACTCTCTCAACACATGCAGGAGAAATGGCACACTTTACCAGGGAACTGCGGCAGGTGTGTGCCTTTAGATTTGTCTGCTCTGTTTCTGCTTTGGTGTATTAAATGGAAACTGTGCATTCCCCTTAACTTATCTAATTGAGGTGGTCCATTGAATCCTGCCCCTTTGTGTTTAATTCATCAGAGATTTAATGTCAGCATCGAGCACACCAAGGACATTTCTGAGTACACTAGCGGATTTCTTGGGAATCTTGTTGAAGAGTCTAAAAACCTTGAGGGCCATGCAAAACATATTGAGGAAATTCAAATGAAAAGTATTGCTGAGTTTCAGAAGGCTTATGAAGTAAGGGAACTGCTACGCCTGTGAATGATAAGGCACTATTGAATTAATCATTGACTGAATTGTCCAATCATTATTATGCAGGTACAGTCAAAATCTGAAGAAGAAAAGCTTCTAGCAGATATGACAAATCTAGTTTGTAATCACTTGCGTCGTCAGAAAGAAATGGTTTGTCTTAGGAATTGCTTTTTATCTGAATAAATTACTTCTCTGATGCTCCCAATCAAGGTGGATTGATAGTTAAAAATTGTAGGTGGATACAAGGCTTGTTAGCCTAAGGGAAACTGCTGCTCAGAACAAGACATTTTTGGATGGGCATGTTTCTTCACTGGAGGGTATTACTACAGATGCCAAAAGAAAGTGGCAGGAATTTTCTTCTCAAGCAGAAAATGATGCTAAGGATACTGCTGATTATTCTGCTGCCAAACATTGCCGTATGGAGTTACTTTTACAGCAATGGTAATGTGCTTGCTATGCATATACCCTCTTAACATCAGTACCTTATTCAGTCTTTGACTTTATTTCAATATGGTTAGTGTAAGCACTGCAGAATCAGCTTCCAAACATTGGGATGGCACACGTGAGGCCATATGCAAGATGGGTAATAATCATGTTTCCTCGATGAGTTCACTCATAAGGTTAGTTTAGGTGCTTGTTAGCTCCTTGTTTTGTGAAGAGCTTTTATGTGTCTCCGTTGTAACCAGTCTAAGACATTTGTAAAATTGCCTTGGCAGGGATGTTTCTGATAGTAACGAGCAACATGATGTAGAGATTGGTGTTGCGAGGGATACAGCTCAGCAAGATGTGGTCAAATGTAGTGAAGATTTCATTAAGCATGTTGATGGTGAGTATAAGTTTGCTATATATTAGTAATCTGGGACACAGAGTCTTCCCTTTTTATCTGTTTGTTAAATTTCTCATTTGCCACCAATCTTGAAATTACAACTGCATTTGTGATTTGATTCTCTTACGTGTCTGAATTAAAATTTTGAAATCACCAAAAGCTGGTAATTGCTGCAAACATAAGTTAATAGAATTGCTCTAGAAATTTCTCTTTAGTTGATTGAATTTTGTTTCTAATGACATTGATTTAACCCTCAAGTTTATGTAAAATGTGGATTGCTGTGGCATGGTTGCACGTTTGGGGACTGATGACTGAATGCAATCCATCCAAAAGTGCAGTTATGGCTACAATTATTACAGTTATATATAAACGTTTTTGTTATGATTATCACAGGAGTGTCAGAGCAGGAGCGAGAATCTATATCAGGTATTCTAGAAACGGTCCAAGCACACATACAGTTGTTGGAAAGTTTCCATGAGGACCACTCTAGCAAAGCTTCAAGTGTCAGGGACAAGGCAGAAGAAACTTTTCAACATAGCTATATGGTAATATTGCCTCTCTATCCCTGATATGACTGTCAGTTCGCCATCACATTCTGTGATAACACGAACACTTTTGCTTAAGGTACGGTACATAAATTGGTTACTATACCTGAAGTTGTTCTCAAACATGGGGTCTAATTGGTAATGTATCGTATTCCATGGCCAGACAATTTATTCATTATGGTTATGCAAGTTTAAGTTTTCCTCATGGGAAACACCTGGCAAATCCAGTCACCGTTTAGCAAGTTTTTGCACCTGCAAAAATCAGGTTTGATACAATAATGACACATCAAGTTTAATTCTGAAAATAAAGTAGTGGTTTGAGTGTGTTGACCTAGTACATATTATGAGAGCTCTTATTTGTCGTGGTCACACTTTTGCATTTTAATTGGTAAATTTTATTGTTAATACAAGCCTGCACTCCAATTCATTTCTTGGTTTGGCAATCAAGCCTTGTAAGAAGCTTAGTTCCCCAACCTGGACTGCATATGATGGATGATGATTCAATTTATGCATTTCATATACAGGACTATGAGCCAAGTGGGACGACGCCAATTAAATGTGATCCAGAAGTTCCAACAAAAGGAACTATTGAGTCTCTTCGGGCCATGCCGATGGAATCTCTTGTTGAAGAGTTTCGTGAAAACAATTCATATGAATCATTTGATGGCAAAGACTTGAAGCCATCTCTAATACCACGCTCACCCTTGACACAGATCAATTGAACGTCTCATCTCATTTTTACGGAAGGTAGTTGGCAGCCATATGAGGATCTGTACTGTTGGTGTACATTAAATATCCGTCACTCGAGGATTGTAAGGATGCGAGATAGGTCACTGGAGAAGAATGTTAATGCAGCGGGGCTATGAATAATTACATTATAAGGATATAGAATCTTGTCTCTTCATGAAGTAATCTGGCAGTTTCAAGTGTAGGCTTCTCGCTTATGCTTAAACAATTTATATGTAAAGCTCCTCTAGAGTCGTATATTCCTTCTCTGTAATGTAACATTTTTTTGGTTAGTGAAACTGGAGGTGCATAAAAACTGTCGTGAGTTGCTTCAACTCAATTAATGTCACTTAAATGAATTTCTCCACCAGTGGAAGAAGTATGGGAATATGGTTTCATGTTGGAAACCAGAAGTGAATTTTGTTTTGGGGCCTGATAGATTGTCTTATAATTAGATAACACTTTTCTCTGACTTGGAGTTAAGTACTTAACATCATTGTAATATGTCCATGAGTTTTAAGTTATTTCTTTATGTTCTCACATGATAGAGTTGATGCCAGACTTCATAAAAGTATCCTCATTTCGTTCTGTCTCTACCCTACTAGAAATCTGGAGAGCATGAAGAAGCATTTTAGCTTAATTTGCATCCCAATTATGCCAGTGATCAAGACACTGATTTCTGTTCAGTTGCTTTGAGTCTTAAGAAACAGACAGGTAACAAAAGACCACGTTCTTAGAAATTCTTTCATAACATCTCAACTGTAACCTTAACATTTCTGTGACATGATAATCAAACAGCCAAGTGGAAACCGTGATTGTCATCTTTTGTAGTAGCATGTTTTGACTTGGTTCACTACTTAAATTAATCGCTTAGCTTCTTTGACCTCCTCAACGATACTATATTTGTATCCTCTTCAGTAGAAGAATGCACTTTCAACCTTATTCAAAATTTCTAAAAACCACTTTCTGCAGCACAGATAATGATGAGACTGTATTTTTGATGAAACATATTAGGATTGGTCAACTCAATGACTTCTATAGACACCTCAAATTTGAATATAAAGATGTCTTGAGAAGATTTTTAGGTTTCGTTAAGTACCATGTAGACAAACTACCAGTCCAAACAGAAATTAACCATCGATGCCAACAATCCTTACTAATAATATCTTTTCACTCACTGACTCTAATAGAGTGAGTGAAAACCGAGAGCTTGCAAAGATTCTTTCGTGCAATTGTAGAGAATGGGGTAATTAATATTACAAAATATCATGCGACGATCCTTATATTGTCAGAAACTAACGTAGAAAAAAAGCTCGAGAGGTCTGGAGAAACCTGCCTCTTGATAAGGTGATATACTTGCCTATTGATGCCTAGGCAAGCGGTATCTGGGTCCTGTGGAGAGATGGTTCGATTGCCATAAACCTCCTTGCTCAAACCGAACACAAATTCCACTCGAGGGTTCAAATACGCGTTGATAAAACCTGTTTTAGATAGCTGGGGGAAAATGGGTGGTATGGGATAGCTGGTGCTTTCAAGGATCATATGAAATATTGCTTGGTATTAATATGAGCTTCATCAGATCAAAATTTTCTTTGGTCCATGCTCCAAAACTACAGAGCCATCAGTGCTTGGTGCAACCACAAGCGGCGAGTCCGCTTTGCTTGAAGCGACTCTTTTTCCACTTTACTAGCATCTGCCCGGATCACCTTCCTATTTTGCTGAACTTGAAACCTGGTGCTACCAAGTCTTTGCCCTGGACTGTTCTGTTTTGAACCTATGAGACTTTATAAGAGTGGTGGGAATTCGAAGAGCCATGAAGACTAACCGGAAGAATGTCCCGATAAATCTTGAGGGAACCTAGAGAAAAATATCAATTTATCTTGGAGCAGGAAGTTCTGTGGGACATGAAATCCAAGACCGATGGGTCATGGATGGTGACGATAATACGAACTACTACCATCATTTTATGGATAACAACCGGAACACGAAGCTTGGAGAATTTGAGACTACCCCCACAGTTTCGAGAGGAGGAGATGAAGAAGTACATAGAAGTACTCAGCTAAATGCTACCATACTTTTCAGGCGCTCGACATGTGAATAGCTGCAACAAGCACTGAAAATAACAGCAATTGGGTGCAAAAATATCCCAGTTAGCTGAGAGCAACTGTCTCTAAGAATGCGTTTTGAATCTTAATTGTCTCCAGGAAGTTTCTGACAATGAAATGAATTAAGGATTATGGGGCCTTAAGCCTCTTAAGAACCCCAGAATGCTGTCTTTTAAAAAACAATGGAATGTGGCTGTAAATCCGGTCTGATAGGCTAGGGAGATATTTGTTTGCATAAGCCTCCTTAGCGATTCCCTCTTCGTTCTAATCCCTAAAGGCAGGAGCGTGAAATTCTTACACCAGCTTAGCCCTATAGGCTTGTGCATTCACCCTTTTTCTAATTAAGTTCCTGCACTTTCAATTTTTCTACCAAAGTCCTTTTACTTACACAAATTGGTCCCTCCGGACGCTACATTTGACCAAATTTAACTGACGTGGTAGTTTGTAATGCCTAAGTGCGAAGTAGACAACATTTTGCTGACATGGACACTACCGTTAGAAAATAAACAACAGAAAAAAGTTGCTCTTCCACCCCCACATAGACTCTGTTTTTCAGCATGCTTGCAAAATATTATGCGTGTTGCAATCTAATGTCGTTCAATAGCCTCGTCAGCTTAATTTGGCCAAGATGGCAATAGAAGGATTTGATTGGACAATTTGTGCAAGCGCAAGGACTTGATTAAAGTAGTAAGAAGTATAGAGTTTTGATGAGAAAATGTGTTAAAGTTAAGGGTTGCAAAGTAAAATTTCTAAATAAAATTAGCACAGAACATTTTGTTAGGAGACTCAGAACACTCTGGGGATGGTTTGATCAGGCTTCAGCCAGTTTTAGTCCGAAATGCCTGATGCGGTCATCCTCACCATAGGAATTTTGCATTGCATGAAGAATAATAAAGAGCGCAAGGTGTTCTTCCTAATAGAAGTATATTTAGAAAAAAAAAAATTACGGCACATTCAGATATGATTTTCAAGTAAGGGTCCTTGGACTGTTTGGTTTTCCTCGATTCAGTTTGATCTCACCTTGAATTGTATTGGTATTTTAATGCTTTCATCATTTAAAGATGGAAATATACTCGGAGACTTCTAACCATTGCAGCAAAACAAGGAGACCCCTTCTGCCTTTTCAGACTGTGCACGAAAGCTTGGAGATTCCGACCTTATGGCTAAGAAATAAGAGTGATCCGTCATGGGTTACGGACCAAATCTAGTGAAGGAAGCTTCCTAGCCATGAGTGCAGATTGAGGACACTTCCCTATGACATCTTGGGAAGCAGGACATGAAATAGATGAACTCGGGCGATACGTACTCTGCTTAGTGTCTATCCTTTGGGGAAGGAAACAGGTTCACTGGTCAGCGAAGAGGGACGACGACAGTGGGGAAGTCGGGAAATTGACGAGGGCTGCTTCCTAGGAAACTATGTAAAGTCCTAGTGCAGATTTTTATAATGTTTGCTAAAAATATGTGCATACATTAATTCAGATTAGAGTAGCGACGGCAGATGTTCAACGCACTTCTCAAAAGCCACACTGTCCAAAGGCTTGACCCGCTTCTTGATTTCATCCACTGTTGTTATTCAGATCTGGCTTTTTGCTATTTTTATTGAGAAATGGTTTTTTTATAAATTTATTGAGAAATGTTAACCGAGTGCAAAAAACACGTTCCTTTTATTTTTTGCGGAGGAGAGCGGGTATCCACTCTTTATCTCAGGGATTCAACCAAGGAAGAATCACTTTCTACCATTACAAAGGTCAAAAACAACATCATCTGCTCAGCCCCAAAAGGGAAAAAGCAAAAACATGCCCAAATGAATTCTTCTCGGTCGAAACAATGAAAGGAGTCAACTAGTCATCCATACAAGCACGCTGCAATGTAAAAACAAATGCTCTGCAACAGTAAGGACTAAGTAACCACCTAAAGTTTACTTGATCTTCTTCTTAGGCCTCAGCTGCAAGACAAAAAGTTTTGATCACTTTCATGGTAGAATGTGAAATTCAATAATGGAAAGAAAGCATACGTGACAAGAAACAAGGAAATATTATGTTAGGCCCAATGGGAAGAGAGAAGAAAAGACCGAAATTCCTTTAGAGAAATAAGCTAACCTGATTGCTGTGACCACATTTCTTCTTGCGGCAGTTGACAGCTCTTGGATGCAGGCGGGCATAACATCTGGTGATTTATAAGATGTAAATGTTGCAGCAAATAAATCAGACATAGCAGCAGACGGCATTACATAAAAAGGGTACAGATGTACAGAAATTAACGCAAGACATTTTAACATCACATACAGAAGACAGATAAAGCAGCTATCACCTTGAGGCATCCATGGGATTGCAATTACCCTCAAATTGATGGTGAAGGACAAGTATGGGAATAGTATTTAACACGGTTAACTAAATAAAATGAGCATACACATAATCATGTGGGCTTCGCAGGAATTGACATTAATGTCCTAAACTTGCAGATACAAGGCCTAACAACAGGCAGCAAAGAAAGGATGGGATATTTCAGCATTTTGTCACATGTCCATCCAACCAAAATCCAGAGCGCAGAGGTCAAATTTGACACAAAAGTTTTTATGACTATCAGTGAATATGAATACCCTCAACGACAAATAAAATTGCCGAATGCTGTTAGCTACACAGTAGCAAACTCCCCAAACCTCAGATGGATATGTCTACTATGAAGCCCACACGAATGAGATTTCCCATTTCTATCTAAGCTGTCCATCTTGATCTTCCTCATCTCTAATACGTCCTCTAGATTTAAAAACAGGCCTAGGACAGGTTTCTCTTTTAAAAAATGTGTTTCCATGATAAAATAGATGTATCATTTCATGACATGAGTTATTTTGAAGAAACAAAAAGACAAGACTTCATTAACGATGAAACTACAAATCTACCATCAATGAAAATCAACTGAATATAGTCAAAGCCCAGCTGACAAAGATCAAATGGAAATCGCTTTTGGGAACTAGGATGCCCTCCATTGCACTTAAACAGCAAGTGAGGGTTCAACTGATAGTCCCATATAAAGTGGCAGAAAATTCGAAACTGACAGCAGCAAAGAAGCACCAAATGTCACAACAAATCCAAGATTTGATGACGATCGGATGATCAAACTTTAGAATGCAGAATAGGAGAAGGAAGGAAGTTGTAAAAGCAGTTCTGTGGAAAAGATCTAGCAGATACAATAGTGGAATGAATTTTGATTAAAATAATAGTAAATAGACCATAGTAGAAGAAAAAAGGCATGTAAGAAGTTCGGTAAGCAGAATTGTCGACGGAGATGAACAACAACCGGCCAGTTAACTTCTCAGCTATTGGATCTGGCTACAGCCACTATGGCAAATTCAAGATGAAGGGCACTGATTAAATCAATCACACGCCCTCACCTTGGTACATGTAGCCTCAGATCTCAGATAAATCAAAGCAATAGCATTTCAAAGGAACCAAACCCTTTCTTTAATGGAAACTTCAGAATAAGGCAAAATAATTGAGAGAGAAAAAGGAATAGAAGAAGGTCTAAAAGCAGTTGCGTGGAAAAGCTCTAGCAGATACGGCAGTAGAGAGTTTGATAGAACATGTCCTGATGACTAACAAGAAATCTAGTCTAACAACATCATACAGGCCAAACAATATCCACCATTAAGATTTAAAAAAAATAAAAATAGAACAGCCAACCGACTCAATGATAAACCATACAGAGGACTAACAATTAAAATTGTCGACCAGAAAGAGAAAAAACTCACCCCCGGAGAAAACCAGACAAGAAAGCACTAAAGATCGACAATTGTTATTGGAAACTAGCATAACCTTTTCTGCACTAGTTCCAGCTTAGACGCTGAGTATAGTCCCCTCGTCATGCTCAAAGCTCATTATCCAATACATCAGCTCAACTCTATTTCAACATTTCTAGCGTTTCAGTGATTCAATTCCACTACGAACAACCTCAGATAATATCGGGCACCAGAAAGCAAAAGAGCGAACAACTCACTTGCGGCAGATCATCTTGTCCTGATTGTACTTGCGAGCCAAAGCCATCAGAGAAGGCTCGATGATCCCTCCGCGGAGCCTCAGGACGAGATGGAGCGTGGACTCTGAATCAAGAACAACAAGCATAAACATATTAGCGCCTCCATCTCAGAGGCACGCCGATTCGCTTCGTACGAAGCCGAGCAAAGGAAAACGAAGCAGAGCACACCTTTCTGGATGTTGTAGTCCGCCAGAGTCCGGCCATCCTCGAGCTGCTTCCCGGCGAAGATCAGCCGCTGCTGGTCCGGCGGGATTCCTGCACAACGGACGTCGAAAAACAAACAAAAAAGAAAACGCATCAAGACGCGGAACCAAGCCGATCAGAGGCGAAAGGAAGCGGACGCTCCGGTGGAGGGCGGCGACGGACCTTCCTTGTCTTGGATCTTGGCCTTGACGTTGTCGATGGTGTCGCTGCTCTCGACCTCGAGGGTGATGGTCTTGCCGGTTAGGGTTTTCACGAAGATCTGCATCTTCGCTCTCTCTCGATTCTCTCTCTCTCTCTCTGTGTGCGCGTCTCGGCGGTGCGACGAGGGGGAGAGGGACAGAGGGAAGAGAACTCTGAGGATTTTATAGGGCTTCTGCTCATCTAGGGTTTTGACTCTCGAGTCCCTCCCTCCTTGACCCCACATTTTCTTTTGGGCTTGTTGGGCCGAGCGGGCCCCATATTGCAATTTCTCTATTCTTGCGTATTTTCACTTTTGGCTCCGAAAAAATGATTTTTCATTTTCGCCCCTTGACTATCAGATTTCATCGGATCGGCACCCGCGCATTCCCTTCGGGCAGTTGTAAAAGCATCGAATTTTTTAAGTATGTCACAAAACATCAACTTAAGATTTTTTGTTATATGAAAATTAATTTAAAATAAATATATCATAAACATATTAATTCAACATTTTCTATAATACGAAAATTAGTTTGAGATACATACAAGAAATTTTAGTATTCTCAGTTGGGAATATTTTATGATATACAAAAAATGTTCGTTTTGTTAATAATGAATGATTTGAAAAATATATTTTTAAAAATAATTACTTATATCATTTGGAAAAATTAATCAACGAAAATATTTTTGTCATTTATAATAATCTATATCTGACTATATTTATTAAAAAAATGAAAAAAAATTTCCATTCATTCTTTTTTTAAGATAATATAAGCAATCTTCCAAATCACTCATTTTCTGGTGAAACTAATCCATCCTAAGTGAAAAAAAAAAAAAAACCTGCAACATCACTAAGAGCAATCACCATAAGACCTGCCGTTGAGAATGAATGAAAATATACGCGTTGGCCGAATCCAAATAACCGATCATATGAATCAAAGAAAGGTCAGTGAACCCAAGCTGTGTCTGCTATACGAAAGGAGGATAAATAAGGCGCCCTATCTATCGCACCAACATAACAACAGGACAGATTTTATTCGTATCCAATCGGGACTTCCCAATTTCGGTAGTTACAGGCAAGAATGGAAAAGCCACTAGCTCGGCCCCGGCGGGCACCTAGGAAGTCAATTCCAGTAGCGCAAGGCTAGATTGACATGAACTTTGGAGCCACAATCTCGAGAAGTCCCTTCGGATTGTCCACATGAACCCAGTGGCCAGAATTAGGAAGAACATGAACCGAAACCTTCCCTTCGGATTGGTCCCTTCCCAAACTAGGAAGTCTTTCGAGCCATTGTATCACGTCCGGGTCCCATCGGTCGCTCTTCTCTGCACGTACAATTGCTATTTCCGTGGCTTTCGGCGGTTCCTCCAACAAAGACCAATAGGATGTCTCCCTGTACGAATTGAACATCTGAATGGCGCCCTCCAGATTAAAAGCCCACGTTTCATGATCTCCAGATTTCTTGAGGTTGCTGCCTATCCACTCTGCTAAGGACTTTGAGAAACCGAGTTCTAGCACGTGGTTCACCAGCCACCTGAGAACAAGAACATCAAACATAAAGTTCTTAGACAACCTTACATAGTGTGTCAGACTCTGCATCTTCAGATGCACACTGTGATAAGAGAAATCATGCGTGATGATTGGGATTATACCCGAACAGAAGTTATAATGATTCAGACAAATTGAGACAGACTATCAACTTAGAGTCCCGATGAGAAGCGTTCAGATATGTCTCTTCTTCAAATGGAGCAGCCCTTTGGGGTTAAATTCTGCAATATACTGCTTACACGCCTAATACCGGACTATCCAACATAAATGACATTAAGGAAGATGCACATGTCCCTTCTCAAGATGTTGTGCACTTAGAAAACGCCTTTCTAAGGGGTGTTGAAGTACTCAGAACAACTTTCTAAACACTTCCTGCTGCGGAATGTCTTCATTTGCATTATTAATTTGCATGACTAACAAAGAGAGAAAAATGTTGAGACATGAAAGCTGTGGCTATAACATGCTAACAAAGGACGAAGGATAATCCTACTTTCTTGATGGGATTGTTGAAGGTAAACTCTGCAATGTTTCCAAAACTTTTTCTACTTCTCCGTCACTATTATCCGGCTTTACTTCTCCCGGGACAGAATCCAGCACCCCCAGCTGCTCTGCATCAGGAAATAGAAATAACTAAAGAGCTTTCCCAGCACATTAGCTGCCATAACATGCAGAGATGCGTATATCATAATTAGGATCGCTCAAACAAAAATTTCCAGTGGCATTTACATCACATAATAACCTGATTGGAAAAAGTTAATTACCAATATGGCTTGAATTTCAATAGTGCATCATGCTCATAACATAGGACAGCATGGCCAGCATAACAAATCATGCAAGAGCAGAAAACAGAAAAGGAACAAAATAAAATGCCACAGGCCTGTCCACTATATTAATTTCACTCCCAGGTGCTAAACAGACAATTTAAAAGCTTAGGCTAATTGGCAACGAATATACCATGCATATCAAGCATATCTCTTAACACTTTTCACTGGGTAAAAACTATACGTTACACATGAAGCACAGGATGTGGATGCGACAACGTCAAATAGAGCATCAGAGACACCTAAAACAAGAAGATTATACCAGGGAAACTTGCATGAGGGAGTGCTAGGATTTAAATTCTTGCAGCAGCTCAAGACAAACAAATTCTCCCATCAACTTAAGTATCAGAAAACTGAAGCCTAGCTTATCAAGCATATCTTTTCATGCCAGACATCCTGTAAAGCATCATATATACTTTCTCTCATATTCAATTGCTAGAACCGCTTTGAAAATGAAACACATACAAGCACTACCACCTTGGCACCGTTTCAAAGAAAAAAAGTCTCAAACTCTGTAACCCTACCCAACAGCATGACTGAAAGAATAAGACCCTGGGGAAGATTCACCTCATTTGTGGCCATGGAGCCGATGGTACATGCTTTGGGGGTGATGAAACATATTCTATCCATAATGTTAAGCAAACAATAGTGCATTCCATATTGCACAAAATTTTGTAGAATGGAGCTAAACCATGCTTTGACTTCTACAATGAGGTAAGCAATTCCTAGACAAAACCCATGGAATGGCACGCTTGGAAGCAAGCATCGGATTAATGGAAGAATCTCCACTGCTATCCACCATCAAGTGCATAGGGACATCATGTATTCTGCTCAGTTACAAATGGAAGTCAAGGATTCCAGCTTAAGAAACATATCACCAGAGTTTGGACACATCAAAGACAAATATGAGCAAGACCAGGAAAGGATTGACAAAGCCTTGTGTCAAAGCTAAGTTTATTACCATATCAAGAAATGGCAAGTGCTCTAAAACAATGAACTTCAGCAGGAATTTAATTCATTGACTTGTCAAGTTGCACTTTTGGACCCTCATTACTCAAAATACCATTTTTGCTTCTTTAAATATAATGGGTTTCCTGCCCTCAGTGAATCACATCTTACAGCAATTAAGCATAATCTGCAGAAAATGACTGGCAATATGATCTATTAAAGAAATTCTAAGAGACTAAACCAACCAGCAATCAATCACGCCCAATAAATTATCGCTCGCTAAGGGCAAATTACTGAGCTGCCGCGCTAGACAATCACGACATTTCGAGAAACGACGAGGAAACACGCCTACCAGTCTGGGACACGCGGCGGATTCACCGTAGTCCCCGCGAGCACAGCTCTGCGCGAACTGCAAGGCCACCTTGCCGCCCATGGAGTGGCCGATCACGGCGTCCGGCCAAGCCCAGCCTCGAGACTTCACCAGATCGGCCAGATCCTTGGCGGCGCTGAACATGTCGTGAGGCGGGCCGAAGCCCCCCAGCTCGGCCGATCTCCCGTGGTTCCTCAAATCCACCAGAACCATCCTCCAATCTGCAAGCACCCCCCCAAGAGCATTGGAAAAAAAAAAGAAGAAGAAGAAGAAAAGAAAGACTCCAGTCCTCCACGAAACATTCACAGAAGGGGAGAGAGAAAGGGTACCGGAGGGAGGGGAGGCGGCGGAGAGAGTGGAGGCCAAGGAGCGAGAGAAAGACCTCCAGTTCCTGCCGGAGCCCAGGAGGCCGTGGAGCACGAAAGCCGTCGGGGCGGCGGGACCGTCGCCGGAGAGAGGAGGGGGTACCTCTTCGTAAGCTAGGGTTTGCAGGGATCGGGCGGAGGAGGAGGAGGAGCTGGTTAGCAGGGAACGGTCGCGACTCGGTGAGTCGAGGAACCGAGTCAGGAGGCGGAGGGGCCGTTTGTTTCCGAGACTTCTGGCCATGGATGGTGATCCCCCTCCTTCGTGCTCGAGTCCGGAGGCTTCAGGCTTGATTAGAGCTGTTGTATATTTATGAATTGTAATTTAATTAAAGGGAAAGAAGATTACCAAGCTAGGCTGCTGAGAAAAAAATTCAACAAATTCAAAGATACCACCTCAGCAGGTGACGTGGCGTATGTTTCTTTTTACTCACATCCACTTGCAAATTGACAAATGTCCATAATGCCATATCATTAGTTGATGTGGAGTCAACAAAAAAAATTTCAAAATCTCGATTCTCTCCCTTTCTCATTCATTCCTTTGCTCATGCATGATTAGCTAAACGAGCCACGGTCATCGGTTTTAAGGATGAGCTCACCTTGCGAGTCATTGACAAGCAAGGCTCATGGCGGTCAAAGAGGCCAAATTTGTACAAGCAATGATGGGACCGAAATGTTTCCATACATGTTGTGGGAAGTTTGCAGAAGAAGTAGAGAAGCTTCTCTATTTGATTTTTCGAGAGGTGCCAAGGTTAGGATGAAGCAAAGAATTTGTTTGAAAACCTCGTGTGATATTTGGAAATTGACAAAACCATTTATCTATAACCATTTATCTATATCAAATGTTAGATAAATTAGTCTTATCTCAGGTTACACAAATGCAAGGACTCCATCACCGATAGATCATGAAGTATGGAGTGAAGGACTAAATAAGAGTAGAAGAACCTTAATGGAGTCGAACAAGTCAAAGAATGGGAAGTTCATTAAGATTTGGAGGCGCCATGACTAGATAAATAGCTGATGTGGTCGTAATCATACTTATGAAGATAAAGTGGAAGTATGTAAGCCAACTATTGGTAGTAAGCCTTGTTAGACCGACACGTCCCTGATAAAAGTGGTTTGCTATATCACTTGAGCAATTCGGTTTATTAAGGGTGATTGTAATTTCTTTTGAGAAGTGTATTATTAGAAAAAACTTCATTATTTATTTTGAAGTTGACAAAACGTTTTTATCATTCTAGTTTGAAGGCTTACAGACTCTATCGTCAAAGTTTCAAGACCTCCAGACTCTATCGTCAAAGTCTGAAGACCTCTAGTCTCAAGATTTAAAGTCTACTCTCACTGATAGTTTCCAGACCGACGAAGAAAAGATTTATCCGATGAAGAAGACTTGTCAAGATGTGAGTATAAAGTATTTGGTTAGTATGGTTGAAGAAGATCTCACGGTTGGAGATAGCATTTCGTGATCAGTTATTCTTATTGAAATCAATTCGGATAATTAGATTTGTTGATTGGCAAGTATACTTGGATGGTTCTATTTATGGAAATCTAGATAATAATTGTATGGGTGAGCAGGATTGGTGGGCTATCATAACATTCATTAAATAACTCGAGATCTCCCTAATTGATTCTATTCAACGGGTAGATTGGAAGAACTCATTTGGAAGGTGCCAACAGTTTAAAAGGCATAGATGAGTATATAAGGAAGACGCTCAAGTTATTCGAGTGTGTGCGTGAAAGAAAAATTCCAAAGTCTGAAGCTCATAGTTCTTTGTTGTTTCAATTGTTGAGCTTAATTGTACTCAAAAGAGAGATTAAATACTTGTAAGACATTGAGGAAGTGTAGCAGAGTTTCTACATTGTGGAATTAAGGACGTGAGATTATAAAATCTCTTTTGGTTCTTAGTGGTATCTAGCCAGTGGGCTGTCAGTGTAAGAGAGTAGACGTAGGCTTGGTCTAAGCCGAACCACTATAAATCTTGCATTTCAATTCTCTTTTCCTAATCTCTTTACGTTAATTCGTAGCTTTATATAACTGTTTACAGTCTATTATTCTCAGAAGACGAATTAGTTTGTTAAGTTTTGGGAAAACCTCTTTGATCACCTATTTACCCCCTTTAGATGCTCTTACTAGCCCTATCAATTGGTATCAGAGCCTGTGTGCTCATTTAATTAAAGTGTTTTTACTTATGAGTCAAAGATCTATAACTAGTATGTTGACTCCAGGTTTGGTTGAAAGCCAAAGTAACACCAAACGATCTTACTTCGATGGAAAGGAATACAACATATGGAAAAACAAGATGAAGGCATTCCTAAGATCGAAAGATCCTCTGGAATGGGATGTGGTAGAAAAATGAATCATTCCTAAAGCTACATTAGTTTTAGAAAGAGGAAAAGAAGTTGCAGACGCTTGCGAGATGACTCAAGAAGAAATAACCAAGAGACAAGCTCTTGATGCTAAATCAATTTACTCCTTATATTGTGTGTTATCTCCTACTGAGTATAACATAATATCTTTTTGTGAAACGAGTAAAGAAGTTTGGGATAGGCTGCACATTACCTATGAAGGAATTGATCGAGTGAAAGAAATAAGGATCAATATTCTCTACTCGGACGGTATGAAGCCTTCAAGATGAAGTCAGAAGAATCTATCACTGCCATGTTTATTACAGAAGTTGTAAATGGTTTAGAGTATCAATGACAGCCAATCTCAGGATCAATGAAGTTCAATAAATTGTTGCGTGGACTCTCCAAAGACTGGAATCACGTGAAGACTTCAATAAGGGAAACACAAAGGATCATGCTACTTTTGGTAGACGAATTGGTTGGCACACTTCAGTCTTATGAAGTTGAGCAAATCAATGAGGAAGAAGATTCCAAAGATAAGAAGTCAATTGCCTTAAAATCTAACGATGAGTCTGATGTTATAGACTTTGAAGAGGATATGGATGATGAAGAGCTAGCAATTATGATAAAAAGGTTCAGGAAACTAAACAAAAATGGAAGAATGTTCAATTGGAAGAAACAAAGCATTCAAAAGTTTCAAATGAGGATGATGAAACTAACAGAGATGTGATTTGCTTTGAATGTAAGAAAAAGGGACACATCAGACCCAATTGTTCTCCTTTGAAAAAAAAGAATGGAAAAGCCGAGAAATATAAAAAGCTCTCAAAGCAGAAACATGGAGTGATACTGAATGCGAAAAAAATGATGAAGATTATGCCAATATTTGTTTAATGGCAAAATTTGAATCAAACTCAGACTTTGAGATAGATGCAAATTTAGATTCAAACAGCGAAATCGAGGAAATTTTTGGAAAGAAAAGTTTGAAAATTTAGACAAAAGTTTTGTTATTTTAAAACGAAAATGCAGACTTTCTTTCAAAATAAAATATAATTTTGAAAGAGGACATTTCAAATATCTCAAAAAGGTTTTCAATAGGATTTGAAAAGTTGGAAAACATTCTTTCAGTACAAAGACCTTATTTCAACAAATCAGGCTTGGGAATGACTTCAGAAACTATTCCTCTAATTGATTTTCCAAAAGTGAAGGAAGGAATCAAAAAAAGACCTATAAAAACTTTTCACAGAAATCATTTTCAAATTTTTTTTGTAAAACTTGTTGGTCAAAGTGATCTCAAATGTTCTAAGTGCAACAATTCAGAACATTTTGAGAAAGAATGTCCTATGGTTTGGAAACCTGTTAAAAAGGAATGGGCAAAAATTGTATATTGTACTAACTCTATTGGATCCAAGAAAATGTGGGTACCAAAGAAAGCTTGACTTTCTTTTTTAATTGCGGGTCATTATCAAGAAAAAAGTCAAATGGTATTTGGATAGTAGCTGTTCGAGACACATGACTAGAGATTCAAGTTGTTTTATAAAATTTGTTCAAATAAATGGTGGAAAAGTCTCTTTTGGTGGAAAAACAAATGAAGAATTGTTGGGTGTGGAATTGTAAAGATTGGAAGTCTCATAATCAACAATGTCTCCTTGGTGGAAGGACTAAATTACAATCTACTCAGCATAAGTCAACTGTGTGACAATGGATTCAAAATCAATTTCCAAGAAGGAGTATGTTCGGGAACTAGTAAAGATTTTTCTTAATTTTTTATTGGACGAAGACATGGGAATATTTATCTTTTGGATATAAAACCAGAAAGATCTCAATGTCTAATTTCAATTCAAGATGAAGCAAATTGCCAAGTGAAAGAGCTAGTATTAGCACTTAGAGGGGGTGAATAGGTGTGAAAGCAAATTTTGCAAAATATAGTATAAAAATTTTCCCTTTACCCTGAGTCTGGTTGACAATTAGATAGAGTTACAAACAAAGTAAAAAATTTTAAGGAAGAGAATAAGAATACAAGGTTTTATAGTAGTTTGGCTTAATCTAAACTTACGTCCACTCTCCTGCACTGACAGCCCACCGGTTGGATTTCATTATGAATTTAAAGAGTCGTTACAATCTCACGTCCTTGATTCCATAGTGTAGAGATTCTGCTACACTTTCTCAAGGCCTCACAAAAGTCTAAACTCTCTTGAGTACAAATTTATGCTCAACAATTGAATCAGCAAAGAACAAGGAACTTCAGACTTTGGAATTTATCTATCGCGCACACACTCGAATAACTAGAGCATCTTCCTTATATACTCCTCTATGCCTTTATAACCGTTGGCACCTTCTAAAGGAGTTTTTTCAATCTATTCGTTGGACATAATCAATTAGGGAGATCTCGAGTTACTTAAGAATGTGATGATAGCTCACTAATCCTGCTCGCCCATACAATCAGGATCTAGGTTTCCGTAAGTAGAACCTTCCAAGTATACTTCGCTAATCAACGGATCCAAATTACTCGAATTAAATTCAAAACAAATAATAGATCTTGATATGCTATCTCTAGCTGTGAGAACTTCCTTAGCCGCTTGAATAAAATCCTTAAAGAAATATTCAATTATGGATAAGACTTCTTTGTCGGTCTAGAAATTGTCAATAAGGGCAGACTTTAAATCTTGAGTCTGGTGGTCTGGTGATTTTCAGACTTTGACGAAAGAGTCTGCAAGTCTTCAGACTAGTCTGATGGAAACATTTTGTCAACTTCAAAACAAATAATGAAGTTTTCTCCCCATTTTTTATGGTGACAAAACTTTCCTGCAGATTTGGATACATTTGACCTGCAAAACAATATTCAAGCAAACAAGGATATCTCATAAAAGATAAATGGATTATGATAAAGATATTATCGAATCTGCATCCACAAGAAATGAGTTAGTCCTGTAAAAACAACTATCTTTGCCATGAATATCAACATCACTTAAGATACTGCAAGCATTAAACGATCAAACAGTCCAAACCAAAAAACATAGTCCAAACCAGTCACAAACCAAAACTAGTCACAACCAGACAAAAGTAAAGTCAAAAGTTAAACAAAAGTCAAATATGCAAATCTGCACCAACTTCTCCCCTTTTTGTCAGCATGAAAAAGGTAGAGATGAAATAGAGATTTGGATAAAGTTAGGATTGTTTTGGAACGCGAACAAATTGGAAATCTCCCATCGACTTGACAGTCTCCTCCAACTTTCTTAGATCCTCCTTCAGTTGCGCTATTTCTTCACCCTTGGTAGTTGCTTGAACTTGAAGATTAAGGGCCTGAACTTGATTGTGCAAAGAAACTGAAGAAGCTTGATTGGCATTCTGCTTATTATGAGTTTCGCATCCCAAGGCATAAATTTGGCCTCGCATCTCCATAAGAACATCAAGTAATCTTCGAAAGTCTGCTGAGTTGTCAGTTTGAGTGCTTGCTTCTACATGATCAGTTTGTGGGGTATTGGCAAATGATGGCATTTCAGCATGAGCATCTAGACTTGGAGATGAAACCTCATGATCTTCTTTAGGAAACTGAGAGGCATATACATCTTATGGATTGGCAAGAGAACGGCTAACATCATCACTAGTAAAAGCAAGTGAAAAAGTACCTCTTTTCTTAGTAGCTCCCCCTGTTTCAGTGCCTTGAGGTGGAGAGAATTACTCTTCATGCTCTGTCTCTTCTTCAGTGACATGATGACCTTGTTCTCCTCTTTTTTCTTCTTTTGTAGTTCTTTCCTCCTTTGCTTCTTTCCTCATCGTTTCCCTCTCTTCATTCCTCTTCTCTGTTTCTTCTTTGTCTCGATCCTCTCTCTCCTCTGTCTCTGGAACAAAACGCTGTAAGTTCCTTAATGCAAGAGCGGAAATGGTGATGTGATGCGGGAGCATCCAACGTAGCTCTATCTACCAACTCGGAACCATCGATGTTTATCCAAGCCAAGAGAGAAATTGGACATTATGTGCTTCGATGGATCATTTTCAATAATGAATAATGTCAATTACTTATCAGTACTTTGTGGTATATCGATAACTATCAATGGGAGGCCATTCTAAATGTCTTGAATGACCGGTTGATGAAGTTTCAGAAGGCTTATTTTGTGGTCAAGGGAGGAGCTCGAATTTGAAGGTTCAAGAATGCGGAAGGCCGAAGATTAAAGGCATTTATCCTGTGTTAATAAGGCTTTTATTATGTTATTATGTGTCTTTATTGTTATGCAGTCCAAGAGTCAAAGGTTTCGGTTTCTAGGCTATTAAGTTATGTTTTTAATATGTATTAACTCTAAAACCCTCCTATAAAGAGGGGAAAACTATCCAATGTAAGGGACATGAATTTTATGAATGAGAATTGTGAGATTTCCTCTGCTCGAGTGAATTCCTTTTGAGAGTGGATAACTCCTTTCGGTGCCTTTATATCTTGGAAGGAGATTGTTTTTATCTGTTCTTATTCCTTTCCATTTCTTACCCGTATACACTTAACCACTAAAATCCCCTCTGAAAAAATCTTTGTTCTTGAATCACTCAACCCATGACGCATCAAAATATTGGTATAAGAGCTCAAGGTTCAACTCATTTGAGTGATTCCTTTCTTTCTTTTGTTACAAATTCCTTATGGATGAACAAGTTCCTAGAGGCTTGACCTTGGAGCAAGCGCACAACGAAAGGCGAGATCGTGCAATCCAAAATCTTCAACAACAAATGGAGTGAGTCCTCAATCTTCTAGAGAATCCGGCGAGACAAGGACAACCAGCAAGGCGTCCCAATGAACGGCATTGACGTGACATTTCTGAATCTCGTCAAAATTCTGATGTCGATTCCAAGTCCACTGGTGACAACCGAACGATTTTGCACTCTAGTCATTTTGAATCTCCAATTCGAAGACGAAGACGAAGAGGGAGGCATAAGGAGGATGAAAGAGACATTAAATTGGAGGTCCCCGAGTTTGACGGTAATCTTAATCCCGACGACTTTGTAGATTGGCTACACAAAACCGAACGAATTTTTGAATTCAAATCCTATTCGGATGAGAAGAAATGTAAGGTTGCTATCCTAAGGTTGACCAAATATGCTTCTCTATGGTGGGAGAATCTAAAGCATCAACGAGCAAGGGAAGGAAAAGGCCGAATCAAGTCTTGGGAAAAACTCAAAAAGTTGATGAAGAAGAGGTTCTTGCCCGACAACTATAAGCAAGATATCTTCCTCAAACTGAACTCCCTAAGACAACATGGGATGAGCGTTGAAGAATACATTCGTGAGTTTGAACAACTCAAAATGAGGAGTGAAGTTCCAGAAGTTCCCGAGCAAACCATCACTCGTTTTCTTGGCGGCATGAATCGAGAAATTGCTGATATGGTTGAACTTCAACCGTATTGGTCCTTTGAAGACGTATGCAATTTAGCCATAAAAGTGGAAAAACAATTGAAGAGCAAGATGTTTTCCTCCAGAACCTCAACAAAGGCAACATCCTATTTTAAGGGTGCTTCCTCAAGCAAGGGCGAGAGTTCGTCGACAAAAGACAGAGGCAAGGGAAAGAATGCAGAGCCTTCCAAAGAAGTCCAAAAGAAGTTTGAAGGTGATGCAAGGAAATGCTTTAAGTGCCATGGCTTTGGGCATTTACAAGCAAATTGTCCAAATTGGAGAGTTATGACTCTTCAAGAAATTGAGGAGATCAATTCGGCGCTTCAAAAGGCTGATGACAATGAACAACAAAATATTTCCGAATCTGATCGGGAAGAAGAAGTTGTGGAGAAAGCTGATGATGGTGAGCTGTTGATCATCAGAAGAGGATTGCATGTTGAAGTTTCTCCTAATAAAGGGCAAAGGGAGAATATATTTCACACGCGTTGCACTATTAATGGAAAGGTGTGTTTGGTGATCATCGATGGTGGGAGCTGCACCAATGTTGCTTCGACAACTTTTGTCAACAAGTTGAAGCTTCCAACAACGAAACATCCTCAACCATACAAGCTTCAATGGCTCAATCAAGGGAATGAACTCAAGGTAACCAAACGCGTTCTTATATCATTTTCGATTGGGAAGAACTATCGAGATGAGGTTGTATGTGATGTGATTCCAATGGAGGCATGCCACTTGTTATTGGGTAGACCGTGGCAATTTGATATAAATGCTATGCATGATGGTCGGAAAAACACGTACTCTTTTCAGAAAGAACAAAAATGCATTACTCTTTTACCATTGAGCCCTTATTCGATACATAATAATCAACTTGGGGAGGGAAACACTTGCAAGGAAAATCTGTTCTTGAGTGAGACACGGGTTGAGAGAGCCATTAGCAAACAAAAGAATGTTTTTGCTTTGCTTGTGGTCGAGAAAAAGAGTGAGATAGAGCGACCCATACATCCAAAAATGCATTGCACGTTGAAAGAATTTGCAGATGTGTTTCCGGAGGATTTGCCACTTGGATTACCTCCCATAAGAGGTATTGAACATCAAATTGATTTGATCCCTGGTGCTTCGCTACCAAACAAGCTAGCTTATCGATGCAATCCGGAGGATACAAAGGAGTTGCAAAGACAAGTCAATGAACTTATTCTCAAAGGATACGTTCGAGAAAGCATGAGTCCTTGCTCTGTCCCGGCTCTACTTGTGCCTAAGAAGGATGGTACATATCGGATTTGTGTTGATAGCCGGGCCATCAACAATATCACCATTAAGTATAGGTACCCTATACCTAGACTTGATGATATGCAAGATGAATTATATGGTTCTTCTGTGTTTTCAAAGATAGATTTGCGGAGTGGTTATCATCAAATCAGAATGCGAGAAGGTGATGAATGGAAGACAGTTTTCAAGACCAAGGGAGGCCTTTATGAGTGGTTGGTTATGCCATTCGGATTATCTAATGCTTCGAGTACCTTCATGAGACTTATGAACGAGGTTCTTCGTTCCTTTATTGGTCAATTTGTCGTTGTTTATTTCGACGATATTCTTGTTTATAGTAGGAATGAGGAGGAGCATATCTCTCATCTAGCACCGGTCTTTAATGTCTTGAGAGAACGAAAACTATATGCTAAAATGGAGAAATGTGAGTTCTTCTCTCCAAGCGTTGTGTTTCTTGGTTATGTGGTTTCCAAAGATGGAATCTCTGTTGATCAAGCCAAGGTATGAAGAATTGGCCCGTTCCGAAGTCTATTTCTGATGTAAGAAGTTTTCATGGACTTGTTTCTTTCTGTTGACAGTTTGTCAAAAATTTTAGTACCGTCATGGCTCCTATAACTGAATGCATGAAGAATGGTGCTTTTGAATGGACAAAGATTGCTCAAAATGCCTTTGATATCAAGCAGAAACTTTGTGAGTCTCCTATTCTTGCACTTCCTGATTTTGATAAAGTATTTGAAGTTGAGTGTGATGCAAGCGGAGTTGGTATTGGTGCTGTTCTGGTGCAAGCACAAAAACCATTGGCATATTTAAGCGAGAAGTTATCTGATTCGAAGAGGAATTATTCAACTTCTGACAAAGAGTTCTATGCCATTGTACGAGCTCTTGATCATTGGAGTCATTATTTGAGGCCAAAGCAATTTGTCCTTCATTCTGATCATGAGGCGCTTAAGTTTATTAGTGGCCAACGCAAGCTTAATTCGAGACATGCAAAATGGGTAGAATTTCTTCAATCCTTTTCTTTTGTCTCAAAATATAAACCCGGGCACACTTATGTCGTAGCAAATAGGGGTGTAAACGGGTCGGGTCGGGGCGGGTCGGGTCGGGTCGGGTCGGGTCGGCTATTAAGGTTTGTTTTTAATATGTATTAAGCTTTCGGTTTCTAGGCTATTAAGGTCCGTTTTTAATATGTATTAACTCTAAAACCCTCCTATAAAGAGGGGAAAACTATACAATGTAAGGAACACGAATTTTATGAATGAGAATTGTGAGATTTCCTCTGCTTGAGTGAATTCCTTTTGAGAGTGGATAACTCCTTTCGGTGTCTTTATCCTTGGAGCGTAGATCACTCCTCGGTGGTGAACCAAGAAGCCCTTTATCCTTGTCTGGTGGAATCTTTAGGACTCGGTGGTGAGCTTCTCCTATCCCGAAGTCCTTTATCTTTGGCTAGTGGAAGCTTTAGGCCTTGGTGGTGAACTTCGTAGATCTCGATCCTCATCCTTGGTTGGTGGCGCTGCCTTTATACCTTGGAAGGTGATTGTTTCTATCTGTTCTTATTCCTTTCGATTTCTTCCCCATACCATACACTTAACCACTAAAATCCCCTCTGAAAAAGTCTTTGTTCTTGAATCACTCAACCCATCACGCATCATGATGTCTTCCTCATCTTCTTCATCCTGCAAGATGAGTGCTCTTCTTTTCTTGGATGGAGCTGTCATGGGCTTTTCCTTTCCATTTTGCAGCCACAGAGTCTTGATGAGGCTTGACATGGTCTTCTCCTTAAAATGCTCTAAAGCCTTGTTTAGCTCCTTCAGACGCATTTTTGAAACCAACTTCAGTCCCACGACCATTTGATCACAGGTTCAAACACACAAGATTTTGGGACGCTGAATATTAAAATATCTGAATAGTTGAGTAACAAGTGCTGAATAAGGAAGTTGGCCCTTGTCCTTCACCATTGACCTATACATGTGAAACATGATAGTGTGTGGCAGAGAGAATTTTTTGCCAGCATTGATAGCATACATTAGGTTCGCTTTTGTATTGGAGACGTTAGTCTTTGATGTGGATCACAATCTTGTGAAGTAAGACATTTGAGGCATTCATCCTCAAGTAAGAAATTTGGCCCTCTACCATTCCATCCCGAACAAGCTCCACAGTCGCACAACCAATAAACACACTAAATGATTGGAACATCCCTCTCTGTACTTCAATCACATCAGCCAGAGTGTCCATATCAACCACATAATCCTGGTCTCTAACACTGAAAGAAAATCTATTTGCATCCAAAAAACTTATATTGGAATAGAAATACGTAGTAAGTTCTGGATGAGCCACTGTTGTCTGAGAGCAAAATCGTTCGAATTGAAGTAAAGTAAATTTCTCTCACAACTTCACGTTCAAAGAATCGAGGAAATCAAAACCCACTCTTCTCGTGTTCATCACCTATTGCTTCAGCAATTTAGAGTAAAGTCGTTTTTGTTCCTTAGAATGAAATAGATCTACCATTTTTCCTCGAATATTTGCAGCAACACCCATTTTAAACTTAAAATGAGTGAACATCTTTTCATCATCATTTCCATCAGGTTGACTAAGTCCTCCAACACGTGGATCACTTGGGATATTTGCAAAAGCACTTTCTGCTGAGCCCGCAAGAGCACTTCCCAAACGTTTTATCGTTAGTAAAAAATGAGTTTCATTTGGCACACCTTTTCTTCCAAAAATTCATCAATAAAGTTCAATGGAAAACCTCCATCCTTCAAGGTAGAGTAGAGTTTGAAAGTAAAAGCAGGTTTTTGAGTCCTTACAGATTCGGCATCCTCAATAATCTCTTCCTTCGATTGATGATGCTGAGCATTTTGTTGTTTAGCCTGAGGAGAATGGCATAGTTGAAAATGTTTTGGAATCTACCGATGCCTTGGAGATTCTTCTTCCTCTATAAGGTCAAAGTGTGTAGGACCCTCCCGCATATGCCGTGGTCCCCTGCTTGCGATCCTTGAGGACTTTCTTTGAGAAGACATTATCATAGTCTTTGAGAGAGTTTCCGAACTCGATTTGCGAGAAAGATGAAAACTTTAAGGATTAAACTAGGGAGAAAAAAATAAGAAAGTGAAGTTCTTTGCTTCTAGGGTTTGTGAAGAAAATGAAGAAGAAGGACAATATATAAGGCAATCGAAACGGGGTATACGGATCGTCGTGAAAGGAATGCTGGAAAATGCCTTTCCAAAAAAATAATTGCCTTTTTGAAAATAGATAACCGTCATTTAAAAAAAATACTTTCTTTTTCGAAAAGGAAAAATTGCTATAATAACGAAAACTTGGGAATAATACATCAATCAATTGCATATTTAATAGACAATCATACCTTTTCAAGTTTTTATCTGAAAGATAAATTTCTAAAACTGAAATCACTTATAGTCGTGATTCTTAATCTTTTGAGTCTGAGAATCATTAGACTTTTATCCCTGAGTCTGAACTTCTTCAGACTTTAAGATAATAGTCTGGATCGAATAGACTGAAATTGACTTTTCTCCAGTAGCTTTGTAAAAGTGTCCGCCAGCTGATTCTTTGAGTGAATGTATTGAATCAATACTTCTTCATTCTTTGACTCTTGGACTGCATAACAACAAAGACACATAATAACATAATAAAAGCCTTATTAACACAGGAATTAAATGCCTTTAATCTTTGGCCTTCCGCATTCTTGAACCTTCAAATTCGAGCTCCTCCCTTGACCACAAAATAAGCCTTCTGAAACTTCATCAACCGGTTATTCAAGACATTTAGAATGGCCTCCTATTGATAGTTATCGATATACCACAAAGTATCGATAAGTAATTGACATTATTCATTATTGAAAATGATCCATCGAAGCACATAATGTCCAATTTCTCTCTTGGCTTGGATAAACATTGGTGGTTCCGAGTTGGTAGATGGAGCTACGTTGGATGCTCCCGCATCAAGATCTATGTCTAAGTATCCAAGGAGAGTAAAGTCTCTCATTCTTTAGGATACCATAGATGCGGTTATTGCAACGTATTTGATGATGCGTTTCGCAACATTTAGATGAGATTCTTTAGGATTTCATTGAAATCTTGCGCAAATACAAACATTAAACAAAATATCAGGTTTAGAAGCAGTAAGATAAAGAAGTGAACCAATGATACTCTTGTACAACTTTTGATCAACTTTCTTTCCTCCTCCATCTTTGTCCAGCTTCGAAGAACTTGACATTGGTATATCAGTCTTTTAACAAGTTCTTTAGCATATTTTTTTTGGTGAATGAAAGTCCATTCTTTCAGTTGTTTTACTTGTAGTCCAAGAAAGAAGGATAGTTCACCTATCATGCTCATCTCGAATTTATCCTACATAGACTTAGAGAATTTCTTGCATAGATTTTCATTAGGTGATCCAAAAATAATATCATGAACATAAATTTGAATAAGCAAAAATAAATAGAGTAGTGTCTACTTTAGCTTTATCAAAGCCATTTTGGATTAAAAACTTACTTAACCTGTCCTACCTAGTTCGAAATACTTGTTTTAAACCATATAGTGCCTTTTTTAGTTTGAACACAGAGTCTGGTTTCCTTGGGTCTTCAAAACCGGGAGGTTGTTTCAGATAGATTTCCTCTTGGATAAATCCATTTAAGAATGCACTTTTGACATCCATTTGGAATAACCTGAAATTCTTATAACAAGCAAAAGTAAGTAATAATCTAATTGCTTCTAATTTTGCTATTGGTGCGTAAGTCTCATCATAGGCTATCCCTTTTTCTTGCATATATCCTGTGGCCATGAGTTTTGCTTTGTTTCTTATAACTTTTTCTTTTTCGTCCATTTTGTTCCTGAAAACCCATTTAGCTCCAATAGCAGATTTACTTTTTGGTTTAGGAGTCAATTCCCAGACATTGTCAATACTGAATTGCCTGAGTTCTTCTTGCATAACTTCAATCCAGCTTTCATCAATTAAAGCTTCTTCTATGCTTTTGGGTTCTATTTCAGAAATAACAGCGACAGCGCTAGACTCTTTATGTCTTTTGGATCTTGTTTGAATCCCTTCTTCAATATCACCAATAATAAGTTTTTTGGGATGACTGGACTTGTGCTTGTAGTTGCTGATTGGTTTGATAGACTGTTGATCTTTTTCTTCATTTGATTCTTCAACATTCATTCGTTGTTAACCTTCTGAAGTCTGAGTTGCTTAAGGGGATTTAGATTTTGTAGAGTTTGGAACAGGTTTAGATATTTCAAGTTGAGTTTGGATCGATTGCTTTTCTATAAAGTCTTGAAACTTGATGGTTGAATATCCAAAGAAGATTCCTTCGTCTGATTTTTTTGCCAAAAAGTAGACCCAAGTAAATCATGAGTAATCATCAATTATTACTAGGCAATATTTCTTTCCACCAATGCTTTGAGTTGTAGTTGGTTCAAAGAGATTGATATGTAAGAGCTGCAGCACACGATTAGTGGAAATTTGATTTATTGATTTGAAAGAACTTTTAACTTGTTTTCCCAACACGCATGGTGTGCATAATTCAAATTTTTTGTATATTAGGTTGGGTAGTCCACGAACAAGCTTCTTTGCAGAGATCTTGGCTATTTGCTTCATGTTGATATGACCAAGTTTTCTATGCCAGAGATTAGCTTCCTCTTGAATTGAAATTAGACATTGAGATTTTTTTTTGTTTGATATCCAAAAGATAGATGCTCCAATGTCTTCGCCCCGTCAAAGTCTGAGAGAAATCTTTACTGATTCTCAAACATGCCTTCTTGAAAATTGATTTTGAAACCTGTGTTACACAATTGAGTCATTCTACTAAGGAGACGTTGATTGTGAGACTTCCAATCTTTACTGTTCCACATCCGACAATTCTTCCTTTAGTATTTCCACCAAAAGAAACTTTTCCACCATTAACTTGCATAAGCTTTATGCAACAACTTGAGTCTCCTCTCTTGAGCATCCACTATCCAAGTACCATTTGACCTTTTTCTTTATAGTGACCAGCATTTAAAAAAGAAACTCAAGTTTTCTTTGGTACCTACACTTTTTTGGGTCTAATGGAGTTAGTGCAATATATGGTCTTTGCCCAATCCTTCTTAATTAGTCTCCAAACCAATTGACATTCTTTCTCAAAATGTTCGAAGCTCTTGCACTTAGAACATTTAAGAGTACTACGACCAACAGGTTTTACAAAGACTTTTTGAAAATGATTTGCATAAAAATCTTTTGTAGGTCTTTGTTTGATTCTATCATTTACTTTGGGAAAATCAATTAGGGGAATAGTTTCAGAAGTCATTCCCAAATCTGATTTGTTAAAGCAAGGTTTTTGTGCTGAAAGAATATTTTCTAATTTCTCAGATCCTATAGAAAACCTTTTTGAAATACTTGAGATATCATTTTTCAAAGGTGTGTTTTCTCTTGAAAGAGAGTCTGCATTTCTTTCAAAGTAATAAGGCTTTGATCTAAATTTTCGACATTTTCTTTTCAAATAATCTCCTGTTGCTTCAGTGCAGAATTTTCCATTTCTAGCTCAGAAATCCTACTGAGAGAGGTTTTGAGACTAAGACACAGTTCATCAATAGATTTAGTTTAGTAGGAATTTTACATTGATTTCACTGTTTGAGTCTGAGTCTGTATTTGTCTTAGAGTCTGAATTTGATTCTGATTGCGCCGTTAGACAAATATTAGTATACTCATCCTCACTCACTTCACATTTGGTATCACTCCAAGTTTTTTCTTTGAGTGCCTTTATGTATTTCTCAATTTTTCCTTTCTTTTTCTTCAGTAAGGGACAGTTGGGTTTGATGTGTCATTTTTTCTTGCATTTAAAAGAAATCACATCTTTATTGGATTCATCGTCCTCAACTGATTTATTTTGAACCTTTTGAGAGCTTTGTTTCTTCCAATTGAATTTTCTTCCGTTTTTGTTTAGTTTCCTGAATCTTCCTATCATGAGAGCAAGCTCTTTATCGTCCATATCTTCTTCAGAATCTGTAACATCAAAATCATCATTAGATCTTAAAGCAATAGATTTTTTACCTTTGGGATCTTCATCTTCATTCATTTGCTCCAGTTCAAAGGATTGAAGAGTGCAAACCAATTCGTCAACGGAGAGTGGCATGATCCTTTGTGTTTCTCTTATTGAGGTCTTTACGTGATTCCAATTTTTGGCAAGTTCACACAGTAGTTTGTTAACCTTCATGGGTCCTGAGATTGGTTGACCATGATACTCAAGACCATTCACGATTTTTGTATAACGACTAAACATGTTAGTGATAGTTTCTCCTGGCTTCATCTTGAAGGCTTCATATTGACCAAGCAGATGCTCGATTCTAGTTTCTTTTACTCGATCGATTATTTCATAGGTGATGTGCAGCCTATCCCAGACTTTTTTAGCTGTTTCACAAGCAGATATTCTGTTATATATATTTTTTTTTGGTAAAGATATATTCTGTTATATTTAGTAGGAGATAATGCACAATATAATTAATAAATTGCTTTTGCATCAAGAGCTTCTCTCTTCTTGAGTTATCTTGCTAGCCTATGTATTTTTTTTTTTTCATCTTACTAAGACTGTTGGAGTTTTAGGAATGATTCCTTTACCTACCACATCCCACTCCAGAGGATCTTTTGATCTTAGGAATACTTTCATCTTTTTTTTTTTTTTTCCATATGATGTATTCATTTCCATCAAAATAAGGCGATCTAGTGTTGCTTTGCCCTTCAACCAAAGGTCAAGCTAACATACTGCTTTAATTCTGATGTAAAAACACTTCAACTAAGTGAGTACACAGGCTCTGATACCAATTGAAAGAGCTAATACGAGCACGTTGAGAGGGTTGAATAGGTGCGAAAGCAAATTTTGCAAAATATAGTATAAAACTTTTCCCTTTATAGAGAAAGTTAGACTCTAATAAAAGAGTTTACGAAAGAGAATAAGAACGCAAGGTTTATAGTGGTTCGGCCTAATCCAAGCCTTCGTCCACTCTCCTACACTGATAACCCACCGGCTGGATTTCACTATGAATCAAAAGAGTCGTTATAGTCTCACATCATTGATTTCACAGTGTAGAGATTCTGCTACACTTTCTCAAGGCCTCACAAAAGTCTAAACTCTCTTAAGTACAAATTTATGCTCAACAATTGAATTAGCAAAGAACAAGGAACTTCAGACTTTAGAGTGTCTTCCTTATATACTCCTCCATGCCTTCATAACTGTTGGCACCTTTCAAAGGAGTTCTTCCAATCTACCCGTTGGACAAAATCAATTAGGGAGATCTTGAGTTACTTAAGGAATGTGATGATAGCCCACTAGTCCTGCTTGCCTATAAAATCATGATTTAGGTTTCCATAAGTAGATCCTTCAAAGTATACTTCGCCAATCAACAGATCCAAATTACTTGAATTAAATTCAAAACAAAGAATATATCTTGAGATGCTATCTCTAGCCGTGAGAACTTCCTTAGCCACTCGACTCAAATCTTTAAAGAAATATTCAATTCTGGCTAAGGCTTATTCGTTGGTCTAGAAACTGTCAATGGGGGCAGACTTTAACTATTGAATTTGGTGGTTTGGGGATCTTCAGACTTTGACGAAAGAGTCTGCAAGTCTTCAGACCAGTCTGATGGAAACGTTTGTCAGCTTCAAAACAAAGAAGGAAGTTTTCTCCAACATCAAGATCTCTTCCATGAAAGTTGTTCGTGGACTGTCCAACCTGAAGTTTAAAAAATCGGACTTATGCACACCATGTGTGTTATGAAAATAGGTAAGAAGTTCTTTTAAACTAATAAACCAAGTTTCTACTAATCGTGTTTTGCAGTTTTCGTATATGGATCTCTTTGGACCAGCCAGAACTCAAAGCGTTGGTGGAAAGAGATATTGCCTAATAATTATGGATGATTATTCACAATGTACTTGGGTTTACTTTCTGACAAGTAAGTTTGAAACATTTTCTCACTTTTCAAAGTTTGCTAAGAAAGTTCAGAATGAGAAAGGAAATGCTATTTCAAGAACACGGATAGACCATGGAGGCGAGTTTGAAAATCAAGACTTTGCCAAATTATGTGATGAATCTGGTTTTCAGCATGTTTTCTTCCCTCCACACACTCCAGAACATAATGGAGTTGTAGAAAGGAAGAATATATCTTTGCAAGAAATGGTGAGAAGTCTTTTAATAGAAAATAAATTTTTCTTGTTCTTACGGCATATTCTGGAGAAAACTCTCTATGAGTTATTGAAAGGAAAGAAGCTAATTGCTTCTTATTTCCATCTGTTTTGGATGCAAATGTTTTGTCTTGAAAAATGCAAATATTCGAATTGGTATGTATGAAGAGAAATCAGATGAAGGAATCTTCCTTGGATATTCAACCACCAACAAAGCCTATAGAGTATTCAACAAGAAGAATCAGTCTGTGGAAGAATCTATGAATGTCAAATTCCAAGACTCTTTACATAATCAACTGATTTAGACTCAGCCTGAAGAATCTAAATTTGCTCCAAACTTTACAAAGTCTACCTTCCCTAAAGTAGCTTAGACTTTTGAAGATCAACGACAAATAGAAATTGAAGAATTAACTGAAGTAGTAGAACAGCATTCTGTTAGATTAGCAACATAAAGCACAAGTCTAGTCATCCCAAAGAACTCATCATTGGTGATATTGATGAAGGGATTCTGATGCGTGATGGGTTGAGTGATTCAAGAACAAAGATTTTTTCAGAGGGGATTTTAATGGTTAAGTGTATGGAGAAGTGTATCTGGGGAGGAAATGGAAAGGAACAAGAACAGATAACAACAATCTCCTTCCAAGGTATAAAGGCAGCGCCACCAACCAAGGATGAGGATCGAGATATACGAAGTTCACCACCAAGGCCTAAAGCTTCCACCAGCCAAGGATAAAGGACTTCGGGATAGGAGAAGCTCACCACCGAGGCCTAGAGGTTCCACCAGCCAAGGATAAAGGGCTTCTTGGTTCACCACCAAGGAGTGATCTACGCTCTAAGGATAAAGAAACTGAAAGGAGTTATCCACTCTCAAAAGGAATTCACTGAAGCAGAGGAAATCTCACAATTCTCATTCATAAAATTTGTGTCTCTCACATTGGATAGTTTTCCCATCTTTATAGGAGGATTTTAGAGTTAATACATATTAAAAATAGAACTTAATAGCCTAGAAACTGACACCTTAATACATAGTAAAAACAGACCTTAATAGCCTAGAAACTGACACCTTAATACATATTAAAAACAGAACTTAATAGCCTAGAAGCCGAAACCGTCGACCCTTGGACTGCATAACAATAAACACACATAATAACATAATAAAAGCCTTTATTAAAACGTGAAGTGCCTTTAATCTTCGGCCTTCTGCATTGTTGAATCTTCAAATTCGAGCTCCTCCCTTGACCAAAAAATAATCATTCTGAAACTTGATCAATTGGTCATTCAAGACATTTAGAAATGGCTGATTCTACAGCAGATTGGAGTCAGGAATCGAAGCCTTGTTGATCCGTGAGTCGATATTCTTCATCTTCCTTCAAATCTGTCATTAGAAATCGATTTACTGCATCATACTGCAAAAAAAAAAAAAAACCAGTAAAGATTGTATTCGAAACAAGTGGTATTCAAAGATCTGGAAAGTAGAATGGCAGCAAAAAGCTCGAGATATCCTTTTCCTATTCATGTCAACATCTCGAACTTTGTTACGATCAGATTAACTGATAACAACTTCCTTCTATGGCAAGCTCAGTTTCATAGATTTTTAAGAAGTCAAGATCTGTTTGGATTTGTGAGTGGAGAAACTCCACCGCCTGCTAAAACACTGCAGGTAGAAGAAGGAGATCAAACACTCGATATCCCTAATCCTGACTATATTGACTGGATTAAAACGGATCAACTCATCTCCTCTTGGATCAGTGGTGCTGTTTCCGAAGACATACTTAGCCTAATAATTGGCTTAAACACAGCCTATGAACTTTGAGAGGCTCTACTTAATCGGTTCACCCAAAAATCTGTGGCAAAGGAGTTTGAACTCAGAGGAAAATTGCAGGCTTGTCAGAAACGTGATAGAACTCTATCAACATATCTCAGAGAGTACAAGACAATATGTGATCAATTAAATGCCATAGGTAAACCAGTAGATGACATAACAAAACTGTTTGGCATTTTGGAAGGCTTGGGATCCGAGTATGAGAGCTTTAAAACAACAATTTATTGTTTAAAGCCTCAACCGGAATATGATGAAGTGATCTCTCATCTAGAAAGGTTTGAATCAAGGCTGCAAAACTATTCCTCAAGTCAGTTCAGTCCAAACCTAGCCTATTATGGTCAAAGGAAGACTGAAGCTATACACAAAGATGAGTTTAATAGAAATTTTTTACAGCAAAGCAACAATCTTGGAAATTCAAGGGGTTATAGTCGTGGAGGAAGAAGTATTGGAAGAGGAAGACCATTCAATAGCAGATACAGCAACTTTGGAAGGATTGGAAGAGATATGAATTACAGAACTAATAACTCGAGCTATGAACAGGGGAGTCAACATCTTAACCAGGCCAATACTCCCTCTACCTTGAGTCCTGGTCAGGGGTTCAGACCATATAATAGTTCAGCTCAGAGGTATACAGAAGCCAAGATGTATCCTACATCAAACTTAACTCTTCACAAAGATATGCAGATGGAAAAAGCAACAACAAACACTCGACTGGAGTGCCAGATCTGCAGAAAACCAGGTCACGATGCATTGCACTGCTGGTATAGATTTGATAATTCTTACCAAGCTGAAGAAATACCTACAGCTCTATCAGCACTCCACATTGAGGATACTAATGGAAATGAATGGTATCCTGATACTGGAGCAACTGCTCACATTTCGGCAAATGCTGGTATTCTCCAAAACTTCTCTAAGAATGCTGGTACTGATACAGTAATGATTGGCAACGGTTCATGTTTACCTGTGAAATACATTGGGAATACAATGCTAAATACTGCTGCTTCTATCTTGCCTCTAAAAGACGTGTTAATTGTTCCAGCAATTAAGAAAAATCTTCTTTCAATCTCTAGACTAACCGATGATTATCCCTGTTCTTTTGTCTTTGACAAAATTGGGGTATACATAAAGGACAGCACCACCAACATAACCAGGATGATAGGGAAGAAGGAGAATTGACTATACAGAATTGATCCTTGCGCTGCGGAGGTGTTCTTCACTCAGAGTCAGAAGATCACAAGAGAAAACATATGGCATCAAAGGCTAGCTCATACGAATCGAAATGTCCTGAAGCACTTGAAGAATCAAAAGTTGATCCAGTGTAATACAGAATCACAATCTATATGTAGAAGTTGTCAGCTTGCTAAGAACACAGCTCTACCCTTTCCTGTGTCAAGATCTGTAGCGAATAAACCTCTAGAACAAGTCCATTGTGACATATGGGGACCTTCTCCAGTCAACTCTTATCAGAATTTCAAGTATTATGTGATCTTTGTTGACAACTTTTCTCGATTCAGCTGGATGTATCCATTGAAACTAAAATTAGACTTCTATGATATCTTTCTTGGGTTTCAGAAGTTAGTAGAAAACCAGCACAATTGCAAAATCAAGAGGTTTCAATGCGATGGTGGGGGAGAGTTTGTCAGTCACAAGTTTAAAGCTCACCTACAGAGTTGTGGCATTCAACAACTTATCTCTTGTCCATATACACCCGAACAGAATGGAATACCTGAGAGAAAACATCGACATATAGTTGAGCTTGGTCTGGCTATGTTATATCATGCAAAAGTCCCATTAAAATTTTGGGTTGATGCGTTTATGACAGCAAACTATACTGTCAATATACTTCCTACTCCACAGTTAAGGATGCTATCTCCCTTTCTCAAGCTATATAAGTCTAAGCCAAGATATGATCATCTCAGAGTATTCGGGTGTGCTTGCTATCCCTGCCTTCGACCCTATGCACAACACAAGCTGGATCCACGATCACTTACTTGTGTATTTCTTGGTTACAGCACTCATCATAAAGGATACCGATGTTTGTGATGCGGGAGCATCCAACGTAGCTCCATCCACCAACTCAGAACCATCGATGTTTATCCAAGCCAAGAGAGAAATTGGGCATTGTGTGCTTCGATGGATCATTTTCAATGAATAACTATCAAGGGGAGACCATTCTAAATGTCTTGAATGATAGTTGATGAAGTTTCAGAATGATTATTTTCTGGTCAAAGGAGGAGCTCGAATTTAAAGATTCAAGAATGCAGAAGGCCGAAGATTAAAGGCATTTACTTCCCGTGTTAATAAAGGCTTTTATTATGTTATTATGTGTGTTTATTGTTATGCAGTCCAAGAGTCGACGGTTTCGGTTTCTAGGCTATTAAGTTCTGTTTTTAATATGTATTAAGTTGTCAGTTTCTAGGCTATTAAGGTCTGTTTTTACTATGTATTAAGGTGTCAGTTTCTAGGCTATTAAGTTCTGTTTTTAATATGTATTAACTATAAAATCCTCCCATAAAGAAGGGAAAACTATCCAATGTGAGAAATACGAATTTTATGAATGAGAATTGTGAGATTTCCTCAACTTGAGTGAACTCCTTTGGAGAGCGGATAACTCCTTTCGGTTTCTTTATCCTTGGAGCATAGATCACTCCTTGGTGGTGAACCAAGAAGCCCTTTATCCTTGGCTGGTGTAATCTTTAGGCCTCGGTGGTGAGCTTCTCCTATCCTGAAGTCCTTTATCCTTGGCTGGTGGAAGCTTTAGGCCTTGGTGGTGAACTTCGTAGATCTCGATCCTCATCCTTGGTTGGTGGCGCTGCCTTTATACCTTGGAAGGAGATTGTTTTTGTCTGTTCTTATTCCTTTCCATTTCTTCCCCGTATACACTACTGCATACACTTACAACTAAAATCCCCTCTAAAAATCTCTGTTATGGAATCACTCAACCCATCACGCATCAATATTTGATGCAGGAGCATCCAACGCAACTCCATCCACCAACTCGAAGAATTTAGACGCAAATTTAGCAAGTTGCAGAGTTGATAGAAAGAGTACTTTTGGCCTTATCATGGTTTTCAAGAAAGAAGAGTACTGTGGCTCTTTCAAGACCAAATGTGACAACACCAGTGCAATCAAGTTTACAAAGAATCCTAATCTTCATTCAAGAGCAAAGCACATATAGATTCGACATCACTTTACTATGGATCATATTCGAAATGGAGAAGTTATGATTCAATTCATTGGCTCAAAGAATCAACTGTCAGACATATTTACGAATCCACTAGAAGCCTATTTGAGTCTATTCGCACTAGACTGAACATTACATCTTTTATTCAATAAAGTCTAAAGAAGCTCAGACTCAGAGATAAAGTCTGAATGTGCTCAGACTGAAGAGACCAATAGTTATGACTGGAAGTTATTTCAGTAATAGTAATTTAACTTTTGGATAAAGACTTCAAAATGTATGATTACTTATTAATCCCTAATTGATTGAAATTATTTCCAAGTTTTTGAATTTAAAGCAGTTATTCATTTTCGAAAAGGTAATTTTATTTTTTCCTTTTATGACGATTCTTTTACCTCACTTCACTTGCTTTATATACTGTTGAAATCCGTCTTCTTCGTTTTCACTCTCAAACCTTAACATACTAAACTCTGACTTGCTTTCATGTTCACTGTTGTTTAATCCAAAAGGTTTACACCTTTTCAAGCAAGTTTGCGAATTTCTCCCTTGAAGCGACAATGACTTCGAGAATCGTAAGCAGGGGACCATGAGACATGCCTGAGGGTCCTACGTATTTCGACTTGACCGAGGAAGAAGAATCTTCTCCACCACAGCGAGCAAGTTAGCAGCATCCTTGTTAGCAGCGTCAGTCTCCTCCACCAACTCATCCAGTAGAAGAAATTTTGGAAGAAGTGGAACTTGTAAGAACGTTAATTCCTAAGGTTGCTTTTAAGCTTTATTCTTGTTTGAAAAGAGGGGGAACTCCTATGTCCTTGATGATGAATACCTGCGAGAAAGAGGCTTTAAAAATGAGACTCTACTTCTGCACGATATGGAGAAGATGGGTATTGTAGAAAAATGTGCTCAGACTGAAGAGACCAATAGTTTTCACTTCCTTGATTTGGCGAAAGTAAATTTGAGAGAGAAGTTTGATACTGCAATTGGAGCCCTTTTGTTCTGAATCTACTACTGCTTATGCTGAACTCACAGCTTATCTTTCGTGGATGCAAACAATTTCTCTTCCACAATGAGGGATAATGAGTTTTTGGTGGATATGGACACTTCGGCTAATATATAACTGGGGTGGAAAGAGCGAGTTTCCAACCAATAAATGTGTTCGTTGCTCATGCTACTCTATCATTGGTGAAAGATCGGGATGCTGAACGCAAGATTTCCTACTGTAGGTTGACTGCCTTCAACATCTTGCTGCACAGGATCGTAATCAATTGCATTCGTCCAAAGTCGACATCCAAGACTGATGTCGGTCGGGCTGAAGCGAAATTGATTTATTGCATCTATATTTGCTACAAATTCTCTCTGCCTCACACCATAATGTTCCACATGTACATGACAGTGGTGAACGATAAGGGACAACTCCTATATTCTGCTCTTATCATGCGCCTTTTTAGATGTTTTAAAATTTACATCCCTACAGTATTTTGTTAGACAATGGTGATTGGATTTAAAATGGTCACAAAGATGCGTTTGAAAGAGCTGAACAAGGTGTTAGAGCACATGAAGGAGAAGTCTCCTGTCAAAGCAAAACAAGACTCTGCTGCAGCTAAAAGGAAAGGCAATGAGCCCATGGCTGCTCCAATAAAGCGGAAGAGAATTCTCATCATGCAAGATGAAGATGATGAAGATGAAATTACTTTTTTAGCGTTAAGAAATTTGAAGAGTTTTATCAGCTTTCAAGAGACCCGAGTAGAGCTAGAAGAAGGAGAAAAAGAGAGAGAAGAGATAGAGAAGGAAAATGAAGAACAGTGGAGGACAGAGGGAGAAGATGAGAAGAAGAAGAGGAAGAAGAACAGAAAGAAGAGAAGAAAGAGGACAAGAAGGAGAAGAAGATAGAGACCAAGGTCAAGAAGACTTATTTGAGCCAACTTTGGTTGTCTCCTTATCCAGTGATTCTGAGATGCCAGGAATTGGAATTGTTGATGCGTCTCACTCTGAAGCTGAAGTTGATCAGGGGGAGTTGTTGGACAACAAGGTATTTCTTCACCTATCTTCACTAGTGATGTGACGTATATGCCGCTCATTATCCAGAAGCATCCACTCATAGTCATGGTGGACAATTTGCTGAAGTTCCATCCATTCTCAAAACCCCTGGAATCGACTCGGCTGGACCTAGTGCTGCAACATATCAAACATCAAGTTTTTCGAGATTGCTAGAGATTCTTTTGGGTGTAAGGGAGCAGCAATATTGATGTGTGATGGGTTGAGTGATTCAAGAATAGAGATTTTTCAGAGTGGATTTTAGTGGTTAAGTGTATGAAGAAGTGTATACGGGGAAGAAATGGAAAGGAATAAGAACAGATAAAAACAATCTCCTTCCAAGGTATAAAGGCAGCACCACCAACCAAGGATGGGGACCGAGGCTTGACCTTGGAGCAAGCGCACTACGAAAGGCGAGATCGTGCAATCCAAAATCTTCAACAACAAATGGAGCAAGTCCTCAATCTTCTAGAGAATCCGGCGAGACAAGGACAACCAAAAAGGCGTCCCAATGAAAGGCATCGGCCTGACGATTCTGAATCTCGTCAAAATTCCGATGTCGATTCCGAGTCCACTAGAGACAACCAAACAATTCTGCACTCTAGTGATTCTGAATCTCCAATTCGAAGACGAAGACGGAGAGGGAGGCATAAGGAGGATGAAAGAGACATTAAAGTGGAGGTCCCCGAGTTTCACGGTAATCTTAATCCCGATGACTTTGTAGATTGGCTACACAAAACCGAACGAATTTTTGAATTCAAATCCTATTCGGATGAGAAGAAATGTAAGGATCCTATCCTAAGGTTCACCAAATATGCTTCTCTATGTTGGGAGAATCTAAAGCATCAACGAGCAAGGGAAGGAAAAGGCCGGATCAAGTCTTGGGAAAAACTCAAGAGGTTGATGAAGAAGAGGTTCTTGCTCGACAACTATAAGTAAGATCTCTTCCTCAAACTGAACTCCCTAAGACAACATGGGATGAGTGTTGAAGAATACATTCGTGAGTTTGAACAACTAAAAATGAGGAGTGAAGTTCCAGAAGTTCCCGAGCAAACTATTGCTCGTTTTCTTGGCGGCATGAATCGAGAAATTGCTGATATGGTTGAACTTCAACCGTATTGGTCCTTTGAAGACGTATGCAAGTTAGCCATAAAAGTGGAAAAACAATTGAAGAGCAAGAGGTTTTCCTCCAGAACCTCAACAAAGGCGACATCCTATTTTAAGGGTGCTTCCTCAAGCAAGGGCGAGAGTTCGTCGACAAAAGACAGAGGCAAGGGAAAGAATGCAAAGCCTTCCAAAGAAGTCCAAATCTATCTTTTGATGATAACCACTCCGCAAATCTATCTTTGAAAACACAGAAGAACCATATAATTCATCTTGCATATCATCAAGTCTAGGTATAGGGTACCTATACTTAATGGTGATATTGTTGATTGCCCGGCTATCAACACACATCCGATATGTACCATCCTTCTTAGGCACAAGTAGAGCCGGAACAGAGCAGGGACTCATGCTTTCTCGAACGTATCCTCTGAGAATAAGTTCATTGACTTGTCTTTGCAACTCCTTTGTATCCTCCGGATTGCATCGATAAGCTGGCTTGTTTGGCAGCGGAGCACCGGGGATCAAATCAATTTGATGCTCAATACCTCTTATGGGAGGTAATCCAAGTGACAAATCCTCCGGAAACACATCTGCAAATTCTTTCAACAAGCAATGCATTTTTGGATGTATGGGTCGCTCCATCTCACTCTTTTTCTCGACCACAAGCAAAACAAAAACATCCTTTTGTTTGCTAATGGCTCTCTCAACCCGTGTCTCACTCAAGAACAGATTTTTCCTTACAAGTGTTTCCCTCCCCAGGTTGATTATTATGTATCAAATAAGGGCTCAATGGTAAAAGAGTAATGCATTTTTGTTCCTTCTGAAAAGAATATGTGTTTTTCCGACCATCATGCATAGCATTTATATCAAATTGCCACGGTCTACCCAATAACAAGTGGCATGCCTCCATTGGAATCACATCACATACAACCTTATCTCGACAGTTCTTCCCAATCGAAAATGATATAAGAACGCGTTTGGTTACCTTGAGTTCATTCCCTTGATTGAGCCATTGGAGCTTGTATGTTTCGTTGTTGGAAGCTTTAACTTGTCGACAAGAGTTGTCGAAGCAACATTGGTGCAGCTCCCACCATCGATGATCACCGAACACACCTTTCCATTAATAGTGCAACGCGTGTGAAATATATTCTCCCTTTGCTCTTTATTAGGAGAAACTTCAACATGCAATGCTCTTCGGATGATCAACAGCTCACCATCATCAGCTTTCTCCACAACTTCTTCTTCCCGATCAGATTCGGAAATATTTTCTTCTTCATTGTCATCAGCCTCTTGAAGCGCCGAATTGATCTCCTCAATTTCTTGAAGAGTCATAACTCTCCGATTTGGACAATTTGCTTGTAAATGCCCAAAGCCATGGCACTTAAAGCATTTCCTTGCATCACCTTCAAATTTCTTTTGGACTTCATTGGAAGGCTCTGCATTCTTTCCCTTACCTCTGTCTTTTGTCGACGAACTCTCGCCCTTGCTTGAGGAAGCACCCTTAAAATAGGATGTCGCCTTTGTTGAGGTTCTGGAGGAAAACCTCTTGCTCTTCAATTGTTTTTCGACTTTTATGGCTAACTTGCATACGTCTTCAAAGGACCAATACGGTTGAAGTTCAACCATATCAGCAGTTTCTCGATTCATGACGCCAAGAAAACGAGCAATAGTTTGCTCGGGAATTTCTGGAACTTCACTCCTCATTTTGAGTTGTTCAAACTCACGAATGTATTCTTCAACGCTCATCCCATGTTGTCTTAGGGAGTTCAGTTTTAGGAAGAGATCTTGCTTATAGTTGTCGGGCAAGAACCTCTTCTTCATCAACCTCTTGAGTTTTTCCCAAGACTTGATCTGGCCTTTTCCTTCCCTCGCTCGTTGATGCTTTAGATTCTCCCACCATAGAGAAGCATATTTGGTCAACCTTAGGATAGCAACCTTACATTTCTTCTCATCCGAATAGGATTTGAATTCAAAAATTCGTTCGGTTTTTGTGTAGCCAATCTACAAACTCATCGGGATTAAGATTACCGTCAAACTCGGGGACCTCCACGTTAATGTCTCTTTGATCCTCCTTATGCCTCCTTCTCCGTCTTCGTCTTCGAATTGGAGATTCAGAATCACTAGAGTGCAAAATGGTTCGGTTGTCTCCAGTGGACTCGGAATCAACATCAGAATTTTGACGAGATTCAGAATCGTCACGCCGATGCCGTTCATTGGGACGCCCTGCTGGTTGTCCTTGTCTCGCCGGATTCTCTAGAAGATTGAGGACTCGCTCCATTTGTTGTTGAAGATTTTGGATCGCAAGATCTCGCCTTTCGTTGTGCGTTTGCTCCAAGGTCAAGCCTCTAGGAACTTGTTCATCCATAAGGAATTTGTAACAAAAGAAAGAGAGGAATCACTCAAATGAGTTGAACCTTGAGCTCTGATACCAATATTTTGATGCGTGATGGGTTGAGTGATTCAATAACAGAGATTTTAAGAGGGGATTTTAGTGGTCAGTGTATGGAGTAGTGTATACGGGGAAGAAATGGAAAGGAGTTATCCGCTCTCCAAAGGAAATCTCACAATTCTCATTCATAAAATTTGTATTTCTTACATTGGATAGTTTTCCCCTCTTTATAAGAGGATTTTAGAGTTAATATATATTAAAAACAGAACTTAATAGCCTAGAAATTGACACCTTAATACATAGTAAAAACAGACCTTAATAGCCTAGAAACTGACAACTTAATACATATTAAAAACAGAACTTAATAGCCTAGAAACCGAAACCGTCGACTCTTGGACTGCATAACAATAAACACACATAAGAACATAATAAAAGCCTTTATTAACACGGGAAGTAAATGCCTTTCATCTTCGGCCTTCTGCATTCTTGAATCTTCAAATTCGAGCTCCTCCTTTGACCAGAAAATAATCATTCTGAAACTTCATCAACTGGTCATTCAAGACATTTAGAATGGTCTCCCCTTGATAGTTATTCATTGAAAATGATCCATCGAAGCACACAATGCCCAATTTCTCTCTTGGCTTGGATAAACATCGATGGTTCTGAGTTGGTGGATGGAGCTACGTTGGATGCTCCCGCATCAAATATGCTATGGGATCTCAAGAACGCTTCAATGGCCACTTAGTGTCTTTGCATGATCAGTTAAACGGCCTGAAGAATGAAGTGCAGTCTACTGTGCAGGTGAAGTTTTCCAATCATTGAAGCAGTTTTGCAAGGCTTGAGAAGACAGTGAATTCTATGAGAGAGTTCGAGCTTCTTCGCCTTCCAAAACAGTCATGATTCTGACTCTATTTTCAACAACTCTGTTTATTTGCTCTCCACTTTTTGCTGTTGACAAAAATGGGGAGAAGTTTGATGCATATGTCATTTGACTTTGGTTTGAACTGTTTGATTTGATCTTTTGATAATTGCAGTAACTTAAGCTATGTTAATGATTATCTCATTGTGCTTAAGTGTTCAAAATCTATGAGAAAGTTTTGTCACCATAAAAAATGGGAAGATTGTTGGAGAAAAATTCCTCATTTATTTTGAAGTTGACAAAACGTTTTCATTAGTCCAGTTTGAAAACTTGCAGACTCTATTGTCAAAGCCTGAAGACCTTCGGACTCAAGATTTAAAGTCTAGATTTAAAGCCTGAAGACCTTCAGACTCTATAGTTTTCTAACCGACGAAGAAAAGATTTATCCGATGGAGAAGACTTGTCTAGATGCAAGTAAATCTTTAAGGATTTGGTTAGTACGGTTGAAAAAGATCTCGTGATTGGAGATAGCATCTCCTGATCAATTACTTTTATTAAAATCAATTCAGATAATTTGATCTATTGATTGGCAAAGTATACTTGGAAAGTTCTACTTATGGAAACTGAGATCCTGATTATATGAGTGAGCATGATTAATGGGCCATCATCACATTCCTTAAATAACTTGAGATCTCCCTAATTGATTTTGTCCAACAGGTAGATTGGAAGAACTTAATTGTACTCAAAAGAGAGATCAAATCTTTGGAAGGTGCCAACGGTTTAAAAGGCATGGAGGAATATATAAGTAAGATGCTCAAGTTATTCGAGTGTGTGCGTGAAAGAAAAATTCCAAAGTCTGAAGTTCCTAATTCTTTGCAATTTCAATTTTTGAACTTAATTGTACTCAAAAGAGAGATTAAATACGTGTGAGACCTTGAGGAAGTGTAGTAGAGTTTCTACACCGTGGAATCAAGGACGTGAGACTAGACGTAGGCTTGACTAAGCCAAACCACTGTAAACCTTATTTTTTGAATTCTCTTGCCCTAATCTCTTTACGTTATTTAACAGCTTTATAGAACTGTTTATAGTATATTATTCTCAGAAGACGAATTAATCTATTAAGTTTTGGGAAAACCTCTTTGATCACCTGTTCACCCCCCTCTTTGATCACGAATTAATCTATTAAGTTTATAGTATATCATGTATGAATATTGTAGTACTGCTTAGGACTAGTAGTGTGATCTTTTGGCTTTAGGTAGAAGTAGCACGAGCTAAAATGTAACCTCTCAAAAGTATTATTAGTGAAATCCAGCCTGTTAGCCTAGGAGAATGGATTAGATTTGGTCTCAGCCAAATAACCAAAAGACTTGCATGCAACTTTTCTATCTTTCTCGATTTATTTGATTCTATGTATCTCTATTTATGTCCAAATTTATTTGATTTTATCTTTCTCTATTTATTTCCAAATTTATTTGATAAGGGCATGCTATACTTGAAAGAATCAAACAAAGACCCTCAACAAATGCTTACAAAAATCATTTTGCAAAGACCTTTGTAAAACTAGTAGGTCGGAATGCAATAGTGCATATCATTTTAAGAAAGAATGTCTTATGGTTTAGAGACCTGTCAATAAGGTTTGGGCAAAAACCGCAGGTCACTATTAAGTGAAAACGTGAAATGGTACCTGGATAGTGGACGCTCGAGACACATGACAAGAGATTCAAATTACTTCATAAAGCATTTTCAAGTGAATGGCTGAAACATCTCATTTGGAGGAAACATCAAAGGAAAAATTGTGGGATTTGGAACTGTGAAAATTGAAAACCTCACAATAAGCACTGTTTCTTTAGTTGAATGACTAAACTACAATCTACTTTCAAGAGGGTAAATGTTCAAGAAGCAGTAAAGACTGTACTTAGTCATTTATGGGACGAAGACATGGAAATAACTACCTCTTGGATGCGACACCACATAAATCGCAATGTTTCATTGCAATTCAAGGCGAAACAAGTTTACTGTACTTTCAAGGAAGCTTGTTCGTGGTGTAGCCAATTTGTCATGTCAAAAGTCTCACCTATTTACACCATGCATATTGGATAAACAGGTAAGAAATTCCTCTAAACCAATAAATCAGGTTTCCATTAATCGTGTACTGCAGCTTCCGCATATGAATCTCTGTGGCCCAACCAGAACATAGGGCATTGGAGGCAGGAACATCTCCTCACGTTTTTGGGCTGAAGCAGTTTTTAAAGCATGTGATATTATTAAAAGAGTTTTTCTAAGGCCTATTCTAGAAAAATCCCTCTATGAATTATTAAAAGAAAAGGAGCCAACTGTTTTATATTTCATGTGTTTGGATGCAAATGTTTTATATTGAAAAATGCAAACGATCGAGTTGGTAAGTTTGATGAAGGCATCGTCCTTGGATATTCAACCACAAGCAAAGCGTACAAAATCTACAACAAAAGGACTCAAACCGTAGAAGAATAAAAAAATGTGAAATTCCAGGATTCCATACAAAATGAATCTATTCAGACTAATCTTAAAGATCCAGAACCAGCTCCACATTCTACAAAGTCTAGAGAAACGGCTCAGACTTTGAAGGACCAGTAGGAAGTGATTATCACTCTGATAAATCAACCAGCAACTGGAAGCATAAGTCCAGTCATCCCAAAGATCTTATCATTGGTGACATTAATGAAGCAATTCGCACTAGATCCAAAAGGAACGAAAAGTCTAGTGTTGTGGCTCTTATTTCTGAAATAGAACCCAAAAGCATATATGAAGCTTTATCTGATGAAAGCTGGATTGAAGCCATTCAGGAAGAGCTCAGGCACTTTAGTATCAATTATGTCTAGGAATTGGAGCTAAATAGGCTTTCAGAAACAAGATGGACGAGAAAGGAAAGGTCGTAAGAAACAAAGCAAGACTCGTGGCCAGGGGATACACGCAAGAATAAGGGATAGACTATGACGAGACTTACGCACCAGTAGCAAGGTTAGAAGCCATTCATTTATTACTTGCATTTTACCTGAAAATTGGTTCTATTTTCAAAAACCAATGAAGTTCGTTATGAAATGTGATATTTTGGGCATTATGGGCACTGCATAAATTGTGACATTGGGCATATTATATGACATCATAAGCTGGTTGACATCTTTGATATTGTTGCATCTAATGCCATGTTGAAAATGAGACATATATGTTGGGATGCCTAGTTGTATTATGATACATGGTCGGAGGGTGAGGGGTTGTATTATGATGCATGCCCAGAGGGTAGGGGTAAACATTTTCATGGTGAGCCCTGGAGATTCCTTGTGATGCCAGGTGGGATGCAAGATGGACGAAGGCTCCTCGCGATGCCAAGTTCGGTGCGAGCGATAAATGAGGGATGCAAAGACTGGTCCCTGGAAAGAAAAATGATGAGATCCTTTTGAAAGACAAAATTGAGAATTGAATCATGCACATGGACTTGTGCATATGGCATGGGATGAACCTCATGGAAATGCAAGCATGAAGTGCATGGTGATATATGCACATTGTATGGTGATATATGCACGGCTGCTTGATGGTATATGTATAAGTGCATAGTGATATATGCATGGCTCGGCAGTTAGGAAGTTGCTTGATGCAAGTTCTTCATTGCCGCAGTTTCTAATCCCGCTAATTGGTTTCATGTTACATCAATTTGAACTTGCTCGATCTGTTCAATTGCAACCTTATAATGCAATCGCATTCTCTAGTCCAATTGCTGTTTTTGTTTATGTATTCCTGATTTATCCACTAGGTCAGTCTGGTTGGTTCTTTGCGCCTAGTTTTGGTGTAGCAGTTATATTTCGCTTCATCCTTTTTTTCCAAGTGTTTCATGATTGGACATTGAACCCATTTCATATCATGAAAGTTGCCAGAGTATTGGGTGCTGCTCTCCTATTCGCTATACATGGTGCTAAGTAGAAAATACTTTATTTGAAGATGGTGATGCTGCAAATACATTCCGTGCTTTTAACCCAACTCAAGCTGAAGAAACTTATTCAATGCTTTTTCCAATAGACGTTGGTTAAATTTCTTTATGTTATTTGTACCTGTAACCGGTTTATGGACGAGTGCTCTTAGACGAAGGTATTCGTGCTGGGCTAGTGGCTCAAGGTCAGCCTCATGAAAACCTTATATTCCCTGAGCAGGTTCTACCCTGTGGAAACGCTCTTTAATGGAACTTTAGCTTTAGCTTGTCATGACCAAGAAACCACCGGTTTCACTTGGTGGGCTGGGAATGCACAACTTATGAATTTATCCGATAAACTGTTGGGCGCTCATGTAGCCCATGCCGGATTAATCGTATTCTGGGCCAGGGCAACGAACCTATTTGAAGTGCTCTTTTGTACCAAAAAAGCCCATGTAGATACAATGAACTTTGTATCTGGAGTAATTCACTTAATTTCGTCTGCAGTATTAGGCTTTGGCGGTTTTTATCATGCACTTCTAGGCCTTGTGACTAGAAATAAAATTACCAAAATTTTGGGTATTCACTTAATCTTGTTAGGTATAGGTGCTTTTCTTCTAGTATTCAAGGCTCTTTATTTTGGAGGAGTATATAATACCTGGGATCCGCGAGGGGGAGATGTAAGAAAAATTACCAACTTGACCCTTAGCCCAAGTGTTATATTTGGTTATTTACTAAAATCTCCTTATGGAGGAGAAGGATGGATTGTTAGTGTGGACAATTTGGAAGATATAATTGGAGGGCATGTATGGTTAGGTTCCACTTCGTTACTTGCGGAATCTGGCATATCTTAACCAAACCTTTTGCATGGGCTCGTCGAGCACTTGTATGGTCTGGGGAGGCTTACTTGTCTTATAGTTTAGCTGCTTCTGGCCCAGTAGGTCTGTAAAATTCGCTAGGATAAGCGGTATTATTGAACTAGACAAAGCAACAAGGAACGAAACCAAAAACAAATACGTAATGCATTACCCGACCGGAGAAGTAATTTTTGGAGGGGACACTATGCGTTTTTGGGATCTGCGTGCTCCTTGGTTAGAACCTCTAAGGCGTCCAAATGGATTGGACTTGAGCAGGCTGAAAAAAGATATACAGCCTTGGCAAGAACGTCGTTCTGCAGAATATATGACTCATGCTCCTTTAGGTTCTTTAAATTTTGTGGGTGGTGTGGCTACCGAGATCAATGCAGTCAATTATGTCTCTCCTAGAAGTTGGTTAGCTACCTCTCATTTTGTTCTAGGATTCATTCTATTCGTAGGTCTTTTATGGCACGCGGGAAGGGTTCGTGCAGCTGCAGCAGGATTTGAAAAGGGAATTGATCGTGATTTTGAACTTTTTCTTTCCATGACCCCCCTTAATTGAAACAGGAGTCCAATCTGTGAAGTCAAAATCAATTTGATTCCACTACCCTACATAAGGGAATTGTATGGTAATATATGCATGGCTATATGGTGAGGTATGTTCGAATGCATGGATGATATGTGCTTTATTCGTGATACCTTGATTGTTCTGTCTGATGCATCATATAGTTCGGTGGATCTTTACTACTGAATAGTTGTACTCACCCCGTTTGGGGACTAGCATTTCAGAGTAGATAAGATACCTTTGCTGCCGTAGCCCCCGGTAGATGGATCAAGTGGTTGGATATGAACACGAGGAGGAGGATAGCAAATGAATGAACTTTTGGACGCCAACATCGAACAATAGACTTTGAGTATATGACTGTTGGAGGAGATGTTGGTATTTTCATATAGCCATGAATGATATCCATCTAGTTTAAGTAAATAAAACTGTTCGGCTTTTACCTATAATTGTTTAATGGGTTTGAATTGGTTTCTGAATATAAGGAAGGGAGTCGGTGGATGCGCTTCCACCATATAAATTAAGCAGGGACCGATCTAAAAGATGTAAACCCCCAAGATTGATACACCTTTAGGTCGAGCAAATGAATGGTAATCGAACTGTGTGACCCAAATGATTCAGAGGCCGTCGAGGGGTGCCACAGAAGTAGCCCCTGGTGATCCTAAGATCAACGAGATCATACAGGCACAAAAGATGCTTGGAATTCAGATGGAGCGGTGGACTCAGAATCAAGCTGCCGCCACTACAGCTGCTCCGACTGCTACCGTCATCGCCGCTGCGGAGTCCCTAGTGGCAGCTGCCGATCTTCCACCTAGGAACATGGTTGCTGGGAGGCCGATTCATAAGCTCGTGAAGCAATTCTTGAAGTTGAATCCGCCAAGCTTCGCGGGTGCAGGAGACCCCAAGGCTGGATCACTCTACATTCAAGATCTTGAGAAAGCCTCTGCACTGCTGCTGTGCACTAAAGAGGAGAAGGTTGTCCTTACAATCTATCAACTACGGGGAAATGCAAATACTTGGTGGAAAGCCACCAGAGGTACAATATTTCTTGAAGGTGTGATTTCGCTGTGGAATGCCTTTCTCAAAGCCTCTAATGGCAAGTACTTTTCAGGTAGCGCCCAAGAGTAGAAGATGGAGGAATTCCAACGCCTCCGTCAAGGAATGATACTGTGGATTAGTATTAAGTCAAGTTTGCTAAGCTATCTTAGTACGCTCCAAGAGTAGTAGAGGATCCAAAAGACAAAGTTCGGAGGTTCACGAGTGCCCTCCAACTAGAGCTAAAGAACCCACTAGTGCCGCTTGATCTCAAGGATTACAATGAGGTATATGGTTGAGCCCAGCTGATTGAGTGAGCAAGCCGCCACGTTTGGATCAAGGTTCAATTTGAATCGGGATGGGAATCGATTTGGGAAGAAACTGATGATCGAAGGAAGATATCCTATTCCGCCCATTAGAAAGGGTGGAACTGGCAAGTCAGCACCGAGGTAGAATGGCGTGTTGCTTGTGTGGAAGGCGACATGGAGCAGTCTCGTGCCAATTTAGAATGGGTGGTTGTTTTGAGTGTGGCCAATAAGGTCACTAGGCTAACAGCTGTCCCAAAAAGTAAATGGGAAAACAGTAGTTACTACCGCCACCACCGTTGGGTCATAATCGAAAATTCATGCCATCGAATATACAACATGGTGGACTGAACAAGCCTCAAGCAGAAGGACAAGGGTACGCCATCAATAGAGGACAAGCTAAGGACTTGCCTGATGTGATTACAGGTACGCGTTCGCTAAACAACGAAACTGCATATGCTATATTTCACCCTGGCGCCACTCATTCGTTTATAGCTAAGCAGTTTGTTAAGCTACTAAGGTTGAGTCTTGAATTGTTGTAGTCAGTGCTTAGCATATCTACACCATTAAAGGATAAGGTCATGCGGGAGCATCCAACGCAGCTCCATCCACCAACTCGGAACCATCGATGTTTATCCAAGCCAAGAGAGAAATTGGGCATTATGTGCTTCGATTGATGATTTTCAATGAATAACTATCAAAGGGAGACCATTCTAAATGTCTTGAATGACCAGTTGATGAAGTTTCAGAATGATTATTTTCTGGTCAAGGGAGGAGCTCGAATTTGAAGATTCAAGAATGCAGAAGGCTGAAGATTAAAGGCAGTTACTTCCCGTGTTAATAAAGGCTTTTATTATGCAGTCCAAGAGTCAACGGTTTCGGTTTCTAGGCTATTAAGTTCTGTTTTTAATATGTATTAAGGTGTCAGTTTCTAGGCTATTAAGGTCTGTTTTTACTATTTATTAAGGTGTCAGTTTCTAGGCTATTAAGTTCTGTTTTTAATATGTATTAACTCTAAAATCCTCCTATAAAGAGGGGAAAACTATCCAATGTGAGAGACACGAATTTTATGAATGAGAATTGTGAGATTTCCTCTGCTTGAGTGAATTCCTTTTGAGAGTGGATAACTCCTTTCGGTTTCTTTATCCTTAGAGCGTAGATCACTCCTTGGTGGTGAACGAAGAAGCCCTTTATCCTTGGCTGGTGGAACCTTTAGGCCTCGGTGGTGAGCTTCTCCTATCCGGAAGTCCTTTATCCTTGCCTGGTGGAAGCTTTAGGCCTTGGTGGTCAACTTCGTAGATCTCGATCCTCATCCTTGGATGGTGGCGCTGCCTTTATACCTTGGAAGGAGATTGTTTTTATCTGTTCTTATTCCTTTCCATTTCTTCCCCGTATACACTTCTTCATACACTTAACCACTAAAATCCCCGCTGAAAAATCTCTATTCTTGAATCACTCAACCCATCACGCATCATAAGGTGTTTAGCTACAATGGGTGGTCCTAGTTGTAAGTTAGTGATTGGTGAGCAAGAGGGGAAGATAGACTTCATAGTCCTAACCATATATGATTTTGATGTGATAATTGGCATGGACTGACTCACCAAGCAAAGAGCTAAGATAGACTGCTAGCGCAAAGCAATTCATTTTAACCCATTCGGGGGAGTTGAGGAGGACCCTTGAATACATTAATCTGGTCGCTTGAGCCAACCCGTTTGTTAAACGAAGGTTGCCAAGGTTACTTGGCGACTGTCATGGATACGACAATTGGGGAACTAAAGATCAAGGACATCTCAATAGTTCAAGAATTTCCAGATGTGTTTCCAAAGGAGTTGCCAGGTTTGTTGCCAGAGAGATAGAGTTCGCGATCAAGTTGGCACCCAAGATAGATCCAATTTCCAAGGCTCACTACCGGATGGCGTTGCCTAAGTTGAAAGAACTGAAGGTGCAAATGTAATAATTGTTGCATAAGGGATTCATATGTCCCAGTGCATCACCTTAGGAAGCACTAGTTTTGTTTGTGAAGAAGAAAAATGGTCCATTGTGTCTATGCATCGACTATCATCAACTCAATCAGGTGACGATCAAGAACAAGTATCCACTATAGAGGTTCGACGACTTGTTTGACCAGCTCCAAGGAGCGTTGATATTTTCAAAGATTGCCTTGAGGACAAGGTGTCATCAGCTGAGGATCAGAATGGAGGACATACTGAAGTCAACGTTTCGTTCTCGATACGGCCATTATGAGTTCACTGTAATGCCATTTGGTTTGACGAGCACCAGAGCTAATTTTATGGATCTAATGAACCGAGTGTTTAAGGAGTACCTTGATTAGTTTGTGATCGTGTCCATCGACAACATCCTGGTATAATCTAATAGTCCTGAGGGTCACAAAAGGCACTTAAGGATAATTTTCTAGACCTTGCGGAATCATGAACTGTACATCAAATTCAGTACTGAAGAAGAAATCTCTTGGGTTTGGCAGGTTACTATAGAAGGTTCAAGGAAGGATTTTCAACGTTAGCGTCATTATTGACTCGACTACTGAAGAAGAAAGAGAAGTTCGTGTGGACAAACAATTGCAAGCGTAGTTTCCAAGAGCTTAAGCAGAAGCTAACTACTGCACTAGGTTGCGTGCTGATGCAACATGGTGGGGTTGTTGCATACACGTCCCATCAGTTGAGACCTCCCGAGCTGAATTACCTAACGCATGACTTAGAACTCGTAGCGATCATTTTCACTCTAAAGATTGGGAGACATTATTTGTGTGGAGAAAGATTCCAAATCTTGATTGACCATCAAAGTCTCAAGTACTTATTCTCCTAGAATGAGTTGAATATGAGATAGCGTCGTTGGATGGAACTCCTAAAAGACTATGATTGTGATATTCCGTATCACCCTGGAAAGGCAAAAAAATTCGCTAATGCGCCAAATCGGACGTCTTCAATTGCACATATGATGATGGTTCAGGAATGGACTTTACTTGCGAAAGCTAGAGATTCGGTTTTTAAATTTGAGATACCACCTTTCAAATCTTACGGACACCCATAGAATTAAGCCGGAAGTGTAGATCATAGTCCAGTCACTTCAGTGGACAGACCCCAAGATTGAGAAAATCCTACAAGAGGATACCAAAAAGAGAAACGCTAACTTTCGGATTTTTTACAACGGAACACTGAGCTTTCGAGGACAATTGTGTGTACCCGACGATACAGAGCTTAAGGAAGATATTTTATCAGAAGCTCATCATGGCAATTACAGCATTCATCACGGCAATATGAAGATGTATTATAATCTACATCAACACTATTGATGGTCCGATTTGAAGGCGGACATCGGCAAGCATGTTACCAAGTGTCTGACGTGTCAGTTAGTGAAGGCACAGCACTGTAAGCCGAGAGGACTTCTGTAACCTCTCGACATTCTTGAGTACAAATGCGATTTTGTGACAGGCTTACTAAGGAGATAGAGGGGTAATAATCTATTTGGGTAGTGCTCGACAAACTAACGAAGTTGGCTCACTTCATCACTATATGAAAGGACCTTGATTTGGACAAACATGCAGAGTTGTACCTGCGTCAGATTATTCGTTTGCTTAGAGTGCCAGTAATGATTACATCAGACGGAGACCCGAGATTCACAACTGCCTTTTGGACGAGTTATCGAGTAAAGATGTAGCCTTTTTAACTATTTTCTCTATCAAAGACCCTAAAATATTTACAATCACCTATATTGAGCCGATGACAAGCTCATTATTCAGCCTTCCCCTAAATGGAATTGACTGTCGTCAACTAGAATTAGATTTATGAATGTTTAATGAGCATTGATTGACACCTTCAACATTCATGAGCGAAGGGGCGTTTTCTATTAAATATGAAGAGAACAGGCTAGTGATGATCCTCTGATGTTAGCTTGTCTTCTTATTGTGTCGTTTCTTGTTTGTTTGCGCTCTCCAATCATGTATTGTTCTTTGGAATTCACAATCAAGAGCAATCATTTTCAATTTTGATCTTTCCTTTTGTTTCCTTTCTCGATTTATCATCTGCACCGCGCCCTTGTGTGGCACATCAAGGGCATCTCCATCTAGTGTGTGCATGAGCAGTTTGTTCTAATTTTCTTAATCTATGTGGCACCCCAAAACACCTTAGGTCGCCACAGGTACCTATCACTCCACCTAATGAACACTAGTTACATCACTTAGTAGAAGCGTCGTAGTTCATAAGCTTTTTGTATTTTTTTTGAAAAAAAAAAAAACGGTCCTAGCACAACTTATTAACGGAAGCACAATTGAGTCTCTCCATCTCTCCCTCCAATAATCATAATGCAATGCAAACCACTAAGCATTATAAGAAAAGATAAAGCCAAGACACTTTTATTTATATATTTGCATAATGGATTTTCTCAGGTCAGTACAACAAAAAGAAGGCCAAGACTTTTAACTACGCTTGGCCACATCCCAAAAGGATATCTCGACCCCTATAACGATCACATGTCATCCTCCATCTATTAGTGTTGGCTACCCCAAAAAAACTTCGTCAGCTGTCTACTCCTCACACGGCCATCACACCAATCCTCGCGCGTAAGGCGGTTGTAGTGGCAACATCCCCCGATTCACTCCATCTCAGCGGACGTGGACCAACAAAAACTCCTGTATGACCGGACCCCTAACCAAGCCCACATCGTATGCGACCAACACGCGAACTCGCGCAAACGATAGACTAGGGATGGTAACGCACTCGATCTCTGAACACTCTACCTCCACATCCGATGGGACACCATAGAAGGTACCCATGTGACAATAGGGAGTGGCATCTTTCTAATTTGAAGCGATGAGTACGGCCACTCAATAGATAAAAGATCCAATAAACCACTCACATCACACAATACAATCATAACAATCATAGCATAGTACATGTCACTTATGCATGCAAGCATAACTTACCTTGCAGCCTTGCAGCTGTACATACATCCTCATGTACTCATCACCATCATGTCATACTCGGTGATTGAAATCCTAATGAGCTTCAAAATTCATGAAATTCGACTATGTTATAGCAAAGATCCTGAGGTAGCTTTTTCATGAATAATTCATAGCCAAATTCATTCTAGATGATTTAAGATAGACAGTTAAAGCTTCTGTTTCAATGCCGAAGTTTCCAAATTCATCACCCTCCGAAAAACAATGATTTCACCTACTTATCTTCCATCTTTTCCTCTGGATTTCTGATATGTTTTGCCTCAAGAGGTCTACTACAACTTTCATTAAGGGATCAAGGTGATATTTTCAAAGGAAAGTCACTTTATAGTCCACGAAGTCACTGGAGCTCAGTACAACATTTCCAGATCTAACGTCTTGAAAAGAAAAATCGTTTCACGAGCCTATACTTCTTAGTTTTACCTCAAATTTGAGTATGTTAGTCTTCAAGATATTCTCTACAATTTTCGCGAAGAGGTCAACTAAACAATTTTCGTAGAGGGAGGGTTTCACCCCTCAAAACTCATAAATTTTGCCTCAAATTTTAGTATGTTATACTTTATGATGTTATCTACAACTTTAATAAAGAAATCAAAGCCAAAATCCGACTCTGCCGCTACAACATTCTGGGTCAGGCTGTTTGCTCGATACCCCCTTAAAACTTCGGCTTTCCACACCCTAGACATCTAAAATTCATCACCCTTCAATAGCACTTTCTAGATACACATGCAAGAGTAGATCAAAGGATCTAACTTGCCTCTATACCGAGCTACGGCGAGAACGATAGCGGCCAGCGACGGACGCACAGGCGGCTGCGAGCGACAGACGAGCAGCTTACTCCTTCGCGCGGCCTCTTCCTCCTCTCTCTCAGTTCCCTTACTCTCTTCCCCTTCGTAGTTCTCTTTCTCTGTCTCACTCCCTCTCTCCGGTGACACTTCCCCTTCATCATCAATCGGTGGGCCTCCTTCATGCAAGATGGGCCTCCATCTTTCGGCTGGGCTTGGGCCAACCATGGCCTGGTGGCAGCTTCTCCATCTTGGGGCTTCGTGGGTTGGCCATCTTGGCCCATCTTAGGCCCACACTCTTGGGCCTAAGACCCATGTTTAATTATCCTCAGATTAGCCCTTTTAAAAAATAATTAAATCTCTATTTAATTAAAGCACTAAATAGCAAATTAAAATAACTATTTTTCTTGAAATTATAAATTCATAAGTCCCCATTTTATCATACATTTGGCCAAAGATAAAACTTCCTTTCCCAAATTCATCCATTAAAGATTTGCGTATCCATGGTTCATGGCATATTTAGGGATTTTTATGAAATTCTAGGATGGCAAGTTAAGAGCCCATGGAGGAACGGTTGAGATATAAAAGGGTATGTTGAGGGGTTACATTATTTCGTTGTGGCGTTTTAAGAGATAGAGAAACAATACGCTCCTCGGTAGAAAAGGACCAGCATTCTTCCTCGAATTTCAACATTGGTGTTTAATCTGTGAAAGACAAGGTACTTTCGACTCCGTAATGTACTTTTTGACCGGTGATACATGTCATTCCTGGGCTCACATTCTGTGTTCGTCGTTTTTTGGGTTCAATTGAGTGTCGGATCGCTTTTTAGGGAAATTTCACATGTTATATTTAAGCTACTGCAGCTTGAAAAGAGTGTTTATATATGTTTATGGATAGTTATTGATAAATAGTAGAAATTAAGCTTTAGTTAGTGTCTCTCATATTCTGTGAATGGAACCATAAATGTACTATTTTGTCAAGTTACTGAGTTAAGATATAAGCTTTAACTATTTTGTTTCTATCAAGGATGTTAAAATATTTACAATCACCATCATAGAGCAACAGACGATCCAATTATTCTGCCATCCGCCTCGATTTCTTTCTTCGATATAATCAACTATTGTAAGCTACGCTGCCAAATTTTTTCTGTTCAACGAGCATTAATTGATGCCTTCAATATTCATGAGCGAGGGGGCGTTTTCTGTTAACTGTGAAGAGAATAATAGGCTAATGATGATCCTCTGATGTTAGCTCGTCTTCTCCTCGTGTCATTTGTTATTTGTTTGCACTCTCAAATCATGTATTGTTCTTCAAATTCGACAATCAAGAACAACTATATTCAGTTTGGGTCGTTTCTCTTGTTTCCCTTCCTCGCATTCTCATTGATTATGCGCCGTCATGGCTAAGAGTTTTGAAAGCGACACTTAAGTACCAAAATTGGATTAAAATAGATCACTTAAGTGCTAATCCGGCCAAAATACTGATGTAGTGAATTTCCAACGAAATAAGTGCAAAACAACATCGTTTTGCCTCAAACGTGAGAAAAAAATAATATAAAAATTAGTTTAATTTAAATAAACTAAACTTATTATATGAACGTTTAAAAAATAAAAAAAATTAGAAAAAAAGGGGGGAGGGGAGACAGCTAAGGGCCGAGCCCTTGCCGCCATTGCCTCCCCGCCACCACTGCAAAGGGGCAGTGACGGAGGGGCAGGGCCGGCCAGGGTTGCCGGCCCTCAGCCAACCGACGGTGAGGACTTGTGGGCCCTTGCCTCCTCCCTGCCACCGCCAAGAATGGGCGGCAAAAGTGGGGGGTGCGTCAGCCGAGGGCGTCACCAGCCCTTCTTGGCAACGGCAAAGAGGCGGCGGCGGCAAGGGCTCAGCCCTCAACCGCTGCCTCCTCTCCCCCACCCATTTGGATGAACAAGTTACCTTATGGATAAACAAGTATTCTTCAAACTCACGAATGTATTCTTCTGCAACTTCTGGAACTTCACTCCTCATTTTGAGTTGCTCAAACTCACGAATGTATTCTTCAACGCTCATCCCATGTTGTCTTAGGGACTTCAGTTTGAGGAAGAGATCTTGCTTATAGTTGTCGGGCCAGAACCTCTTCTTCATCAATTTCTTGACTTTTTCCCAAGACTTGATTCGGCCTTTTCTTTCCCTTACTCGTTGATGCTTTAGATTCTCCCACCTTAGGATAGCAACCTTAAATTTCTTCTCATCTGAATAGGATTTGAATTCAAAAATTCGTTCGGTTTTGTGTAGCCTATCTACAAAGTCGTCGGGATTAAGATTACCGTCAAACTCGGGGACCTCCACTTTCATGTCTCTTTCATTGTCCTTATGCCTCCCTCTCCATCACCGTCTTCGAATTGGAGATTCAGAATCACTAGAGTGTAGAATCGTTCGGTTGTCTCCAGTGGACTCGGAATCAACATCAGAATTTTAACGAGTTTTAGAATCGTCACACCGATGCCGTTCATTGGGACGCCTTGCTGGTTGTCCTTGTCTCGCCGGATTCTCTAGAAGATTGAGGACTCACTCCATTTGTTGTTGAAGATTTTGGATTGCACGATCTCGCATTTCGTTGTGCACTTGCTCCAAAGTCAAGCCTCAAGTAACCAAAGAAAGAAATAAATCACTCAAATGGGTTGAGTGATTCAAGAACAGAGATTTTTTGAGAGGGGATTTCAGTGGTTAAGTGTATAGAGTAGTGTATACAGGGAAGAAATGGAAAGGAATAAGAACAGATAAAAACAATCTCCTTCCAAGGTATAAAGGCAGTGCCACCAACCAAGGATGAGGATCGAGATCTACGAAGTTCACCACCAAAGGCCTAAAGCTTCCACCAGCCAAGGATAAAGGACTTCGGGATAGGAGAAGCTCACCCCCAAGGCCTAAAGATTCCACCAGCCAAGGATATAGGGCTTCTTGGTTCGCCACCAAGGAGTGATCTACGCTCCAAGGATAAAGACACTGAAAGGAGTTATCCACTCTCCAAAGGAATTCACTCAAGCAGAGGAAATCTCACCATTTTCATTCATGAAATCCGTATCTCTTACATTGGATAGTTTTCCCCTCTTTATAGGAGGGTTTTAGTGCTAATACATGTTAAAAACGGACCTTAATAGCCTAGAAACCGAAACCTTAATACATATAAAAAACAGACCTTAATAGCCTAGAAACCGAAACCCTCGACTCTTGGACTGCATAACAATAAAGACACATAATAACATAATAAAAGCCTTTATTAACACGGGGAATTAAATGCCTTTAAATTCGAGCTCCTCCCTTGACCAGAAAATAATCCTTCTGAAACTTCATCAACTTGTCATTCAAGACATTTAGAATGGTCTCCCATTGATAGTTTCGATATACCACAAAGTACCGATAAGTAATTGACATTATTCATTGAAAATGATCCATCGAAGCACATAATGCCCAATTTCTCTCTTGGCTTGGATAAACATCGATGGTTCCGAGTTGGTGGATGGAGCTACGTTGGATGCTGTCGCATCATCCTCCTCGGGTTGTTTGAGATTTGTCCTCAAATCTAGAATGTTTTCATCCTCCAAGTAAGGAGAAAGGTCTCCCACGTTGAATGTTGCTGAAACTCCAAACTCTCCCGGAAGGTCAATCTTGTAAGCATTGTCACCAATTCGCGCAGAACTTTAAACGGACCATCAACTCTGGGCATGAGCTTGTTCTTTCGACGAAATGGAGATCTCTCCTTCCTCAAGTGAAGCCATACAAGGTCACCTGATTGAAATTGGGTCTTCTTGCGATGTTGATAAGCTTTCTTCTTGTAAGATTCGTTGGCCATTTCAATGTTGGATTGAATCTTCTCATGCAGCTTCTTCATTGACTCAGCTCTTTTGTTCCCATTAAAGCCCACTTGAGAGTTAGACGGAATTGGAATCAAATCAATGGGTGTGAGAGAATTAATTGGGTACACAACTTCAAATGGCGATCGACTAGTAGTATAATTTGGTGGTCGATTGTAAGCAAATTCAGGATGCGCAAGTTTTCAATCCCAATCTTTCAATGATTTACTCACCATACCACGAAGAAGAGTGGTTAGAGTACGATTTATTACTTCCGCCAAGGCCTAAAGCTTCCACTGGCCAAGGATAAAGGACTTTGGGATAGGAGAAGCTCACCACCGAGGCCTAAAAATTCCACCAGCCAAGGATAAAGGGCTTCTTGGTTCACCACCAATGAGTGATCTACGCTCCGAGGATAAAGACACCGAAATGAGTTATCCACTCTCAAAAGGAATTCACTCAAGCAGAGGAAATCTGACCATTTTCCTTCATGAATTTCATATCTCTTACATTGGATAGTTTTCCCCTCTTTATAGGAGCGTTTTAGTGTTAATACATATTAAAAACGGACCATAATAGCCTAGAAACCGAAACCTTAATACATATTAAAAACTAACCTTAATAGCCTAGAAACCGAAACCTTCGACTCTTGGACTGCATCACAATAAAGACACATAATAACATAATAAAAGCCTTTATTAAAACGGGAATTAAATGCCTTTAATCTTCGGCGTTCTGCATTCTTGAAACTTCAAATTCGAGCTCCCATTCATCAACTGGTCAATCAAGACATTTAGAATGGTCTCCCATTAATACTTATCGATATACCACAAAGTACCGCTAAGTAATTAACAATATTCATTGAAAATGATCCATCGAAGCACATAATGCCCAATTTCTCTCTTGGCTTGGATAAACATCTATGGTTCCGAGTTGGTGGATGGCGCTACGTTGGATGCTCCCGCATCAAAAGGAAATGTAAAAATGCCTTTTAAAAATAATTGCATTTTCAAAAATTAGAAAACTGTCATTTCAAAAAATAACTTCTTTTTTGAAAAGGAAAGATTGCAATAATCACGGAAATTGAAAGTAAAACCAATCATTTTCAGATGGATGATCGTACCTTTTCGGGATTTGATCCGAGAGATAATTCTCTAAAATAAAAGTAACTTAGTCAGAACTTCCTCAAACTTTAAGATATCGAGTCTAGAACGAATAACTTCAAATTGATTTTTCTCCGAAGCCTTTGAAAATGTATCCGCCGGTTGATTCTTTGAATCAATAAACTAAATCGAAACTTCTCCATTTTGAACATGATCTCTAATGAAATGATGTTGAATCTCTATATGTTTTCTCTTGAGTGAAGAATCGGATTCTTGATGGGATTGATTGCACTAGTGTTGTCACATTTCATCTCAGTACATGAATATTCAATTCCAAAGTCTCTTAGTTACTGTTTTATCCACAGAATATGTGAACAACAACTTCCAAGAGCTACATATTTTGCTTCTGCTATAGAAAGAGCTACTATACTCCGCTTTCTTGAAAACCAAGATACTGTCCTGTTTCCAAGTAGTTGATAGGTGCCTGAGGTACTCTTTCTATCAACTCTACATCCGGTTAGGTCTACGTCTAAGTATCCAAGAAGAGTGAAGTCTCCCTCTTTAGGATACTAGAGACCCAAATTCGAAGTTAAGGCAATGTATTTGATAACACGCTTTGCAGCACTTAAATGAGATTCTTTAGGGTTTGATAGAAATGTCGCACAAATATAAACACTAAACAAAATGTCAAGTCTAGAAGTAATTAGATAAAGAAGTGAACCAATGATACTCCTGTATAGCATTTGGTCAACTTTCTTTCCTTCTTCATCTTTGTCCCGCTTCAAAGAACTTGACATTGGTATATCAGTCTTTTTGCAAGTTTCTATTCCAAGCTTTTTGACATGTTCTTTAGCATATTATTCTTGATGAATAAAGATTCATTCCTTCAGTTGTTTTCACTTGAAACCCAAGAAAGAAGATTAGTTCACCCATCATGCTCATTTCAAATTCATCCTGCATAGACTTAGAGAATTTCTTGCACAAATTTTCATTAGAAGATCCAAAAATAATATCATCAACATAAATTTGAACGAGTAGAAAACTTTCACTTTCTCTTTTGATAAACAGTGTAGTATCTACTTTACCTTTGACAAAGCCATTTTGAATTAAAAACATACTTAGTTTGTCGTACCAAGCTCGAGGACCTTGCTTTAGACCATATAGAGCATTTTTCAGTTTGAATACAGAGTTTGGTTTCCTTGGGTCTTCAAAACCGGGTGGTTGTTCCACATAGACTTCCTCTTAGATAAATCCATTTAGGAAAGCACTTTTGTCGTCCATTTGGAAAAACCTAAAGTTCTTATGACAAGCAAAAGCAAGTAATAATCTAATTGCTTCTAACCTTGCTACTAGCGCGTAAGTCTCATCATAATCTATGCCTTCTTCTTGTGTATATATATCCCTTGGCCACGAGTCTTGTGTATAATATCCCATTTAGGTCCAATGATGGATTTACCTTTCGGTTTATGAGTCAATTCCCAGACATCATTGATGCTGAATTACCTAAGTTTTTCTTACATAGCTTCAATCCGGCTTTCATTAGTTAAAGTTTTTCTATGCTTTTGGATTCTATTTCAAAAATAAGAGCCACAGCACTAAACTCTTCACAGCTTTTGGATCTTATGCAAATTCATTCATTAATATCACCAATAATAAGCTCTTTGGAATGACTGAACTTATGTTTCTAGTTGCTGGTTGGTTTGTCATACTTTGATCTTTTTCCTCATTTGAATCTTCATTGATCATTTGTTCCTTGTCTTCTGAAGTTTGAGCTACTTTTGGAGATTTAGACTTTTTAGAGTCTTGAGCAGGTTCAGATTCTTCACTATGAGTGTAAATCGATTGATTTTGCATAAAATCTTGAAATTTGACATTCATCGATTCCTCCACAAATTGAGTCTTCTTGTTATAAAAGCTTTGCTTGAGATAGAATATCCATGGAAAATACCTTCATCTGTTTTTTCTTCAAACTTACCAACTCGATCATTTGTATTTTTCAATATAAAACATTTACATCCAAACACATGAAAATATGAAACAATGGGCTTCTTTCCTTTGAATAACTCATAGGGAGTTTTCTCCATAATAGGCCTTAAAAAGACTCTATTAATAATATAACTGCTTCAACCCAAAAACGAGAAAAGGTGTTACTTTCAATTAAATGAGTTCTAGCCATTTCCTGAAGCGACCTATTCTTTCTTTCCATGACTCTATTTTGGTCTGGAGTATATGGTGAAGAGAACACATGCTGAAAACTAGATTCATCACAAAATTTTGTAAAGTCTTGGTTTTCAAATTCACCTCCATGGTATGTCTGTATACTTGAAATAACATTACTTTCTCATTTTGGACCATTTTAGCAAAGTTTATAAAATAGGAAAAGGTTTCAGACTTACTTGCCAGTAAATATACCCAAGTCAATCGAGAGTAGTCATCCACAATTACCAGACGGTATTTCTTATCTCCAATGCTCTGAATTCTGGTTGGTCCAAAGAGATCCATATGCAGGAGCTGCAGTACACGATTAGTGGATACTTTATTTATTGGTTTAAACGAGTTTCTTACATGTTTTCCGAACACACATGAGGCTAATTCCATGCAAAAGCATCAACTTTAGGTTGATGGACAAATCTAACCAAAACTTTTTTTTGTCTTATTAAAAAGCACAGACTTTAGGTCGATGGACAAATCTGGCCTAAACTTTTTTTTGTCTCGTAAAAAAGCACCAACTCTAGGTTAAGTGACAATTCTGGCCCCAATTTTTTTTTTTTTTGTCTCTTAAAAAATCACAAAGTTTCGCTTCTATCTAAAATCTAATTTCTATCATTAACTTTCTATTTAAAGTTAACCTTATTTCAGGAGAAAATGTTCTAGCTATGAGATTGGTGGATCTCATCCGTGGTTTCTCTTGACAGGCGGTGATCTACAGCTTCATATTATGACAAAATGATAAAGTATAGCAAGAGAAATTCAATCTATAGATTTTTTTACTTATGAGATGACACAGTTTCACGTTATTCTTCAAGCCATAGCTCAAACAAGAAGACAATTAATGGTGTTAGCTAGTAAGTGCACATAGATTTATTGATAAAAACAATCAATGAATTTAAGTTAAGGGGGGCCAGATTTAGAATTTAAGTGAAAGTTGGTGATTTTTCTTTTAAACAAAAAAAAAAATGGGCCAAAATTGTCACTCGACCTAAAGTTGATGCTTTTTATGTGACAAGAAAAAGTTCGGGCCAAATTTGTCACTTGACCTAAAGTTTGTGCTTTTTTACGAGACAAAAAAAAGTTCAGGCTAGATATGTCCATCGACCTAAGGTTGGTGCTTTGTTTTGGAATTAACCCAACACACATGGTGTGCATAGATCAAACTTTTGATATGTCAGTTTGGGTAATCCACAAACAAGCTTTTTTGCTGAGATTTTGGCCATTTACTTCATGCTGATATGTCCAAGTTTTCTATGCCATAAGTTTGCTTCCTCTTGAATTGAGATTAGACATTGGGTTTCATCTGGTTTTATATCCAAGAGGTAGATATTCCCATGTCTTTGCCCCGTGAAAGACTAAGAGAAATCTTTACTGGTTCATGAACATATTCCTTCTTGAAAGTTGATTTTGAAACTAGTGTCACACAGTTGACTGATGCTCAGCAAGTTGTAGTTGAGTCATTCTACTAAAGAAACATTACTGATCGTGAGGCTTCCACTCTTTACAATTTCGTTTCCCACAATTCTTCCTTTGTTGTTTCCTCCATTAATTTGTACAAGCTTTATGAAGCAATTTGAATCTTCTGTCATATATCTTGAGCATCTACTATCCAAGTACCATTTAGAAAAGAGACTCAAGCTTTCTTTGGTATCCATATTTTCTTGGGTCCATTGGTATTAGTGTAATATACAGTATTTGCCCATACCTTCATAACAGGTTTCCAAACCATAAGACATTCTTTCTCAAAATGATCTGAACTATTGCACTTAGAACATTTAAAAGCACTACAACCTACTCGTTTTACAAAAAACTTTTTGAAAATGATTTTTGTAAGAATCTCTTGTAGGTCTTTACTTAATTCTTTCCTTTACTTTAGGAAAATCAATTAGAGAAATGGTTTCAAGAGTCATTCCTAAACCTGATTTGTTGAAGTAAGGTCTTTGTGCTGAAAGAATTTTTTCAAGTTTCTCAGATCCTATAGAAAATCTTTTAGAAATACTTGAGATATCATTTTTCAAGAATACATTTTCTTTTTAAAGATTGTCTGCATTTTTTTTCAAAGTAGTACACATTTGTCTAAACTTTTGACATTTTCTTTCCAAACATTTCCTGTTGTCTCAATGCGTAATTTTCTCTTTTAAGTTCGGAAATCCTTTTGAGGGAAGTTTTTAGACTAAGTCATCAATGTATCTAAAGACTTTAGTAGGGATTTTCAAATTACTTACCTCGATTTCACTGTTTGAATCTGAGTCTGTCTCGGAGTCTGAATCTGAGTCTGATTGTGCCATGAGACAATCGAAGAATAATAATCAACGTAGACTAAGTAAGGAAAGAGAATTAAGCACGCGGTTTATAGTGGTTCGGCTTGATTCAAGCCTACGTCCACTCTTCTGCACTGACAGCCAATTTGGCTTGATTCCACTATGAACAAAGAGATGTTACGGTGTTGATCTTCCTTGATTTCTCGGTGTAGATGATCTACCACACTCGCTCAAGGTATCACCAAGTATAGACACTCTCTGTGTATACAATTTCGTTCAGACTGTATCGACTAATAATCAAGGTGCTTCAGACTCTGGAATTTTTCTATCAATCACATTCTTCAAACAACTAGAACGACTTCCTTTTTATACTCCTTTATGCCATCATACCGTTGGCACTTACCAAAGGAATTCCTCCAATCTACCCGTTGGACGGAATCAATTAAGAAGATCATTCCAGCTATAAAAGGAACCTAACGATAGCCCATCAATCCTGTTCGCCCATACAATCAGGATCTTGGTTTCCAAGAATAGAATATTCCAAGAATACTTCGTCGACCATCAGATCTTGAATTGATCTAGATACGAACAAAAGAATCCGTTATATTTATCCAACCAAAAAAGATCTTCTCCAAACGATAGGATTAAATCCTCAACCATATACTTTGGCTCTGGTTTTACTTCGTCACTGGATCAGAAAGACTGTCAATGGATCTGGTGTGAATTCCTTCATTAATTTCGCCAATAATGAGATCTTTAGGTTGACTGGACTTGTGTTTCCAGTTACTGGTTGATTTTTCTGGATGATGATCTCTTTCTTTATTTGAATCTTCATGAACATCTTGACGCTGGTCTTCCAGAGTCTGAGATACTTTTTGAGTTGTAAGCTTTGGAAGGTCTGGAGCAGGTTCAGACTCTTCATGTTGAGTCTGACTGGGTTCATCTTGCGTAGAGTCTTGAAATTTGACATTCATTGACTCCTCCACAGACTGGCTCTTCTTATTGTAGACTCTGTAGGCTTTGCTTGATGTAGAATATCCAAGGAAGATACCTTCATCTGATCTTTCTTCAAACTTACCAATTCGATCTTTTGCATTTTTCAATATAAAGCATTTGCAACCGAACACATGAAAGTATGAAACAATAGGCTTCTTATTTTTGAATAATTCATAAGGGGTTTTCGCAAGAATATGTCTTAGGAAGACTCTATTGATGTTATAGCATGCTGTTGAAACAGCTTCAGCCCAAAATCGTTAAGAAATTTTGCTTTCAATTAAAAGTGTTCTAGCCATTTCTTGAAGAGATCTATTCTTTCTTTCCACAACTCCATTTTGCTGAGGAGTGTATGGAGAAGAGAATACATGATTAAAACCAGATTCATCACACAATTTTGTGAAATCTTGATTTTCAAATTTACCTCCATGATCTGTTTTTATACTTGAGATAACACATCCTTTCTCATTTTGAACCTTTTTAGCAAATTTTTCAAAATAGGAAAAGGTTTCTGACTTACTTGCAAGGAAATATACCCAAGTAAAGCGAGAGAAATCATCCACAATTACTAGGCAATATTTCTTACCTCCAATACTCTGAGTTCTGGTTGGTCCAAAGAGATCCATATGCATTAACTGTAGTACATGATTAGTAGAGACATGATTTATTGGCTTAAATGAATTTCTTACCTATTTTCCACGAATACAGGGTGTGCATGGATCAGACTTTTGATATGGTAATTTGGGTAGACCTCGAACAAGCTGCTTTGATGAGATTTTGGCTAATTGCTTCATATTGACATGGCCAAGCTTTCTGTGCCATAAGCTTGCTTCATCTTGGATTGAAATTAGACATTGAGATTCATTCAATTTCATGTCTAAGAGATAGATGTTTCCATGTCTTCGACCCATGAAAGACTGAGTAGAGTGTTTACTAATTCCATAGCAAATTCCTTCTTGAAAGGATATCTTGAAACCAGTATCACATAGTTGGCTAATGCTAAGAAGGTTATAGTTGAGTCCTTCCACTAGAGAAACATTGCTTATTGTGAGATTTCCAATTTTTACAGTTCCAAATCCCACAATGCTTCCTTTGCCGTTTTCTCCAAATGAAACATTTCCACCGTTTACTTGAACAAGCTTTACGAAACACTTTGAGTCTCCTGTCATGTGTCTTGAACATCCGCTGTCAAGATACCATTTTATCTTTTTCTTGACGGAGACCTGTATTTGAAATAGAGTCTCAAGTTTTCTTTGGTCCTTTGGTGTTAGTAGGATAAACATTACTAGGCCACACTTTCTTAACAGGCTTCCAGATCATAGGACACTCTTTTTCAAAGTGATCCTTACTGTTACACTTTGAACACCTTAGAGCATTTCGACCAACAGATTTTACAAAAACTTTCTTGAAATGATTTTTGTAAACCTCTCTCTACGGTCTTTTCTTTATTCTTTCTTTAACTTTAGGAAAATCAACCAAGGGAATTGTTTCCCCTGTCATGCCTAGACCAGACTTATTGAAGTAAGGTCTTTGGACTGAAAGAACTTTTTCAAGTTTTCAGATCCTATCGAAAACTTCTTTGAAATATTTGATAAGTCCGTTTTTAAGAAAACATTTTCTTTCAAAAGATCATCTTCTTTTTCTTTAAGAGCAGAAACATTTAGGTCTAGACTTTTCACTCTTTCTTCTAAAATGACTTCCTTTCGTTTTAGAGCTGAGTTTTCCTTTTTAAGTTCGGAAATCCTTTTGAGAGAAGTCTTAAGACTGAAACACAGTTCATCAATATATTTAGAGACTTTGACAGGAATTTTAAAGTCACTTACCTCAAATTCACTGTCTGAGTCTGATCCAGAATCTGAGTCTGAGTCTGAATGTGCCATCAAACATATGTTGGCATATTCATTATCACTCTCTTCACATTCTGTATCACTCCAGGTTTCGGCTTTGAGAGCTTTTCGAAACTTCTCAGCTTTTCCTCTTTTCTTCTTCAGAAGAGGACAGTTGGGTCTGATGTGTCCCTTCTTCTTACATTCGAAGCAAACTACATCTTTGTTTGGTTCCTCATCATCAACAGACTTGGTCTGCTGTCTCTGGAAACTTTGTTTCTTTGAGTTGAACCTTCTGCCTTTTCTATTCAGTTTTCTGAATCTTCTTATCATGAGGGCGAGCTCCTCATCATCCATATCATCTTCAGAATCTGCATCATCAGAGTCATCATTTGATTTTAATGCAATAGATTTCTTACCTCTTGGATCTTCTTCTTCATTGATTCGTTCCACTTCATAAGACTGAAGGGTTCCAATTAGCTCGTCGACAGATAGAGGCATGATTCTTTGCGTCTCTCTTATTGAAGTCTTTATATGATTCCAGTCCTTGGAGAGTCCACGTAGTAACTTGTTTACCTTCATGGGATCATAAATTTTTTGTCCTTGATTCTCAAGACCATTGACAATATCTATAAAACAACTAAACATGTCAGTTATAGATTCTCCTGGTTTCATTTTGAAGGCTTCATATTGACCGAGGAGAATGTTAATTCTGGTCTCCTTCACTCGATCTGTCCCTTCATAAGTGATGTGTAATCTATCCCATACTTCTCTTGCTGTAACACAAGAAGATATTCTGTTATATTCAGTTGGAGATAAGGCACAATATAAAGAATAAATTGCTTTTGCATCGAGTGCTTGTCTCTTGTTTATCTCTTCCTGAGTCATTCCGCTGGCATCAACAGTTTCTTTTCCTCTTTCAGAGATTGATGCAGCGGTAGGAGTAATTCCTCTTTCCACAACATCCCATTCCAGAGGATCCTTGGATTGTAGGAAGGCTTTCATCTTGTTCTTCCAGATGTTGTAATCATTTCCATCAAAGTAGGGTGGTCTGGTATTGCTTTGCCCTTCCATCAGCCCTGGTGCTAGCATACTAGCCATGGATCTTTTACTCTGAAGTAAAACACTTCAAACAAAGTAAGAACACGGGCTCTGATACCAATTGATATTGCTAGTACGAGTACCTAGAGGGGGGTGAATAGGTATACAAAGATTTTTCTTTGATAATTTATGTATTCTTGTGCAATACTTTAGACAATCGAAGAATAATAATCAACATAAGACTAAGTAAGGAAAGAGAATTAAACACGCGGTTTATAGTGGTTCGGCTTGCTTCAAGCCTACGTCCACTCTTCTGCACTGACAGCCAATTTGGCTGGATTCCACTATGAACAAAGAGATGTTACAGTGTTGATCTTCCTTGATTTCTCGGTGTAGATGATCTACCACACTCGCTCAAGGTATCACCAAGTATAGACACTCTCTGTGTATACAATTTCGCTCAGACTGTATCGACTAATAATCAAGGTGCTTCAGACTCTGGAATTTTTCTATCAATCACATTCTTCAAACAACTAGAACGACTTCCTTTTTATACTCCTTTATGCCATCATACCGTTGGCACTTACCAAAGGAATTCCTCCAATCTACCCGTTGGACAGAATCAATTAAGAAGATCATTCGAGCTATAAAAGGAACCTAACGATAGTCCATCAATCCTGTTCGCCCATACAATCAGGATCTTGGTTTCCAAGAATAGAATATTCCAAGAATACTTCGTCGACCATCGGATCTAGATACGAACAAAAGAATCCGTTATATTTATCCAACCAAAAAAGATCTTCTCCAGACGATAGGATTAAATCCTCAACCATATACTTTGGCTCTGGTTTTACTTCGTCACTGGATCAGAAAGACTGTCAATGAGAATAGTCTTGAGTCTTGAGTCTCGAAACTTGAGTCTTGAATCTTGAGTCTCGAAACTTGAGTCTTGAATCTTGAGTCTGGTAGTCAGAAAGTCTTCAGACTTTACACTAGACGATCCGCAGATACACAAACTAGACTGAAGGAAACATTTTGTCAACTTCAAAATATTCTGGAACGATTTCTCCAACAGTTTCTTGGTTATCTCTTCTTGAGTCATTTCACTAGACTCAACGGCTTCTTTTCCTCTTTCTAAGACTGGTGTAGCTTTAGGAATGATTCCTTTATCTACCACATCCCATTCCAGAGGATCCTTTGATCTTAGGAATACCTTCATCTTGTTTTTCCATATGTTGTATTCATTTCCATAAAAATAAGGCGATCTAGCATTGCTTTGCCCTTCAACCAGTCCTGGAGCCAACATACTAGTCGTGGAAAGAACTCTGAAATAAAACACTTCAACTTAAGTGAGTGCACAGGCTCTGATACCAATTGTGAAAGCTAGTACGAGCACCTAGAGGGGGGTGAATAGGTGTAAAAACAAATTTCCCCAAGTGAAGTGTGCAACTTAAATCAACAATAGATTATGAAAAGGAAATTAGACTCTTGTAAACAAATCGAGTTACGATCAAAGTAAAAAAGCGTAGGGAAGAGAATAAGAACATAGGGTTTATAGTGGTTCGGCTTATTCCAAGCCTACGTCCACTCTTCCGCACTGACAACCCACCAGCTGGATTTCACTATGAAACAAAAGAGTTGTTATAGTAAAGCTCTTCCTTGATTCCACAGTGTAGAGACTCTGCTACACTTCCTCAAGGTCTCGCAACAATATAGACTCTCTTTTGAGTACAAGATTTCACTCAATCAATTTAATTGACAAAGAACAATGAGCTTCAAACTTTGGAATTCTTCTATCACGCACACACTCGAACAACTGAAACATCTTCCTTATATACTCCTTCATGCCATCACACCCACTGGCACTTACCAAAGGAATTCTTCCAATCTACCCATTGGACAGAATCGATTAGTAAGATTTCGAGCTATTTAAGGAGCATGGCGATAACCTACCAATCCTACTCGCCCATACAATCAAGATATAGGTTTCCATAAGTAGAACCTTCCAAGTATACTTCGTCAATCAACGGATCCAAATTCCTTGAATCAATCTTAATTTGAATAATGGATTCCGACATGCTATATCCAGCCAAGAGATCTTCTTTAGTCGACAGAATCAAATCCTTAACGAAATACTCCGTTTCGGATAAGCCTTTTTCAACGGTCTAGAAACTGTCAATGAGGATAGACTTTGAGTCTTGAATCTGGGAGTCCGGAGGTTTTCAGACTTTGATGGAAGAGTCTACAAGTCTTCAGACTAGATTAATGGAAACATTTTGTCAACTTCAAAACACTTAAAGAAGTTTTCTCCAACAACAAGATCAGCAAATATCCATGGAAATCAACTAGAATAGCCTCCGGTCATTAGGTAGTCGGTTAGGAGTTTTGAAGTTGACAACAAACATATCAATTGATGTATTGACAGTCGATTGACAACCATGAAATTGACAACTAATCCATTGAATCAACAACTTCAACCTTGAAACCATGGAGTCAAATTGTAGCTAAAATTGGACTTTCTTGTAAGATTAAGAATAGGGTTGTATTACCACCCACTTGGGTGGCGCTGCTGGCGGCAAGCTTCTCCCCCTAACACAAGGGGAGGAGTTCGATTCCCGGGTGTCGTAGGTTGACTTACCCGATGGCACGTGTGTGGTGGCTAGCACGTATTGCCCCTAGGGTTTACCCCCCGTTACCCCAAGCCTTTCGGGCTATCCGTGTTGGTACAGTGCGTAGGTTCCCTAGGTCACCAAAAAAAAAAAAAGAATAGGGTTGTATTAATCGATGAAATATGAGTTGAGCTTGATAATTGTTGCATTGAACTTGATGCTTCCACATCATCTACCAACACTTTTGGTAGGGGCATGAATTTAACCAATGCTGGCCATATAGTGTTTTTTTTCCCTATAAGATTAGCACTACGGTGTGGTAGCCCTTCGATCACCCTACGGACTTGCTTCGTCACTCTTCGTCGTCGGACAGAATTGAGGAAGGGCAAAAATGAACCCTCAGTAATTCTGCGACCAATTCAGCCGAACTGGGTTTACTATCACTTTCCCTGTAGGTTTATTGGCCCAGACAGATTGATCTACCGCAGATTAACTACCCTTTTCCTATAAATCTTCCTTTCCGGATTCAATTCATCTACGTAGTACATGAATTTGAAATTTTATAACATTTGAGGGGTATCAACAGCATGGAAATTGGCAGACCGTACCGGATGATCTTCTAATACAAGATTTCATGATTGCGGTCGTCGAATGTTTTGTGGGCAATATGGAATTTGTGATTTCGATGGAAGGTGGAGTCATCCAGCTTCAAATGGGGGAGACAACCTACTTCAAGCTAATGAATCTCAGAGATCCTAAGCACGCGTGTTTTGGAAGAGTTTCTTTGTCCCGTGAAGCTTCTCAATTTCAAATCTTCTTGTAGCTAAGTGATATTTCTTACTTCATCTGCAGTTTGGATACCCAAAGCGCCCCTAGATTTAGCAAATACAGATGAGGAGTTGCAAAGAGGATCGTGCTCCTAATTGTTCATGCAGAGCAACTCATTTCCAATATAAATCAGATCACCGGTATCTAATACCTTTGAGGATGCAAATGCAACGGCTTTGTGACAAACTTTTAAGCAAACTGAAAAGTCTTAATTCTTGGATTTCCTATTATGTGACGATGTAATGCGATGTTCAGTATACAATGCGGCCGGACCAAATCGTCATTTTGGCCTCCATTGCAATGCCAGCGTTTGGTGAGGCTACAAAAGTAGGTCTACCCAAGGAACGCCATTTTATTCCTTAATTCGGTAAAACAAACATAAAGTTACAATGAAAACAACCGAATGCTCTTGATATACTACAACGCATAACATCATGCCGCATCAGCAAACTGTTTAGTCAAATGGATCTATCCGTGGGTCATGCTCACTAGCCATAAGCATTCCGGTGCACAGGCAGGTAGGGCACATGACCTGATTGCACCACAGAAGTGTAGTTAGTCAAAATACCAGAAACAAAAATATAATAGAGATTTTCCTACTTTTAAATCAAGTTCAACGAGCAACAACTATGCTGCTTTACGCCTTTGACCATTCCTGGTTTGCGAGTTAGATGATGAAATGCCAATGCATTTTTTAATAGCCCACTAAGTGCAGAAACTAAAGGCATGTTTCTGTTAAAAACAGCCATTAAGCCTGAGTTATCTATACCTAATGCAATTAAGCGACAGCTGCATTAAGCAACAGTTAAAACTCGGGACATAAAGTGCATGTATTAGATCCACAAAAAAATGTCTTGTGTACCTTCCCCGCCCCAGAGCAGTTTGGACACCTCTCGGTTTTGGGAACTTGAAGAGGGCAATCAGCAGCACCATTTACCAGAATGGGGTTCACACTCAAGCATACACCGCTTGCTGAACATCTGGCACAAGCCAAGTATCCTGCCATAAGATCACATAACATATATCATGAAAATAATACGAGTCATTTCATAGAGAGCCAAAGAGAGAAACCACATCTTTGTAGGGTGCAAGCAATGCTAAGAAAAAACTCAATGCTCTCAACCCTAGGCTCATATTTTGACTTATTACAAGATCTCAATTTGACTTGACAAATCAATGAACGGAGCATGCATTTGGTGGTATCATGTAATGAATTACACTGTGGATCTTTGCGAAAGACTAATCAGATTTTCCATGAAAAGCATTCAAATCGCTAAATCAAATCAAATTTCAAAACTTTATGAATGAAGACTTCAATTATGTACATGAGAGAGCAGACTCCATAAATTAGCTTAAATCTTCTGTTTATCTTTTAACACGGTATTGCTTGAACAGCATAAAACCATATGCTAGTAGCAACTAAAAGTGAAAACTGTCCAAATCTGGTCAGAAGAAGAAGTAACACTAATATTTATCAGCAGATGTATGGTCCTACATGTTATTTGACAAACAACAGTTACCTGTTCCATTGCAATATTTACACCTTTTCTTCTCTTGCCGCTCAACATTATTAGCTTCAATCAACATCAGGGTTGATATGACGCCAACAGCGCCACCAGAAAAAGATGCTACAATAGGATCGACCTGACTGATTCAGCAATAGGTGATATCAATAAACCAGCACAAGGAATCAAGAGTTACATCCCACATGTTTGTCTTATGTAAAATTAAATAAGTGAAAAATCAGAGGTTTCATCAGCTCCATTCTTAGCTTCATATGTTGATCAAGTACCTTAACTGCAAAGGCAAATGCATATTGCGTATAAAATCTTCATATGAGGTACCTCCCAAACCTAGTTTCAGCTCCAGCTGGCACAAAACATAAAACATGACCCAGTGCTAAGCAAAATCACACTTTGGGACTGAAAATTGAAAGTTTAACTACTTAGCTCTAATAAGTAAATCAATCTTTTAATAACTTACGGTTGGTGCGATGAGACCACCAAATAGGATTATTCCACCTATGAATGATAAGCTTGTCAAGTAGAGTTGTCTCAGTGTCTTCGGTGTCTGTCAAGCACAGATATGTTAGCATCAAAGAAAAGCTAATAGCTGGGCGACCATGGAGAATAAGAGAAATGGAAGAATGAAGAACATAATAACTAGCGAAGCATTTCTCATATATACTTCCAGGATGAAATATTGATCATTTTCCACAAAAAAATAATGTCAGACTAAACAGAATTAGACTTAGAAGGTTCCTTTTCTGGAACTTTTGGAGTTGACATCCTGAAATATTCTTGCACGCAACTGGTGCAGGGAATCTTACATTCTCCAGGCCAAAGTACAGTACTTTTTTGACTTGATAGCTCGAACCATTCTCACATACACCAAGTGCATGTGTATGCAAGCACGGATGCTGGATCTAGCGGAGCCCATGAGGGACCGCGCTTGATCCAGGATCTTTCTTGCTTGCTGGGTGGACAATGCACCTAGTTTGAGCGTGACTTTTAAAATCTGTTGATCAGGTGGTACCTACCATGTGAGGGAGAAAAGGGATGGAAGATGGAATATCAGGCATCTCATCTGCTTCCTCCACACCATTCTCGTTAATGACTTTCACACTCTTTGTTCGTTGCTGAACTCGCAGTCTCCTCACCTAGGAAAATGCATGCAAAAAACGATAGGAAGTCCAGTACACCACAAGTTGATTGTGAGTGCAACCAAGTTAACAGCCGACACAAAACCTGACAAAATCGAAATACCAAAAGAATGCACAAAATAGAGCCTTTGAACATTTGAAGAAACATTACCTCCTCCATGAGAAGGAAAATTTTATTACGCCTACTCCTAATGTTGTCTTGAATTTCCTGCGACTGCATCTGCACGAAATCCTGCACAGTCTCGGGCCCTTCTATGATGCAGAAATTGCTGCAGAAAACTACCTTGTCTTAGGAACTATAAAAGTAGCAGCATTAACAATCACCTTCACCCATTAAATTTCCATTCCATAATTAAGAAAAGAACAGTAGAAAGAAGATAAAAACTTTTCCAAAGAGAGACGTTCGCATTTTCTGCAGAATTGATACGGAATCTTCGTTTAGCCATTTCATATACATGAACCCATTTCCCCGTATTAAGCAAGCTTCATTTTAAACCGACACCCATAAATTCTTACAAGATAAAGACACATCAAGAGGCAACAATGAAGGTAAATTGATGAATATCTCTACAAGATCAATCCATTCGGAGCTCTGAGGAAGGAAACTGATCGTTTCCGCGAGGATTACAGGCAAACACAAGCCCAGTCCCTCGGTTAGGCGAGGCCCAGAAGCAAAAGACCAGAACAGGGCAGTCTCGCCGACTTGGAAGAATCTACTAAACTGAGGATAAGGAAAGAGATAAAGCCCAAATTGAAACCAGAGGGGTAGACGAACCTCGAGCTCTGATCGCCGGAAGCATCCCCATAAGAAGAAGAGGAAGAACAAGCGATTCGGAAAGGCGACGCGTTTCCGGGTAGAGCCGGTCGCGCGGGCGGCGCTTCGCGAGGAAACGCGAGGAAGGCGGGGACGGTTTTGGCCGGAGGGGGATTGGGAGGAGGAGGACGCGGACGCGGACGGGGCGAGGGGAGGCGAGAGCAGATAGAGAAGCAAGCCATCGTCGTCGTCGTGCTGCGGTTGTGCTCTGCTTCTGCTTCGGGCGAACGGCAGGGGAAAGCAGTATACAGGGGAGCTCTGAGGTATCTATCTAAGTGGTAGAATCTACTGTGACGGAGCCGACAGTGCAGGAAGCATCTCTCTCCGTGTCGCACCATCTTCGATGACAAGACTACCGGACGTTTTCTCGATATGGACATCGCATGGACATCGAAATTTAATAATTTTGTGCAATTAACGGCTCTTGAATACATAGATTTAACCACTGAGATTTGTCTAAATAACTGTTCTTTTTATATAAAAAGAGAAAAATTAGGGGTTCAAATTCTTACATCTTTAGGGAATTGGGATAGGAACAATTTAATTTTAAATGCGTGAATTTTAACTACCAAACCCAATAAAAAATAGAATAAAAATCTGAGAGTGAAAACTAAAATAGAAATAGGGTAGAATCCACCCAAATCATTTACTCACCCAAATGGTCCATGAGGAGTGAGGAACTATCGAAATGCTTAATCCTATCTTAGCTCATCATTCTTGCACTTTGGTCGTGGCAAATTGATTAGAAAGTTTCTACAAGCTTGAGGTCTTGGAAGGAATGCTGCAGATTTCTTTGAATAGATCATCACATGGATGAGTTTGGGGCCTCTTAACTTGAAAGTTAGGGTTTGTTCATAATATGTGAAGTGCCCAAAATATTAGATATCACATTGTTTCAGTGGTGATATCTTACTTAGATTTAGATTCCGTTTGTTTATAAATAGTTTAAAAAATATTTTCCAGAGATGATAATTTATATCTCTTAAAATAATCCAATAGAAGGTATTTTCATTATCAACAATGACTTACATCTAAACATTTTCGTAGACCATGAAAATATTTTTCGTTTATTCATTATTGTAAGTGATATAAGCGATTACATTTAGGAAAATATTTTTCAAACTATTCATTTTTTGCAAAATAATTAGAGCCATAAAATAGAGAAGTTCTGTCTTCATTCATCCATCTCATACTTGCCGGACAATAAAAGAGCAAAACAAAAGAAAACATGATCCAATGAACAACAAAAAGGTAGTTTTGCTTCGAGATCCTTTAAAGACAGAAATAGATAATAGAACATTCTCTGCTTAACAGCATCCTGGTCCCAAAAACCACAGAGAACGAGGGAATTGTTCAACTCTGCAAGTTTTTCGGTCTACCTTCAATGCTTATGTTCAAGCTCTAGCTCTGATTTTCTGAGAAAAAAATGCTAGTTGTACAAAGTCAGAGATTACATTTTATGAATTTAAGCTCCAACTACATGAATATATTAATATTTCTCATATAAGTTGGCTATATTCAGCATATCCCTGAAAAATATGGGTGAATAGGCATAAATCGCAGATGATGATGCAATTACATTCTTGTGCTGATTCAAGCATCTCAAACTTCTGACCCTGCAGATGAAAATCATACTAGAGGTGTTCATAATCTGGCGATTTCAACTGACTTCTTGAGGGCTGCAAGGAGACTTCTCATGATTCTCGGCTCGCCAGGAGGTGCTTGATCCTTCAACTGTCCATTCCTTATAGCTTGGAAGATCGGGGCTGAACCATCAGCCGGTGGGGAAACCAGGCAATCTATGTACACAAGGACTTCAGTTTGCCCGTCTCCAATTGTGATGAACCCTAGCCTTGCTCCTCCAGGAATTTTATCTACCTGAAGCATGGAAAGTTAGATCCTTTCTCATGAAAATCTTAGGCCAACAAAGCTGCATCATATTGTCAGGGCATATAAGTTGTACCAAACCTATAATCAACATATGTATGATAATCATCTGATGAGCAGTCTAAAGAAGGCAAAAGGTGTGTCATCACATGTCGAGAATCATGACAGAAGCCAGCAAGAGTTGGATACTCTAGAGAGTCATGACAGAAGTTATGAGAGAATTGCGCTGGCACAGTAGAAGATAATCCAAGGACAGAGAAGGAGGTAAACAAACTATAATGAATAAGCTTTTGTCAAAATACCCACTGGAAAAAAAAAAAAAAACAATTTATAACTAAGAGCAAATATCACTTTCATTATGTTAGAAACTAAAACATAATGAAAGTGAGTTACAACAGTCACTCGAGAACAGCATGCCAAAGCAAAATGATATATGTACTGGTACTCCCAGAAACTAAAAGCAGAAGCAAAAGATATAACACGAAAATTCAGTTTTTTCAAGAACTTACCGACCTTAAGTGGCATCGGGAGGGGCAAATTTGCGCCTTGGCAGAGACTGTTCGCCCACTGTCACACAGCCAATTGGTAATAGAATGAGATCAGCTCAAAAGGGACATTAAAAGATCCATTCCACACCCAGCTGCACTTAATCTAATTGAAAATTTGAATCAAGCAATTTTCGATTGTGATGAGGTGATCATTCACAGCAATCAGCAACAATCCCAATTGTTCAATTGTCCCATTTCGGCCTTCAATTTCTCCCCATCTCACATTTCACTACGAATACCGGATTCTCACAAAGAACCAGAACTTCATATGAGGACTTCTGTTTCACTCTACCAAATCCTTTCATCATCTATGTAACTTCCATCTCATCAGTTTTCGCAAACGCAAGCCTACACTTGAAGCATTTACTACAGACAGACTTTCAAACGCACAACCGTCTTGCAATTCGCACGTTCTCGAACCAAACGACGCTAGCAGCTAATCACTATCATTATCATCATCATCATCATCATCATCATCATCATCATCATTATCATCATCACCCGTACCTGGAAAAGCAGGGTCTCGAACCTCGGGATATCGGTGTCGGGGGGCAACTTCATGGTACCCAGAGAGACTCCGTCGTCGTCCCCATCCGACGGCACGACGCCCCGCTCGTTTCCTGGCGAGGCCCCGGCGGCGACGGACGTCGCCCGGTCTCCGCGGCGGGACAGCGTGGGGGCGACGAGCTTGAGGGGCGAGCGGGAGGACGGCGACCTGATGGGCAGGAGGGGAGGAAGGAGGAGACGACGCTGCTGGCGCTGCGCTCGGCCTTGGGCGGATACGGTGGTCGTGGAACTCGCGAGCTGCGAGCAACAAGCCATGAATATTTTCTCGGGAGAGAGTAGAGAGAGGTCGTAGCTCGCTGACGGAGTGGATAATATAAGCGGAAGCACGTGTGGTGGACGGAGCAACGGCAAGGACTGATCTCGAGTCAGATACGTTCAAATAACTTTGCCTGTTGAGATGACGCCAGTTTACATTTTGGTGTACGTCATAAATTCGAAAATCGCATGTCATATCAACGCCTGACGGTAAAAATATGTTTCCGACCGTACATCTACAGCCATATGATCCAAAGACATAGAAACATGATGGCCACAGCCATCGCCATCCACCACCCACCACCTGAACTGCAACTTCATCCGATAAGAATCTGAAAACTACCCTATCGAAAAGATTCTCTAGTTTTTGAAACTTAAGACTTGTATTACATATTCTAAAATTTACACTGTCAATTGGTTTAAGGGTTTATTTTAAAACTAACAATTTTTTTTTTTTTCTCATCTTAGTTAAGCAAAATAAAAGTGAATATAACAACAAAAATCCACATTCATCAATAAAACAATCCATAGAATATGAGCATACGGAAACAAAATATATTATAAAAAGTTCAAAACATGTAACATAAACTTTAATTATAAAATTTTGGTCCTCCAACATCCATGAAAAATTAGTCCAAATTCTAATCACCTAAAATTAAAAGAAACAACATAGTTAATCAATTAATAATAGTTTGAAATTAAAATTACTATTAATTAAAATAAAATAATTATTAGAAAACCTTACTATATATATCACCCCTCTTCAATTGATAAACTTTTTGACCAAAAAAAAAAAACTCGTAGACTCTATTTAACGAGGACAACTCCTCATTAAGACAATCCAATCTAAAAAAAAATAAAGACAAAGAGATTAAATAAAACATTCACTCATTAGATCGACAAATAAATTATAATATAAAAAGATATATACATCACTCATAATATAAAATTTTCGGTTAATTAGTACTTGATTCCCCAGTTTTTTATTCTCAGTCGCCAGTCCGGTTCAACTCCTATTGGAGAATTGAGAATTGAACTGTACCAAATCCACTTTTTTGAATTGAGAACCAGATTAGTAATTATGAGAACTTGAAACCAAACCATTTCTTATGGCTAGTTCAATTCGATTTCTTGATTCTTCCTTGTAATCATGCTCACCTCTACAACAAGGCACTCCTCTCTTCTTTGCCACATCTTGCCACGTCTTTCCCATCCGCACCTTTAGGCGTGTCCTATTGAGGATGAATCAAAAAAAAAAAATATGATGTATGATATCACAAATAAATTATATTGACATGACCCAATTTTATTTTAGGTTTTATTTAGTTCACAAAAACTTTGATGCTTTTGGAAAATTTTTTCAAAAAAACATTTTTCAGGAAAATAACCATATTTTTCGATATGGAGTTGAGATTTGAAAATCAACTAGAAAAAAAAAATTTTTCTACTATTCTATAAAATTTGATTTGATTTTCTTCCATGCATTCCTTTTAATATATTTTTTAATTATTTTTAATTATTTAATTTTCTTTCTACTTTTTTCTTTTTATTTTTTATTTTTTTCGTTTTTTTTTTCCACCTTCTTCTTCTTCAGTCAATCGCCGGCCATGGAAACAATTGACAAGCCGACAACAAGCGCAAGCCTCTGGCTTGTTGATTGCTGATTTGGCGAGGCTCAAGGTCGACATTAATGTGCGAGCTCAAGCTTGCTTGTGGCCAATCACTAACCATCACCATGGCTAGCGACCAGCCGGTGAAGAAGATGGGAAAAAAAAAAGGAAAAAATAAAAAGAAGAGAACAGAAAAAATAAAAGGAAAGATAATTAAAAATTTGAATTTTTAGGAAAGAAAAAAAAAGAATGGAGGCTAGTAAGGTATGAGATAAGAAAGAGTGAGTGAGGAAATTGTTTTCCATTGATAGAAAATGATTTTCCTGACCAATTCATTTTTTGCAAAATAAATACTGGAAAATCTAGAAAACGTTTTTCAAAAAGTTGTTTTTCACAAAACAAATGGAGCATTAAATTTGTTATATTTTGTCGGATAATGAGATATCTTAAAAGTCAATAATATGAACTTGTATCATATATTTCAACGAAAAAATATGAAATACTTTTATTTTCAATGCCAAAAAGATATTGGAGTGCAAATTAAATCATTTGAAATCACAATACTCATAAATATATTTACTATATCTAAATCTTATCAAAGCTCACACTAAGAAAGCGCCACTTCATGTCCATGTGTCAATGCCACATAACCTGGTACGTCACCTGCCATGTCATCCACCAGATTAGATTTATGCCCTATGGCTGCCACATGTCACCATTTATTGGTCGGGTCGGTCAAGCTTCGAGGACTCAAATTGGTCTCATACTTAAGCTTCGCATGTAGCACAACTTCGGTAGGCTAGACATGTCATACCGTCTGGTTGGTTTTACCAAATTGGTCTTTTCCAAATTAGTTTTGCTCTTTTTCGGACCATTTCTCGAGGTATTGGGATTTCTTCTCTCCAAAATTTGTGTGTTAGAAGTGGGATAACAGCTAGCAATCACATCCCAGGCTTCCTTTGTGGTAGCGATACAACCAAATTAAAGTTTGAAAAGCGAAATTAAAGTTTTCCAAAACCACCTAGGAATTGATGTTTCCCACTATCTCATTCCCCCAGGCGATGAACAAAATTTTCCTTAGTCTCACTAGTATTCAGAGGGAGCTCACATGCATCTCTGGTGACACAACTGAAGCAGGCGTCGTCGTAAGAGATGGACATCTCTTGTGGCCATTTGATATATAGTTCAATCCATTCGATTGGTATGAATAAGTAAGGAAATCTCAAGTTTATCCATTAAAACGAAGATGCGCACCTCATATAGAGAAAATTGATAAGAAAGGTAGTGAAAATGGCACCATAGGGGTGGTGTACTATTTCAATACTCTAACAGACAAACTCGACACCAACCGTTATAGCCCACTAGTAAACAGCTCGCTCATCTCTCATAGGGTTACGGATTCGATTCACATAACAAATGAACCTTTTCATGATGCATGCATTCAATTTTGCATTTGAAAGAGTTTCTGGCTAAAATTGCTATAACAAATTATAAAAGTTGCACCTTTTTGCTATAGAAACATATTTTAGTCAAGTGGTTATGTTGTTTTTTTCATACCATGGTTCTACTCTCCACAAATGCAAATGTATTTTCCTCGTAGGTTCAGGAAACATAGAACCGAGCTAGTACTCCTAGAATTAGTAGGAGAAAATATTAGGTAGCATGGTGATGCTACGTCAAGAAAATACTAATCCACTAATCGCGTGACATGTGTTTCTCATAAGCCCACCTATCAAATGGCAATAGACAACCAAAGCCACAAGGAACCTAGAGGATGCAAGGGTTGAAGGAGGGCTCAGAGCCATAGGTGATGACAATGAAGGACTTGGGATTGTTCTTGGACCCGAGGGTGGTAGACAACCTCAATGGTGGAGGCGGACGAGAGAGAGAGAGAGAGAAATTACATGAGAGGGAGAGAGAGACTGTGGAGAGAGGAAAGAGATCTAACGGGTGGGCTCACCGAAGACATGTGTCTTCTGGCTTGACCTTTCATTTGAATAAATAAGGGTAATGAGTGGACTAGAGTTGTGTTTGGTCGTCTTAGGCCCTGTTTGTTAACCGGCCAAATAGTAAAAATTTCTATTCTTTTGTTCTATGGAGTATTTTTGGAATAGAATCGTGTTTGGTAAAAATTTTGTTCCCGTAAATAAACTTCTATTTTTTTGTTCTTGAAAGCAGATTTGGAACAGAATTAAGAATTAAAAAAAAGTTGATGCTTGTTCCCGGAAACAATTCTAGAATCAAGCCCATATTTTCTTTTTTCTTGTTATTCTTCCATTTTCTTCTTCTTCATTGACTACCGTAGTTGCCATCTGCCACCAATCGCCAACAACTAGTCCGACGACCTCATTGGAGGTAAGTCCAGCCACCGGCAAGGCTCGGCCTCGCCAGATCTAGAGAGGGCAAGCCTTGCCAAGGTTGGGCGAGCCTCGCCGATGCTGGACGAGCCTTGCCGGGGCTAGGCGAGGCCTGCCTAGCCACTGCTAAGGCTCGCCCAGCCCCACCGAGGCTCGACCTTGCTGGGCCCAACGAGGTCGAGTCTCGCCAGTGGCTAGGTGAGCTCGGCCGATAAGGGCCGGCAACACTCCGGTGAGGTCACAAGCTCTCGTCTAGCCAATCGCCAATCATCTTAAGGCCAGCAACCGGTGACTTGAAGAAGAAGAAGAAGGAGGAAAGAAAGGAAAAAAGAAAAGAAGAAAAAAATAAGGAAAAAATAATAAAATTATTTAAAAATTAAAAGAAAATAATTTGAAGTAGAAATTTTGAGCACGGTACCAAACACAATTCTATTCCAGAATCAGAAATTTTGTCAAATTACCAAACGTGTTTTTTTGCTTAGAAATTATTCCCGAGAACAAAAGCGTTACTAAACGCACCCTTAATAAAAGTTAGGATAAGTTATATTTTATCATATCTTGTGTTTGATAACTATATAGGACATGATAAAATCGGATATAGGAGAGTTATAGGAATGAAAAAAAAAATCCTAGGGGAGGAGGTGGAATAAAATTGGATAGGATTTATCTTATTAATAAACCTTACATTCTTATCCACCAACGCTTCCAATTCATCCTCCTTTGACCATGTCTCCCTAACCCTCTTTGGCCTCAAGTTCTTTCCTTTTAGGCACACCTCCGGCTTGACCCACCACTGCTGGAGGGTCACACACTTGAGCTACTTAGCATCATCGGAGAGAGGCTCAGGTACCGTCAATGGGCAAAGCAATTTAATGACCAACGAGGCACCAACTCACACTTGATAGTGACTAATCAATGGCTAGGTTGTTGGTCACAGTGGTCGGAAGACTAGGATGAGCTAGGAGTCAGCCTGAGTTGCTATGGCTAGTCACTTACGCTAGATTCGACGAGGACTCGACCCTCACCAGATCCAGAAGCTATGTTGGGAGGCAATAGCATCGAAGTCGTAGGAGACCTCAAGAATGCAGGGAATAAGGAAGGACTTGGGGGTCATGAATGACAAAGGATGGTTGCGGGGAATGACATTGGAGCCACAAGGGACCTAGAGCATGCAAGGGCTAAAGGAGGGCTCAAAGTAGCAAGTGATGACATGAGGGACTTGGGCTTGTTCTTGGTCCTAAGGGCGATAGACGACCTCAATGGTGGAGCCATCGCCAAAAAGGGATTGGCAGACGAGGTGATGGTGGAGCAATGGATGAGGCGGAGGCAAAGGTTGATGAGAGAGAGAGAGAGAGAGAGATCAAATAGGTAGGCTCACAAGATACGTGTGTCATATGGTGAGTGGATTAGGGCTACATTTGGTCATCTGAATAAAAGTCAGGCTAAGATAAGTTTTATTTTACCTCATGTTTGATAGCTATCTAGGATAGGATAAAGTCAAATATAGAGGGGGTATAGCCTAAATAAAATTAATTAAATCCTAGGCAAGGGTGGGATAGAACTAGATAGGATTTTTTTTATCTAGAAACCTTACACTATTATCCACCAATGCTTCCAATTCACCTCCTCCAACTGCATCTCCCTTACCCTCTTTGGCATCAAGTTCTTTCGTCTCTCCTCCTCTAGGTGTGCTTCCAACTTGGCCCACCACCATTGGAGGGTCACACATTGAAGCTACTTAACGTCACCAAAGGAAGGCTTAGGTACCATTGATAGGCAAAGTATCTCAACGATTGACTAGGCAACGATTAACACTTGATAATGATTAATTAGTGGCTAGGTTGTTGGTTATGGTAATAGGAAGATTGGAACATGTTAGAATGTACGTGTAAGTGAGTTGTATTAAAGAAATCCCACTTCAAAGAATCAATGTGATGTAGAACAATTAATATATCTTAGTTGACCCATCACTTATTGACTTAAACTTTTGAATGAATGTGAATTCAACTGAATATATTAACGAGGCTTGGACTTAGCCTCCCTCTTGGGAATCTCCCTAGATGAAGATATTAGACTTATGTTGCGTGCTCCCAATAAATGATATCAGAGATGATGGTTGCGGTTTCTGAGTAAATGGGCCTTGTGATGTAGCAACATGGGCTCTCAAGGATGAAGTTGGGCATTGATGATAAGTTGATGCATAATGATGCCTACGTTAAGGGGGAGCAAAGCTAATACTAAGTTTACATATAAGAGGAAGATTGATAGGATACATGTGTGAGTGAGTTGTGTTAGAGAAATCCCTATGGTGTAAAATAGTTAATATATCCTAGTTGGCTTATAACTCATTGATTTAACGGGTCCAACTTAATATGCTGACAAACTTGAACTTGGCTTCCCTCTTAGCAATTTCCCCAAGTGAAGATATTGGACTTCTACTATGCGCTCCCAATAGGACAAGCTAGGAGTCGACCTAAGTTACTAAGTTGAGGACTAGAGGTGCGCCTATATTGTTCAAATTGGCGATGAGATTGTTGGACAAAACAACAAAGGAATCGAAATGTTTGAAACTCGCTTGCGCTATTGGTGCTTCTACTAAGAATCACCTAAAATTCATCAATCTGGAATAGAATGACTATCGAGTGCAACGAGGGAGTTCTATGGATGCAATTACCATCATTCTATAGGTAGCAACTAGTAATCTTTGATAACATGAATGGGCCGTGGAGGACTCCTTGGTGGCTCACGGCCTGTTCTTCACAGTCAAGACCAATTCTCTAATTCATTGTCTTAGATTTATCCTGAATTCTTCCAGTGCTATGTGTAAGGCTTCATGTTCCTTTGACCAAGAACTTTCCTTAGGTCCTCTTTTACTTGGACCAAAATTTTATATATCCTATTATCTAGGTTTTATCAAACATTGAATAAGATAGAATATAAAAATATTCAATTTTCAATCCATAGTTCATTAAATAATAGATAGTTCATTAAATAGTAGACAAGATATGACAAAATTCCGATTTCTTATCCCATTTTATTTAGTCATATCTAACTAAAAACCCGGATAATCAAACACAACTAATATTTTGTTGACATGGTATCACTACGGTATCCAATATTTTCTCATTGAATAGGCCAATTTAGTCCATTTCCAATTGAATTGGACTCATCTACACCCCCTAAAAGAGGAGAAAATATTCAGTTTCACTCATCACCACATTATTAGCCTTCATGGTGTGTGTAAGCCTAGGTGGTGCCTTTGAAAGGACCACACATGTTCTCTGACTTGAACTAGCTGGAAAGTAGAAAAGGCTGAAATTAGAGACTTTCCTTTTCTTTATCCTCTAGCTGGCAGACATCAGAAGGATTGAGTATTATAAATGCCCACATTAAAGTTAAACTCCCACTTAAAAAACTCTCTCTCCACTTTCCAATTTTCAAGGACTCTTTACATTCTCCTTAAAGGAGAACAACAAAGACGAGAAAATATTCAGTGGTATGTGCGCGCCACGTCATCTGCTGACGTGGTGCGCACTTACCACTCAGAGATCGACACGCGTCCTGTGGGACCCGCTGGAAAATGGAGGGGCGGGCTCAACTCGGCTCGGCTCGGCTCGCTGAAGAAGAAATGATAGGTCGCGACTCCCGCCCAGAAGATTTCTCTCTCCTGCATTGAATTGAATTTTCTGCAATTTTCTCTCTCTCTCTCTCTCTCTCACTTTCTCTCCTCCTCCCTCTCGCGACGTCTGCTCTGCTCTCTCTCTCCCCCCCCCCGCGAAGTCGCCCGACGCCGACGTCGACACCCCTCCGCCGATTGCCTCCGTCGGCGTCGGAGTCCGTCGCCCCCGTCTCCTCTGCCTCCCCCTACGCGCCCGACGCCAACGCGTCGAACCACGACGGCGAAAATGGAGGAGAGAGAAACGACGAAGCAGAAGACGGAGAAGAAGAAGCAGAAGCGCGCGCGCTCGGGGTTCTGGACATGGGTTGTCGCGTCGTTCGCGTTCCGGCTCGCCCTCGTCTACCTCCCCAGGAACCTCCGCCTGTCCACCCGCCCCGAGGTCGCCAGCTCTCTCACCAGCATTCGCTGCCATAACGCCGCCTCTCTTCGCTCCGTCGATCGATTCCCGATCCCCGATCCCCCGCCCCCTCCTCCCTTGAAATCTTGGAGGTCCATTTTCTGATACGATTTCTGGTTTTGCTTGTTTGTGCCGCCTGCAGTTGGCGAAGGCTATTGGTTGAAGCAGTCGGTGATGTCTCCCTACGCAGGTCTGGCTCCGTTCGATCTCTGTAGGAAGGAAGCTGCTTGTTTGCCTACTGGTGTGTCGCTGTTTGATGCTTTGACGCTGTTTGATGCTTTGATCCCTTCCACAGGTTCCATGTATCACGGTTCTCCTTTGCTGTTGCTCGTTCTCGGACCTCTCGCTGTCAAAAGGTAACTGCCGGAGTATAATCGCCTATGCATTTTGAAGGCTAGGTTGATTGTAAGCTTTGCTGGTTATCTGCTAGAACTGAACTAGATTTATCTGGCGTTATCGAAGCGGAGGATGTGGCTTGTGCGAAAAGTTGTTTTCGATTCCACAAATTGAATTTCTTTTTAGGGGAGACTTGGAAGATGTTCTCCGGAGCAGTTCTGCATATAGGAACTGCATTTGCTTTAATTGCGTGGTTGATAATTTTTTTTACGTGGTATGTTGCACCTCGCACTTACTCTTTTAATGCCTTAACAGTGAGCATTTCTTTGGATGATGAGCTCCACAAAAGTCAGTGATAAAATTGGTTTTCAATTGTTGCTGATTAATCACCCAGATAAAGCCTGTCACTGGGAACTGAAAATATACATGTTCAGTTAAAAATATGCCTGCTTTCATGCCCTTGTTTTTATGTTGCCTTGATAAGTGCACCTCTGCAATTGGAGATTGACCAGGGCAAATTTTTGTTCCCATGGAATTAGCAGTTCATTGTTTTCTGTGGCATTAGTCAGATTGGAAAGCATGGCTCAAATGACAACAAGGGGAGAAAAAGTGACATTGAAAAAGAACTTGGATTCTCTGTCATTGCCCGTGGGCATTATATGGCTTTCTAATGTCTACTTAGTCTAATATTCAACATTTACTGTACGGGGAATAAGCATGTAATAACGAGATACTCGAAATGCTCAAGGTATATGGTTAGGAGCACTTTATTGCTGCCTGCTACCAGACACATGGCGAGCGTGAGAGAGCAAGAACAAGCATACGACCAGTTGGAGGACAAGATGAGAAGAGAATGTGAGAAACGAGAAAAACAATTAATGGGTCAATGTAACCCTGAAAAAAGTTATTTAGTTACTATCGAGCAATATTGCTCTATGGTCAATCCCGCCTTTTGGTAGACGGTATTCTTGAGATTTATGTTTAGCTAGGTCTACTTATCTGATAGAGTTGTGCATACTTGAGCTTCGAGCCCACGTCTTGTGCTGAGCCTTCATGAGATCATCAATTAATAATAAAAATAATTACCTTGAAGAGGATATTTTAACTGCGCTCAGCATTTTGATAATCTATTTCGACTCTCTCTTGTCATGATGTGCAGTACACAGTGTTATTTCGGAGAGAGATTCATGCCGTCCCTTCTTCCATTCAGGAAGCATCCACATTGACTTCTACAACGTCACCTGACAATTATTTTTCTGACATGTACCACTCTCCTCGAAGGCCTTTGCCCTATGATGTAGAGCCAAGGCGTTTGTGCATGCAGAGGGATGGACTGGTTCCAAGGCATGAGAAGGGTTCAAGTCATGCCAATGAGGAATCAGAACCTCTTAGGAGTGACACGGATGGGGAATTGAATAATATTTGCTCAGAAGGCAAATGGACTAACTATGCACATGAAAAGGGTTTTAAAGAGCAACCATATGAGACCTCACTTAAACTATCCTTGGCAAAAGCGAATGCTGATATTGGGCATATTTATACAACATCAGAAGAGGAAGATGTTTGTCCAGCGTGTCTTGAAGGTAAAAGTTTTTGTATTAGAAGATTGGTTGCTTGTTGCTTTCTTATTGAGCTGACAATCATTAGCGGGCTAAGCTAATTCTGAATAACGTGAAGTGCTGAATAAGTTTTAGAAAAGGGATGAGACATAATCTTAGGCTAGTTCAACTTGTTCACTTTCATGCCTAGATGTAGTTGAGTTTTCAGCTTGTAAACTATTTAGAGATCCAATCTACTGGTGAACTTGATTTTTTTCTGAAAGAAATTACCTTACCATTGTATGCTTTTGTGCTTTCCTTTTTTTCCTGGGAATATGCTGGCACGGATGCAGATTCTTTAGAGAAAATTTTGAAGAGAACTTTCATCTGAAAAAGGAATAAAAATTGACAATAAGCTTATGTGGGAACTAGGGAAGTACTTTCATGAACTTGGAATTTGGGTCTGATTATTGCCTCAGACAGTGGCAGCAGAAGTATTGTATGCAAGTTGGCTTGTTCAGTATTGGTTTATAGTTTTGTAACATGTCACTGCAATGTTGTGATTAATTAAATTGTTGATGTTCTTGATGAATTCTATCAATTTTTACTGCTTACTAAAGGCAGAATATACGCCTGAGAATCCAAGAATAATGACAAAATGCTCTCACCATTTCCATATTGGTTGCATATATGAGTGGAAGGAGAGAAGTGACATCTGCCCTGTATGTGGCAAGGTAATTCTTTTCCTAGATCCCAACAGCAAACATGCATACATACATGCATACACATGTGATTACTGTGCTCCAATGATTGCTTCACTGTGGCACAGACCACAATTCTTAGTTGTCTGACCTCACAGAGTGACCTTTCTCAGGGAAACTCTTTTTTTGGGGTAGGAATTGGGATTGTTTCTCCCTCTGCTTTATGCACGTTGGGTTGCAATCATTTTAAGGACACGTTAAGAGCTTTTTACAAAAGATGATATGCTATTTGGTTTTCAACTGGGATCGGTAACTTTTGAATGGTTATAACCTCCATACTATGCCCTGTACAAGTCCTACTGACACCCAGGATAAGCTGTTATGCTTGCAGCTTATTGCTATGCTTGCAGCTTATTGCTTTATAATTGGAGGCTTTCCTTTTCTTGGGGATTTTGCCAGGCTGGGTAGTTGTCATAAAAAAGAAAGATCATTGAACAATGGCAGAAAATAGTAGTACGTTTCTAGCCTCATGAGCTTCTATGGGTTGAACATGCTGCCAACATTTCGGCAGCCTCTCACCAACTGATAGTTGTGGCTTCCTATGATTTTGCGGCTTCACAAGTTACGGGATTGCTATGTGTCTTCTATATTGATTTAGAGGCGGTGCCATTTTGTGTGGGCAGTTGAGAAAAATTAAGATGTTCTGGTATTTCAACTGTTTTCTTCTCCCAGTCGTGTGCTTAATTGGACCTTTTTCTGTTTGACAGGTGATGGCGTTCAATGAGACTTGATCTTAGGTGAATGCTCATGTTGACGATACTGTCAGCACTGGGAAGAGAAAAAGAATCCTGTTAATATACTTGATGAAATGTAAAGGAGTCTCTGTGCATATTCCAATTTCTCAGACTCTCTCCAAAGACCCATTATACATTCCTTCTAAATTATCTTTTACTTTGTTTAGACTTGGTTATGCTGCTTGAAATTGCAATTGTAAATACGAGCAATATCTCAAGTGCATATTGGTAAATGTAATTGTCTGGTCGTTGCCTTTCCATTTTTGGGTTTGGTTTAGTTATAGAAACTACATATGAAAGAAAGTGCATAAGTGGCCAACCAAACGACAGCGCTTTCGCGTTAAGGCACTGTCAGGTTCTCTTCTCTGAGTTTGCTGATGCTCGGGCTTTGCCCTTGGTAGAGCGACGTGTAAGACTCTGCGACTTGTTACTTCAGTGCTTGCTGGGCTTCTGGGGTTAGACTTACAATGAAGTTCTTAATGTCGGTCCCAGTGCATGACTTCGCTTCTGTAGTTAAGTCACAAGTTTAGCGAACGGCAGCTTGATTTACCTATGGATTCTCAAGCAAAACGCCGTAGTTTTTCAGACTCCGGCCGAGTGAAGCTGGCAACACTTTCTGTTCACTCAGAAAAAGAGAGTACGATAGCAAAAGATCGGATCTTCATTTCTTTGCCAGGCTTTGGGTAATTGAAACGAGTAAATCAATCGTCAGGTATGTGAGAAAAGCGATTTCACATAACCATAAAGCACATCACAAGTGGACGTTTATCTGTTGAAACAAGGTGTTGGCAGGCAATGGCAAAAACAGAGCCAGCAAAATCTCCAAGAACCGTAAGAATTTATTCACTCATTTTTCCTAAATGGTATTTATAGTAAAACAGATAACACAACCTGCTTTTTTATTTATTTATAAGTAAACGCACAAGCATGACATTTTCATTTCATCTACTTTCCACTAGCGATGATCTCAAAGGCTCGCAGGAACACCTCGAGGGGCTGGCCACCACTCAATCTGTGCTTCCCATTTATCTGTTGAAAATAATGATCTCAGAAAAGGTATCTCTGTGTCATCCAAAAAATTAAGGCAAAATATGAGAGAGAGACAGAGACAGAGAGCCAGGGGGGGAGAGAGAGAGAACATCATTTACCACGAAATGCGGAACCCCAGAAATGTTCGATGAGTACTGTTCGAGCTCCTCATTTACCTTGATGGAGCAAAAGAAAATTATGAAAAGGTTCGTGAGATTCTTAGAATCAGCGGCAAACATCTGGAAGCTGCCAAAACTAAAGAGATTAACTACAGTAGATTTCAACAGGATCATTGAAAAATTCATGGAAAAAGGAGATAACACTTTCCTGAGTCAGCTTAGAGAAATGAAATCTTTTAACTCGAAAAGCTCCTTCTAGATATTCTACATAATTAGTCACGCATTCTCTCCTGATCTCTAGGTTCAAATGTGAAGCAATGTGTGTGTGTGTGTGTGTGTGAGAGAGAGAGAGAGAACCTCTTGCAGTCCATTATTTGGATTATCCAGAAACTCCGCTGCCCCGTCTACTCCAGCCTTGGCAGCAGCTTCCACAAGGAATTCTCTGAATCCACGTTATACAAAGTGTTAAGTTCGAGTGTGCACTAAAAATTAAAATGAAGATGAGCGAGCTTCATCAAAAGAATGTTGGAAAAAGCTTCATTTCTAGCTTCGTGTTAAGTATAGCTTAACCAAATTTCCCTGGGGATAGAGTAAAGTCTGGCAAAATGGTCTCTTTATGATTCAAATGAAAAATTAAGGACATACGATGAAATTGGTCAGCCTCTTTTTTTTTTCTTCTTTTTTTTGACATTTTCTCAGAATATGAGGATGTAACGCTAAAAATTAGAGAAGAATGGCCCCTCTCTCCCAGCTTAGTAACCTTTATTTAGGATAACCAGCACACCCAACAATGATTTCCCTGTGTCTTACTCTCACATTCAAACACTATTAAGAACAACCGTAATGGTTTGGAGAGATCCTACGTTTATCTTCCAGACAAATTGGGCAGTAGAATCAGCTAAACCAAACTTTTTCTATCTTGGGAAGAGGCTTAAACTATTCAGACCTAGGTTAAGCCAAAGGTCATGATGCATGTTTGACACTATGGCTGTAGAGGATTATAGATTCACAAAGACTATTCCCAATGGAATAAAGCCAATTCTTAAGAAAAAATTACAGGGGAAGAAGATGCATCTTAAGAGATGATGCAGTGATAAGGGATTTTCCAAAGCTCAGCAATCCACTTCGATGCATGTGTGGACACATACAACCACATGTAGCTCAATGCATGTACGGGAAGTGAATCTACCTGTCACCAATATATCTTCCCTGGGTGAAGTAGCCAATAAATAGCTCCTCCACAAGTTTTTGTTGCTTCTCGAGCCCTCGTGTCCCAGCATAGTATATTAGCCTGTGGCTATCCACAGTATTTCCCCTGTTCATATATTATATATGTTACCAATCTTCTCAGCACAACCTCTTGCTTTGGGAATTTAAACATCCAATGTACACATGATATCATAAGCATCTTACGTGAGACCAGACATGTTGTATTCCAATCCAATACCTCTAAAAACCTGCAAAATGTGCAGGATATAAAATCAATAGTTGCATAAGTAACAAATTTATGGTGTTCAAAAGGAGAAAGGGAAAACCTCGCGCATACAAGCTTCCATGCTCTCTGATCGAGATCCAAACTTTTTCAGGTAATACTCTTTCTTGTTGACACCTTCTTTTGGGCAGATGGATTCAGAAAAAAAGGATGCCATTTGATCTGCAAGCCCGATGAGACATCAGTGAGAATGGAAATACACCATGGTGAAAAGGCTCACATGTGCATGAATGAGAGAGAGAGAGAGAGAGAGAGAGAGAGAGAGAGAGCTTCAAAATCAAACTGATCCTTTGCAGTGGCTATAGCCTTGTCTAAATTCTTTTTGCCTACACAGCACCACGGGCAAACAGTATCCGAACTAATGTCAATTCAAATGAGCTTCTTCCCAGCATTGTTATCAGCTGACTCGGCCATAATCTTCACTGATCGGCAGATATTCTGGATAACATAGATGAGTCAGATTCCTATCTGTCCAGGATAGCATCAGTACTAGACTCTTTATTGTGAGACAACCGCTTCAAAGTTATCAAGCAGATGAAAACACGATAATTCCTAGGCATGGAGTTTACATCTAATCAGTAATCAGGGTACCACTCAATTTCTCTCCAGTCACGAAGAAGTTGTTTCTACTCCTGCTCGTATATTGGCAGTGGTTCCAGCTAAATATTCTAGCCATCGCAAGTAGGCATTTGAAGGACAGAGGAAAAATATTGAGTTCCTTAGTTAATCCGCTAATTATACCATGAACTAGAACTACCAAGACTGGGCTACAAAATTGATTTACTAAGTAATGCGGCAGAGACTCCTTTAGGCATTTGAAGACGACTCGCCAGCTTGAACGTCAGGTCAGTCACAGTTTTCCGACATCACTCGGCTAACTAATTTCGCAAACCATCGTAGTATCCCTGGCATCGCTGTTTTCCTGATGCATGGGGCTACATCTATCTTAGAAATCAGTTACCCCACTGAGAAAAATGAACGATGATTATCTAACCTGCAAAAACACTACTTTGGTGCACATTATCCGCCCCCAATCAGTGTGGACTCGAAATGGGGTAGAAGGGAAAAAAAAGGGTCGGCCAAAGGAGAATCCACATTTCAGAGGCGGACTCCCTTTTCCCAGCAGAAATCAACCCAATAGTTGACTTCCCAAAATGTTCGACTCAGAGAATCAAAGATAGGACCAGAAGCATTGTAATATGTACTTAGGTTAGATCCTTCCAGGTATTTGACAACACTGAATTACTCATGCTTTGAACAAGAGACGAGTACAATAAAGATCACCACACATCACATTGCATGAAAATAGTAAATCGCGAACTACCTACGCAAGCAAGACACGAGAGAAGTAGATACCTACATAGTAGAAGATGCTCTGGTTGCCCTTCAATTCTGCATAGCGAGAAAGCTACAGAACATAATTAACTTCACAACACGCAAGAAACTAAGACTCCCCTAAAAAGAAATTCAATTTGTGGAATCGAAAACAACTTTTTGCACAAGCCACAGCCTCCGCTTCGATAACACCAGATAAATCTAGTTCAGTTCTAGCAGATAACCAGCAAAGCTCACAATCAACCTAGCCTTCAAAATGCATAGGCGATTATAATCCGGCAGTTACCTTTTGACAGCGAGAGGTCCGAGAACAAGCAACAGGAAAGGAGAACCGTGATACATGGAACCTGTGGAAGGGATCAAAGCATCAAACAGCGTCAAAGCATCAAACAGCGACACACCAGTAGGCAAACAAGCAGCTTCCTTCCTACAGAGATCGAACGGAGCCGAACCTGCGTAGGGAGACATCACCGACTGCTTCAACCAGTAGCCTTCGCCAACTGCAGGCGGCACAAACAAGAAAAACCAGAAATCGTATCAGAAAATGGACCTCCAAGATTTCAAGGGAGGAGGGGGCAGGGGATCGGGGATCAGGAATCGATCGACGGAGCGAAGAGAGGCGACGTTACGGCGGCGAATGCTGGTGAGAGAGCTGGCGACCTCGGGGCGGGTGGACAGGCGGAGGTTCCTGGGGAGGTAGACGAGGGCGAGCCGGAACGCGACCAACGCGACAACCCATGTCCAGAACCCTGAGCGCGCGCGCTTCTGCTTCTTCTTCTACGTCTTCTGCTTCGTCGTTTCTCTCTCCTCCATTTTCGCCGTCGTGGTTCGACGCGTTGGCATCGGGCGCGTAGGGGGAGGCAGAGGAGACGGGGGCGACGGACTCCGACACCAATGGAGGCAACCAGCGGAGGGGTGTCGACGTCAGGGTTTGCTAGAAGAGGCGCGACTTCGAGGATGAAAGAGAGAGAGAGAGAGAGTGGACTAGAGGTCGTGAGAGGGAGGTGGAGGGGCGTCGGCATCAGAGTCGGGTTTAGGGGAGGAAGCGGAGGCTGCGTCGGCATCGGCGTCGGACGACTTCGCGGGCGGGGGGGGGGGGGAGAGAGAGAGAGCAGAGCGGACGTCGCGAGAGGGAGGAGGAGAGAAAGTGAGAGAGAGAGAGAGAGAGAGAGAGAGAGAAAATTGCAGAAAATTCAATTCAATGCAGGAGAGAGAAATCTTCTGGGCGGGAGTCGCGACCTATCTTTTCTTCTTCAGCGAGCCGAGCCGAGCCGAGCCCGCCCCTCCATTTTCCAGCGGGTCCCACAGGACGCGTGTCGATCTCTGAGTGGTAAGTGTGCACCACGTCAGCAGATGACGTGGCGCGCACATACTTTTCTCAACAAAGACACATTCTCTTTTTCTTTCTCCAACACATCCCACCGTCTCTACTTCTACCTCTGCAAAAGCGCCGCTGGTCACAATGGTAGGTCCAGAGCCCCCTCCGACTGTCTCCAATGTGGCGATCAAGTACAAGGTCTCCGCTCAGGCTAGTCTTTTGGGCAAACCTAGTGACGTCTACTATGGCCGCATCATCTCTCTCAATCTCAGCAACTTTAGGGCCTCTATTCAATTGTGTCCCTCCAACAAGCTCATCATCACACCTCGCCCTGCCCACATTCTCATCCACTTTAATTCTCTCGATCATCTGGTAAGGTTCATCTTGATGTATCTTCAATCTAGGATTCGGTCTAATTCTTCTGGAATAGTGTCTATTAACCCTGAAAACTTGTGTGGACTCCTAATTTACTGTGAGTCATGATTTTAGCTGCATTTTACTTTTTCACGATCATGGTTTTGTATGTTTCGCTATTTGAGAGGATTGATTCAAAATGGGTGCAAAATGTAGGTGAATCGGCTGCAAAGTAAAGGGTACCATGGAGGAGTTCATTTGCTCATAGCCCTCTGTGAAGTTTTCCAGAGTTATTGCAAGAATAACAACACTGATCTTCACGGAGTGCCATCCGTGGCTATGATTCCTCCAAGAGCTCCCGTCAGTCGCATTTCTTCTACGGTCGCCAGTCAAGCGATAACATTGAGGAGATTCATGGAATTCAAAGGAAATACGTGATTTTCAATTTTTTTTTTTAATTGTCTCTTGAGCAACATAACAATTTTCAGCTCAATCGATTTATCTTCACAGAGGTTGAATCTATAGTTCGTTTAACGGGATTCTCTGTCACAATGAACGATTCCCTATTTTTAATTGTCTATCTTGTTGCTAAGGCAAGAAGAATGGAACAAAATTTAATAGTGTTTCTACAGCTTCAATGAAACTATCTTCACTAGGCTTGATGTTCTAATTTTCTTTTTCCTTTTCAGCATTCTGGTCAAATTTAGTACTCCAATTTAATGTTGGGTGACACTTTTCTTTTTATGTTTTTAGCCGGAGACAAGTACATTAGGCATGTTACAATTTTCATACGGAACTCACTTGATCACTTGAGTGTCATAATTTTTTTGTTTTGTCACTTAAGTGCCATATCAAAGTAAATCGATCATTTGAGTGTCATTTTGGCAAATTATCCTACATGAATTTTTTAATTAATTTTTTCCTACATGGATTTTTTAATGTTTTATCTTCAAATTTTTTTTATTACTTTGAAATTTTATTTTTTTATTTTTTGTTTCATTTTTTATTTTTTTATTTTTTTGTTAGGGCCGATGGGAGTCATAGGTGACCCTCATTTGCTGTGAAGGCCTCGCCCTTAAGCCAATGTGGTCACAAAGGTCTTGGGCAAGGCAACCCTCACCCAATCAAGACAAGGCCTTCATAGTTGGCAAGGTCTACTGATGACCCTCACCAGCACTGAAAAAAAAAAAAGCAAAAGAAATGGAAAAGAAAAATAAAAATTTCAAAATTTAAAAAATATATATATGAAAATATTTATAAAATTATCCATGTTAGTGCTAGCAAAGTCACATAAGATAATCGATATCCACATTGGATTTTTGGCAAGGCAAATCTCCGATGGCATTTAAGCAATCAATTTTTCAAATTTATGGCATGCAAGTATGTGAAAAAAAGAAAAAAAAAAGTTATAGCACTTAAGTTGGTGTCATACAAAAGTTATTATACTCTTATTGTACCTATATTTTTTAGCTGATAAGTGGATGTATGGTAGGCCAATTCTTGAACTCAATGGGCTTTTTTCTTCCTCTGTTACTAGTTTGGTCTCATTCCACTGGCCGCAACTTCTGTGGTCGAGAATCCTCCTCTATTGTGACGATTAGTTAGCATCACCCATTAGTATGTTTACATTGTCCAATATTATAGTTTTTGTTTTTTTGTTTCTGATCTTGATTAGTTGCATATCGATGTACGATGAGAGAAGGAGGGAGGTAGGTTCAAATGTAAGGTACCAATGAGAGAATTAGTCCAATGATTGAGTCGATGATCTTTTTGCATAATCTCCAATTCTTCTCTTGGATAGGATTAGTGTGGTTTACTTGTAAGGGTGGAGGAACATTTAGTGAGTATAGCTGAGTGAAAGATGAATTCTTTGTCAAGCGACCCTCACTAATCATAGGCAAGGGTCACTTTTGCTGGATTTAACTGGGGCTCGACCCTCACGGCCAGGGTAAGGGTTGATCATTGCTAGATCCAAAAGTTTTGATGGGAGGCAATGACATCAAAGCCTCAAGGGACTTCGAGAATGTAAGTTTCGAGGAAGGGCTCGAGGACATAGACAACAGGGGAGCTTGGACTTGTTCTTGGACAAGGCAGGGCACAATGGGCGAGGGCAAGGGGTGACAAACAACCTATGGAAGGAGATGAAGACATAGTAGCCACAAGGGACCTCGAGGATGCATGGGCTGAAGGAGGGCTTGAGGTCACGGGTGATTATGAATGGGGACTTAGGCCTGTCCTTGGACCCTGGGGCGACAAACAACCTCAATGGCAGAGCCGTCGCTGGAGGGCAATCAGCAAATGAGGCAATGGACGAGGCAAAGGTGAAGGAGGCAGTAAAGTTAGGTCGTTGGGAGGGAGGGAGGGAGGGAGCAACATGTGAAATTACAAGGGAATAGAGAGAGACCGTGAAGAGAGGAGAGAGATAAAAGTAAAGAGATCTAATAAGCGAGTTTGTGAAAGACACGTGTCGCATAGTGAGTGACTCGATAGAGGCCAATTTAGTCAATTTTCGGTTGAATTGGACCCATCTTCACCCCTAAAGTAGAAAAATCGTGCGGGGACCAATGCTCAACCTTTTGATACTGGTATTCGACCCAAAAAAGAAAAACCTTTTAATGCTGGTGGGCCTCAGGCGCTAAGTCTTTCCTTTCATGAAATCTCCTCTCTTCGGGTGAAAGCCCAAAAAGAAAAACTTCACCTAAAAAGGAAAAAAAAAACTTTTGCTATCTTTCTCCCTCTTCGGTTTTTTTTTTTTTTTTTTGGTTACAACTATACAATCAATCACGGAGTTTTTTATTTTTCTTCTTTGACCTCAGGCCCACCATCGGGCTAAGTAAACGGTCAATAGATAAAAAAATGCAATTCTTGAAAAAGATTTATGAGTTAAATTAAGTTTATACATATTGTTCGCATTGGTACAACTCTAGCAGATAATTTGCCCTGTCTGATTCTCTTCAACAAAGCTCGGAACCACTTCAAACTTTGAAATTATACTAAATCATACTCAGCAACTGAAGCATTTCCTTATCCAAAAAAGTGAATCTCACTACAAATCATGTGATTCGAGGATAATTAACATGAATTGAGCTCAAATTTTGCTGGGTCAATGGGACGATAATGCGGTCTTTGCCTATGGAACATCAGCCCTATTGATGATCCCCCAAATTATTGGACAACTATACTCCTACCAGCCCTTGCAAAGAACAAGGAGCAAGAATATATAGATCGAGATGGTAATCAAGGGCTTAAACATTACACATGGCTTGTAACAAGAGCAAGACGGTGTTGACTAGTGTTGTCCTCCGTGATCCTGTCAAAGAAGGTGACATATCTTATGGGCAACGGACTTAATGCGATCTTTGCCCACGAAACATCAGCCCTATTGATGATCTCCCGAATTAATGGACAACTATACTCCTACCAGCCGTTGCAAAGAACAAGGAGCAGGAATATATAGATCGAGATGGTAATCAAGGGCTTGCATAATTACACATGGCTTGTAACAAGAGCAAGCCGGTGTCGACTAGTGTTGTCCTCCACGATCCCATCAAAGAAGGTGACATATCCTATGGGCGACGGACTTAATGCGATCTTTGCCCGCAAAACATTAGCCCTATTGATGATCCCCTGAATTAATGGACAACTATACTCCTACCAGCCCTTGCAAAGAACAAGGAGCAGGAATATATAGATCGAGATGGTAATCAAGGGCTTGCACATTACACATGGCTTGTAACAAGAGCAAGACGGTGTCGACCAGGGTTGTCCTCCGCGATCCCGTCAAAGAAAGTGACATATATCTTATGGGCGACGGACTTAATGCCCTGGACGATACGAGCACAGATTCTCCGCTTGATGGATCCTCTTCTAGGAGAGACGATGCAGCCATGCGCCCTTCGGGTTCCCATCGCATCTGACGGTCCCTGTGGACTCATCGTTCTGTTCTGATTACTTGGGCGATGTAAATGAGCGAGCAATCGGCTTGGCATATTTTATCTTGTAACTACGGTTTATAGTACACGCCTACACGGTGGAGAATGCGAGCGAGAAGCTGAGCCCCGGGAGAGACAAAAGGACGGCTTCGAAATGGATTGATTGGGATTATTGGGATCGTATCGTCCGACCGGATTATAACTTATGTGCGTCAGCAAAAAGGAAAAGAAGAATATACTTTAATTTATTAAAAAAATCATTACTGGAGTGAATCTGTTAACGTTGTACCAATTCTTAGAGAGAAAGCTTCTAGTTCAACCGTGTCCCGTACGTCCCAAAGTCATCGCACCATCATGAATTGATCCATGTAAATCACTAAGTGCAAGCAAAACAAATAGCTAAGTGACACAGCGGACAGAAACTATTCACAGGCTTGATTTTTCCATGATGAAAAATGGCGGGATTCCGACAAATTGGGGTGATTGATCACCATGCAATGCATTAACACCGCTATTTGGGTTTGTGTGGTTTGATTTTGAAATTGGGTTTTGAATTCTAAAGCCCCCTTAAGCAAATGTTATGGTGTTTGACAACTTTTTTAAAGGGAACTTTTGGGAGATGCCTTGCATTTTTTAAGTCCGCCAAAGGCCATTTAATTCAACACGACTCCTACCTACTTTGAGGATATCGGGAATGCTAGTGCATTTTTTTTACTTCCAATTATACCCCTCACTAAACTTTGGAAATTTTAGTTTTACCCTCACCATTTTCACTATGTAGTCTCATGCCACATCGCTGGCAAGCCTTGCCAGAGAAGTTACACAACCTGGATGAGGGCTGCCTACTTGTCAGGGGTTGCTTGTGGTTGTGCAATCTCAGGCAATGACTTTCGGTGCCATATTTGGCTCACCAACATGTTGCCTTTTGGTATTTTGTCTTTTGGTCACTTTTTGGTCTCCTTATCAGAAAGCATATCAGTGGTAATGAAGGTTAAAATTAATGTTGAATATAGATATAAATTTTTTAACATTCTAATACATAATTTTAAAAAGTTATCATTTTAAAAATCTTTAGGGGACTAAGAAGAAAAAAGAGATAATACCATTAAAAATCTGAAATTGGTATCCCTAACCTAAATCTAGCCTTCATTAACATTTCATACAAAATCCCATTAAAAATCATACAATCAACACACATAAATTTTCATCGTCAGAGTTACCTTTCCTATGTTAGGTTTGTCTTGCAATCTTCTACTACACATGATGACACATATGGTAAAGAATGGTAGATTTGGGTCATGATAGCAGATACCACTTTCAGATTTTTTATGAGATAAAAACATATTTTTAAGTAAATGTGTCATGCTATATCAATTTAAGATTTTTAATGGATTAAATCTATCTATAATCATACGATTGAAAGACTTGAAACACCATGGCCCCTGCAATCGTCGTCCACCACCACCCAAACTTCAACGTCATTTGACAAGGCAGTTAGCCGCAAAACGATCCTCCTTTCTCTACTCCCCCGTCTTGCCCATCTTCAGGGACGAATTAAAAAAAAGATATTTGAGTATTGAAAAAATATCAATATTAATTACATAGAAAATTTTGATAAAACATTCTCTTAAAAAAATGGATGATGATATCACAAATAAATCCATATTGACATGGCCCAAACTTACATAGACTTATTAAATTTTGTCTCATATAGAGATATTTGTGACCAATAATGTGAACCCGTATCTTATATTTCATGGAAGAAATATTTTTCATACTTTTATTTTCTATAAAAGAAAGAAATTGAAGTTGTAAAATAGATTATGAAGGATTACATTATATACAGATATATTACTATGATCCCAAATGAAATTGTTAGAAAGAATTGTAAATCATCTATTTAGTTATGAAAAATCAAATTTCTAGTAGATACAATTACCACAATTTTCTTATTTTTAGTATTAAAAATAAAATTTGAAAGCCTCTGTCGTCAATCTTAGCAGCATAATATTTATATTTCTCTAAATCAGTCGGGTTCCAATTTAATTTTAGTTTTTTCTTTAAATTTGCTCTATTTTGCTAAATAGTCTGATCTACTACTTCTTCACTTAACCATGCCCAAGCATCTACGATTAAGGAGAGGATTAACAAGTTGACCTCTTATTCCATTAGATAACTTAGCAATTATCCACATCCAAAGTTATGGAAAATACAGACGAAAGAATCGAGTCATTCGCTTGTTTATACTTTTATTCTCACATGCAGTTCCCATTAACTTGAAATCTACACATTCGTAGATAATAAGTTACGTTCAACCTAAATCTTGCAGAGTCCAAGAAAAGATTGACCTTAATTGATTAATAATACTAGAGTGACCTTTACGCTCGAGTACTGATATTGGTATTGCGTGCCAATGACGTTGATAGAATGTTGACATTTCCTTATGGCTTACTGACATAATGTGCGTTCTACGCATGCGCTTCCACCAAGGAGGTTGGTCGAGTTAAATCAGATTTACTCTCACGTGGTTTGAAGTTTCTTGATCACAAGTTCAAACCTCCGATTGCTTTTCAAGCTCGGGGTATCTTGGCTTGTTTGTGGCATAGATTCAGCTTGTGCATTAAGAGTAGGATAACTCCAACTTTGTTCCAACTTGAAGATTACTCTAAATAAATAGTAATTATGACTCAAACCAAATATTTTGAGGATGGTCAATGGAATTCTTATGGTAACATCTAGAGGAGTCCCTAATGTCAATCACACATTCCACCCTATCTACCAATAAAAACTACATTTCTATGCATGAAATAATGAATACAAGACTGAAATTTGAGTGGCATTTACCGAAAATGCCACGTAGGTTGACATCATGAAATTAAGAAAGTAAGGATCATGTAATTTATCGACACATGCAAAATGAGACTTCATTTGTAATAATGGACATGTCAAGAAAGTTCATGTCAATTATTAGACTTAGAGATAAGTGTATGGATACGTTTGTATGTTTATCATGTTTGCTTATGCTTGACATTGAGTACAGATCTTCTAACCATGACCTATTCATTAAAGAGGAGAAAATATTTAGTGGTTTGATACCATCACATCAACATCTTACATGGCATAAATTTTTTCATTCATATTCAATGATATCTTGACACGTGTTCATATATCCATGTTAATGATTGATGTGGAATTTAAGTGAAAATCTTCTCTCTCTTCACCTCGAGTCTCTCTTCTGCCTCCATCCATAGTCGCCAACCTCCACTCCTCCTTAGACATTGCCACCAGCAGAGTCGCCGACGTGTGACCAGGCCAACCATTTCTGCGTCTCACCATTCTCCAGATCTCAAATCTGGCCAGTCCATGGCCAAAATCATTAGCGTTGGTCCATCCATGGTCGAACGCATTCAGGCATCCATGGCCATTGGGACATTTGAGCTCCCTCTGCTTTTCTTCTTGATATGTGAGCTCCGTCCATGGCCGTCAAGATCTCGACCTTGCCTATCGAGGCCATGGATGGGCCAGTCATGGCCAACTCTGAAGGTGAAAGCCATGCCTTCAGTGCCACATTCATTGTTGAAGAAAGCACAACTTAAGTTCAAATTTGAAGTAGAGGGATCGAAAGCCATGCTTTCTTCCCAAGCATGACCCAATCAGTCTGAATCTAAGTCCTGCTAATGACCAAGCGCAATTCGTGGCCGTCTAAACCTCAAGCTTACTATCAAGGCTCGTGGCCATGGACAAGCCTCATGAACCATGTGTTGGATATTTCAACAATTGTACAATATTAGAAATTATGACCACTATGAAAATCATCATTTTGCTAACGGCTTTACAATGATTATATAACAAATTTTTAATTGTTCTATAATGATGGATTTATTTCTTCATAAACTCTATTATTTTATAAGGACTATATAATGGTCATACTTTTCTTTGATTACCTATTGATTTATAATAATTTCCAAATGGCTCTTTCTTTTTTTTACCTATAAATAGTTGCTTTGAACATAATTGGAAAGTGATATCGATATCTCAAAACCAGAATATCATTATTTCTCTCTTCCTATCTCGTTACGTGTTTTTCCTTTCATTACTGGGTTATACACATACTATCATTTTGTTTCCTTTTTATATTCAATGCAAAATATAGAAGAAAGTATGTTGTATCTTAGGAGGATTAGCCTTTAGAGTCTTACGCACCAAGTTTTATATGCAAAATTATCCCTAAGAACAGTACTTACACACCTCGGACAATTATTTTTTTTTTAAATATTTTCCAATTATTTCCAACAATTATTACTATATCCATGTATTTTAATATTTTTCCAACACCACGGACGAGCTAGGCTTGCGAATCTGGAGGCAAGATTCCAATCAAATCTGAATGGGCAACGATTAAGTTGACCGCGAGCATGAGGAAGGGGTAGCTTGGGTCGACTGCAAGTGACAACGAAAGTGGTAGAGATGCTGGCCAAACGTAGTGGTGCTCTATGATGGCGGAGGAAGCGCCAATGGCCCTAGAGGACAACCAGATCAGCAAAGAAAGGAGGAAGAAAAGAAAATTCAATTTTTATTTTTTATTTCACCTCAGTTGACACATGTTGCTTTACTATTGGGCAAGAGTAAAAAATGCATGACGCATCAACAATTGACGTGGCAGTTTGCAGCCACTTAACATTTTCTCATTAGGGAGAGATTTCCCTACACAAGCATACTTAAGATTCTTTAGTAATTGTTGACACCCATAAGTGATCAAGTTCTTTTAATCGACATGACGTAGATTAAAATGAATACCTAGGTTGGCGTTAAGTATGATTCGAATATCAACAAGTTACCAAGAGCAAAAACACTTGTCAATGACTATGATTATATAATGACCATGATAAAGCTATCAACATACGATGTCGATTGGTTGAAGATTATCACTTAACAACTTGGCTAAGTGTTGAAAATAGAAACCAAAAAGAAGACAAAGTGAAGAAGTCCAATGGAAGACGAAGGTATGATTGACGGTTATATCCAATGGCAAATGAGGAGTTGTAACCACTTGTAGATAAGATTGATGTGTAATCATGGAGCCCACCCACAAAAAAAAAAAATCATGGAGCCCAAAATTTTAGAAAGGTGATTATAACCATCAATTTGACTATTGATTGCTCATATGTGGTTACAATTTGTAGTAGACTATAAAATATTCAATTATCAACAAGTTACCAATAGCAAAAACACTTGTCAATGACTATGATTATATAATGACCAAGATAAAGCTATCGACATACGATGGCGATTCGTTGAAGATTATCACTTAACAACTTGGCTATGTGTTGAAAATAGAAACCAAAAAAGAAGACAAGGTGAAGAAGTCCGATGGAAGACAAAGGTATGGATTGACGGTTATATCCAATGGCAAATAAGGAGTTGTTGTAACCACTTATAGATAAGATTGATATGTAATCATGGAGCCCAAAATTTTAGAAAGGTGGTTATAACCATCAATTTGACTATTAATTGCTCATATGTGGTTACAATTTGTAGTAGACTATAGAAAGCCATGTTAAAAAATTTATGTGTTTTCTTACTAAAGTTAACAAAAATAGTCTTGAACCTATTGTGTTGACTAATTTAGTCATCAATTTTTTTACATCAGCACCAATTGAGTCTATTTGACGAATTTATATCAAAAATTATTAATGTGAACGTTGGTTGGTGATGTAAACATTTTTTTTATAATTTTTATGCATTTTTAATAATTTTTTGGCTTTATTCTTTTTTTCTTTCTTTCTTCACAGGCCACAGAAGAAAAAGAAAGAAAAGAAAAACAAATTATAAAATATGTAAGTTTGAATTGATATAAATATAATAAGTTTAGGATTTTTTTTATTTTTTTCATATTTTCTCAATTTTAATTTGTCAATTTATAAGTTTCCGATATTTGTATTTCCTTTCCTGTAATTCAGTTCTTCTCAATCCATGTTATGCAATTTATTTTGTCGTAATCGTGACATCCTCAATTCAACAACGAGTAAAAATCAATCTTTTGTGAAAGGGATTCCGCAAATTCCTAACAAAACAAAACAGAGCTCTAATATCCCGCTGTCCGAGACAGGCCCTCTGTAGGGTCGACATCGGCATCACATCTCATGATTCCCACTTGAGATAGGCCCGCAAGCCACTGACATCATATGATAGGGACTTTAAGGTTGGACATCATGGCGTGTCAAGGACTTGAGATCTAAGATTCAGAAATTTAAAAAAAAAAAAAAAAGAGAAATAAATGTGTGAATAGCGACGTGATTAAGCATGATTGAACCATAAAACCACACAAATATTATTCTTTAATGTACAATAGGGCCCCCACGATTGATGAAGAGACCCGGAAGAAGTCAATCTCGTTACCATTATTTTGCAAAAGATAAACAATTTTAAAAATAAATAAATAAAATCACTTCTATGACTTAAAATGATTAATTAAATAATATTTTTATTACTAGCAATAACTTATAACTATATATTTTTTGAACGATAAAAATTTTATTAATTAATTCATTTTGTAAGTGACACAAGCAATTGCTTTTTAATAAATTATTTTCCTAATTATTCATTTTCATTAAAAAAATAGAGCCCAAAAATTAATCTGCTAACTTATGTCTCTATGTCTCCTGGTCTCTTATCACACCGTTGCTCTCTTAAACACTAAAATTGAACACATCTTCCTCTCCATCCCCGATCTTAACTGTTGACTAGTAAAATTTCTATAATATTTAATCTAGATGTACATTCCGTTTGGAGTTTATTGATTTTGTTTTGTTGCTAAAGATGCAATGTTGTCAATGAACCGACCTAAATCACTTTATTCTTGTCAATGACAAGGGCATTGTTGCTGTTGTTTTTTATGATGATGATTGCCAAAATAGCATGTTATTGTCTTCATTTCAATTGCTAATACAATGTGGTAGAAGTAGCTAGATTGAACTAAATATTTCATTAGGGTGCATTTGTTTTGTTCACTTAGGATGGAAATCGATCTCGATTGAGCTTCTCTCTCGATCTAGAGAGAAAATTCTCCAAAATTTTCTTTGAAGAAAAAGGGTAAAACGGCCTCTTTGATTTTCGAGGGGAATCATAAGAATTCATGACTTTTGCTATAAGAAACTTCAATGAAATGGATATAAAAATTAAGTAGATAAACTATCTTAATTAAGACTCGACTAAATTAAGCTTATCTAATAACAAGACGACTCCGATATGCTAATGAAAAGTTCGCCCAAAACAAAACAACTATCGTTGCCCACTGTATTGTAGCAGCACACCAAATTTGAAAATGATTCCTTTGAACTCTGTGGATGTTTTCAGTGGATCTGAAGTCATGGAAAAGCTAACTTGACATGCTTAAAAGAAGAACTTGCCTCCAATTCAAAAGATAGCCGGAGATGGGTGAAAACTAGCGTCAAACTCAGTAATTCGAATTGGGTTCCAGCAGCATGCAACAAGCTTCGTAATTTTACCCTGACCAAGCCTACAGATGGACTTTTTAGAATCTCTCGGTCCCATGACATCCTAAAAAAATTTTTATAACACGATTTCACAAGTCGACGGCTTCTAAAATCAACCCAGCAGCTCAGATCTCAACACAATCCTAAATTACAACTTCGCTAAAGAATTCTCTTTGAATAAAGGAATCAACACTTGAAATTTTTACCAAGTGCCTCAAAACGATAGTTCATTGGCTGAGATAATAATTTCATTTTTTTAAGAGGCTTTTGTTACAAATCACATATCGCCGTGCACCCGTGGTGGGTGGTTAAAACCCGAGCACACCGCCATCACCTGTTGCCGATGAAGGCTGTCAACCCTCATCAGGGCCACCATTACAGCCTAAGGGACCGGATCTGGTTTGTTCTAGCTTCAGCACCTGCGAGACCACTCCTAAGGGGATCGGCCGCTCAAGCATTATTGTCAAGCAAAGATTAGATTTGGTCTTTGCTTGAACATCTTGAGGGAGTCTGGGATTAGATATGAGAAAATGCAAATGGGGTTCGTTCTGCTTCCTCGTGCCGGAAAGACCCCCCTATCTTATCTTCATCTAAATCTCACTGCTCTCGAAGCAATGCAAATGCCATAAGATCACTCCTCTTTCCTTGCATCCAAGGTACCCCCGCCTCTCTCCCCCCAATGTATACTTTTTCTTCTTTTTGCAATTTGTCGTTTCTTTTTTACATTAAATTTCGTGCTTTGGTGTTTCCAACTTTTCCAAGTTTCCCCTTCAAATCGAGCTGGAGATCTCGATATGAGAGAGAGATAGACTGAGAGGACATGGGTGGTGGTGGTTGCAGGCCCTCGAGGGAGGCGGCGGAGTCGTTCACGGGTGGCTACGTGGACTGCACTTGCGAGGCAAGGAAGAACGAGAGGAGGGAATAAAGGGAGAAAATAAGATATCAAAAAGGAAATCACTTTAACATGAACTTTGAATTTCGTATCAGGCTGACGTCGCACTTGCTTGGATCCATGTGGCGTCAGATGTATTAAAATTGTGGATTGTACCATTTGCAACTTTTGCATCTTGATTGTACTGCTTTACCACTCTCCATATATTGCAAATATAATATGTATTGTACATAGATTAAAGTAAACTGATTTTCACTTTCAACTTAAATAAGTCACATAAAAAAATTAGAAGTGAGTAGCTCCTCAACCGAAGGCCTCTTACTTACCAAGCTAGTTGAGCAGCCTGTGGCGGGAAGAGAGGGGTGGGGTTTCACCACCTACAAGAGTTGTCCTCAATAATCTTCTAACGGAGCGCTCAGTAAGACTGCATTCCTTATTTTAACGTGTCAATATCTACACGTCCCATGCCTTCTAATTGTATGTATATCTTTTTTTCCCCACCATACAGGGAATACCAATGATTTTATATTAAAGAAGGGCTTTACATTGGCAATCATTCACTTCAAATCATCTCCATACTAGATTTCCCTTGGAAGGCTTTTTTTTTTTTTTTTTTGCATGACCCATGGAAGGCCTTTGAATGCGTATCTTTTGTATCTTGATTGTAATGTTTTAGTACTCTCCATTTATTGCAAATATAATATGTACTGTACATAAATTAAAGTAAATCGATTTTCACTTTCAACTTAAATAAGTCTATGTAAAAAAGTTAGAAGTGAGTATGGTTTGAGAGTAAAATTAGGAATGGGAGAATCGGACCGATCGATTCCAAATTTTGATGAGACCTTATCTGATTTTTGATTCCACATTTTTGGGTACTCTAGTTCCCGATTCCTCCATAAATTGAGGACCTACAAAACCCTAAAGTGGGAAATAAATAGTTATCCGCTAGTGTATGTATGTGTACATGGCACATAGTACATAATACTGATGTGGTGAAATTACTTTGGAGCATGTCATGAGTCTAATGTGCGACTGGCTTTCAAATGGTCTTTTATAATAGAAACAAAGTCAAGAAGGCTATCATATTGGTGTATTCATTCGATTGTAACCATGACGTATATTGTTGTCGGGGGTCCCTCTCCCTTGCTACTTATGTGTTGTTTGTTTGTGTTCTTTGTCTTTTATAATGTGCTATCATATTGGTGTTTATGAATATAATTGATGTTCAATTTATGTTCTTTTGTTCCTAAAAACAAAAAAAGAACAAAAACGCGTTTGTTTGAGATTTTGTTATAAATCTATTTTTTTGTTCATGAGAACAAATTTGGAACAGATATAAAAAACAAGAAAAAATTGTTTCTTGTTCCTATAACACTTTCGAGAAAACAAATTTTCTCTCTCCTATTTTTTTTTTCTCTTTCTTTGGCCGGCGACCTCACCGGAGTGTCGCCGGCCCCTAGCGAGGCCGAGCTCACCCAGCCACCGGTGAGGCTAGGCCGAGCCGTGTCCGGGTGAGGCCGGCGACCAACCAAAATGGAGAAAAAATAAAATTAAAATATTTAAAAATTAAAATAAAGAAGGAAAAATAAAATAAAAAAATTAAAAGAAACAAAAAAATTATACAAGTTTACCAAACGTGTTTCTATTATTTTTCTATTCAATAACAAAAATTATACAAGTTTACCAAACGCATTATTCGTTCAAAAATTGTTTCGGGAACGAAATAGTTTTTTTCTATTTCTATTCCCTATAATAATTTGAGAACGTAAACGTTACCAAACGCACCATTAACTAGGTTTGGCATTTGCATAACTCGTGATCTCAAAAACAAATCATGTCTTTCTTATAAGTTGTGCGCTTTCTCATATGGTTGTCATTTTTGCTAAATTAAGATTCTATTGGATATCATTTTTTTACAAAATACGATAAAAAGTTTTGAGTAACTACATTGAAGAATTTATGATGGATGGATTTACAACTAGTGCTCACAACAATTAGAAATTTAAACTCCATTTGTTTTGTGGAAAACAACTTTCAAGAAAAAACATTTTCCGATATTTATTTCATAAAAAATGAACTAGTTGTGAAAAATATTTTCCAACAAGGAAAAAAGCTTTTCAAAAAGAGCGGAAAATGTTTTTCAATTTTTAAGTTAGGGAAAACATTTCTTTACTCACTCTCTCTTATAACATACCCACTAGCCCCTTTCTTTCTTTTTCTCTTTTATAAAAATTCAAAATTTTAATTATTTTTCCTTTTCTTTTTTCTCTTTTTCTTTTCATTTTCGTTCTTTTTTTTCCACCTTCTTCTTTGGCAGATCATCGGCCACATCAATGGCTGGTGACCAGCCACAAGTAAGCCTCGAGCTTGCTGGGTGAGCTTGAGGCTCATTGCCATTGGCCGCCGAGCTCAGGCCTTGCCTAGCTCACCTCATGTTCGCCAACCTCTCACTCACCGATTTGGCGAGGCCTAAAGCCGATGAGCTTGAGCTTGTCGCTTGCCAAATCCGCGAGCCAATAGTAGCTAGCCTTTGGTCGATCGCTAGTTGTCATTGTGGCCAGTGACCGGCCAAAGGAGAAGAATACAAAAGGAAAGAAAATAAAAATAAAATTTTTTTAAAATAATTAAAATTTTGATTTTAAATTAATAATAATGAAAATATATTTTAAAAAGTGCATAGAAAAAAAAAATTCTTTACCAAATAGCGAAATATATTATCCACTCTACTTTCAAGTTTTAGTCGGATGCTAAAAAATAATTATATTTTCTTAGAAAATGGCTTCTTTGAAAATACTATCCAAAACACTATATTTTCCGCAAGATAAATGGAGCCTTAGTCATGGAAAATTACTTGGCAACAAATTAGATTAGGTAGCGGCTTCTATCTTATTATTAAGATGATCACCTAATTGTTTATCATCTATTTTATTTTTTAATTCATTTTTTATGAATGATTGTTATTGACAAATGGCGAGCTTTTCAATTTTGTTGTTACCTTTACTTTCATTTGCTCAATTGAAAAACGAAACAAAAAAAAAAAGGAAAGGAAATTGATAGGCTCTTGAGTAGACCTCGAAACTAGTATTAAAATAAGTTTTAGGTTCCAAAGTAAATCTTATCAATAAGTAGTTTTCAACTTTTACGCGGAATATGGACAAAACTTGAAATATTTGCCTCTATAAAAAAGTAACAACATTAGCAACTTGATTCTCATCAGATTCCATTAGTACTTGATTCAACCTGGCCCTTGACCCTATTCCAACCGGGACCCAAACCGAGTTGGGTTTGCACTTATTGTAAGAATATATAAAATAATATATATATACACACGCACAAAAAAAAAATATATATATATATATATAGACGCACAACAATTAAAGTACTTTCGACTTGAATAAAAGTCGGATAAAAAGAGTGGCCCCTCTAGCCTCTAGGAGCCCACAGCAAGCCCGGTCCCCATTGACAAATTTCGATCCCGCTGGGCCCCCAGCCCCCGCGGTGGGGCCCGCTCATACTCACGCAGGTTGAAAAAAGATAAGGGGACCCCCGGCGAGGCGAAATTATTAAATCACTTGACAGCTGATCTGACGCCCATAAACAAATCGATGACCAATACCGAAAGAGGGAAAAATATATATCCCGAAACGCCCCCCTCGAGGTTGACGTGTCGTGACGCCATTGGTCGTGAGCAGTGAGGTCGTGCCGTACGGGACAAAAACCCACCCCCTCGCCCGCTCCGAGAAAACTTGCCCCTTAATGCCGGATAAGGATTTTCGACGGCGACAATTTTGGCACGTGGGGCCCCTGGCCCGGAAAAAGAAAAGGAAGAAAAGTAGACGAATTGCACTCCAGGTCCTTATAGTCTTAGGAATTCACATCTCAGTCCCTAATTTCTCGCGAGAATTCAAGTTCTTCCCCCACCGAATGCCACTTTTATATACGACAATAATTGAGATTCATAGAGCTAATACGCTGTCGGTTTAGAAGGTTTATTTAATTTTGCATAAGCGGTCTCGAAATGAAAATATTAACTTCTCACATAAGAAATCCACTTGCTAAAAGCGAAAATTTGCATTTGTATTTGCGTCGCTCTCTAGAACCTATTATGTGTAATTATGCTTTTGCAATGCCAATGTATAAATAGAAGTCTTGACAATTATTGAGCCGGCAATAGCTAGTGGCATGTGATGCCTATCTATATCACACATTTGATTCTCATAGTTGTAGGTCCATTCAATGTTAGTTCTTATATCAGCATGGTGTGGGTGAACATGTAAGGTTTTGTCATTACATTTATTTCCAAGCCTAATGAAAAGATGGACCATCACCAATCATAAATGCAACTTCCATGCGTATAAATTTATGTAGTATACATTGGCTATCTCTTTATCAATAGCTTCACGCAACTTTATACTTGAAAGGAGTTGAGATGACACTTGATAACAATTGCCTCCTTTCTCTATGACTAATTCTCTCTAATTAATGTGATTGTATTGATTTATCGTGATGATAAGATTAGCATAATTAGTGCAATCTATTTGCTAAGTTCAAATAGAATTTTTGCAATTGATTAAAGTTGTTAGCAAAAAAATTAAAGGTCATGAAAGTGGCCTCAACCTTTTCTTCAATTGGTACCATCCATATGTGTTTGGGTAGGTACAATAAAAGGCCCCAGATTATATCCATTTTGACATAAATGTGCTGCACTTTTGTTTGTGTCACTAAAAATCCTAATATTACAACATAAATACCCTAAACCTTTTTGTATCATAAAAAAAGAAAAAAAAAGTGAATATGTACTAGTGTGACCAATATAGCCTATATGAAAGATATTATATATGTCAAATATATATAATTTTATGTGTTTTTTGTGAACCAAAAAAAGAAGTTGGGGACATTTGAATAATAGTAAACAACAAGTTTAGGATTTTTGATGATATAATGTGCAGTAGGTATAACTTGGGATTTAGACATTGTCCCCACTTCAAGTTATTCAGGGACACTATTGCCGCGCGTGGTTGAATCGATCTTAGCGAGATTTCTAATCTAAGTGGACGAACTTATACACTTTCACCTTTTACTTGTCAATATCGATTAGATTAAGCACCAAAAAGGCAATGAAAGTACCCAACTTGCACGGGCAACTTTTGTGCGGGAGCAAATTGCGGAGAATAAAAATAAATTTCTAATAAGAGAACGAAATGCAAGCGACGATTAGGAACATTATGGACTTCAATGGTACTCGAAGAATTAGAATGGGTATATCGTGATTATACCATAGTACAAGGGTCAAATTAGAACTTTCTCGTTTCATTGGAGAGAAACGGAAAGTGCAATTTCGAGAAAAAAGGAAGGAAAGGAAAGGAAAGGGAAAGAGAAAGTAAAAAAAAAAAAGGAAAAAAAAAAGAGGCGAAAAGCCGAAGGCATCGGCCACGTCAGCGAGGATAGCGACGAGCGGGCCCCACGTGCACCAATTTTTTCAATTTCAATCATCCTCTTCTCTCTCTCCCCCCGCCTTCTGTGTATACAATCTGCGACTCGTCGCCACATTAGCCCACCCACTTCGCGAAATCTCTCCACTTCCCCCCCACGCGCACGCGCCCCCACGCGCTGCCCCTTGGCTTCCTCCTCCTCCTCGCGCTCGGCGCGGCACGACGCCGGCGACCGTCCGGCCTTGAATGCAGGCTTCGTGACGGGGAAAATGGAATCCATCGGCTTCCGCCACCGCGGATCCCCCTCCGGCGATCGCTTCCTCGGCGCCTTCTCGTTCTCCCCGACCCCCGGTCCCGCCGCGGCGCGGGCGGCGACGAGCTCAACGAGGCCGAGGTCTGCTTCTCCGGCGACTTTCCTGAGCCGAGGGCCCGCCACCGCCCCGTGCTCTCCTCCGCCGACGCGGCCTTTGGGGCGGGAGCGGCGGCAATCACCGCCACCTGCTCTCCCGGCAGCTCCAGGGCGACGGCATCCTCGCGGCGCTGTCCGGAGGGGGGGCGGTGGCCCCGCCGAACGTCCTGATCCCCTCCATCTCGTCGTCGTCCCCGTCGAAGCCGATCCCGCCGTCGGTGCCGAGGAGGCACCCGGCCGCGGCGGCCGCCCAGGAGAGGGAGTACGCGCAGTCGGTGCCGTGCAGGAAGCTGCAGCAGTCGTCGGCGCCGATGAACGTCCCGGTCCCGCTGGCGGCGTTGTCGAAGCAGGGGAAGAACAGGTTCTTCGAGGTGGACAACGATTTCGAGGACGACGAGATGCTCCCGCCCCACGAGATCGTGGCGAGGGGATCGGGCACGTCGCCGAGGAGGACCTTCTCCGTGCTCGAAGGTGCTGGGAGGACCTTGAAGGGGAGGGATCTGCGGCAGGTGAGGAATGCCATTTGGCGCCAAACTGGGTTCCTGGATTGACGCCTTCGGAATTGAAATTGAAATTGAAATTGGAATCCAGTCGTATGTGGAGATGATGATACTTTTTGTTGCCTTAGTCTCATAGGCCTTGGTTTATGAGGAGTATGATTTTGTTGATAGAAAAAAAAAATGTCTTGTAAAGGGTTAGTGAAAAGGGTAATTTAATGGCGTATGGCCAATCTCTATGTTGACTCTGTAACTTTCGGGTGGTGGAAAAACTTCGATTTTAGCCAGTTCGGCGTGGTTTTTTCCTGATGATAGCATCATTCAGTATCAGGACAAGATGTTGGCGGTATAATTTGGTGGATCTCTGTTAATATTTGAGACCCAAAGTTCAATGTTTCTTCAGACAATTGAATAGAATATTGCATGCTGAGGAATTTAAAGCATGGTTCTTCAAGATTAGAGTCTGCTTGGTGCTTGCTTTCTGATTATGTTGCGTTTGTGATGCTTAGCCTTGTATCAGAGTTGTTGTTATTGATGCTGCTAAAACGGGTGATGATTCCTTGATGCAAGTCAATCTTCTGAAGATCATTTTTGTTGTGTTCCTGTAGTTTCATCCTTTTAGATGATCATGGAGATTGTTGTTAAGCTTTAGACTAGCAGATGACTGATTCCATTCTGAAGTTAGATTTGTTTCTGTGCATATACTTGAATATTCTTTGAGAGAGCTTGTATGAACCGACTGAATCTTCGGTTACCAAGTTATGCCAAGGAAGTGCAGGGAAGACTCTTTAAAATGTTTGTAGATAATGCTGCAATTCATTTTCATAGCCTTTGCAATGTTTGGCGTACATTTATCTTGCGCATGTCATAGTTTCTGGATTCCTCTTGGGTTTATTGCGACACAGTCCCACTTCCAAGCGAGTTGAAAGAAGAGAGAAAAGAAAGACGAAGAAAGAAACATTCTCCAAGTTGCCCTTTCTGATTTGATGTTTGAAGCCCTTAACTGCTGGTGCTCTTGGCTGGGGTTATATTACATAGTCCAGAGGGAGGTGGCGTTAGCTAGTTCCAGAACTGCAAGTTGATGTTATACATCTTATGATTGAACCAGAGATTTTTATCCCCTATCTTTTGTATTTCTTTTCCCACTTTTTCTCTACCCAAATTCCACGGCAAGAGATGGGTTCAAAACCGATCTTTACTTAGAGGTGGCCATCTCTTTCAAATTCTGTCTAGACTCGTTATAACTCCGTCATTGAAATACTGAAGGACGTATTTCCTGTGCAAAAGAATAGCAGCCAGCGGTATGTGTTCATAAGACCAGATGACTTCATTGTGCACTAAGCCTAAAAGACATATAAAAGTACGCGTTTGCATTCAGCAAGTTCATTTGTATTTCTGCATTACCAAATTGTCTCCGGCAAAATCTCTTTGCTGATCGCGAGCTTATTCACGGAATAATTTAGTGAGGCTTCTGAAGCAGTTGCTTTAATAAGCCGCAATACAATATGGCTTGGCTCTAGAAGTCAAAAAAGCAGTCTAGCAAAGCAGAGGGAGAAAGCAGTATATGTCTTTTCCATACGTTCATTCTCCAACTCAATACTGGAGCTCTGTATCTGTGTTGCTTTATTTAGTTTTACGTCACTTTCGCTCCTTTCGTGGTACATGCTGATCCATTGCATATGTTGGGAGAGGGATGGCCTCTCTTCGCTTTATTCTAAAATCAAATCTTCTCGACTGATTTGCTCACTCGTCAATGGTTAAAAGTAAGGGGAATTGTGTTGACATTGGTTCAAGAGGTGAAAGCTTTTTAGCTTTTAAAGGGGCACCATCGAAACTGCCTGGGTTTGATCATTGTGCAGTTGACCCCATTTCATTTAGGTAAACAATGTATTCCTTGCCTATGCAGGCAAAGGGCATCGCCTCGTGTATGGACCTGTAATCAAATCGTTGCTGTTTCTATATGTAATTTCCTAAGCCCTTAGGAACTGGCGACCAAGGGAGGAAATGCTCATGTGAAAAGGAAGCAGATCTGTTACTTTGACCGTACCTAGGACAAAATGCGTCGCCATTGACTCTTGAATTGCCGTGAAGTTTGCTCCTCTTAGTCCTAGAAAAGATAGACCTAAAGCCGTTGACCTGAGTTGTGAACCCAAGAGCACTTCAAATCCGATTCCTGCATCAAAATGCCAGATAGGGTCATCAAGTCGCACTATCGTGCACATCCATCTGCCAGGCCACCAAATCTCTCCCTCTTTTGCACCATATCTTGCTTTTCTACCAGAATATCCCCTCATGTGCGAAAAAAGGTTCTTTGAGGAAACCCCTGTTTGATGAGCATTATGTTAAAACATTTAAATAAAAACTAGGAGGTCCAAAGTTTGAATTTTTCAGACCTTTATTTGCCTCCCTAATTGAATATTTTCACGCTTTAAGTTAAGGCCAAAGTCCAACTTACGTGTGAGAGCTTTTATCTAACAATGGAGATTTGTGACTCATTTGTCAAAACCCTTTGAAATGTTTGTGAGGTACAACAAAAATGTATCAAAAATTGTATCGAGATACAACCTTTTTAGGATGGATGATCAATCTCTTGATGGACTATAGAAAATACCTTATATATTATGAAAAAATGGTGGTCATGACTCTATATACTATGCACTCAAAAGAAAATAAAAATAGAAAGGAGAGACTTATAAATAGTGAATTGGTAATTTATAAATTAGAATCCTACAATAATGAGGATTCGATCCACTCATGCATCATGAAATAGATCTAAAGGTCCAAGCAATGGAAATTAGGTGGAATCATAAGTTTAAAAAAGTGATAATGGAATAATTCGGTACTCAATCGAAAAGGAAAATCATAAAATATTGAGAAGATGGAGTTGGTGGGTAAAGCCCGCTTGCACTCATTATCTGCCCTCCGTTGCCCTCCCTACGCATCGTCCTACGAGGGATTTGTGCTTCTGAAATCACATGAGATATTTTTGCTAATTGCACATATAGCTCCTGTAAATAAGTACATAAATAAATAACACGTACACATATAATTTATACAAATGAAAATTCCTAGGAAGGTAGATTTGATCTAAATGAGCTAATGTACGGTGCATCTGTACATTTCTCTTCAAGTCCCTTCCTATTTAGCTCCCATTTATGTTTGGTAACTCATATCCTCTATTAGGTCAGCTGTTATTGTTATCATTGCATTATGCACATGTAAACGTCCCTGTCCGTACCTATAAAAGAAGGATCGATTCTTCTTCAAATTACCATTTATGATTATCTATGCAAACTTAAACCTCATATTGACAATATAATGAGGTCATAGTTGATGAGTTATAAACGTTGATTATCGAATATATTCTTATTAACTTCCTGTTTCTTTATTGTGGAAAATAAGAAAAATGCCACCCCATCAGTGATCATTCAGGAAAGGGAGCCAAAAAAATAAGCATAAATCATTGACATCTGAAAAATAAAATAAAATAGAGAGTAGGTAAAATTACCAACTCTTGAACTATTATACTTTGGAAAAATAGATGATTTGAAAATTATTTTTCTAAAAATGATTGTTTGTATCACTCACAAAAATGAATATAAGTGATTTTTTTCATTGTCCATGAAAATGTCTAAAAATGATTTTGTAATGGGTAATGTACCAGTTTTTCATTGGCTAATTATTTCAAGCGATACGAGGGATCATGTTTGGTTAAATTAAAAATTTTAAGTAATGAATTTGAAGTGTTGAATATATTAAGTGCCGAAAATTGAATCTAAAAGTTCTTCGATACTAGTTACAAATTGATGATTGAACATGATTATTTTTATTTTTTTGTCAAACATAGAAAACGGTCGTTATTGGCAGGTTTTAGCAGTGTATTTGGGAAGATTCTAATTGTCATTAATTATTTTTTATGTTGATGAATTAAGTAGTTCCTCTTTTACCTTACTCATCACATTAATTTTTTTTTCCTTAATTGAGTCTTTTAAATCCATCTTAAATAAGATAATGAAACAAGTTCAATCTCATCAAGGGATGGATTTTTGATGTCATCACTAAATGAGATTATCAAATAGATTCCTAGGCTCTGTTCATTTCGTGGAAAAATAGATGATTTGGAAATACATTTTCTAAAAATGATCACTTATATCACTTAAATAATTAATCAATAAAAAATATTTTCATTATGAATATTAATTTATGTCTAGTAATTTTCGTGTATGATGAAATTTTTTTTCGTTCATTCATTTTTATAAATAATATAAGGTGATCATTTTTATGAAAATATATTTCAAATCATTTTTTTTTTTGGTGAAAATAGACGGAATTGTAATTTCTTCACCTCATTTGCTCGGTCCATAACGGACTTTTCGGTAGATGGCCCTGTTCAACGTCCTCGAAAGCCAAGTAATTTAGATAGACAAAGATTATATTAAACTAATCACGAAAGCCAATTCACTTTTCGGTGCACTTGCTTCTTTTCTTTTTTTCCCAGGGCCCACTATTCAGTTAAGCATTTGGATTATTCTAACTTAGGAGCATGATTTTAAGTTTCATTTGTTGTGAGTAAAATAAATAGTTTGAAAATTATTTATATAAAAATGATCGTTTATATCGTTTTTTGTAAACATGAAAGAATAAAAATTGTTTTTATTGTTCCCGACAATGTTTACACATGAGTTATTATTGATAAAAAAAATTCATTATTTAATTATTTCAAGCTATGCAAATGATTAGTTTTAGGGATTTGTATTCTAATCCATTTATTTTTTTGCAGAACAAATGAAACTTTCAATTTCAATTTTATTCAGCATGATAGCCTTGCTCTTGTGACATGCTATATTCCCCCTTCGCGATCTTGAGTAAAGGTTTTGCAAGTTTGTGTGTTGTAATTTATAGAATTTCGTGACGTGGTAAAAAAACGAACCTCTTAAAAAATGACACAAGAATAGCTCAATTCAAATTCCCAAAATGATGAGATCATGGTCTACGACTTGTGATGGTTCTTATAAGTTCGAGTTTTAGTTTGAGTATTCAAATAAAATCAATCGCTTGCATCACCAATTGATTAATGGAAAATTACATAATGGCCTTGGTTCAAAATGTTGTCCTTGGATGAACTTTTTATATCAACTTGCACCCCTCAAAGTTCTTTGATAATAGTTAACAATTGATGATTGAGCATGATTATTATTATTTTTTGTCAAACATAGAAAACGGTTGTTATTGGTAGGTTTTAGCAATGTATTTGGGAAGATTCTAATTGTCCTCCATTATTTTTTATGTTGAATGAATTAAGTAGTTCCTCTTTTACCTTACTCATCACGTTAATTTTTTTTTCCTTAACTGAGTCTTTTAAATCCATCTTAAATAAGATAATGAAACAAGTTCAATCTCATCAAGGGATGGATTTTCAACATCATCACTAAACGAGATTATCAAATAGATTCCTAGGCTCTGTTCATTTCGTGGAAAACAGATGATTTGTAAATAAATTTTCTAAAAATGATCACTTATATCACTTAAAATAATTAATCAATCAACAAATATTTTCATTATGAATATTAAATTATGTCTAGTAATTTTTGTGCATGATGAATTTTTTTTATATTTATTTTTATAAATAATATAAGGTGATCGTTTTTATGAAAATATATTTCAAATCATTTATTTTGGTGAAAATAAACGGAATTGTAATTTCTTCACGTCATTTGCTCGGTCCATAACGGACTTTTCGGTAGATTGCCCTGTTCAACGTCATCGAAAGCCAATTCCCCCTTTCAGTAATTTAGATAGACAAATATTATATTAAACTAATCACGAAAGCCAATTCACTTTTTCGGTGCACTTGCTTGTTCTTGTTTCCCAGGGCCCACTATTCAGTTAAGGATTTGGATTATTCTAACTTAGGAGCATGATTTTAAGTTTCCTTTGTTGTGTGTAAAATAAATGATTTGAAATTTTTACTCATAAAAATGATCGCTTATATTGTTTTTTTTTATAAGTATGAATGAACAAAATTTGTTTTTATTGTTCCCGACAATGTTTACATGAGTTATTATTGATAAAAAAATTGTTATTTAATTATTTCAAGCTATCCAAATGATCATTTTTAAGAATATATATTCTAATTCATTTATTTTTGTGGAACAAAAAAATTACACTTTCAATTTTATTATCATAGACTAGATATTTATTTATCTCTACCACCTTATGAAGAGCATGATAGCCTTGCTCTTGTGACACGCTATCTTCCCCCGTTGCGATGTTGAGTCAAGGTTTTGTAAGTTTGTGTGTCGTAATTTATAGAATTTCATGATGTGAGAAAAAACGACCCTCTTAAAAAGTGACGAAAGAATAGCTCAATTCAATTCCTAAAATGATGAGATCATGGTCTACAACTTGGGTTTGTTCTTATAAGTTCTAGTTTTAGTTTGGGCATTCAAATAAAATCAATCGCTTGAATCACCAATTGATTAATGGAAAATTACGTAATGACCTTGGTTCAAAATGTTGTCCTTCGATGAACTTTTTGTATCAACTTGCACTCCTCAAAGTTTTAAAAAGAGATTCGACCCTCCCCCCGACAAAAAAAAAAGCCTCAAAAAGTGGAGCCAATCATCAAAATATATGCCCTCGCTCGGCGGGCTTTGAAGGAGACGAACGTAAGGAAATTGGAAGGTCTCCTCTGTTACGCTTTGGAGCTGCTCTTTGGATGGGAGGGTACAAGGACCAAGTGGTGAAGTTTGCCGATCGATCGGTAGCCATCAAGATATGGATGGGTGGGGACCCCGAATCGACCCAAGTCGACCTAGACCGAACTAGAGGGATCCAAGATCAATGACAACTAAAAATTAATTGGGACTAAAGGCAATTGACATATAAATCTTTGAATCCACCTTAATTTGATCTGCAAGTCTATCCATATCAAAAAATTCATGTCTAATTTTTTTTGAGCTGGGTAGGGCCTTTTATAACTAAATTGCCTCTTACCCAAATCCGCTCGAAGCATTCTCTAAGGGTAGGGTGACCTCGTGGGCCATTGAAAAATTACCAAGTTTAGTTGGTGCTTATCTCTTATAATTTGACAGTTATCTAGAACCGATCCGATCAATGATATCTTGTGATGGAATAGGCTGTATAAACATTGATTAATGATGCTCAAGACTTGATAAGCGATTGCCATCTCCGGCAACCAAAAGTTTAAGAAGGGTTATTGCGCACAAATTGATAATAACTCGGGTGTCAACATAATTGGCTTAAATCTAGCAAATGATTGGCACTGTCGGTCGCAATCCAAAATGCGGTGCTTTTTTTGTACGCAGACATCTCAAAGTGTACCCCGGTCTCTCATACTCGATTTGAGGATTTCATAAAAAAACCAAAAAATTTGATAATCGAAATCAAGGAAGAGAGAAGTGCGGAACCAGAGCCACAGAACTCACATCACACGGCCACTATTTACATCAGAAAAAAACACAGAGAAATCACTATGCTCTAGAAAAGACCGGTTGGGACTTTAGCCCGTAAGGAGCAAGGACACCTTCCGGGTACGTTCCATATAAAGAGCCCAAAAGAAAGGGGTCGCGAAACAGGGGAAAAACAAAGGCAAAAAAAGAGAGCATAATTTGCCCCCTGTAAAACTCGCGAAACGTTGTAATCAACGAACGGACAAGACCCAAGACCATCTCTCTCTCTCTCTCTCGCGCTCGCTCGCGGCGGGTTGGTTTTGAATCGAGCCCACCGCTGCGAGTTCCGGAGAGGGAGGCCCTCCGTAAAACCCCTCCCCAAACCCTCCGACCGCCGCCGCCGCCGCCGTCGGCGTCTCCTTCTCCTCCTCCTCCGCTCAGTGAAGAGGAGGAGCCTTGGTCAGCTTGGCTTGCTTGTGGAGTGGCTCCGCTTCTTGATCGCGGGACCGCCGCCCGCGCTCCTCCGGCCCGGGGAGCTTGCCGTCGGCGTTTCGGTTCGTGGTCTGAAGTACCTTTCCACTGAATGTGAGGTTCGAATCCCTAATCTCTCTCTCTCTCTCTTTCTCCGTACGTGGGTAAGCGCCAATGTCGGCGCTCTTGCGGTGTTTTGGAGCTCCGGGTTGTGATCGTTCGTGGGGATTGCAGGCAGGTGTGGCCGCCGGTCTGGGGGTAGAATCGCCTTGGTGTGCTGAATGCACGACTTTGGGAAGCTTTGGAAGGCGTCGTTTCCTTTAAATATTCGCCTTCTGGTCTCTGTTAGGGTTTTTCTTTTTTGGAAGTGGGAGTTGTCGTCTGAGTGGGCAGACATGAGCATCGAATTAGGTTTAGGTCAAGATACCGAGAGGAAGCCTCAGTTGAAGTTGAGTTTTTTGATTTTGAGCTGCATGGAGCTTGTCATTTCGGCTATGCGTTAATGATATATGGCTAGTTATTGCCTCTGGCATGTTTTCGGAAAGGAGTCATTTTTGTTCTGGTTTTGCCTTTTAACACTTTGGGTCCAGGAAAAGCGAACACAGAGTCGTATGATAGATGGCGTGGACAGAAAAGGATGCTGTTAGTGAGGGAGGAAAGGATCTAATTGCTGAAAATGGTTTCTTGAAAGCATCGGGGTCTTCTCCTGCTACTGACACAACTGTTTCTGGTGCTTTACTGAAGAAGGCATTCGAGGGGAAGGATGCCCTCTCTTATGCCAACATCCTACGAAGCAGGAACAAGTTTGCTGATGCTCTTGCATTGTATGAGAGTATCTTGGAAAAAGATAGTGCGAACGTTGAGGCTTACATTGGCAAAGGCATATCCCTGCAGATGCAGAATATGGGGAGGCTTGCTTTTGATAGCTTTGCAGAAGCCATAAGGTTGGACCCACAGAATGCTTGTGCCCTGACCCACTGTGGCATACTGTACAAGGACGAGGGCCGCCTCATGGAGGCTGCCGAGGTATGCAAGTAATTTTTCCATCCCTGTCATCACTGCACTTGATGTGTGATTTGTGATGGAAATTGTTTTGTCTTAAGGTGGTGCCACTTGCATCAAAGAATGCAAGTAATTGTTCCTTCCCTGTCATTTTTGCAGCTGTTCTGTGTATTGTATGCTGGAAGTTATTTTTCCATTAGTTTCGTGGGTTGCATGCTTAAGTAGTTCTGCTAGACATTTTGCAGGGACATCTGCGCTTTAGTATTTTCTAGACGAATCACTCTTCAATCAGTTTGTTGTCTTTTGCTGTGAGGAGAAAAAATCCAATTGCTAAAATGATGAGCAATGTTTTATGGATCCAGAAGTGAAGCGTTTGGAAATTATTGAATAAAGATGTTACTGCAGCTTTGCACATTTGCATACACATCTGAGAAAAGTATGCTGATCTATATGTACTTTGTTATTTGTTAGGTCTTTATAAAGATGTTAATGCTATTCAACTGCTAAACAATTTATTTCTGTTTTTGTATTTCATCTAAGATGAAATAGTAAACATGGTCCTGGACCAGGGTTGTTAACTTGTTTTCACAAGTCAGCTGAAGCAATAAATCTATAACATCTTCGAATATGGTGGGATAAATTGTTTTTTGCTGCACCTCAGAATCTCCGATCTCTCAATATTCTTATTTTGATTTTGTGTCCTGCATCTGGAACATACTCACTTAGAGACTATTGGTAGCTTGCTGCAAAGTTTGCTCCTTTATGTACTTTTGATTTTGACCTTGTTTCCCGCCTTTCTTCTTGCATCTTGGGAGTGTTTCCTTTTTTATTGTTGCATTCTTCCCCATTTGTGTAAATTCTCGTTTCCTTTGGTGAATTATCATGATATACAAAGATTTCATTGAAGTATTTGCAATAATGTGCAATACTAAGGTGGCAATTAAAGGGAGTTGGGCTGGCTTAGGATTGAATGATCTTGGGTATAGAGCTGCTTTTGTATTTGAGTGATTTCAGTCTTTGCTTATTGGATAAAGAACAGTTTTGGATATGCATTTTTTGGTTTTGGGTTTTGCTAGATAGAGTTGGTCATTTGCTGGTTGCAATTGGTTCCCAGTCAATCTGTCCTTGCTCCAAATGTTTCCAAGTTTTGTCGGATCAACGTAGGTTTAGCTAAAGGGTTGATCTATTTGAACTGTAACTTTCAAATTGATTCAAGTTGGACTATGATCATGACGATATCTTTACCATGGGAAATGTTAGGGAAAAATCTTAAATATGGTAATACTAGATGCATTTATTATAAGTATTCATGAAGAAACAGAGCTCTTGCAAAACAACTGAATTTGTATATTTAAAGCAGCAAAGCATAATTCTAATTTTGTATCTTTATATTGCAAATGCTTTTATATGGTTTCTCAAGAAATAGTTCAACTAAGCATGGTGCACAGACTATTTTTAAAGATTCTAATAGATAGATTCATGAGTATTAAATAGTTACTTTAATCAATTAATTGTTGCTGTAATTGTATAATGAGACGAGAGATCATGCATCTTCATTTTAAAAATTTAATTTTGTTAGGACCAAAGAAATGAGATTGAGAAGGATTGAAGGTAATTTGCTGTCAACATGATATAACCTTAAAATTGAACTTAATGGACGAGATGTTCTGTAGTACAAAAGCACACTTAGAGGAAAATTCTTATAAGAAAAGGGGTAAAATGAGATTTAATCTAGCCTATGGTTGTTTCAGATTCACTTGCATCTCAGATTAGGTTCCATGCATTTCAGTTCATTATGGGGCACATGGGTCAGGTTGGTTTTTGGATTCTCATAGACGGGATTACATGGATTCAATAACTTTCTGCTCAAGTTAGATCTCTGATTTTTACTCTTTGCTCAAATCCAGTTTTAGGTTTTGGTGCAGATGTCTTGCTTGGGGTCGGCTTTTTTTACCCTGTTGCTGTAGTAGTGAAGTGATTTTTTCCTTTGCCACTTATCCAAGTTAGTGTTGCTAAATTGTTGCTTACAAAAAGGAAAGAATAGGCTTGATATAATCAAGTTATGATACACCACTGATTTTGCTGGATGACAGTAAATATGACACTAGAGGTTTTGAAATATTAAAAATATCGTATGCACTAATGTCAGAAGGATTGATATCAGTAGGCTGAATTTGTAATTTGCCGATTCTTTCTCTTTGTGCATGGCTTCTAAAATTCACATACACCTGCTTGAGCCCTGTCTTGCTAACTTTTGAAGGTATCGATCTTATGTTAACCAGTACTAATTTGGGTGTATTGGACAAGTTTGTGGAGCCAACTTTTAGCCTTCGTTGAACTGATCTAGCTTGGTTAATTACAAACTTCTGTTTTCTTGCTATTATTCTTATCTTCCTATTTCTTGTCATTTTATCCATATTTTTTCAATATTTATTTTCTATTGTGGGTCTTGTTGCTTTCTATCATCTGCAGTTTGAAATGTGTCACTGATGCAGAAATTTCTGATTGGATGTGTAGTCATATCAGAAGGCTCTAAAAGCGGATCCTTTGTACAAGCCTGCTGCAGAGTGCTTAGCTATTGTACTAACAGACATTGGGACCAGCTTAAAGCTTGGGGTAATACCCAGGAAGGGATTCAGAAGTATTATGAAGCTCTTAAAATTGATCCCCACTACGCTGTAAGCTGTCATTCTTCACCGTTCTCTTTTCCTTATTCTGCATTGTTAACCACAAAGTGTACTCATAAATTCTCTTGCTCACAAACTTGTATTTGCATGCAGCCGGCGTATTATAACCTCGGTGTTGTCTACTCTGAAATGATGCAATATGACACAGCCCTTAATTGTTATGAGAAGGCTGCTCTGGAGAGGCCTTTGTATGCAGAAGCATATTGCAACATGGGGGTCATATACAAGAACCGTGGTGACTTGGAGTCAGCTATTGCCTGCTATGAGAGGTATCTGCTGTTGCCAACTGATGGCAGTTGGATCTATTGTTGCATTTTCAGTTCAGAGTAATTCTTTTGCTGAAGCTTTCCTTGCGTGGTTTCTTTGCAACAGATGTCTTGCTGTGTCTCCAAATTTTGAGATTGCAAAAAACAATATGGCAATAGCTTTGACAGATTTAGGGACAAAGGTGATTACCTGTACATTTTCCTGGCATAAAAGTTTTATTTTTGTCGTTGAACTTGAAGTTGTCGTGGCTGTTAAATTCCCTTTGGACAGTAATGCAATGTAAGCCTCATGATTTGTTGTAGAGTTCTTTCAATGATTAGATTGGCTAAACAGGGTCTGATCACTGTTGATTGTTGGTACTTGTACTCAGGGCATTCATTGAGTCACCTGTGCTTGCATTTTGTGTCAGAATATGAAGAGGATGGAAGGGGAGGTCTTGTCCAACCCAATTACTAATAGTGACCATATCTCTCAAAAACCTGAACTCCTGAAGGCCTAATATTGAAAACAACGAAATATAGGAATTTTGTTTCGCTTCGCCAAATCTCTATTGGAGTTATAATGCTAGATTTAAGTTCTTATCCTTTCTGGATAGAATAAGTTGCTATGACCAATGATTCATTGATGGTTTTCTTTGAATATGTCGTTGGCTAAATGTTTAATTGCAGCCACTGTCCAAGCATCTCAGTTCTGCCCCTGTTACTCTAAGCAATTGCAATTTCCTTGAGTCAATTGAACTTGCTGTTACATATATGAGATGAACTGACAAATTGGATGGAAGCAATCAAAGGATGTTGAAAATACTCTTCTATAAAACATCGTAGACACTTATAAATATGTTTCTAGACAATTGCATTGCCCTGTGATTAATGTAAATTGGTTTTTTATGATTTCGCCTAAATGCATTGTTTAGAAAAAGAATTTGTTGGAGATAGAAAAGAGTTACACTGAATAAGGATAAATCTCCTCTATAGATGCAATTGGTGTATAAGCCATAAGCCTGTAAACATTTTCAACTGCTATATGTTGCTCAAATACAATCCTTGATTGAATCTAAGAAACTGAGCATGTTTTTCTAGTTTCAAAATCATGATAGTGTTGTAAAGTTAGTTAAAGACTTGCACTACATGTGATTGTATAATTTATAGATTTTGTTTTCCTCATACAGGTAAAATTGGAAGGAGACATAAACCAAGGTGTGGCATATTACAAAAAGGCTTTGTACTATAATTGGCACTATGCAGATGCCATGTATAATCTTGGTGTTGCTTATGGTGAAATGCTGAAGTTTGATATGGTAAGTGATATGTCGAAGATGATTTTTGGCCTTATTTTCCCATCTAAATTGCCTTCTTTGTCCTAATAAAAGATGGGAAAGCTTGTGGTCTGGCATCCTTGAGCAACTGTTTTCAGATGTGTGTTTGTTTTACAGCAATCATGTAGATTCTGAAGATAGTTAGTGTTGCGTAAAAATTAAAGTCAATTGAAAGCAAATATTCCATGTTGAAAGAATGAAATTTTGTTTATAATAGCCTGTTGTAGATAAAAATTTTGTTGGCAACTGCACATTAGTGTGACTTTTATGTATCGAAATTTGTTAAACTTATTTTTCACCTTGCCTCAAATTAGAAATTTGTAATGTCATGGTCTGAAAGTTTACCTCAAGAATGTGAAATCACTAAGTTTGTAAACTTAGAAGATGGCAATAAATAGGAATACCATTAGCTATATTTCAACAATTTTAACTGAGAGATAGTATAAGTTGTTGAACCCTTTCATTAGCACCTAAATCTTGATGTAAATGATGTACTAGACTTAGTGGATTCATTATCTTGTTGATGATACTGCAAGCAGAGAGGATCTCCTTGGTGCCTTCGTAAGGGAAATATGTATGTTTTTGCTGAAAAAGAAAACGTTATTGTAGAGAATTTCTTGGCCCATTTAATTCCAAGTCTGTGCTCCTTACCATGCTCAAATTCCTTGAACATTTGGAGAATATACAGAGGCCTTATAATCATTTCTATTTAGCGGTATGGTTTCAATCATATGCAAGGGTCCATATTAGCACCATAATGATGTTATTATGGTGAATACACCTCACTATCAGTCTAGAAATTTGAATCTGTAATTGTTGTTTTCTAAGAGCACTATAGGACCTCGGAGAGATAATAATGCTTCATTTACATTTGCAGGCAATTGTGTTTTATGAACTTGCTTTCCATTTCAATCCACACTGTGCCGAGGCATGCAACAATTTGGGTGTTATCTACAAAGATCGGGACAATCTTGATAAAGCTGTAGAATGTTACCAGGCAAAGCTTTTCACCAGTGATTACTGAAAGTTCACCCATCTGGTCAACCATTATTTGTACTACTGACATAGTTGTTTACTCTCATTTTACAGTTAGCTTTATCAATCAAGCCTAATTTTTCTCAGTCACTAAACAATCTGGGTGTTGTATACACGGTTCAGGTTTGTGATGATTCATAGCTGAGAAATATGTGAATCAGTTTGCTTGAGCTATGTCTGACTTTCTTCTTCTTTCTCCTTGGCGTTCTTCTCTTCTTTTCTCTGGCAGGGTAAAATGGATGCGGCTGCTAGCATGATTGAAAAAGCTATAATTGCTAATCCAACATATGCTGAGGCATACAATAACCTAGGTCAGCACTGTAAAAACAAGCTATTTCCTTTAGTGTTTACTGAATAGTATTGCAAGTGAGACACATTGATGTAGGGTCATAGCTGATATTCGTTCTAAACATTGCCAAAAAAATATTATGTGGCTCCATAATTATCATATAGCATCAGTTGCCCTCACTTCTCCTTTTTGGAAAGTCCACTAGATGTTGTGTCCTGTTTTTTATTTGTTTTCTTTGCTAAACCTGTCCTATTTTATTTTTCATTATTAAACTCTTGATTTGGGACAAGGGAAAAAGCATGTTTAATATCGAAAGGCAAAAAGCATGTTTAATATCGAAAGGCTGGATTGAATGGTTGAGTTGCTGTGAAAAGGCTAATATATTGATGGAAAGTCTACATGGAATGTCAAAAGAATTCTAGAAGTAGCAGCTACAAAGTTGCAAATCATGGTTTTTTTTTTTGTATTTTGCTTGGTGCAAATCAGTAGAGTTTTTTGGTAGCACTTGTATGAAAATGCAATTCATAGCTCTCCCTTGGTTGCTTTAAGTAAATTAGTCCTTCTTGTTACCAGCAAAATACTCTATGCATGTTCTTCTAAAAGCTTAATTCCAGTTGTCTGTGTACCTCCACTGTTCAGTACAACAGAGATATCTGATATCATTTGCATTAGGGGTTCTTTATCGAGATGCTGGCAATATAACAATGGCAATTAATGCCTATGAGCAATGCCTCAAAATAGATCCTGATTCTCGGAATGCTGGCCAGGTAATGTTTGTCTTTATATACCGTTTGGTAGTCTGCTTTTATTGCAATGACCTCTTTTTTGGGGATGACATGCCTTTTTTGTTAAAGGCTTGATTCTCCTGGAGTAGTTCTGTAGTGTTTTTTTTTTTAACATCAGAGTTTGATTCTTTTGTAATGTTCTTGAACTTACTTTTGTTTGCTTGTCTCGAAACACTGATACATGGATTTTATCTTACCAAAAAAAAAAAAAAAAAAAAAAACACTGATACATGGATTTTTTGCATTTGGGAATTGTTTATTGAACAAACAAAGGTCCACTTGGCAGTTTATGCATTTTTTTTTTTTTTTTTTGGTCTATGTCTGAGTTTGTCATGGGGAACCCTACATAGAGATTATTCTTTCCTGTGATTTATGTGGGTGGAGAGGTTTACCACTCATTTCTGTTTGTATCTTCTTAAATTTTGTCTGACCACTGATATTTCCAAGATATTCCTGCTGTCCCTAACCTTGTAATGGGTTAGTTGTTGTCATGAAGCCTGTACTCAGTGAGTGAATACAAAATTTAAATGTAAAGGAAAAAGGGTGCCTGAAGAGGTTCAGTTTCCATTCTGACCTCTTCTGTTATCAGGCAATTGATCTCTTTGAGTTAGTTTGAATTGTTGATGGTTGATTAATTTCCTTAGCTGTGTTTATATTGTCAGCCTTTAAACATTATTTAATATTTGTTGATCTGAAATTGATCCAGAATTGTATTAGCCATAGTTTTCTTTCATAATTGACTGCCTATTGGGCTACTTCCATGCCACCTTTGAAAACCTATGTTTTTTCAGAACATAAAAAATGACTGAATAAAATGTGTTTCAGCTGCAGAATGCTGAGAATACCTTTTTGTGGTTCTTGCATCACTTTATGATAGTAAAGAAGAATGTGAAATAAATACTTAGTTAGTTGCTCTTGACATGAGGATTAAGGATATGTACAGGGTCTATCTTACTTGTGGGCTTTCATTGTACAACATACTTGTATTTGCTTATCTTTGACTTTGCCTCAAGTTAAGCATATTTAGTTTTTCAATTTGATGTGAAAGTTAATTTCTTGTTTTGGTCAAGGGAACCTTTATACCTGTTTAGTACGCTAATTATCTAGTGATCATATGGATTTTTCATCATAGCATCTAAGTCTAATGTTACTCTACTCCTTTCAAGGCCCTTCCTCAAGGTATTTAGAGCTAAAGGAAGTGAAGAAATATAAAATGAACTACAAGCAACTAATTTTAAATTGTTGACTTCATTCATGAAACTGAGTGCTATATTGGTTAATATGTTCTTTGCTGATTTTTATCTGCCCAATGGATTTTGTACTTTGAGTCCTATTCTTCACTTTAAGATATTCTTTTGGACAGAATCGGCTTCTTGCTATGAACTACATAAATGAGGGGCATGATGACAAACTTTTTGAGGCTCACAGGTTGGCCTTTAACTTCTTTCAACTTAGCATATATCTTCAAACACTTGTATGATCTCCAAAGAGGCTTTTGCTATGTTGACTACATTACATAAGCATTTCTATGGTTCTACTTGAAGATATTATTGTGGTATAGAAGAAAGGATCAAGGATATCTTTTATCTTCTTTAACTGGGGTGGACACATCTTGGTTTGCCATAACTCAACTTTCTTTTTCCTCTGTACATCTGTTATCTTCGACTGCACTTGCTTCTTCTCTCTTTAAGGAGAAAGAAAGAGAAGGTCAAAGGCATTGGCTGCACTGCCTTTAAGCACGGTTAATATTTAAATAACAGCAGAGTAGCCGCAGTCACACTCTAACCCTCAATAACAAATCTATGTAAGAGAATGAATGGCTGTGGCATAATGCAGTTTTAGATCTGATAAGTGCCTGTTGCCCTGTTTTGCATATTGCAAGCTTAAAATAGAAGTTTCAGTCCAATGTCATCTGGTGATTGATATCTAAGTTTGTCTTAATGGGCTAGCATCTTATTCTTGTCCTGAGTGTATCAATGCCTACTTAATGCTGATATTTTTGGAAAGGAGTGGGTGCACACTTAGCTGTTGACAAAGCAATGGGTCACAGATGATGAAAATCTGATGTATCTCATGGGGGGGGGGTTTCATAGGACTGGAGTCGATAGAATTGGGTTTCTAAGAGATCCAAGGGCAGTGTTAATCTCACATTGAGAAATTTGACCTTGAGGAATTAGTCATGGCCGAGCATGGTGATTGAATTTCAAAGCAGAGTAAAGAAAGTTTTACTAATCCTAAATGCTCATGGCAGGTGATTATGTACAATGGTTTCACTCGGTAAAATGCTAAAATCTTTCATTCCCCTGTGCTGATGTCATTCTCTTTAGTAAGAAGAAATTTATTGATCTTTAAGCCTACATTGTGTAAAAAACAAATCGTGTGAGTTTTTGTTAAGAATTCTATTGCATCAATATCGATGGCATGTCTAAAATAGCTAAATAACTTGGGTTATTCAACTTTTGGGGTGACATTAAAAATTTTTACTCTTTCAATTCCGTCATTAAACTTTTTAGATGTTAAAAAAAAGACTGATGGAACAATGGCATGGCATGGCATGCCAACTGACACATGGATAAAGTGTCACTTCCTCATTTGTTATATGACACATTAGTTCTTTTACAGATGTTTGATGGTCTGGCCTCTGACTGAAAGAACCTTCGTAATTGAGTGACCTGATTAAGTTTTCACAAGTTCAATGATAAAGAAAAATTGGACCACCATCCATGTCTTTACTCTCCAAAATATGCGAGAAAGGATCCCTTCTGGTGTTTATCATTGATACTCTTTACTTGTTTTATGGTATGACAATCATTTAGCAGCGATCATATTTGGGATCTGTTCCTTTAGATTACACATTTGATGGTTTTCATGTGTCTTTGCTAAACTGAACGTTTCCATGCAGGGACTGGGGTAGACGCTTTATGAGGTTGTTTCCACAGTACACTTCATGGGAGAACACGAAAGATCCAGACAGACCTCTTGTGATTGGATATGTGTCTCCTGATTACTTTACTCATTCAGTATCATATTTCATCGAAGCGCCTCTTTCATGTCACAACTATTCGAATTACAATGTGGCGGTTTATTCGGCAGTTGTGAAGGTACAGTTCACATTTGAGCTAATGACTACTTCAGAAACTATGGCTTTCCTCTGAGAGGCACGGGACACATGGTGCATTTATTTATAGATCTTCCTTCTCTAACTGTGTGGTAATAATCACATGTTAATTTTCTCATTTCTAGTTTCTCCAATCATGTCTGGGTTATGCTGGATGTGATGAGAAGAAGAAAAATAAAATACAAGATCTGCTTTTCATCTGTTTTCCAGAATTGAACTGGATCGACTGGCTCAACTGAGGACTGGTGCTTGGTCCAGTCTGGTTTTCATCATTGGTTTGTTGTGGGAAATACCACTAAAAATGAGCTTGGACCTAGTTCAATCAATCAAACTGATGAACTGATTTACTTGGTCTGACTGCATCTTGACCTTCAAAATTAAAATTGATGGGGTGGGACTTGATCTCTTGACCCTTGGAAGGAGGGACAATGCATAAGCCACCTGTGAGCCATGATTTCAAATCTAGACATGTTAAATAATAAATACATGACAGACAGGAAACGTCCCTGAAAAAGCATTAAATTGCTACTGCATAAAAATTCAAGTGCATTCCACAATGAGTTAGTGGCTCTTTGCCATTCTAGCTAGGAAGGAAGGATGCATCAGTTACTACATTCCCCTTTATATTACTACTTTATTTGATGATGTCACTTTATATCTACTTGTCTGGTTGAGCTGCTTAAAACCTGGAAATTGGGAGTCTCACCATTTAACATATGCATCCCTTTCTAAGAAGACTGTTTGATTTAATTATTCTTATCCTCTATGCTTCTCTCTAAGTTCTGAAAGTTTTAGAATCTTCTTCAGAAACTTGATTTTTTTTCATATCCGTTATTAACTAAGACCTGCTTGGACATCGTAGGTTTGATTATTATCTAGAATTTATTGTTGAGTCGTCACAACTGGCTGCAAATTTCAATCTGGCAGAAGTTGTTTAGAGAAAAGCTCTTTGATATAAGTTTATAAGTCCTTAGCCTCATGCTGTGAGTCTAAATCACTTTGCAGTAGCACTGCAGCATTCACCTATTCTCCGGCACTTATGTTTTTCACTCTGATTTCTAATGCGGTTTTTTCTATGTTGGTTTGCTGTTGCTCTTGATATATGACAGAGATTCCCTTTCTCACTTTGATAAGTAAAGAAGACTTTTCAAAAAAAAAAAAATGTACCAACAAGGGAACCCTGTACAAAATGGTTGAGGACAGAGAGTAAAGACCACAAAGTGTCACTTTTGAAGAACAACACTACTGATTGTCAGGAATTGTGTCCTCTATGGCTGGTCCTCAAATTGAAATAAAAGAAATCTCAAGTAGCTATATGTCTTCTTGAGAGTAGGGATAGCTCAGTCCAATTTAAAATCTTTTTTGTTCCTCGGGGGTTGGAGGGAAGGGTTCTCAGAAGTCCCTAAATATATCTTGATACTAAAGATGTGGGCAGGATTATCCTGAAGATAGTCTTCTCTCTTTGAAAAAGCTGTAACTGCAGCATCTAGATACTAAAAAGCTGCATAATTAACTGAAGCGACAGTGACTCAGTGTACTGTTTGGGGCCCTTTTTCACAAAGAGAACTTTTGGAATTGGTTCTCTCCGCTTCTTTGCTACACGCTGAAAAGACTGACTACTCTGCGAAGAGGGCTTTGTAGCTTTATCGAGTTCCGGGCTGCCGTACTGCACTTATTTCAGCCTTGTTAACCTCATTCTACTCAGCCGTTCAGAGTTGAATGCTTATCCATCTTTCCTTGCTAAATCGATAAATACTCTTAGCCATAGTTTTTTAATAATATTTCAAAACTCATCCACTTTCTGATGCATGGCCACTCTGAGCCATGGATGATCCTTATCACAAATGGATACTGTTGTAGGTACTTCACTTGCTATTTCACTTGCTATCCAAGGATAATGTCAGGACTATAGGTAGTCAGTCCCCTCCAGACTTGACATATCTTTTGTATGCTATGCAGGCAGATGCAAAAACTTTCAGGTTCAGGGATAAGGTATTGAAAAATGGTGGTATATGGAGAGATATATATGGAGTTGATGAAAAGAAGGTTGCCAGCATGATAAGGGAAGATAAGGTTGATATCTTAGTTGAACTCACTGGGCATACTGCCAATAACAAGCTGGGAATGATGGCTTGCCGACCTGCCCCAGTTCAGGCATGTTTTACTTGACTTGAATTCCACTATACTAATTTCTACTCTGCTTCTTCTGTTACACGTGATGTTCATACTTTTTATCAACTACAATTATCCTCTCAACCCATATTGAATTCATCGAAACTTGGAGCTTTGTATAGAAGTTTGGTTCTTTGGTTTTTCTCATCAAGTAAAATTTTTTCTTTATTTTTTAGCTTTGGAGGACTTTGTGCAACATCTGCTCAATTAGTCAGGATGTTGATTTTTTTTCCAGAATGGTTCATCAGTCAATTTAAACATAATATGATCAAATGAGTCTTTTGGAAAGGAGAATTATCATGTATCCTTAAGCCACATCTAAGGTAATTTGGAAATGCACAAAGATGAATTCTACATGGTTCCATGTTTTAACGAGAATGGTACACCTTAATTGATATCTTAAAGTTCAAGTGTTAAAATTGTTTATCATTACACTTAAGGCTTGGGTGATGCAATTTGTGTAAATTTTCTGAACTTGATCTTGGTTAGAATTGCCAAATGATTACAATGAAAAGTGGTCTTACTTAATGGACTGATGCATAAGTTTGTTTGAATTATTATTATTTTTTTTGCCACCAGTTTATTTAAGTAGTTAGTGTACTTTTAAATGCACCAAAATTGACAACACAGATAAAGTTTAATGTCATTGTAAATACCTATAGTGATGTAATTTGGTTTGTCAAGCATAACCGGACTTCAATAAGACATTTATCTACCATTTTGAGTCCATACTAATGCATAAGAATCAGCATATGAACTGAGAGAGGCTGATTTGATAGAAAATTGAGGTCGACCCTTCAGGTAGTCAGTGGGTCGTTTAAGCTTGAAGGTCTTTGTTTTCATATTCTTGCTGATGCATGGTGTGTCAGCTATATGCATCCGAGTCACACTGATACAACTATCTGGTAGCTTTTCCATGTTTAATTCAGTTGTCCTCTGTTTTAGGTAACTTGGATTGGCTATCCAAATACTACTGGTTTGCCTACTATAGACTACAGAATCACTGACTCCCTTGCAGATCCTCCTGACACGAAGCAGAAGTATCTCTCTCTCTCTCTCTCTCTCTCTCTCTCACACACACACACGCACACGCACACGTACACTCACACGCACATGATAGCTATGTTGTTTCTGGATCTTATAATTGTTGGCTCGATGTTTGAGTTCCTCCCCTGAGGACATTCTCAAGGGCAAAATGCTATTCTGCCTAAACAACATGAGACGCACTAGCAAATGTTTCATTGTACATGGTGTTTGTCTAGTGGCATAAAAAAAGCATGGAATTTACTCTGTTATCTGTAGGCATGTTGAAGAGCTGATCCGGTTACCGGAGTGCTTCCTTTGTTATACACCTTCTCCTGAGGCTGGGCCTGTTTGTCCAACTCCTGCGCTTTCAAATGGCTTTGTAACATTTGGTAGCTTCAATAACTTGGCAAAGGTATTTATTAACATGCTGGTGTGGCTGTTGTGCTTATACATTAAACTCCTTGTTTCCACCTTCCTCCATTTGATTTTCCTTGGGTGCAGGGGAGTGTTAGTATCTGACACTGTTATCTGTTGCTTTCTCTCTTCCTATATCAGATAACTCCTAAAGTGCTGCAAGTCTGGGCAAGAATACTTTGTGCAGTTCCGAACTCTCGTCTGGTGGTAAAGTGTAAACCTTTTTGTTGTGATAGTGTAAGGCAGAGATTCCTTGCCACTTTGGAGCAGCTGGGATTGGAATCTTTACGTGTTGATCTACTTCCACTAATTCTTCTTAATCATGATCATATGCAAGCATATTCTCTCATGGATATCAGGTAAGTTACATGTCCTCAATTAGTTAGATGCAGTGCTAGTGCACTCTGTCCCTACCTTCTCTCTTCCGACTCTCTTTCAATCATGGCCTAGTTGTCATTCTTTATGTACATGTTGTTGGGACCTGTATCTGTCACCTTTCTTCTGCTTATTGTTGAATCTCATATTTTTTTTCTTTGTAATGGATATATTTCTCCATGTCTGTTCAAATTTCTTGAACCTTATCATTACTGCATCTGCAGTTGTAAATGTGCTGCTCGATTGTTGGGTGCTGTATCATATAGCAAACTAAGAGCAACGCTTAACAATGAACTAAAATTCAAGGAATTTACTTGTCTGAGTTCTCATTAAACAGGAACAGAATGTAAGTTCTACTGACTGTTCTTGTCTCTTTTTAAATGAAATCCATCCCGTTTTTAGTGAATCTTAAAACTGTCAAGATTTTTGTTTTAAAAACTGTTTTGAACTTTAATGCATTGGCTAGTTCATGTCTAAAACAGAAAGAAAAAAATTGTATTTTGCTCTTCTACATCTTTGTTCAGGTTGCTGCCCACATCAGTAATCCTGAACATGTATCTGGATGCACCTGACTGGCTGCATATTTTGGTAACAGATTATAATTTGATTTGTTCTTTATATTGTAGCTTGGATACTTTTCCCTATGCTGGAACTACTACAACGTGTGAATCATTATACATGGGGGTCCCATGCATCGCAATGGCCGGTTCAGTTCATGCTCACAATGTTGGTGTGAGTCTTTTGACAAAAGTTGGTGAGCATTTTGATGCCTAGTGCTCTTCTTTGATAAAATGTACCTGTTCAATCAGTTTTCCTGATGTTCTTCACTACTTCCTATGTGTGAATATCGGGAATTTGTTCTACATAAATGCGTGTACCATAACTACTTCATTGCCCTCTTTGATGTAGGATATATAATTTTAGTTGTCATTAGAATTTCACTATAAAGCAACCTTATAACTAGCATTGTTGAAAAATTTCTGCTAGACGAAAATGGGCACAAGCTTCTTGTTTTGGCTGCCTTGAAAGATATCAGAAATTGGGAAAAAGAAACTTTTGGAGCTCTGGGATGGGAAAAGATAATTACATTTTCATGGAGGCCTTGGGCTGAAAGCTCATCTTGTCCAGGAGTCCCATCTGCCAGGAAAAGAAAATAGAATAGTAAAATAAGAAGGATCCTGTTATTGAGTGCCCTGGAAGCACTAGTTAAGTATACTTTATTTGGAACAATTCATCTTTCACGACACTAATTGTGCATAATACGGGGACAAACAGTGTATTGTAAACTGTAAAATTTTCTTCATTGGTTTGTTAACACGCAGTCCTAAGGCACTCATTAACAAAGTCCAAATAAAAACAAGTAAAAGATCACCTTCCACGATTGACTCAACCTTATTATAGAAGGACCACAAATCTTAAGGGTCCAATGTTTCTTTCAATGTCTGGTTCATATTTCATACTTGCACACCTACTTAACAGTTCCAGTAGGCTGGTCATCCTATAATTTGTAAAAGAATCCATCATGTCTCTAAAATGTGCCGTATTGTTTTCCTTGTCTTTGTTCTCGTATCATTTTGTTTTCCTGCATTTACATTTCCCCTGTGTAGCCTTGGAAGTATTATGTACGTGGATTTTTTTACAGTATAGTTCTGACTTGGGCTTTAGCTGGATGCCCTTCCTCTCTCTATTTTTTCTGACTGTGTTTGAGTGCCTTCTTATATTTCTTTTGGCTATTGCTCCTTATAGTTTCCTTTGTCAACTTTTTGGTTTGTGATGTAAGCCTTTGTCCTTCATTGCAACAGGACTAGGACATCTAATTGCCAAAAATGAAGATGACTATGTTGAGTTGGCTCTACAACTGGCATCTGATGTTGATGCTCTCTCAAAGTTGAGAATGAGTCTCCGGGAACTTATGTCCAAGTCTCCCGTATGCGATGGACCAAAATTCGTCACCGGTTTGGAATCAACATACAGAAGTATGTGGCGGAGGTACTGTAAAGGTGATGTTCCGGCCTTGAGAAACTTGGAAATGCTTCAACAACATGCAGCTTCTGAACCTTTGAGCATGCCGGCTACAAGCATCTCAGTTTCACCGGAGATACCTTCTGAATCAGCCAAAGCAAATGGATTTGCACAGGTGGCACCTGTTCTGACTCTAACCTCTAGCGAAGAAAATGGTCAGGTGAATGAAGCTGCCAAAAATGGGAAATGAGGTGTATGAAGGATCTTTGTGCTTGTTCTAATTGCTGGGGAATCCGGGTATAGCTTGAAAGGCCACTTTGAAAAAAATATGCATTCTTAGAAGTGTCGGTGTATGCTTATTTGGCTTCCGGGGGTTGACCCACGCAGTGATCCTTGAGAAGAATTGCATTTTTTTGGGAAATCCTGATATCCATGCAAGTGGATAAATAGAAGGCGATTTGAGGAGGTTTATAGGCCATAGTAAACTGCAATTTACCCCCCCTGAAAGAGATTATAGTGATGGGCTGTAAAGTACTATTCTAGGGGCATAGTTATTTTTCAATTTTTCTTCTTTTGCTTCTTTGGGTATGGGATGGTGGGGGGCTGGTCTTGGTCGTGGTTGTATCCTCTGTTATATAAGATCTGATGGTAACTTCTCTCGATCTTCTAATAGTAAAAGATTAAATGTTCAGCCAATTATAATTATCATTTTGTCGTTGAATGATCTCCATCGAGGAGCTGCGGTCAGAACTCAGTGTGGTCCTCTGTCCAAGGGGATTGCGGTGAATTGTTCTAGTCTGGAAGTTCATGGCCTAGTCTGAGTGCATACACATGTGTGCATGTACACAAGAGAATCATCGTATAATGTATCTAATTGAAGGGGTTACTGTAGTCAATTTCATATGATCTATACATTTAGTTGAGAGGCGAGTTGAGAGGAGCGTAACAAGAGCCAAAAGGTGATAATTTTTCCGTCAGATCAAGTCGTATGAAAGTTTTTTAAGTTAGCAAAAAGTTATAATTGCAAAAAGTTTAATCAAATCATAAAACTTAAATAAGTGCAATCAATTTTTAAAGTCAACGTGGTCAATTCATAACAGAAAATGTTGCCGTTAATCGATTTATACCTTACCAAAAAATAAGAAAAAATGTTGACGTAGCAGTTGGTATTTTTTATTGTTTTCTTTTTAAAATCTTTTTTAAATCATATTAGAAACTAAAAAAAGCTAACATTTTATTTTAAAAAAATTTAAAGGAAAAGAATAGAGAATGGGCAGGGCAAGGCCATGCCAATGGGTGCCGCTGCTGCCACCATCCATTGCTGGAGGTTGTTGGCCTTGGGTGAGGGTGGTTGGCCCTCGCTAGCTTTGAGCAAGGCCTTGTTGGCCCCAAGCAAGTGCAAGCGACCTTTGTTGGCTTGGGCTTGGGCGCCCACCCACCTAGATTTGGTTGTCGCTTGGAACCAACGAGCCTCACCAATTTAGGCAAGTGCCAACATTGCCTAGATTTGACTACTTGAGCCCAAGGCTAGTGAGGGTTGCTGACCCTTGGTTGGGGTGGTGAGGCCTTGCCTAGGATTGCCGAGGGCTGGCCACCCTCGCCTAGGGTCGGTAGAGGTTGCTGGCCTCTCTAGCAATGGGTAGCAATGATGGTGCTGCCCACTAGCATGGACCTTGCCCTGTCTTTTTCTCTCTCTCTTTCTCCTTTTTTTTAAATAAATATTTTAGCTTTTTTAAAAAAAGTCTTTTAACCTTATTTAATTCAGATTTAGAAAAGAAAAAAAAATGTCAACTAGGAAAAAGAAATTAATGTAAAATGCCATATTAACATTTTCTGTTAAATAAATTGACAATGTAAACTTCAGAACTTGATTGCACCTATTCCTATTCAACAAGTTTTAAAATTTCATTGCACTTTTTAGACTTTCTTGACTCTTAGTGAACTTATCACTTATTTATTCTAACATAAGTTGAGTTTGCTAATTATTTTGTCAAAGCAAATCGTGATCTCATCATACTAAGCCGTGCCGCACCATTGCCCCTCGAGTTCAGTGATCAGAGAGATAATATGGTTTTTCTTAGATGCAGTTGAGCGAGAGATTGGAACAATGGCGGTGCCGGCAGCAAGCTACCACGTCACCGAAGATTGCCGTATGGGGCTTTTAGACCTGAAGAAGCAGACCAGAAGGGAGAATTGCCGGGACGACAATTTCTAGACGAGCAGAACAACACGCATGTCCGACGTCTCGCTTGTTTTTCTGGCAAAACGCCAAAATCACATATTCGACCCCAGCAGAAAATTAACAATTCATCGCAAGAGTAGATCCTGCTGAGTTCATATGCCATGAAATTCCCCTAAATTTGTCCCGAGCTGACATAATCCTGACAAAGCATCAACGCATTGCATAATGTATTTTTTGTCGAAGAGAAGTGACCGGCGATGACATGCATCAGATGATACTAATGCCATTGCACAATATTACAAATGTTGGACAGATATGGCTCCATGATCAATGTGCAGTTGAAAGACGGTATCACAGAACACCCAGTCAGTGAAGATTAACTCCTCCCTCAAAATCAATCTTTTACTGATGTCCGCAATATCTTCACATCATGGATTGGTCTGCACAGAGAGTACGTAAAAGTTTGATAAAACTATTGTCTTTTCACTGTGATCAGCCATGTCGAAATAGAGAAAATGACACTAATTGCGGTAGCTATAGAAAATGCTGAATTCATGTACAGCTTTCTTGGAAGTGAAGTTAAGCAGGACTCGGATCAATATTCATGCTTTACCCAACAGATTAAGCAACAAGCGTCAGAGACTGATTCAATGCGTCTTCTCAATCTCCCTTTCAAAATGAGGACCAACGAGTTCTTTTCAGAATCAATGAAGCCATTGAAAACATAGCTTAAAGCTTCCCTTTGAAAGTGAAGTTTAGCAGGACTCGGCCAATATTCATACTTTTCTCAAACCAATTTAAGCACATGCACTACAGCATAATCCAATAGGATTTGCAATTTTATTTTTTTTTTTCATTTTCAAGACAACGACTGATATATTGTTTCCTGAAAGACCTAGCATCAACAATTTTTTCTTCACTGTATCATCAACATAGTAGGATTCCCTATTGGCTTCAAAAATATAATTCCAGAAAGCCCAAAAACGGATGTCACCCCTCATTTCTGACAATTTTGTCTCCTTGTTCTCATTAAAGAGTACTTTCTAAATAGCCACAAATGCCAGAAAATATCATATCAGAAGTGAAAATACTTTGAGCACAACATTCTTCTATGTCAAGCGTGTTAAAGATATAGAAATTCTTGAGAGACTCATGCATCAACAATTATCAAGAAAAGGCATACCTATCATTGTTGTCTGTTTGGACACTCCCAAGTCTTTTGATAATCTCCATTCCTCTGCATACTCGTCCAAAAATTGTGTGTTTTCCTGTATGGAGGTGGAGGCATCATAAAATCATCCACTACTCCAATATGATAATAAAAGAAGAAATTGTGAAGAGCAAAAGCAGAAAGATAAAAGGGTATATATGTTCCTTCCCGTACCAATCTTAATGAAATGAGGTGTCATGTTGGTATGTTTCTCCTCCTATATAGATGTTCCTAAAGTCTGAAAGAAATTATATATTCAGTTGTCCTTAGGTTCTATTGAAGATGATTACCAGATTTATTGTATAGTCAGGTGCATTTGGATGACTAGAGGTTTGAACAGTGTATCTGTACATGTTGTACATGAATGTGGCACCCAGATTAATTAGAGCACCAAACTTCAGAGTCAGACAGTCCTTTTGTCATGAAAATGGGCCCTGAAACATATATCTGCCCAAGGAAGTTCCATCTCACAACTGAATCAGCATTTCTTAATTCTACATATACTGCTAATCCATAGATGTCTGACCAGCTAACCTGTATCGCCCAAGGGAGTTGACTAGAATCAAAAGGTCTATATCAGTTTTAGGCCATATACTTACAGGCTAGGTCTACACTTAAGATGAAGATGAAATTTTAAGGCAGCTAAATTTGCTCTTCTACATCGAACTCGATGTCACTATACAAAAGATGTATATGGGAAATCTTCTTCTGATTCAAAATCCTTTGATCTTCTGAAGAAATAAATTTCAAGACTGCTTCTGCTGTAAAGAAAAAGCCAAAGCGCCTATAATACACAACAAAAGCTAGAGGGAAGAGGGATGTCCCAAAGACAAACATAATGACCAAACGCATCACTAGTGTTCACAATTGCAACTTGCAAGTGCACAATTATCTCAAAGTCTCTCAGACAGCTCGCACTAATAAAAGGATCAACCAATCACATGATTCAAAAAAACCATTCACTTAGAGACTGCAATAATGGCTTCATTCAGATAATATCATACCATCAAGTGAAGGGCATGGTGCTAAGGTGATGAAGAACTGGCTGCCGTTGGTGTTTGGTCCAGCATTTGCCATGGACAGGATACCCGCACCCGTGTGCTTCAGTTCTGGTTTTATCTCATCCTCAAACTTTTTACTGCAACACAATACACACCATATATACTGTGAGGTTCCTTCAACAACCAAACAAGGCGCTGAACAGTACTCTCTAAGGTCCTCCTTCTTGCCGGTGCACCCAAACAATCAAATACAATAAGGAGCTTGAGACAAACACTCTTCTCATTGCTCTCATTGTACTGATGCTTGAGCAGTGAAAACCCACACCTCAGTAAAGAAGCATTCTGCCGCACGATTGTTAAGCAAATCAGTACTTTAACAAGAAAACGATGTCGCCATTACCCGTAGATCGATTCTCCACCCCTTCCAGTCCCGGTGGGATCCCCACCTTGCACGATGAAGTCCTAATTCAGGGTCACAAGAAAAAGAGACAATTAGAAAACCCATCATACGAACGCGCATTCGTGGTTTCTGGGTATGTGATCTTTCGATTCCAACGATAACTTACAAGGGGGAGAGAAACGAGCACGCAAAGAAACGAGCGATTTACCTTGATGATTCGGTGGAACTTGACGTTATCGTAGTAACCCCTCCGAGAGAGTTCGATGAAGTTCCGGCTAGTCCTCGGCGCATGCTTGAAGTATAGCTGTAGAAAAAAAGCAAACAAAATGAAAACTTTCGCACGACCTGATGCATCGCAGAAGCAGAAGCAGAAGAAAGCAGGAGGAGGAGGAGGAGGAAGAGGGGGGGACTTGCCTCGACAGTGAAAGAACCCATGGAGGTCTCGAGAGTGACCTCGGGAGGACCTCCTTCCGCGGTCGCCCACATCTTCTACGCACAAAAGCAAGCTACGAGGGCCTCGCCGAGAGAGACCCTTTTGCAGAGGAAATGGAGTCGTCTTCCAAGTGCTCGATGAAATGCGCTCTCCGCAGCTGCAGAACTCGTGGGTGTTTCGAGGGGTTTTGAATCTTATTCGATAGAGAACTGGACCTATAAACTTCAAATATCTTCCGAAAAACCTTCGATTTTAGCTTTTATCTTATTAAATAATCTCAAATTTTAGATCCAATCTTATAAAAAATTCTCAATTTTAAATCTTGTCCCGACTCTACCATAATTTGTTTTTTATCCTATGAAAAACCCCACATTCTTAGATTTTATTCGGTCCTAATTTTACTTTAAAATTTTTGCAATATGATAAAAACTTATAAATTTTTACTTGAGTCATAGACTCACAAATCTACCACCATTAACTCCGCATCCAAAATTTTTCATTGACAATTAAGAGATGGAAAACACAAATTACTCTCAAGCGCAAAAAACTTTATGATTATGAAAGATGAAACATTTCCAAACATGAGAAAACACGAGAGAAACACGCAAAAAACCACTAAGGGTAATTCTGATAGAAGGTTAATGCAGTAGATTTAGGACTCAAATAAATATAAAAATTAAAATTAAAATTGAAATTGGCCTTAAAATAAGGATTGTTTCATGAGACAAAAGAAAAATTATGATAGAATTAAAACTAAATCTAACATCGATGGTTTTGATGGGACGGAAATTTTTCTAGGATCGATTTGAGATTGATTCAAAGTTTGTGGGTTTTTATGGGACAAAAAAAGTTTAGGGATAAAATTGAAATATGATATAAAATTGGAGGTTTTTTATGAGATAAAATGTAAAATTGGGATAAAAGTAGAAGTTTGAGGTTTTTTAGAGAACGAGGCCGGCCTGCAAAGTAGGAATCGGCCCACTAGAGAACGAGCCCATGGACATTGCCTAATCGGCCCACTAACTCTTGCCTGAACTCTCTCGATTGAGTTGCCAAAAGCGAGCTCCGCTAGCTCTCTGTAGCGTTGCCTGGGGACCGAGCACGAAGACGATGACGCAATGACGAGCCGTTTCGCAGGGAACTAAGAATCGAGAAGCCGCACAGATCCCCGCCGCTCGCAGCCGCGACAAGGCAAAGCTCGTTCGTCCTCGGCGCTGGGCGACTGCGATGAGGCCGATAAGGCTTCCCGAGCCGCCGCCGGGACTCAACGGCGCGCCCGACGTCCTCGGCGGCGCCATCCGGCGAGCGCTCGTCGTCGGCAACGGCTTCGCCGGCGCCGAGAGCCAGTGCATCGGTTTGGTCCGCGCTCTCGGTCTCGCCGATCGCCACTCTTACAAGTGAGCGGCCGACATTACTGCACTCGATTCTCTGCGTTTGCGCTTCTTTTTTTGGGCGGTCCGCTTCATAGATCGTCATGCTTCTATCGATTTCTGTTGACATGCGCGCGCGTCTTTGTTCACGGTGATCAAGTTAAAATCAGTGGCTTTCAACTCGCGTCGACTCGTAATTTGTCGTTGTTACATTTCGACTGGGTAAAATGGTAGTCGTTTAACCACTGGCCAGTGGTTTGAATCTCCACCTTCTCGGGGAGATTGGGATGGGGATGATTTAGTTTCAGGAGTGGGTTGGGTTTCGACTCTCACACACTGCAAAGAGGGACACACTGCAAAGAGGGAGGGTAAAAGTTTGAAAGTGAGTGTTAGAGCAGGAATAGAGCTGGACTGATAGAAAAATTAAATTGGGAGTCGTTTGCTATATGAGAGGCCGAAATTTCTTGCGGACTGGGTACGGATTCATACACCGAGCAAATTAATCTGCATCGAATTTGCTAAACCGGAGGAGTCTTTGTTTCGAGTGGAGATTCTAATTTCAGGAGATGCAATTGGTAATTGATGAATCCTATCTTTGATTTCTCTGTGGAAGCATGCTTTATGTCCATCTAGATGGTGGGATGCAACTCAATTACACATGTTGGTCTGCTCCCTTCTATGGTTAATTCCTGGATTCATTGCCTTTCTAATTGTGGATTGACTTCCTTTCTGATATCACGCACTTCGTTACTTGTACAGCGTGTGACTAGGCCTAGAGGAGGGATTAATGAATGGCTTCGTTGGATCCCGGTTTCCTTCCATAAAAAAATTAATTATGTTGTGAAAAGAGTTTGGGGTGATTCAAGGTTTCGAACGACGGTTGAGAGCAATAAAGTCACGCCTTTTTCAGCTGAAAAAAGTGGTAGGGGACAGTTTTAGAGTGGTTCTTCTTTGATGTTTCTAGTCAGTAACAAACTTTGGTCATGTAGTGAACTTATTAGTGTGGTGACCTGGTCTTATGTTGGACTTCTGTTGTTGTTAGCCCTTGTAGGGAAAATTAATGGACCTCATGCCTGAATGACTTCTGTTAAATGGCTTTTTGCAGGATTATCAAATGTTTTGGAAGCTGATCCTAAACAGATTGCAGTAATGGCTCGTGAATCATTTGAAAAGTATATTTTTTGATCTTGTTCCTATTCTTCCTGCCATGCTTCTTTTCAATGGAAAACTATATAATTTTCAAATTGAATTGTAGTCCTGCTCAGAAATGTCCCATTTGAATCCAGGATACAGAAGATGCAATTGCAATTTGCCTAAGTAAAAAATTGCCAACATGGTCAACGTCTTTAAGTTTGGCTTTGGGGTTCTAGATGTCTTTGAACAGGCTAATTATCTGCATGTAGTGGTCATATCTAGAATTTGAATTTGTGGAATATGGATTTACTTGTCCTTCAAATTATCTGCTATGCCCCAATAACTATCTACAATTGTCATAGGGAGGGCCCACTGTTGGTGATTGCATCTGGGCGGGACACTATTCCTGTTGCAAGCACAATAAGAAGGTTGGCTCCGGAGAATGTTTTTGTTATTCAGGTGAGTTTGACTATGCTTTCTTTTTAAGCTTCCTGCCACATGCTTGACTGATAAATGACCAGTTCCTTAGCCTTACTTTATTTTTCTTTTTTCACCTTCAATGGTTGGTTCTTAACCTTGCCATTGTTTTGCTCTGTCTAATGTTTTAGAAATTAAAGAGATGAATTTTAAGGAGAGAAAACAAGAGGAAACAGGAAAAGAAGAAATAAATAAGCAAGAACTTAGCTGGAAAAATATGTGGCCATGGAATAGGGATAAGACAACCTAGACTATTCACTTACTCTCTCCCTAAACAATTTTCAAAAAGTTTCTGTACATCTAATCGCAGCAAATTCTCCTAAGAATCAGCCTATTTTTTTGCTTTTTTACTATAATCATGGTGTTTGTGCAACGAATGGTACAAGTAACTTGGTAATATGGGTTCTAATATGTTTTAGTTCTGCTTCCTTCTGGCAAGCTTTTGTTCCCTCCAAAAGCTAGTTCCTTCTGTTCACATTATCCAGTTGGTCCTTTTACATATTGATATTTCTTATGTGTCTGTCATCAATTGGAACGTAGTTATCATGCATCGACAATTTTTACCAGCATTAAATCTTAATTCGTCTTATCATTAATGTCATCTCCCAGATACAACATCCAAGGTCCCTTCTAGATAGGTTTGATTTGGTGATTACTCCTCGTCATGATTATTATCCACAGACAGCTCACGCGCAAGGGCAAATTCCTTGGTTTCTTCGAAGGTGGATAACTCCACGTGATCATCCCGATAGTCATGTGGTATGCACTGCAGATGGCAAATACACTCAATTGTTGGGAATCACCAATTTGCAATTAAGTTACTTGTTAGTTATTGCTCTTAAAAAAGAATCTCACAGGTCTAGAATTTTGGATTTAGATTCTCACTGTGGGCGCCATTCATCAAGCTGATTCTGCTGCTCTTAAAAGTGCTACCTTCACCTGGCATGATGAGTTGGCATATCTTCCGAAGCCCTTGCTTGTGGTCAATATTGGCGGTCCCACAAGTAATTCACTTTTTCCTCATTCGTTACACATGTTCAAGCTTGATCTTTGTCAATTTTATTCGGCATATTTTTGTGATGAATCAGCTTATTTTGTCTGACAGATTTAATGAATCTTGTGGTCAAAACTAAAGTCTTAGCTGATATAACTGATGAAGAACATTTTGTCTCACTATGATAAGAGAGACAGGCATTGAAACATCAGTCTTCATCCTGTAGGAACTTACTAATATCTTTGCAGTTGCACCCTAGTCTGTTTCATAGTCGTGATATTCTGGATGTTTGTTTGCTTGCATCAGTAGCACCCAGGGCACTATTTTATCATCATCATATGGGTTGGCTTGATTTTGAAAGTACATGTAAAACTATTTTTTACTTTGATCATTTCACAGAAGAATCTTACAGCTTTTTCCTATGTTCTGATCACAGGCAATTGTCCCTATGGTGATGATCTTACAAAGGAGTTGATAACTAAGCTGCAGAATGTCATGTGGAGCTGTGGAAGTCTCAGAATATCTTTCTCTAGGAGGACTCCTGTGAGGGTGTGTATGCATTGTTCATTCTTATAATTTCTTAATGAAATAAGCCATAAACTGTACTATTTTGGTCCTGGAGCCATAAACTGTTTACCTCTCTGCCTTTCTATCCGCAGGTGTCCGAAATGTTTGTTAAAGAATTCAGGGCTAATTCTAAAGTTCACATTTGGGATGGTGAAGGTAGTTGTATAACTGATCATTGAAGGTTTTTCCTTTATCGAAAATGCAAAATCCTCATATTGTGATAATGGATTGGAATACTTTCTGGTGTGTTTTTAGGTCCAAACCCACACATGGGACATTTGGCTTGGGCTGATGCTTTTGTTGTAACAGCTGATTCTGTGAGCATGTTGAGTGAGGTCTGCAGTACAGGGTATGCATGAAATGTCAAACATTGAGGACCATCCCTAACTTTGAAATATCTACTTTTGTTTGGCCCAATAATTTGAAATATCCATTATAATTAAAGAGAGCAATTATCTCTCTTGATGCAGGAAGCCAGTTTATATTGGTGGAGCTGAACGGTGTAAGTGGAAGTTTGCTGACTTCCAGAATTCCTTGCAAGAACGAGGAGCAGTTCGAGCATTAACTGGAAAGGAAGATGTAGGTTACTCATTCTTATTTAAATTATGTTATTTTCTTCTTTTGGACGTAAGGGTACAATTGAGTGCCAGTCAAGATGAAGCAGTGTCTAGATCCAGCTTGACTCAATTCACAAACTCAGTGCGTTCAAAAATTGATTTGACCTTGTTCTAGTACTAATATTGAGCTTGAGCTTGACTTAAAAAGGTAATTGAGATACTCAAGCGTGACTTGGCGCAGCTTTACTGCTGTTGAATTTTTCTTTTGTTTAATTAATCATATAGGTTAGTGAAATGAAATTACAAGGAGTAACTTGTGTTTAGAATCAATTTGTGTAATGAGAAGTCATGCAATAATACAGAATTCTACTATGATATGGCTGAATGCAAATCATCAAGGAAAGTAGCTTACTGTATCTGTGGCTCAAATATGTAAACTTCAAAAATAAACTGTAAAAATTACAAGATCAGAGAATATCATCAAGCCCTAACTTCAGATAACCCCAACTGCATGAAGATGAGCTTTAGAGGCACAAAGGAACACCATCGTCCTCAATGAGGAAACAGTTAGTCAAGTCAGTTAATTTTCCCATCAATCTGTAACTAATTGGAAACTGAAAAAAATGTCACAGGGAGATGCTGAAGAAAATTTGCACACAATAGAAACATTTACAGATATGACAGAATGAAACTTGCAAATGGTAGCTGGGGATGAACATTGCTGGAAAATAAGGCGACAAACATTTGTCGGTGACTCTGGATGATAGAAGCAAAGGAGCAGGAACGATGAAGACTGGAGCAAAACCTGCACAATAAGAGGAAAAGACTCATGAGCAAGAGGAGAGAAAGAAATGAAGACAAGTAAATTCTCGGTTGAGAAGATAGGTCTACATTTCTCGGAAACTGAAAAGCTCGAGGGTCAGAGTTTCTAATGATTGCTAAAAGCATGAATACACAACACAAGAAGAGCTGTATAATTTCTAAAAATTTAAACACTTGCTTCTTAAACAAATTATTTTTTGAAAAACAACTACTTGATTAGGCTTGTGATACTCTAATGAAGAGTTTGTGACCTTAATGGAAAAGCCATTTCTACCTAGAGTCGGACCACTATGCGGAACTAATGGTTTTTGATGCACGACTAATGAGAAAAACACAATGCGAGTTGTAAGAGCAAAATGATTGAATACTTATTATGTATTTGCACTTGTGAACTTAGTCCATGGTTTCTTTTAGGGAAAGTATATTAACCTGCTTCATCCTTTGCTCAACTCAGTTGGACATATTAAGAGGTTTATGTTTACTTATATACTTGGGTTTTGATGTACAGATATCTGAGATCTGGAGCTATCCTCCACTTAATGACACTGCCGAGTCTGCTGCTCAGGTGCATGAAGCACTTGCCAAGCGCGGATGGAAGATATGCACGTGATGGGCCTTCTGCTGTTGAGCCAATGTGGCCCTGTCACTCGCTTTGCTCTGGAACGTCTAGCACGTCATTAGGTTGGCCAGTACCCACTTGGTAACCTCGGTGAAGATAGCTCCTGTTCGCTAATGTTTCAAGGAGTCCAATCTCATTCTGTGGCTATCCATTTCTGCGGAGCACAACTTTAGGTTGTGCATTTTTGGAGAAGGAATAGCCAGTTGGCAAGTAATCCAGTGTGTGAGATAGAGGACGTTGCTATTTTTATTTTTCTGTTCTTTGTACTGTTTCTGGATTCCCCACTTCATTATAAGTTCATTTGTACTGACGGGGAAAGCGGTTTCGGTTACATTATGCCTTTCCCAGCGATGGGAGCTATACCGTATAAAGTTTCACGCTTATTTGATCCAAATGTGAGCAAATTCTGATAGCTAAAGCAGCATTTATGGATTCATCCTACAGTTCCTCTTCATAAGATCGACTGGAACCTGTTTATTATCGACTGGAACTAAAACATCACGGCTTACCTAGTTCTGATACATTTCTTTCTTTCTTTCTTTCTTTTTTGAGTCGAGGACATAAGCTCCTGTTAACACATGGGAATTACAGCAATTGACTTTCTTTTGTATTACTGTCGATTGGCGATGCGTGGTGCAGCATCAATATGCATCGGGTTTGTTGGGTTAGGCAAGTCCTACTGTAGGTTTAGTTGCATGATTAAGAGAACAAAACTTTGTTTATTCCTCATTAATCCACAGCCATGAGAAAGCCAAGGCATGTGAGGTTTCATTTCCTTCAACTTTTAGTTTGTAACAGAAGCAGCACTTGCTTTTTCTGTTCTTTATCTTAGTTTTATATTATGCATCCAAGTGATACCTAGAAATGGCAGTGATACCTAGAAATGGCAATGGGAAGATATTCATTGTTCAGAGGATTGCCAACAAGACATTGGTCTTTATGAAGTAGGAGGAACTGCTCCATGAATGATCTGTCATGTCACTTATTTCTATTGGAAACTTTAGGATGAGAAACAAAGCTAAAACGTTGGAGGAGTTGGCAACAACTCCTCTAGCTCTCTTGCTTCTATCTAACGTCCCATGTGCCCACAACTCTTCTTTATAAAAGACCTGCCCATCAAGCTCTTCAATTCACAAGCTTCAAGTCTCTTCTCTAAGCTCATCGAACTCTCTCTTATCCAGTACCGTAAAGAATATGAAGAGCGGTGACTCAGCCACCATCGATGTTCATGATTCAAATGCCAGCGGCGGTGCCACTGCCAAAGGGAAAGGAGTAACGGTCACGGCAGCTCCCCGGGCTGGAGGATGGAACAAAGGGGTGGCCATATTCGACTTCATACTGAGGTTGTGCGCAATTGTGACTGCACTTGCCGCTGCTGCTGCCATGGGAACGAGTGACGAGACTCTTCCCTTCTTCACTCAGTTCTTCCAGTTTCAAGCTAGCTACGACGACCTCCCGACTTTTCAGTATGTTCTCCTCAGCTTAGGGAATTGCTTGCCCATCTTGTCCTTCATCCCAGTGCTGTTTATACGTCGAGACTGTCATGTCTCATTATAAACCATTTCAGAACATTAGAAGTGTTCACTCCTTCAAATTGCTGTTACTGTAACTTGGCTTCTCTCGTTAGGACAAGAGATCTTCTAACTTCACCTTATTTTCCCTTTGCTAGAAAGAAATCACATCTATAACTACAACATAGAGCATCTTGATCATGTGAACCGAAAAACATATGTGAACAATCTATTTATGCAGGTTCTTTGTGATCGCGATGGCAATAGTCGGGGGCTACCTAGTCCTCTCGCTTCCCTTCTCCATCGTATGCATCATCCGAACCCACGCCACTGGCCTCAGAATGCTCCTGCTCCTTTTGGACACTGTAAGCATTCTCTCCATCTCTAATTGCTTAGTATTAACGTGCATTGCAATGCTTATTCCTGTCCCTTTTCCCCCGTGTAGATGGCCCTCACACTGACCACAGCAGCTGGGGCCGCGGCTGCAGCCATAGTTTACTTGGCCCACAACGGCAATCCGAACACGAATTGGCTCGCCATATGCCAGCAGTTTGGCGACTTCTGCCAGAAAGTGAGTGGGGCCGTGGTAGCGTCGATGATCACGGCCGTCGTCTTCGTGGTGCTCGTGATTGTCTCCGCCATGGCTCTTCGCAGGACCTGAGATGATCCCAGCTGACCGATGGATAAGGAGGAGTATCAAGACATTTTCATTACGTGTGTTTCATGATGTTGGTGTGTGCGGTGGTGCCTGTGTTTTACAAGAAGTCATTTCAGCAATGGGGTCATTATCAATTCTTGTATAGGCATTACTTTATTATGGAAAAAAAATCGTTCATTTCTCTGCTTCACGAGTCACAAGCAACTTCGTTCACTTGATGCTAAACAAAACGCAGCTAAAGAGCACGAAAAGGCCACGCAAAAGCACTCTATTTCCCAATTTCGCCAAGCATAAAGGATAAGTGGACTTAAAAGTATTAAAATTTGTTACGGAAGTGCAATTAAGTTCTAGAACTTTAAAAAAATACAATCAAAATTTAAAATTTATCAAAGTGGCACAATCGAGCCATTCCATTAATTTCTTCCAACTTGGCTTGACGAGGCTTATTATTATTCTTATTATTTCCTCTTTCTTACATGGCAAGGATGTGGCTAAAATATGAAGAATAAGACCTAAACAACATCGTTTTGATCTAAATATGCTTTTTTAATTAAATATTATTTAAATTAAATTAAAATTTTCTAATCAAGTCTTGAGCCAAAAAATTTAAATAAAAAAAGGAGAATTTTGATACCTCTCCTTTCGAACAAGATCTAATCATCAAACGAAATCACCTCCAAAGATCTCTTTTTCTCTTAATCACCAATGCAATTGTCTACGTCAGCAAGATGTGAACAGCCAAAACCTTTCATAGAGTGTGTATGCTAACATTATTATTTTTGGAAACAATATCTATTCAAAAATATTTCTATTCATTGGATGAATTTCTGAAAAGAAGAACGTATTAGTAATTACACAAAATTTATACTCCCGAAATATAAAGAGAATATAAAAACGTTTAGTCCAATCCTAATTTTTTTAATTTATTTATAAAAATGTTGGTGGAGACTTAATAATTTATGTTTGGATAAAACTGGATTTTTGTAAGGATATAACTAATCAAGATATTTTAAGATGGCCTTGAAATCCAATGTAATAATTAGTTCAAAATAAATGATAGAAAATAGCAGGAGAGAGTCCCATTGTTTTATAACTTACATTATAAAACGGTTGACAATAAATTTTTTTGGGCATTAAAATAAACAGGTGCATAGATCTTTTGATCTTTTTTAACCGCAATAAGAAGAGCAAACATTGCCTAGCGGAATGGGCAATGATGAAAAAACTGAGGATTGGAGAACATTTTAATGTTGGTGCGCTTATTTGTGCAAACTTATCAAACCTTCAAGCAAATGATATTGGAATGCCATGGAGCATAAACTTATTCAACCACTATGAACACAGAAAAAATGAAAATGGAAAAGACTTGTTCAGAGCCATGTAATTTCTATTAAAATAGAATTGCAAACGACCTTAAATGATGTCTCCAGTAGATTCTTAAGGGAAGAAGACATCTTCTCTTAGCGGAGTGGCCAAGCTATCACAACTTAGCATTATCTTTAAAAGAAAATGGCATTCAAATATCCATATGGTAAAACCCTAAAAGTTCATTCAATTTTGAATCTAATTTTCATTAAAAGATTTAAAATTTTTTATGCTAAATTAATTCTAAACTAGAATTAACATTGTAATATAGAAAAACTACTCAAAATCTAATTTCTAAATATTTTTCTAAATTTCTAAATTTTTTATTTTATATTTTTATCTCGAAAAATAGGGACTTGGATTAGGTCAAGAGACATGTTTTGGATGTGGTTCTCATCTCGATCTTGTGTCAATTGTGTAAAGATGAGTATTAAGTAATGCTAAGCTTGTTTCTCTGCAATAACCTTATTTCTCTTTTTATTCACGGGAACAAAATAATAGATTTTTTAATACTTTTTTTATTCTAAATTTATTCTTTGACCATTAATTTATTTTGAGGAATATAAAAGTTAATTGATTTACACAAATAATTTGCTATTTTTTTTATTTTTATTTTGGAGAACAAAAGAACATAAATATAAAAACATTACCAAATTGGCCCATAGCCTCTTATTCCTACATAAACAAAGTTTGATGCCCTTAAGTCTACCATAGATAGTTTGAGCTTCGCAATTTACAATATTAGCCTCCACAAGCAATTCAACCACACTTCTAATGACACCTTTTAATATGTATTCTATAATTGCAAATCTTATTTTAGAAGCAAGGAGTTTTTTTCAAGAGATAATTATGCAAATAATTCTTGAACTTTGACTCAATGAGTAATGCTGTCTTTAAACTTTTAATTTGTTTGATTGGTGTCTTGGCTTTAATTCGATGTGTAATATCGTTTCTGAACTTTTAATTTGTTCAATATGGTTAATGAAGCGTTGGCAAATGTTATGAAACCATCCATTTTTTCTTAAAGGCAAAATGATACAAATAGTTCTTGAATTTTAACCTAATGCATAACACTGTTCTTGAACTTTTAGTTTGTTTATTGTGATTCATGAAATTTTGAAAAACTTTCTAGAACCATCCCTTTTTCTAAAATGCAAGATCACAAAAATATTCCATTAACTTTTACTTACTGTGCAATGATATCCCTTTTTTATTTTTAATTTGTTGAATGTGATATTTGAATTTTGATACATTGGACTATACGAAAATATTTAATGTTATCCCTAAACTTGAATTAATAGTAGGATAACATTAAATATTTTCATATAAATCAATGACTTGATTGAATAATTAATAAAAATGATTACATTGGATAAATTAAAAGTTTATAAGTAACATTAAGCATTAGGTCAAAGTACATAGACTATTTGTCTAATTATTGCCATCTAAAATGCAAAATGAATCGGAAGCTCGATCAGGCTCTGTCGTTCTTGTTATAAAACCTTGACCTGGGAATAGCTTCAAACCATCTCCTTCTTCCGCCCTAAACCCCTTCTTTCTCTCTCTCTCTCTCGCTCTCGCATGGCGGCTCTCATTAGGAACCTTCGGTCCGGGAACAGTCTAGCCAACTCTTCTCTCATTCCTCCCCACCTGCTCACCAGTTGCAGAGGAATCGTTTCGAAGCTCTTCGTTGGAGGTACCCTTTACGTGCTTGGTCGGCTCGTTACTGTCTTTGCCCAGTTTTGGGATATCGATTTTGCGTGCCTGCATCGATTCCCGAAGACATGATTCTTTTTTGGTGGCTTGCGTACGTGGGTCGTCGGTGCATGTGCAGTTGATATCGCGTGGGCAACGTGTTTGAAGAAATGCCTGTTTGAAGAAACGTGATGTCTTGACACCCCGTAAGTTATCGTGCTGTGCCGTCGTGTGTTCGAAGTAATGTTCGTTTGATGATTTCTTAAAGGTCTTGTTTGGGGAACTGGAGGGTCGAAATCCGCAGTGGGCGACGGTTCTTGATTGTTCTTGTTCTTCTTACCACTTTGTGTCCATTACTTAGAATGTTGCATGACCTGTTGTTGAGCACTGCTCTGCAAGGGTATTCTAGACTTTAAACCACACTTAAGGTGATACTTATTCCTAATGCCGATCGAAGAACTAATGAAAAATGAGAGCAAGAAGATCTTATATATTTTCTGCAGTTTGTCAGTTTGGCAGGAGAAAGTGACTGCTAAAGGTTCCTAACCTGGAGCAGTGAAGGCCCGTTGGTCCGAGTCTTAGATTTAGCACTGGCAAGGAATATAGTGCTTACATTGAGCTAACTTTGTTGCTTCCCAGTAAAGAAACACCGTGACATTTGGCCAATTCATTTCTATTTTGAGATTTGAAAGCGTGGGGGATATAAGCGCCGTTGGCCCTCTTTTGTAAGTATAAAATTGCATTAGTGGCCTTCCATTCAATAGGAGACAAATTGGTAAAGGCTTGACATATGGGTCTGTGATGATAAGAACTCATACACCCAACGATTGATAGTGAGCGGTGATCATATACAGCAAATTTTATCCTCTCACAATAAAGAAACACCGTGACATTTGGCCAATTCATTTCTATTTTGAGATTTGAAAGCATGGGGGATATAAGCACTGTTGGCCCTCTTTTGTAAGTATAGAATTGCATTAGTGGCCTTCCATTCAATAGGAGACAAATTGGTAAAGGCTTGACATATGGGTCTGTGATGATAAGAACTCATGCACCCAACGATTGATAGTGAGCGGTGATCATATACAGCAAATTTTATCCTCTCACAATTTAACAATCCTCATCATTAGATTCAGCGTTCCTTTTGGTTTGATTCAGCAAAAATTGGAGCTTTCAGTAATCAGTCAAAACCAGTAGTTTATCTTGTTTTAAGTGGGCCTGCTTTTTTGACCTAGTTTCTCATTGTGTCTCAGGATTGTCATTTTACACCACAGACAAAATATTGGCTGAATCATTTTCTCAGTTTGGTCAAGTTGTTGAAGGTACCTTAAGGCCATCTCTTATGCACGATTTGATCTGGTTTTAATTTTTATTTTCGTATATTCAGTAAATTAAACCTCTTATTTCTTTCCATCCAGCTAAGGTTGTGATTGATAGAGTGTCAGATAGATCGAAAGGATTTGGATTTGTAACTTTTGCATCTGAAGATGAGGCTTACAGAGCGTTGACAGAGATGAACGGAAAGGTAAATTGCTCGGCCTCTAATTGTTCAGCGACTCTATCTAATGAATGGATATTTTATGAAGGCTCTCTCATTTTCACAGACACTGAATGGGCGAATCGTTTTTGTGGACTACGCAAAGCCTCAGTTAGGCGAAAAACTCGGAATGCCGATTGCAAGAGGACCTCCTGTACCAAAAGTTGATGATAATTGACTACTCTAGCGAAGATGCAGATATAGTGAAACTCACATTGCAGGAAGTATTGGTTCAAGCACAAAGTGAATGGTACACGCATATACATAACTCAGACAGCTCCCCGCCGTACCTATGAAAAACACACAAAAAAAGAAGATAGCTCGACTTTTTAAAATGAAGAGAACAAGGAACGGATATTCTCATTTGGCACTTGATGTAGATCTATTGACTTGCAGATTTTTTCATAGTCTACTGTTGTAAGAATGATCTGTTGTGATTTAAAAAGAGTGCTATTTGGCAATTGATCCATGATGAGAATGACAAATAGCTATGTCGTTCTCTGCCTCTGTTCCTCAAGTGGTGTAAGCATTGAAACAACGCGATGATGCTGGAGGCTCTCAATTACTGCTCGTTGGCATGGAGCTTTTCATCATGGTATCTGTTGTCGCATTCTGTTACTTAAAGCTATGTCAGTGAGGGCTGTGGTCGATGCGAAGTGGGTTTTGGCATCTGCTCGGCACAGGTTTTAGGGTGTGTGTGGTAAGAGAAAGGCTGCTTCTGCTAGCATGGGAGGGTTACTCTGCCCTTGTACTCCTGTGTCTGCAACTCCAGTGTAGTGTTATGGCGGTGTTTGGCATGGTATTGGTCGGCATCGCGACGGTGGGGAAGCACATTGGTCGGTGGTGGGCAACGATGAACATCACAACTGATTTTGGCCGTGGGTATCGTGAATCTTGGATTGGTCAGATGGTGGATGGTAAATCTTTTTGCGATTTTCTATTTGAAATAGCGGCAAATGAGTCTTTCAAGTTTTGAATTTTTGTCCAGAGTTGCAAATTGAAGGACTTAAAATGTGAGGATGCAAATTGATGCGAGTGAGAAAACTCGAATTGATTCCTAAAATTTTCCCCCTTTTTTTGGGTTGGTGAGAGTTAGGGGTGCAAAATGGGTTTATGATCCATTTTCAGGCTCATATTTTGTATTAATAGATTGCATTTGGATTATAAAGATATAAAGACCCAATTAAAATGGGTCTAAAAAGTTTTAAGTTGAATTATATGAGTTGAAAATGAGTTAGAACGTCTAATCCATTTTTGACTCATTTTCGACATTATGTGGGTAATCTAACTCAAATTTTCCTCAACTAATACGATAGACCTATTATTTTTCAGTCTTTTTTTCCTTTTCTTTTTCTTCTTCATTGGCTAGTTGTCGGCTATGGCATTGGTTGGTGAGGCTCGAGCTTGCTAGATGAGGTCAAGTCTTGCTTGATCAGGCGAGGTCCGACTTGCTTCGTTGTTCATGGAAGTTGTATTATTCGTGGCATAGTCCAATGTATTAGTGTGATGTTAATATATTTAGGTCTTGATGGTATTAACTAAAGGTGTTAAATGGGTTGTGCAACCTATTTATGGACCCATTTAAGCATAAATGGGTCGTTAATGGGTCAAGCCTTGAGAAATAAGGCACTTTGATGGGTTTTAAAAATAAAAGAATTAAAATAAATGGGTCTTAAATGGGTACCCATTTAAGGCCCATTTACAAACCCATTAAAGTCTAAAGATGGGTTGTGCAGCTCATTTATTTTTCTTTTCTTTTCCTTCGGTCGCCGGCCAAGGCTCGCCAGATCGGCGAGGCTCGAGCCTCGCCTGATGTCGGCGAGCCTCGAGCTCCTTGGATCTGGCGAGGCGGAGGCCTCGCTTGACGCCAGCGAGCCTCGAGCTCGCCGGATCTGGGGAGGCGGAGGCCTCGCCGACGTCTGGTGAGGCTTGAGCCTCGTCGATCTAGCGAGCCTCGAGCTCGCTGGCGTCGGGCGAGCTCGAGTCTCATTGGATCCGCAAGCCTTGAGCTCGCCGGCGTCGGCGAGCCGGCGAGCTCGAGGCTTGCACGTGGCCGGCCGCCGGCCAAAGAAAAAGAAGAAGAAGAAGAAGAAAGAAAAAAGAAAAAGAAAAAGAAAAGTTATATTTAAAAAATTAAAAAAATTAAAATTTTATTTTAAAAAAATAATTAAAATTCCATTTTTTAAAAGTAATTATTTTAAAAATTATAAAAATTTTCCATTAAATTTATGTTGTATAAAATTATTTTAGCAATACCATTATATATATATAATAAATTAAGTTTAATTAAATGGGTCGGGTATGAGTCGGGTATGGGTCGGGTCGGGTATGGGTCAAAATTTTTGCATTGCAATAAATGGGTCATAAATGAGTTAAATAGGTCGATTTGGGTCGAATCATTTATGACCCGACCCGACCCACCCGTTTAATGGGTCTAGTATTAACAAGGTTTTCTAACCAAAATCACCAAAGACTCGATGTAAAAGAGTATACAGGCAACGTGGGCTTTGTGCAACTTGAGATCCTCTTTCAGTCATGTTTGGAAAAGGAAAATTGTTTTTATTGGATCAGGCAATTCATGAGGATTCATGTTAGCTCGATAAGTCAATACATTTGTAATTCTGGGAAAATTGTCTAAAAAATCCCAAATTTGTTGCATTTTTGTTAATTCAGTTATAAATGTTTTTGTCTTAAATTTTTTTTGTTAGATATTATGTCAATTAAGTTTTAAATTTTTTTACGTTTGTCAATTGAGTTTAATTGGCCAATTTTGATTGGAAATCGCTAACATGAACTCAGCTGTCTTACATGGTGTTGTCAAGTGTTAACATTGATAACTTTGCATAGTATGTTAATTTTTTTCGAATTTTAATTATTTTTAAATTTTCTTTTCTTTCTCTTTTTTTGATTTTTTTAAAATTTTTTTTTCTTCCCTTCTACCTCTAGGCGGTCAACGAGAGGGGGTTTGGCACGGTCGACCTTGCCTTTGGCTAGTTGTCAACCATTGCTAATGCTTGACAATTGGAATGAAGGAAAAAGAAAAAGAAAAAGAAAAAAAAAAGGAAAAAAATAAAAATTTCGAAAAAAGATATAAAAAAGTTTAGGATATAATTAACAAAAATACAATAAATTTATAACTTTATAGACAATTTTCGCGCTCTTATTGTGCATCATCTTCTTGTGTAATGAAACATGAGGCTAAATTTGCAATGTGGTCTACTCGACCTCCATGAACTCGAGCTTGACCTTGATGGACCCAAGCTAAAGTGCTCATGAGCATTGAGATCTTGGGCTCGGGCTCAACAGACTTGGGCTTGGGCAATTGGAGAGCTTGGGCCTCGTACTAGTTTTCTCGGCGCCCGTACCAAAGTTACCGGTGCACAAATAATGATGTCTATTTTGGGTAAAAAAAAGTTAGTTTTTTCTTATCAAATGATGGAAAATATTTTCTAGTTTTTTTTTTTTTTTCAAGTTTTAGCTAAATATTGATAATACATTTCCTAAAAAAATTTCCTGAAAATTAATTTTCAGAAATATTATATTCTCCGAGAAAAAAACAAAATCCTAATGTAAGAGTATACAAGCAACGCCAGCATCGTCCAATATAAGATCCTGTCGTGATTGGGGAGGCAAAACTGTTTTTTCTCGAGCTAGCAATTCTTGACGAATCATGTTTGTTTGATACATTTGTATTTGCGGGTCGTGCGGATCCAATTATCGGAATTACAGCGGATTGTGTAATGAGTTGTCGATCAAATAATGGGCCTTTACCGTGTCCTGTGTCGTCTTGTCCTCGGAAATGGATTTGTCTAGGACTTGTCACTGTAACCATCTGACTTGGTCCATTTGAGCCGAATCCTCGGAGGCTGTCTCCCTGATTATGAATCTAAGCTACAAGTCACCCCCGTCTAATATGAAATTGGGGTGTTACAAAGTCACTCGCCCAAAGCATTGATGTTCTCGTTGTCGTCAGCCTACATTGACCGCAGAAATTTCCCTACTCGACGCATGATTTGGCCAATTCCCACCTCCTTCGCAATCTTAGAAGTTTGCTTGCAGCACTTTGTCTAAACCTCTCTACCATCAAACATTTCCGCCCTCGTCCGATTGTTTAGGGGTTTGTCAATCCTTGAACTAGACATGTACTTAAGAGGGGCTTGTTTTGGATAAAATTTGGGAAAAATATCACAAATGATCCCTATATTTTTACTTAATGTACAATTTCGTCCATAAACTTTTGATCGGTTTAATTTGATCCATGAACTATTGATAAATGTCCGATCTAGTCCCTGAATTTTCGATCTGCTCAATTTGATCCATGAACTATTGATAAATGTTTGATTTAGTCATTCGTTATTGTTTTTCCTTTTTTTTACTTCTTCTCTCTTCCCTCCGCTAGCGTTGGGTGATGGGCTCCTTTGCTAGATCTGGCGAGGGTTGCCCTCGCCTGCGTCCAGTGAGGGGCTGCCTCGCAGATCTAGCGAGGGAGCCCCTTGCTTGCGTTCGACAAGGACGGCCCTTGCTTGATGCCGGTAAGGGCGACCCTTGCCGGATGTTGGCTTCCCTCCATTGGAGACGAAGGGAAGAGAGAAAAAAAGCAAAAAAAAAAAAAAGAAGGAAAAATAATAACGAATGATTAGATTAAATATTTATCAATATTTTATGGACCAAATTGAGTCGATTGAAAGTTTATGGATTAGATTGGACATTCATCAGTAGTTCATGGACCAAATTGAATCGATCGAAAGTTCATGAATAAAATTGTACAAGTATATGGATCATTTATGACATTTTTTCTAAAATTTATAAGGACCCGGCCAAGGCCTTGCGAGACTCTTTTGTTTACTACTTTAAAGCCGGCCTTAACTTTCACGTATTAGGATCCTGGGAGAGCCGAAAATCATGCCGAATTAGTCATAACCATCGGTCGTTGCAAAGCTCATACAATAAATGGCGGAGGTTGAGGGTCCACCGAGCAAGCGTCTTTCCATACGAGCTTGTCCGGAGGCCAGTTGGATGGGACACGACGATGTTGACGGCTCTATTTCTTGTGCCGATGGAGATATCAAGGACGCCCGAGTCCAGTCCCATGTGAAATATGCCTAGAAAAGGATAGACAGACATCATTCCCTCCAAGGGTTTTTTCTTATGATTCAGTCCACATCGACATTGGAAGTCCAAATCACCAACCACTATAGAGTAATTAAGGAGCCGTCCAGGTCGCTGGAAAATGTAGCTGCCGTTGATAGTAAGGACAGAGGATACTCTTCTATATATAAATTTTAGAATCTCGTTTGATGCGATTTTCATCACTGAGTGATACTACTGCTTATGAAAAGGGTGGAAAAACGCGAGCAGAGATTGGTATACAGATTAGGTGTACGATGCCTTGGAAGTTTCTTGAGATCATCTTCTTTAATATGAATATGTGTCTTGATTAGTTTTCGAAATTAAAGTTCATCTAAATCGGCTATTGCTGGTAAAAAAGGTGGGAAAGCGCAAGTAGAACTTAGGTGTACATGCCTTGGAAGTTTTTTGAAATTAAAATTCATTCAATTAGTAACTTTAAGGACAAGTATTTTAGTCCCATGATATCTTTCTCTCTCTGTCCCCCACAATTTCCTTGGAAAGAACAGTGGATAGATTTACTCAATTAATGGCAAGATAAAGGGATTTGTTCGATAAAATAATGGGTTTGTTATACTATATTGAGTTAGATTCTCTATTCCATTCCATTCCATTCACCCTAATATCATTACCTATAGAGGCATTTTAAGAGTCACTGAGCAATAGCCAAATTTAGCAAATAGAGTATGTCTTGTTTCTCAATATGGACCCACTTGCTATTATTCTGACTTTCCAACTAGTTTCAATTGAAATTTGCGACAAGTAGGGGGAGAATGATATGAGACCCTCTCCAGGAATCATTTTAACTTTTCTACACATACATCATGCATGACGATAACATTGATTCTTTTTAAGGAAAAAAGAAGATGTGGCATCTGATTTGAGATGATTCAATGGAGTGCCATTGCAAATTACTAAATTATCCTCTCTTTTTTAAATAGTAAATTCGGACACGTTATTGTCATGGATATTGTCAATGACTAACCAGCTATTACTATTGCAATTACAAGAAATTTCACAGGCGAATCACCTTAGGTGATGTCTTCGCATATTCAAATATTCACCTGAAATTCGATACATCATCTCTAAGATCAAATTTAATATAATTTTGGGTTCCCTAGCATTTTACTCCTGTGTAATAGCAGGAGTAGGAATACAAAAGAAGGCAAAAAAAATTGTTCTTTCTCGAATCAATTGAAGATTTCAGTTTCTATAATTAAGTATATTTTGTAAACCCCCTTTTTAGGGTACTATTCTGGTTGACCCCTCCTCCCCTACTTCATCTGCACAAAATGAACAACCAGAAGATCACCAGCGCCGCCGATCCGAAGCCCACGCACAGGGCGTCCAACGTCCCTTCCGCCCTCGCCCGCCGCTCCTTCCTTTCCCGCCGCCTCTCCAAGAAATCCTCGTACCTCCTCCGCCCCTCCTCGTCGTCCCTCGTCTTCTTCCCCCTTCGCGCCTCCATAGCCCTCCGCAAGATCACCAGGCTGTCCCCGCCGTTCAGGTACGTCCCCTCCATGTCCTCTGCCTGCACGCTCACCTCCCTCACCTGCATAGCCCCCCTGCGCTGCCCCCCGCACGTGACGGCGATCGTGCAGGCCACCCGCTCCGCCGCCGTCCCCCGCTCTCCGGAGGACAGTACCGTCACGAACCGCGCGTGCACCTCCCCGCTGAGCCAGTGGCGCTGAATGGATACTGGGACGGCGCTCGAGAGGTTCATCGCCCGCCGGCCCTCCGGGTCGATCAGGACCCAGCTCAGCCTCAGGCCGTCGCCGAGGTCGCCGCACTCGTCGTCGGGGGTCGGGAAGGGGACCGGCGTGGACACCGCTTCCTTTGGCTCCAGCATGTCGATGCGGAACGGGGAGCACCGGAACCACCCGGTCTCGGTCTCGGTCTCGGCGGTCTTGCTGAAGATGAGCTGCCCGCGGTAGCGGATGTCGACGGCCGAGATCAGCTCCGAGGGGCGGCGGCGGAGTTCTGGAGGCGGAGGGGGACGCGCCGTCGAAGGAGAGCCGGGGTCCTCGGCGGGGAGGGGGTATGCGTCGGCGAAGAAGGAGCGGTGGCCGCCGGGAAAGGTGGAGACGACGCGGGAGACGCGCGGCGCGTTGATCGACGGCCAAGCGGAGCGGGAGATGTCGGCCCAGAGGCGGTCGTCGGACGAGAGCGCGCGGAGGTCAGAGGAGACGCAGGAGGCGGAGGCGAGGGCGGGGCCGTCGAGCCGAGTGAGGATGTGGGATTGGAGGATGTCGTGGTGGATGTCGGAGAAGGCGGTGGCGGTGGCGGTCTTGGCGGCGGACGGCGGCGGAGTCGGGCCGGAGACGGGGCTGAGAAGGGAACGCATGGCGGGGTTAGCTTCAGGGTCACTTCGAGACAGTCACGAGACTCGCGGAAGTTAGGATTCGGAGGAGGTTTTATATACCATACTAGCGAACACGAGAATTAGTAATGCTTTTCGTTTTTTAAAAAATGCAACTATATTATAGTTTATTTGTTCGTTTACCCCTCCTTTTTAATTTTTATTTTTTAATGTTTGAGTAGCCCTTGGTTGACTGACTGCTTTGCTGAGTTGACCGGGAGTTTTAATTTCTTTGACTTTAGTTTTGGGGAAGGATTTGACCGGGACTTTCTCGCCCTGACAACTGCATCGGACCGTCCATTTCTTTCATGTAAAATCTTGCAATCGCAGCCGTTAAATATTTATCAATTGTTTTGCAAGGACGGCCACTGCAATTCGCGAGTCATTTCCGTTTCGCATCTAACAATACAATATGTCACCTTTATCACTTGGTCACGTTGTCCTATCATTCTTATATTAATGTCGTGTCATCATTTTCGGCCATTAAACGAGGGGCAAGGTGACAGACAGACATTTTATAAATTATCGACGCACAACCGAAGAAATTAAGAAATTCCACAAAAATAGTTGTGAAATATAGTGTTGCTCAATGACATTAATGAAATCGTGCTCAGAGCCTAGGAGGGCGACAGCATTCGCAAAGATCTTCTTAGGCCGGATGCCTCCATAGTTATGTCCCATTATCATGCAACCATACAAATCATATCATCATGTCACGCTACTTGACATGTTATATCGATTACGATGTTGTTAATTAGCAACTTTGTTAAATAGTCAATGTTAATTAGCAACTTTATCACTTAAAAATGGAGAATCATCATGCATCAAAACAAAAGGAGATGATTTCTAGTGAATAAACTATAGGAATTAACCAGTAAAAAAAGGTGGCGATTATATGACTTTAGGATTTCATGCATATTAAGCATGTTTCATTTTGATATAAGGTGACTATATGACTTTTCTTTAATGCCTAAGATTCAATTCTAGGGTCCTCAACCTGATTGACCGCAGTTTAAAGGATATCTCCAGAGAAAATTCCTATTTTGATCTTTTGTCCTCTTCGTTGCAGCTCTCCCTATCGAACTAAAAAAAAAAAAAACAAATACACTTGAAAACCTGGTTGAGGTCCAATCATTGAGTTTTGTGACATCACTCAGCATGTAATTATCAAGAGGACTAATAATTGTGAGGTCCACTTGTACTATTTCACATGATTGTACAATTAGGTGATTTCCGTGTCCACCAAATATCTTCAATGTGCCCAAACAATATACTTGAATGCCAATTTTAATTAATGAACCTCAATTATTTTATTTGAAATCACATAATTGGACCTTTTTTAACGACGTAATTGATATAAAATAGTTATGACGAGGCCGTAAGGTACCACAAGATGCGGGCATTACATCTTCCACTGGGAAAATTGTTCAATTGGCTCTAAACTTATTGTATGGATGTCAATTCAGTTTTGAACTTCCAATTTTATTAATTTAGTACTAAATCTTTGCATGAAATTTCAATTTAGTCTTTTTTGACCAAGTTTTGCTATAAAATCCCTGATGTGGTGATGTGTCATATAGGATGGCTAAAGATGGTTGGATCGCCACATCAGCGAGTTCCAACTAAAATTGAACGGAAATATTGCATCGGAATTCCTTGCAAATGTTTAAGATTAAACTAGTAAATTAAAAATTTTAGGATTGAATTGACATCAATAAAATAGGTCTAGGACTAATTGATAATTTTCTCTCTTTCGTCTCTCATTAGGTGTTGTCATCACCAATCATGGATGTCGATCCCTTCTTTCTAGCCAATGATCCAAACCATCTTTGATTCGATATGTTTTGACTCCACCCTGCGCTTTATGCACTAACTAGATATCCACAATAAAAAGATTTTAAACAATGAGGATATAAATATATTGATCATAGAATCACAACCTATGAAATATCAAATGAATGTGGCATGAATGCCATTCCACTTGATTTGACCTTATATCAAAACACAATGATAAACTTTTAAAACATTAATGAAATGTCTAATATATCCCTTTCTCCCTTAAAAATCAGATGCGGTGGTCCAAAAGCCAATTCGGTATATTATCATTAGGCATGTTGGGCCTAATATTGGAAAAAGGGGCCCGCCTAAGCCCCTCTTGTCAGTAAATAAAATCGATAAAAGACAGAGCGAAGACTCCACGCATCGCCTTCTGACTTCTTCATAATTCACGACCAATATGGATTATACTAAGATTCTTTATTAAAATTTACTTATTATACATATATATCTCCGACAAAATCACACAGTACAGAGGAGTCTTGCCAAGTCACTTTGGTAGACAAAGCTTTCGTAAAAGATTCTACTATTCTTTAGCACATTTCTGTAATAGTTTATGCTCCTCGGACTTGTAAAAGTAACATCATGGTCGATTAAAAATTGTTGCTTGTAGCTGGGCCAGTGCATAGATTAATCAAATTCAAATCCATCGTTTTCTCTCGACATAGTATGGTAATGTCACGACGGACAAGAGTTACATCATGAGATCGATTTCAAGCTTCTGCAGTGGATCTTCCTCTTGGAAATTGGTGCAACATAGTCAAACCGTGGATGGATTGAACAAAACGAGGGCCATTTATTCCAAGATTGTGGCCTATGTCGCTTTCGATACATGGAAAGCCGAAGCTGTTCTTGAGGGGTGGATTTTTGTGGGCAGGCAAACGACGATGATTGCTCTGGCTCTTTCGTTCTGAGTTAGGTTAGGGCATTTGCTGGGGGTTTGGTCAATTGCTTGCCTTTGCCGTCACGCATCCTCGATTACTTTTTTGATTAAGCATATGATGCTACGGACACGTTTTGCTCGATGGGGAGCAACTCGGTCGGTGCAGATTTCTCTCGAAAACGACGTGTCAATGCGCATGGCTGGCGGGCAATTTGAGTTAGGGAAACTAGCATGGTCATCTTATCAAGAGAGAGATGCACATCTAAGTACGTGGAGATGGGGATTTGAGTTCTATCCTTGTTGCTCCTTAGAGGAGAACACATTGGTACATTTAGTGATGATTGAGTCCATAAATCCTTACCGACGATGATATCATGATGGATAATTTTAGCCACGTTCATGGCCGTAACGTTGGCATATGAGTTAGGTTCCATCCATAATGGTGGGGATATATATTTTACTAACATGATTCTAATAGTTTACTTGTTCCCTTGGCTTTTGCGCTTCTTTGTTTCTTCGTTTAGCCTTATTGCTTCTTCCCAATCCCTGCATGGTAAGCTTTTTTGCACGCCATGACTGGTGCCGCACGTCCATTGATGCCACCAGCCCTTGTGGACGTGTCTTTATTCACCGCCAATGCCACCGCTATCATCACTCCTTCGACTCAATCAATGTCTTTGCATAACATCCCCGTCCCTCTCCTTCAATAATTATGAGACATGATCATAATTGATCGGTTATCTAGAAGAGAATTGGTATGATAACCCACTGTCATGATCCCACACTTAAATTGGAGTTCCTGAGGTTAGGTATTGAATCCATAATCATCGACTCCTGAACCCTTGTGGACACGCCTTTACCCATCGCCAATGCCACCGCTATCATCAATGTTTCGACTCAATCAATGTCTCTACATAACAATATCCTTCCGTCCCTAGTTTATCTCTTTCAATAAACTAGGATCACAATTGATTGGTTATCCAGAGGAGAACTAGCACGGTAACCCATGGTGATGACCCACCACTTAGATTTGAGTTCCTAAGGGTAGGCATTGAACTCATAATCATCGACTCCTGAGCCTTGCAAAATATAGGAAACCCTCACCATTCAGTCAAGTCTCAAATGGGTTGATGGAGCTGTTGTCAGGTGTAAACTCTCTTGACATGGTAGTTAGAAACATTGATCCTTGACATTCTCAAATCGCACGGGTCGATGCCCTTTTCAATTCTTTATACTGCAGCCATTATTTTGCATATTCCTTCTTCGTTTCGGTCGAGATGGGGTGTCACATCGGTCTTAAATGTCTCCATATTCGTTGGGAGAACACGACGCCCCTAGTGATGGTAGTAGGGTTTACGATCCGGGACCCACTTCTCTCATTAATAATCTCATCTTCTTGGTGACACTAATTGGCCCTTTGAAATTGATTTGCGTTGCTCTCTGTCGCAGGGCCCGTGGATTGCGAAGTGCAACCGTTTCAAAATTGTCCCCATGAGAGACGAAGTTATCAAATCGACACTCCCAATTTCCTTATTTATTTTCTTCCTTTTGTTTCCTTTTTGCCGTAGAAATATTTAGTTCAGGGATTAGAAACCGCCGTGTTAGGTGAGCTTTCATTCTCCGTGGACCGCATGCGTGGGTAGCCTCTACATCAGAAATGGATGATGCCAAACTCCCACGAGAACAGAATTTTTGCACGAGAGAGTTGATTAAAGAGTACAGGGAGGCCTTTCCGTCCAAGGGCGATAGGGACTCTATCTATAGATGTGGTGGGGGTTGCATTAGTAATGAGCAAGTCGTCCAAACGCAAAAGATTGATGTCCCCTAAATTTATCGGATAACTTCTTTGGGGGCCGACGTATCAGCATTCAGTGATTTTGGATGTTCAACTCTCCCATTTCTTCTCTCTCTTTGGTTGCCTTTGATTTGAGGTGGCCATTCTTAGACAATTCCGATTTGGGGTCACTTGAGGTTGAGCCTAGGTACTTTGATTACGACCCACGCACCTAGCTGTCAGGCTAGACTCCTTCAAACATAGACAAATAGGTGGAGACATGGGTAATAGGGAAGAAATAGTCTTCTGTCAGCTGATGTTTTAAAAGCAATATTTTTCACGTATAAAAACGTGTTTTTTCTAGTAACTCATTTTGAATTATGGATTAGACGTAAATTTAACTTGAATCATATTAAGATTTAGGGATATTTTGCAGAAGTGAGATTATATAATCCAATATTAAGTGTGTTGGAATTCAGATCTACTCGGAATTATTTCATATCTTACCAAAATTATTCAAAGGTGTATTCATTATGTCTTTGTTCTTGCCTACACAGACAATTGTGGAATTTCCTACACTACATACTAAACTTGTTGAGATTCAAGGTACTATTCTTGAGACAATTTTTGATGAAGTTTCTTAAACCTCTCGGGTGTAGAATGGAGTGGTTGTAGCTCTACTTAGGAGATTTATTAGGGAAATACGATCAGTTATACCATCAAACGATATAATCTATCTATAAGAGCATGACTATGATATCTACTGCATTGTTGATCTAATAACTCATATAAATGTTGTCTCTTGTCCTCAATAAGGTATATGGTTAGATACCATAAAAGACGAGATGAAATCTGTGAAATATTGTAGTGCTTGGGAACTTATTGACTTGTTAAAGGTCATAAGCTCATTAGTTGCAAATATATGTACAAAACTTAAAGGGATTTTAAAGAAAGATTGTGGAGTTTAAAGCCAAACTGATAGCCAAAGTTTTCAATTTGAAAGAGAGGTGGACAATAAAAAGGGTGTGCATGGAAACACTCCAAAAAAGTGTTTCCGGAACACTTCGTACGGAAAGTGTTAGGGAACAAAAAAAAAACAGAAACGCGTTTGGTTGCGTTTTCGTTTTTTTTTTTTTTGTTTCGGAACGAAATAAGAACAAAAAAAAGAAACATTTCTTGAAGAAACATTTCTCTTCTCTCTTCTTCTTCTTTTTTTTTTTTTCTTCTTTTTTCTTTTGCCGGTTGCCGGCCTCGGCCATGGCCGGCGACCGGCTGTCGAGGCTCGGCCTCGCCCAGATCCGGCGAGGCCGAGCGTCGCCGACCCCTGGCGAGCTCAAGCTCGCCCAGCCATGGCGAGGCTCGGCCTCGCCGGATCTAGGCGAGGCCGAGCTCGCCCAGCCATGGCAAGGCTCGGCCTCGCCAAGGGCCGGCGAGCCTCGCCGTGGCTGGGCGAGGCTGCCGGCCCCGTCAGCCGGTCATTAGAGGCCGGTGACCGGCCGAAAAAAAAGAAAAAATAAAAAAGAAAGGAAAACATGAAAAATAAAATAAAAATGTTTAAAAAATTAAAAGAAACAAAAAAAGAATAAAATTTAACAAACGTGTTTGTTCATTTTTTATTCCCTGGACCAAACGTTACCAAACGCGTTCTTTTGTTCAAAAATTGTTCCCCGGAACAGAAACACTTTCTTTTGTTTTTGTTCCCAGGAATAGAAAAAGAACAGAAATAATTCCATGCGCGCCCAAATATTTTTTCTAGCCTCTTTTAAAGATTCATTTAGAGTGAACATAACATTAATAGCTCATTTTAATATGGAGTTACACCTAATAAAAACTATCTTTTCAAATGGACACATTAATAACGAAATTTACATAGTATAGCTAGAAGGTTTTATAGTAGATGATTCAGGTAAGCTTGTATGTAGACTAAGGCTCCACATGAGAACATTTCTTGGTGGGGAACAATTTTTTTCAGAAATAGTTCTTTTCTATTTCTATTATGGGGAACAATTTCTTTGTAAAAAAACCCGTTTGGTAACTTTACTCTAGAAATAGAAAAAGAATAGAAATCCGTTTGGTAAAAAATAATTTATTTATTTATTTTTTATTTTTTTGGTAGACCACCGCCGCCCCGCCGCACGTTGCCGCGGTCGACCGCGCCAGCCCGACTACCGCCGCCGTGCCGCCGCCGGCCCATCGGCCGCCACCTCCGCTGCCGCTGGCCGCCTCCGGCGGCCGATGGGCGTCGGGCGGCATCGGCGTCCAATGTAGTCGGCGGCGGCGGTGGTGGCCTCCGGCGGTGATCGGCGACGATCGGCGGTGGTCGGTCGGCCTCCGGCGATCGGAGGTGGTGACGGTCGGTTGGCCTCCGACGACCGACGGCGGTGGCGGCGGTCAGTCGGCCGGCGGCAGTGACGGTCGATCGGCCTCCAGCCGCCGGCGGCGACTGGTGGCGACGTGCGGCGACGGCGGCGATCGGCAACGATTGGCGGCGACGGTGGCGTCCGGCAGCGATTGGCGGTGGCGGCGGTGGTCGGTCGGCCTTCGGCGACCGGGCGGCGGCCGGCCGGCGGGCGGGCGGTCGGTCGGCGGCGGGCGGTCGGCGGTCGGCGGTCGGCCGGCGGCGGGTGACGATCCTGGCGGCGGCGGCGATGGCGCGGTCACTAGCGGTCAATGACCGTTAGCAAGAGAAGAATAAAAGAAAAAAAAAATTCAAACTTGTTCCCGGGAACAAGAAACAACTTTTTTACTTCTCATTTCAATTCCAAAACCATTCCCAGGCTAACTTTTTGTTCCCGGGAACAAAAAATTAAGTTGCCGTTATCAAACAGGTTTCTATTCTTTTTTTTGTTTTGGGGAAGAGAAGAATAGAAATTCTTGGGCCGGGGAAGGTTACCATGCAGACCCTAAAAGTCTTATTCATGATCTTAAACAAGTTTCTAGACAATGTTATTAAAGTTTCATTATGTTGTCACTTCGTTTAGTTGAGAATAAAGTAATATATATATGCTGCAAGGTTAATGAAAAAAAATTTATTCTTCTCATATTCTATGTACATGATATTTTGCTTACAAGTAATGATATTGAATTACTGTATGAGATAAAATGGATATTATTGATTTTGTTTTTGACATGGAGGACCTTGAGGCATCTTTTGTCCTTTGCACTAAGGTTCATAAGGATCATTCTCGCTATATATTGGGTTTATCTCATAGGGGACATTTGTTGATCATATTTTGGAATAATTCAATGTACATCACTGCAAACCAGGAATTGCTCCTATCATTAAGGGTGATGGACCAAATTTGTTACATTGTCCTTATTTAGATATTGAAAAAAATCCAATTTAAGGGTGTTGTGTACTTGAAAGTATCATGTATACTCAAATTTACAATAGACTAAATATCGCTTTTGTGACAGGACTTATATGCAGATCTTAGTTAAATTCAAGACACAATCATTAGGTTACTGCCAATAAGTTCTTAGAGGTATTTAAAAAAAAAGGACAAAAGACTATAGCTGATTTAGAGACATGTTAAAGTCCTACAGCTTGTGGGGTATTTGAATGTAAACTTTGCTGGTTGTTAGGATGGCATGAAATTGATAACGGAATATATATATATTATACTATGTAAGCGGAGTTTGTAACATGCTTTTAGGTTATTACTTAGTTTATTAGGTTCCGAAACCTTATTAGGGAGTTGACCATATTTAACTTTATGGATTGACTCATATGGTTATTAATAATAGAGGTCTCAAAGGATCTAAATACATGGTAGTCAAATTTTTGACCATAAAAAAATGGTACAGAATGGTGACGTTATACTATAGCATATTTCTACAAATGATATGGTTGTTGATCTACTAACTAAAGGACTTCGCTCTTCTATTTTTGAACAACATGTCATTGATATGGGTTTAAGAGCATTATGAGATGCCGTTGTTTAGTGGGAGTTGTTTCGATTTTACTTTAATAAAGTTTATATTTGTGTTTGTATACTTAGTAACGGTTTGATATGTATCAACTTTTGCATTCAATAAAATATTTTTAAATGTATTGTTATTATGTCGAATACATATTAATAAAAGTCTTAAGGTATAGTATCAACCTTGAGTGAAGGTTAGGGGCATCTAGTTATAAGCTCTAAGCATAAATTTTGTTACACATAAAGAAAGTTTAATCATAAAAACATAGCATATGTGGGTTCACTGGAACTATAAAGACAATTTCTAGTAGCACAAGTTTTTGTGAGGTAAGAGAATAGTGACTGACAAATAGGATTTCTCTAAGAGAGTTGTTATTCATATGCCGTACTACCATATTGAATCCATATTAATAAAGTTAAAAGCACTTGTGACCATGAAAGGCTCTGTGTGTATACACACAGTTACCACCATGATTCAGTATTTGAGACCTTATAGGATATGATTAACTATTAAGAATTATCTCTAAATTAATGTGTGCACATATAGTAAAATTTTAATTAATATAGCCCAAGTGGGAGAATGTAAGAGTTTTCTTAGTGTGGGCTACATTAATTGATATTGTAATTTACCGTTTTACAGATTAGGTTTAAGGTGAGATAAAAAAATTTCTTAATTAGTCTAATATGGAGAAGGCTTGGTTAGAAACTCTATAAATAATGATTAAGTTTTTCTTCTAATCATAATTCTCACAATTATCCTTACAAAATGGCGTTTACCTAGCGTTAAAGGTGAGGGCTCTATTTTATTGAGCCAGTAATACAAAGAGTAATAGAAGAGAAGTTCTTGAGTTTGGATTATCGTTATTTTGCATCAAGAACGGTGCCTAAATTAGGTGTGTAAATTTGTTTACATGATTACATATGTGTTCTTGTTTCTAATTATGGAGATCTTGGGTTGCGCTTTCGCGTCTTACATGCCCACACCTTGATCAATCCTCAACCAAACCATTACCAACTTATTAAGATCACTGAACCTCACAACTGAACCATCGACAACCCAAGGTCATCGAACCTCACAACCGGACAATCGACGACCTAATGCCACTAAACCTCACAATTGAACCAATGACAGCCCAAGACCATCGAACCTCACCCCATCATCACTGCAACATGCAAAGCCAAAATTAAGCTTAAAACAATCAAATTGTGGGCCTAATAACCCACGACACCTCACAATACATTGTATGACATCTAAACCTCAACTGACCCATAGACAATAGCATAATCAGACCCGATATGACATAAACCAAATCAAGACAACACAAATTAAACACCATAGCACATCAAAGGCGAGGTTCATTGAATCACACAATGAGCAAATCAACATAGCGTAGAGAAAAGGAATTTCACTTGCCTTGTACCTTGACGATTAAAACCAAACCTAAACCTGTGGAAAACTAAACTCCGACCCTTCACCTTGGCTAGATGCAGCTTGAATCTATGAAGTACTGACACTCTCCAAGAGCTTTCGTGTCGTGTCGGACACTTGACACATGTTTGATACTCTCCGATACTCTTGGACACTCTTCGACACTCAGTCAGCATGTGTCGGAAAACCCGACACCTAATCAACTTTCTTGACACTCTCCGATACTCAAGTCGGAATTCTGACATATGAGTTTCCGACAAGTGATTCCGATATCGAGGTCAATTTTAAAAATCAATAAATGAGAGGTCAAAATATATATGTCAAAAAATAAAACATAATAATAAAAATAATAAATGGAGAAAGAATAAAAATCTAGTCTTCTCTTTTCTCCTGACTCCCACTTCCCGTAATACATAATTTACCTCTTAAGTTTTTTTTCTCCTCTTCCAACATATCTAACATGTGAATCCAAAATATGGATCGCTTGTTTTTTCTCCAAGTTTTATGAATTATTGAAATAGATTTGAATTTGTCAAATTGAAACAATGAATGATATTAATAAATGGCGGATTAATGTTTTTAGTGTATATTTATTCTAGGATTATATATTTATTTATTTATTTATTTATGAATTTGATTCAAATTAATTTGATTGAAATAATCATAAAAATGATAATTTATTACGTATATATATAAAATATATAAATTTAATATATAACATGTCCCAACGTGTTGGAATTCTTTATTTTTTGAGAAACGACGTGTTGGCGTGTTGTATCGTATCGTGTTGTGTGTCGTGTGTTAGTATCGGTGCTACTTGGGCTTGAATAGCTCAATCCTATGATTTTGTGAGCGAAATTGAGAAAAATGAGAGTGGCGAGCAATTGGTGAAAGAGAGGGGTCAAGTTAAGAGAGATGAGAGTGAGAGAGAGAGGTCGAGAGAAATGAGAGGAAGAGAGAGAAAGAGAAGGTCTTATACCCAAACTAAGCTTCTTAGCATGCAATCCCATTGGTCGCATGGGGTGGTGGCACCAGATGGGCTGTTGTCTTGACATATGGCGGCAAGAAGAGAGAGGAAGGGAGAGAAGGTGAGAGAGAGGATTGAGCGGAAGAGAGAATGAAGGAAAGAGAAGGGTGGCCAGCTCATGGAGGAAAATGGGACCATTAGTGTCTAATTTTCATGCATTAGCACTAGTTACACACTAGGACTGTACATTAAGTCCAGAATTCATCTAATGAGTCTAAAATATTTACGGTTAAAAAAATATCATCTTTCAATCCCGAAATTGACACATTTCCATTACGGCCAATTTAATTGATCTAATTACCATTGCTAAATTCTATGCTCTTAGCTCACTAATCAAATGGGCCAAAAATTTGGATGTCACATCGACCTCCTCAATTGCTCTTCGCCTCCGCTACCTTCTTCGTCCCCACCAGCATTAACACTGCTGTCTTTGCCCCCCTAAGGACTCTCTCTCTCTCTCTCTCCTCCCCCCCCCCTTCCTCTACAACGTCGTTCGTCAACAATTTGCCTCCTCGCTACTCGAGCTCTTGAGTGTAGGCTCTCGCCTGCTAATCTTTTTACCCACAACTCCGTTCTCATCACTAGTAGCTCAACCTCGATGGCTACCATCTCATCTAAGCTGACCTCTTCTTTTCTGAGTGCTATCAACTTATCATTTTCTATAGATTTACACACACAGACATAGGGGTGTGCAAAACGGATTGCACGAATTGAGAATAGCTTGGACTGGATCGGACCAACTACATATAAATTCATATTTTATTATTTCTTCAAAAAATTACTAAAATATGAACTAAACATTATTTTGGTCCGATTTCGATTAGTGGGAAAAAATAAGTAATGTGAAAAATAAGTGATCAATTTTATTGGATCGGATCAGACTTGGATTGGACCGAAGTCGGACAGAACTATCGATTCGGTCTGGTTTCCGCTTGTAGGACCAACCGGTCTGATCCTAGCTTCGCTTTTGGAAAACCAGTCCTCTTGGTCCAATTTTTGATTCCACCTTGGAATCGGACCTGATTGGGAACTGATTACCCCTAAATAGACGAACCCATGTTGACCGAATTTTGGTTGAATTTCCAAAACAAAGTCCTTGCTGGACTTTCTATGCTGGACTTTCTAATTTCACGCTCAAGACTTCAGCACAAAATAGGAAAGTGGATATCCATGAATTTCCATTTTCTGATTTTGCTTGGCGACAACTCTTGCACAAAATAGGAAAGTTGGACCGTATGCCGGAAAGGAAATCTGAATTTCCATGACATATATTTGGGCGTCTACAAGCAACAATTTATCTTGGGTGGGGCTTCGTTGAACAAGTTCAAATTCGATTCGTAGTTTAACAATATTGCAGGGAGGCGAGCAATGCAGTGGAGGAGTCTGCGACTTTGGTGCCTTGCACGGTGATGCTTTGCATGTTCAAGCCTGCCAATGGGGATGATCGCTCGATTCTGGATCCAGAGGAAGCGAAGGAAGAAGCCGTGGCTCTTGGAACCTAGGCGCCTGAAATTTGAAGGAGAGAGACGGCAACATATTTCTAGTGGAGATATATAGAGGTTCTCTACATGCTTGCTTTTTAGTTTTCACGCGTGTATGCGTTATGCAATGATCAATATGCGGAGTGGGGTTCCACAAGACGTATGAAAGTGGGTGCATCTTGTCTATGTAATATTCCTATGCAAACACACTTTTCATTGAATTTTTGGTTATCCAATTTGTGACGCTAATATTTATGCATTAAGTTATTGTCGTGACCTTTCAAGAGGCAAACCACTAAGGGCAAGTTATGAATTACTGAGCAAACACTTAATGTGGACTCTCTTAATCCCATACTCATTGTAACTTTGGGATTTTGATTTAATTCTTTAAAAATTTAATTTAATTCATTTAAAAGTCACCACTAATTTATTATGGGTCGATTAAAAAACATAACATTTTACTTATGCGAACTAAAGATTCATGAATATGGAAACTAAATTATGCTAGATAAAATCTAATGCCCTTTTGGTATATTTTCGCTTTATTTCAAAAATGTTTTGGAAATAGTCTTAGTTAATTTTAATCCTCAAACTCTAACATGTGACAAGTGATTATGTGAGTGTGCAAATAAAAATTTACCACTCAATAAATCAAAATGACAAATAAATTGCTTAGGGAGATAAGAAAATCTTGATGTGATCAACAAATTAAAGCAAAGCACCATTATCGTTCAATACATCAAATGTTCTGCAAATGTTAACTTAATTGGTCTTTCAACTCAAACAATGACCGGCGGCAAGAGGTGCTCGCGGCATTGGCAGGCGGCATTACCACGGTGAGGGAACGATAGTAAAGGTGGTGACAATGAGGAGATCACAACGGAAGTTGGACGCGTTAGAAGAGTTGACCACCGGAGTTGGTATGAACCCGACCAAGGATTGGGCTCAGTGAAACTTGGTAACTCTTGATCGAATCACTTGGTCTCTAAATATATGATTCTTGATTTTTTTTTTAATGGGGTTGAAGAACTAGGTGCCATAAAGATCTCCTCAAAATTTCAATGCATTCCGACCTAGAACGAACACATACACATTGTTTTTGCGAGACCGAGCATTGAGCTCTCCTATCTGTTATAGATGAAACAAAATATTTGTTTTTAGGGGCTTTTTTGTCTTTTATATCAGGTTTGCTTTTAGGTTAAAAGTGATACTTTTATATTAGCGATGGAAAGATTCTAGCCGTCAAGACACTAAAAAAGGAAATAGAGAGGCAAGAAAAAGAGAGAAGAAAAAAGTAAGTTTTTTCTTGATGGGGGTTCTCAATTTCTTTGTGCTCTAATCTTGAGAGAAGATCATCGTTGTATTCCAAATTTTTTCGAAGTCTAGTGGATTTGTAGAGTGCCTCTGTGCGGAGATGTAGCCCAGGTTTGGGTGAACTTCAATAACAAATTTTCTGGCGTGTTCATATGATTCTGTTCTTTTATTACTATATTCTGTTTGGTGAATTGTTTGAAAGCTTTTTTTTTTTTGGAATTGACGTGCGATTTCGTAACAACTGGTATCAGAGCCTAGGTTGACTAATCGAGAACATCGATGGTTTTTCAGTGACGTTCGATTAAAAGCAAACAAGATGGCAGAAGATAATATCAGAATCGATAAGTTTAATGGGGAGGATTTCGGATGGTGGAAACTACAAATAGAAGATTTATCTTTATCAAAAAGATCTCTATGCACCACTCGAGGGTTGGAAACCCGAGATGACAGAAGTGGATCCGACAACAGAATTTGGATGGAAAATTCTTGATCGAAAGGCATTAAGTGCGATTTGTCTAGGGTTGATGAAAAAGACAGGGTATCACATCGCGAAAGCAAAAATTGCAAAAGAAGCCATGGATATTCTAACGAATATTTATGAGAAGCCATCCACATCAAATTAGGTATTTTTGTTGAAGAAACTGGTTAATATGAAGTTATCTGATAGATGTTCTTTGGCATAGCATATTAATAGTTTTACGTAGGTCACGGGTTAATTGGAATCCGTAGGCATAAATTTAGATATGAAACTTATTTTTATATTCTCTTCCAGAAAGCTACAATACCGCAGTGCAGGAAATTTCGAGCACCATGAAGGATGATTTAACTCTTGATGATGCTATGAGTAGTATTATGGATGAAGAGATGCGAATGAAAGTCTCAGGTGGAAATAATTTTTCTGTATCTATATCTTCAATGGCACTTGTAGTGGAGAACTGTGGAAGAAGTAAAAGTAGAGGAAAATTCAACGGGTGTGGCAAGTCACAATCAAAGGGTAAGAGACAGGTTACAAAAGATGAGTGTTGGTTTTGTCATAAAATCGGACACTTGAGGTTTCAGTGTGAAGCCTACAAAAAGAAGCAGCAAGATGAGAATCAAAGAGCTAATGTGGTTAGCGATGAATCTTTACTAGATAACTTGTGTTTGTCTGCAAAGTTTGACTTGACAACAAATAAATGGTTTATTAATTCTGATGCTTCTTTTCATTGCACCCCGCAAAGAAACATATTTGATAATTATGTCAATGAAGATTTCGGACAAGTGGTTGTGGGAAATGGCCACATGTGTCCCATTGTTGGGAAATGAATCGTGAGTATGAACATCTCAAGTGGAGGATGTCTAGTTTTGCGTGAAACTAGGCATATCAGAATTAAAGAAAAATCTAATTTCAACTAGTAAACTCGACTAAGAAGGTTTGGTAAATAACCTTTGGCTGCAGAGAGTGGAAGATAATCTCATGGGTAAGAGTAGTAGCAAAGGGAAAGCGTACATGTACCCTTTACATTCTCCAAGGAGACGATATTAGTGATATGGTTGCAACTACAATGGCTACAGATAATTTATCTACTCTTTGGCATTATCGTTTGGGACATCTTGGTGAAAAAAGGTGTAAAGCAATTACACTCGAGAAAATTACTCCCAAGTTTGCAAAAAATTGAGTTAGATTTTTGTGAAAGTTGTATTTATGGAAAACAAAAGACTGTTAGTTTTCAATTGAATGAGCGACAAAATAAAGGCCAAAAACTAGAGTTGGTTTATATTGATGTATGGGGATCTGCTCATGAACTCTCTTATGGCAGCAAGAGATATTTTGTCACTTTTATTGATGATGCAATAAGGAAGACTTGGGTCTATGCTTTTAGAGAAAAATCATAAGTATTTGGGATGTTCAAAATGTGGAAGACCATGATAGAAAAAGAGACAGGTTATCATATTAAAGCTCTGAAATTTGATAATAGCGGTGAATACACGAGTAAGGAATTTGTAGAATTTTTGAGTCGAGAGGGCATACATGGGTTAAAGATTGTTTCTAGAACTCCTTAAGAAAACGGTGTAGCTAAAAGAATGAACATGACCATTCTAGAACGTGCGAGATGCATGAGACTACACGCGAGTCTCCTGCTACACTTATGGGCCGCCGCAATTGATGCAACTGTTTATCTTATCAACAGAAGTCCATTTTGTGTGTTGGATAGAGAAATACCACAAGAACAGTGGTATAGTAAAAAGATTAATTATTCTCATCTAAAGGTGTTTGGTTGTATTGCATATGCTTTGATTGATAGGGAGGATAGAAAAAAGCTTGATGCTAAGTTCCAGAAGTGTCTCTTTATCGGATACGGTGGTGACGAGTATGGCTATAGGCTTTGGGATTATGAGAATAACAAAGTCATCCGTAGTCGCAATGTGGTGTTCCATGAAGAAAAGATGTACAAATATCATCAGACAGAGCATTAGAAGGTAGTAGAACCAGAGTATGTTGAATTAGACACAATGCCCGTGAAGATGTTTCAAGTAGATCAAAGTGCACTTGAAAGAGAGGTTCAAGATGAGCCTATTATCAATGAAGAGGTAGTTCAAGAGGAACGTAAAGATTTGGAGCAGACTAACAACCCTGAAGTACCTGTCTTGAGGAGGTCTACACGTATGAGAAAGCCAAAAGTAATTTTTGATCCATAAGCTAATATTGTTCTGAGTCATGTTTTATATACAGATTCAGGATAACCAGAGACTTACGACGAGACAAAGGTAGATACGTCTCACTTGCAGTGGAAGTGTGCTATGAAAGACGAGATGAGCTCGTTACTTCCGAACAAAACTTGGGAGTTGACCAAGTTGTCCACAAGTAAAAAAGTTTTATTAACCAAATGGGTGTACGGGATTAAGAATGAAGCAGATGGTAGTATTAGATACAAGGCGAGACTTGTAGTTAAGGGCTTTTCTAAAAAAAAGGGATTTATTACTCCGAGATATTTTCACCTGTAGTAAAAATGACATCAATTAGAGTTCTGTTGAGTATAGTTGCCGTGGAGGATCTTCATCTTGAGCAGTTAGACGTAAAAACAACATTTTTACACAGTGACTTAGATGAAGAACTATACATGGCATAACCTAAAGATTTTGAAGTCAAAGGTAAGGAGCACATGGTATGTCGCTTGAAGAAAAGCTTGTATGACTTGAAACAAGCTCCGCGGCAATAGTACCTAAAATTTGATGGTTTCATGAATGAAAAAGGATTTGCACACTGTGAAATCTAATCGTTGTGTTTATTTTCACAAGTATGGTGATGGTAACATTATGTATCTCTCTTTATATGTGGATGACATGATAGTGGCTAGTTCAAATATGAAGAGAATCATAGAAGTGAAGAAGATGTTATCATCACAGTTTGTTATGAAAGACTTGGGAGAGGCCAAAAATATTTTAGGCATGAAAATCATCAGGGATAGGAAAAATAAGAAATTATGATTGTCGCAGGAAGACTATGTGAACAAGGTGTTAAAGAGATTTAACATGGACAAGGCAAAACCGGTTGTAGCTCCTTTAGCGAATCACCTCAAACTTTCCAAGAATATGTGTCCAAGCACTCAGGCTTTGAAAGATGAGATGGTGGTAGTTTCATATGCATTAGCAGTGGGGAGTTTGATGTATGCCATGGTGAGCACGAGACTAGACATTGCACATGCAGTGAGAGTTGTGAGTCGATATATGCAGAACTCAAGCAGAAAGCCTTGGAAAGCAGTAAAATGGATATTAAGATATCTAGCAGGTATTTCCAATTATTCACTTTGTTATGGTGGTATATTTCTAGAGTTGCAGGGTTATGTAGATGTAGATCATCCGGGTGATCAAGATAGTGGTAAGAGTACCATTAGATATGTCTTTACAGTTGCAGGTACAATAATGAGTTGGATATCTCAACTACAAAAAGTATTGACTTTATCGACGACAGAGATAGAATACGTGGCGATCACAGAAGCCTCCAAGGAACTCATGTGGTTACAAGATTATATGGAGGAGCTACATCGAAAACAGCCAGTCAGTGCACTATGGAGTGATAGTCAAAGTGCAGTGCATTTAGCAAAGAATGCAGCTTATCACTCAAGGACTAGACATATCAAGAAGTGTTATCACTTTATCAGGTCAGCATTGAAAGATAATGAGTTAAAGTTATAGAAGATTGATGGCTTGAAGAATCCAACTGACATGATTACCAAAGTAGTAGACAGAGAGAAGCATATTTTCTGTATTACTACCATTGGTATTACTCCATATTGATTGATGAGGAGTATCGCAGAGGGACAAGTTTTTCAACTACTATTTTTTGAACAAGATGGACACAAAGTTGCTTGGTGCTTAGGAATATTTGTTTTCAAGTGGGAGATTCTTATAGATGAAGTCAAATATTTGTTTTTAGGGGCTTTTTTTTGTCTTTTCTATAAGATTTGCTTTTAGGTTAAAAGTGATACCTTTATATTACCGATGGAAAGACTCTAGCCGTCAAGACGCTAAATAAGGAAATACAGAGGCAAGAAAAAGAGAGAAGAAAAAAGTGAGTTTTTTTTCTTGATGGGGGTTCTCAATCTCTTTGTGCCTTCATCTTGAGAGAAGATCATCGTTGTATTCCAAATTTTTTCGAAGTTTAGTGGATTCGCAGAGTGCTTCTCTGCGGAGACGTAGCCTAGGTTTGGGTGAACTTCAATAACAAATTTTCTGGTGTGTTAATCTGATTCTGTTCTTTTATTACTATATTTTGTTTGATGAATTGTTTGCAAGCGTTATTTTTTGTGGAATCGACATGTGATTTTGTAACACTATCTTGATCCAATAGTCTGACTGTTTGGATTTCTCCATCAAAGACACACTTTTAGATATTTTTGTTGAAAAAACCTCTTATAATATTTTGAAGTTGACAAAGCAATCCATAACACCTTACGAGCTTGATAAATGCAAATGCTATTTATGTTTCAGGTAATATCCATATTTAAAGGAACTTAAATGTAGGTAGTAAAAAGATTTGTGAAGACTGGATGAACCTATAAGTGTGAATAAGTCTAGAAGAATGTGAACAGACTTGGAGATACCATAGTGAATAGGATCACTAAATCTCCATTCTTAACATACTCAAGTTGCTAGCTAAGATGTAGTTTAATATCACTGGGAAAGCTGATATAGATGGAAACCAAAATTGTCGAAAACCAGATATAACTAGGAATTGTTGATATAAACGTAGCGCTTATAATAATTATGTAATAGTTCATCACATGTTCAAGAAATCTGGATAAAAATATCCCATGATGTTTTGTTTGGATATTTATGATAGCTAGTGATTTGGATTGAATTCCTGGATTGAAGAAATTAAAATCTAAAGATGATATCTTGATTGGTTTACAATCATCTAGAAGATATATTATTTTCCATAGTTTGAGCTACTCTATTTCTGGAAAATAAAAGATTTAATTGAGGGGTGACCAAATCTCTGAAATCTCAAATTGATTGACTTCATCGGCTAAATTGATCTACTCAATAATTGTCCAACAGATATATTAGAGATTGATCTTTGTGATGATTATACAACGGTAATATTGAATACCAAGGAGTATAAAAGGAGATCAACAAACGCGGAAGAAGTAAGGATCAAGAGTGATGAGAAATAGTCATCCAATAGATAGAGGAAGTTTTACATTTTTATACTGTTTTCTTAGTGTACTGAAAAAGTGTATCAGTGTTATAATTTGTGGTGATGATGTCTTGTTAGTTGTGATGTTACAATTTCATTGCCCATATATTAATTGTGATGATGCCTCGTCAATCGAGATGATATATTTGTCCCCTATATATGAGTGACAATGCCTTGGTAATCGAGATGTTATCATTCCATTGCCCATATATTAGTGATGACAATGCCTCATTAATCAAGATATTATAATTCCATCTCTTATATATTAGTGGTGGTGATGCCTCTTAGTCGAGATGAGTTCTAGTTAGTGACAGGTAGCGAATAGATACCCATATGTGTATATAGTGAGCTACCATGTGGTTTTTGAACATCATGAGATTTGTACATTTATCTTGCATTTATTGTTAAATTGAATACCTGCTCCTTATATCTATTTTTATTCATTGCACACATAATTATAGACATTTTTAACATATGTTTTACATCTCAATGGAACTAAAGCAATATGTTTAAAATATGTAAATTAATCCTTGTGATTTAGAGTAGGTTGATATCCATGTTACTAAGAAAAAGTGATGAGAAAATTGAATATGTGGTGAAGATAAAGATTCCTTAGGTGGTGAGCATCTACCCAATTATATGTCATGTATCTCTTTGGTGGATTCTTTATGTGGTGAACCTTTATTATGTCACACTTGTATCCATTTAAATCTCCGACCACTCCAATATCACTATCTACTTGACATATCCTCAACAACTTAAAATGCGTGTTGGAAATCTAAAACTCTATAGTAACTTAATGGGAGAAAACTTGGTGAATCACTCTAATTTAGGGTGATAGCTTCTAGAAAGAGCTAGCAAATATAATGGGTTATTACTCAAGACAAATAAAAACATAATACATCAGTAAAAAAATTGGTCAGAAAAACATTAAACGTTGATAATTCATTCAATGAAAGCAGGTAATCCAAAACTAGTGGTGACTTAATTTCATAAAAGTTAGTAAATCACTCAAAACTAGGCAGTGATATAATATAAGCGTTAGTATACTTGAAGTATTTATAAGTTATGCAAATACAAGTTGGCAAGTTAGTATAAAATTGCTAATTTGCATACTCTCATAAAAGTGTTGTCAAATTACCATCAAGTTATTTAGGGGAAAAAAGAAGAGGTAACCAACTCATTTTTTTTTTGCCAATTTTTTTTTTAATACTTACAGACACTTGCAGCATAAGAAAATATGAATATTTTTAGGTACAAAACAACAGAATTTTGCATGGTCTTGACATCCATCCTAAAAAGGGAATATCACAGATAGCATCCTCAATTCTTTCTTCATATCAAATACTCGCTTGAAATTTCAAAACGTCATTTTCTTTGTTAAACTTCTCCTTTCTCAACAGTGGATTTCACTTTGCCGGTCTGCATGAGGGTAAATGGATCTTTTTAGATTGGGGATATACAAAATGTAGGTTTTGAAAGCGTGAGAAGGGTATTTGATATGTAGATTAAAGGTGGGATGATTTTATAATTATTCCCAAAAAAAAAAAAAAAAAAATTCTTGCTCCTCGGAAAGGACTTTGGGCATGGAGTTTCAGCTTCCACATTGATTTTGTATCTCGCCATTTCTTCTGGTTGACTATTGTTTTGCCGTCTATTTTGTTGTCATAACATACTTGTTTACAAGCGCATGTCTTTGTTACCTTGCCAAAGCATGAGATTGTAGTTTACACCGCGGCCGTGCATTGTATTTGCTTTCGACGTCGGGCATTGTCCTGAATCCTTTAAAGTTGTCCATGGATCACCCCAGCTCGCTCCGATCAACACTCAGGATCTCGAAAAAAAGAAGAAAGAATGGTGAAATTGCATAATACTCTACTCCTCCTTGTCTCTGTCATTTCCCCTTACAATGCCAATATCAAAACCCTAACTTCCAATCCTCGTTCGATCATCCTTCTCATAAAATTGTGATATCGTGAAACACTTGAATTATCAATATATGGATAAAAATGAAACAATGTTGAAGAAATCGTCCACACAAGTATATGGAAAGAGAACAATATTTTAAGATTTGACCATCTCTAAAACGTTATTTACAAGATACGAATATTCAAACTTTATAATTGAAACTATCAACACAGGCATAAACTAGAATTTTTATTGTATGCATCTTTCCATAAATCGATTATTTTTACTAAAAAGTAGGAGGTGCCCTTTACTTTATATGATAGTTGGTGCTATTTCCACTCCTTTTTATGTCAATTTACTAAATTACCTTCCAATCACAAGTTTGCTATGATATTCAAAATTAACTTCGCCTCTCTTACAATATAATTAATCTCATTGTCTCTCTCCTTCATATATCACATTTAAGTAAAAAAGGTTGCTCCTATTAGTGATCATGATTTCATTACTCTGTTGACACATTATTTTGTTAATTTAAATTTGTAGACAACTCAATTTTGACTTGAGATTTTTCAAGGTTGACCAACGTAAGTGGATAGTATTCTTCAACAACTTTCCGATGATATCCACATTTGGTACTATAAATCCACTTACCCCATAAGGAAGATGACGGACAATTTATGAGGCGCATGTCTTTGTCACCTTGTAAATCTCTTTATAAGAATGTAGCTACCCCCACGGGTTTTGTCCTCTCGCCATTTGCCAGCTCTTTCCTCTGCTGAATCATCTCTTGCCTGGACATACTTGTACTTTATAGGTGCATGTCTTTGTCACCTTGCCTCATCACATTGTGATTCACACCCCCAGCTTTTGCATTGCATTGCTTTCGACGTCAGCCATTGTCCCTGAAGTCGACTCTTTTAAAGTCGTCCGAGGATCGCCCCGCCTCGCTCCCATCCACGACAACGTTCAGGATCTCCAAAAAAATGGCGAAGTTGCATTACGCTCTACTCCTCCTCATCTCTCTCATTTCCCACTCCAATGCCGACATCAAGATCCTAAGCCTAACTTCCGATCCTCGTCCGATCATCCTTCTCCATAAATTCGCCTTCACATACCTGGGCCGGGTTACAATCTCCGCTTCTGATGTCTCCGTCATTTCATTACTCCGTCGAACTGATTCTTCTCGTTTGGGCTTTGTCCTTCTCTCGGAGGAAGCTCACTTCCAAGTCCTCCACGAATTCCAACGAAACCCTATCTTCTGCATCCTCGATTCCCCCTACGCCGTCGATCTCTTCAACTTCCTCGACCTGTCTCCTCCACCACACAGCTATTTTAATAAAACCTATGCCGTTACTTATCCCAGTGGATACTACCTGTACTTTGCCAACTGCAATCCTGAGGTCCGCGTATCCATGAATGTCCACGCTGAATTTTACAATCTCGATTTGGACGGCTCCAAGAATTACCTCTCGCATGGACAATCGACGCTAATTCCACTCTTCTTCGCGTTCTCTCTTGCTTACTTCTTCGTCTTAGTTCTCTGGGTCTATTACTGCCGTTGCAACAAGGAATCCACAAATCGGGTCCATCGCTTGCTCAACGGACTAATTATGGCGAAAACACTGAGTCTCATCTATGCCGGGCTGGATAAGTACTCCGTTAAACTTACTGGGTCACCTCACGGTTGGGAAATCTCGTTCGAAGTTTTGCGAGTCTTGTCGTCACTAATCATCGCGGCATTGATTATAATTGGATTCTCGTTGTTCAAGCAGTTCTTGCCAGAGAAGTCAGCTAAGGTATGGATCATCCCCATCGCGCTCCAGGTTCTCTCCAATCTAGCTTTCCCTTTTGCAGTCATGATGGGAGACACTGGGCCCTGGGTGGTGTTGGGGCTGGCTTTGCTGGACATGATCTGCACGTGCACCATCGTTGTTACCGTGGGGAGGTCTATTTGGTTGCTGAAGGAGGCTGCAAAGACTGACGAGAAGGTGGCGATGAGATTGGCAAAGATTAAAAAGTTTGCCTTGGTCTATGCCTTGGCAATCGGTTATTTTTATGTCGTGCCGATGGTAGCACTGGTATTGAGGAGCTTCATTGCACCTAGGTACGAGTAGGTGAGCAACGCGGTGCAGGAGGGTGCGAATCTAACGATTTATGTGGTCACGCTTCGCATGTTTAGGCCTGTCAATGATTACGCCATTCTTGACGCACAGGATGAGAAGGAAGAAACAATGGCTGTAGCATATGAAGAGTCCAAGGTTTGAAGGATGGACACAAGTAAATTGCAAATGCTTATTTCTCAGTGAGTATCCATAGTCTCTCTTTAAGGGAGATTAAAACTGGTTGTCGTGAACATTTCCTGTACTACAGATGTCGTATACAGTAATAAAACAATCTGTAGAGAAATGCTTTTAGTGGACAAATTTGTGCCTTTCTATATCTGTGTAATAATCCAATTTCTAATAAACTACATTTCTCGACTTTATGTGATGACAGACGATTTCATAAAGCGTTCAAAGCTCCACATTCAATTAGCATGATGGTGGTCTACATACTGAGTTCATGTTATATTCTTCCGGTATAAAACAATGTCAATCGGAAGTCTGATAACATTTCCTATGGAAAAATAAAGAGAGTGCAAACGACCCTGCTTAAGTTTCTCTATTTGGACTGAAGTTGAAGTATGAGCACCACCAACCAGAGGTTTGGTTGAGAGAGTTTCTTTCCATAATTGGAGGGAAATTTTGACCATTTGGAAAATACAGGTTGTCCGTGAGTAATTGCATCAGTCAATGTGATGGTTGTTGCCGCTGTAACAACCTAATGGCCTGCATGAAGGCGCGACCGAGAGGTTGCTGCCGCTGTCTGCTTTTCCTTTTCCTTTTTCTTGTTCTTGTTCTGTCTTTTCCTTGTCCTTTCTCGGAAATCCAAAGAACACAAACCGCAACCGCTAATGCACCACGGGAGATATCAAACACGTTAGTAGACTCCATAGTAGCATGCAGATCCTTCTTGCCAATTCTGACTTCCGCTCGACAACGATGATGTCCACATTCCATTGTGAAATGGAGCGGTGAAGCATCCCCGCGGCTGCTCAAAGCATCGCCACCTAGAGTCTTGGTGCTTTCTCAACGACATGTACTCATGTAAGGTTGTTCTGCCTGGCCACCTTACATCCATGAAATAGGATGCTTTTCCCCATGTAAAATAGTCATACACCACTCAAAAATGTGCACACGCTTTGTCTGTATGAAGAAATGGGACGCAAATATGGAAAGAGAAAAACATTTGAAGATTATATCATTTTTGTAAAGTTAGAAGATTAAAATGCTAAACTTGAAATATCATTTGCATATATGGAATGGAATTACTAATGTACGCATTTTTCCATTAATTGATTATGTCCCCTAGGAGGTTCTCTTTACTTTATGCGAGGAGTGGTGCTATTTCCGCAGTCTTTTTATGTTAGCCTACCAAATCCATCACAAGATTTGCCTCCATATTTATCATTAGCCCTCTCTCAACAAAATTAATCTTTTCGTTTCTCTCCTTCACATACTACATTTGTACTGAGTTTCCAAAAAAAAAAAAAAAAGAAGAAGCTAACTTATCTTTAGAATCAGTTTAAATTTGTAAAATTGAATGATGTCTTCATTTCCAAGTAAAACAATGTTTCAACATAAAGGAAAAATTGTTCCTTCTTGCAATCACGAGTTCATTAATTTGCTGAACACATACAGTTGTTGAATTGAGTTCCTAAGCACCTCAATTTTGACCAAGATTTTTCAGGATTGACCAAAATTTGAGCAACTTTAATCAGAGAAAAAACTTGTCGAATACTCGATCAGATGGTGTAATTGGATGATATTTGTTAAGAACTTTCTAATGATCTCCAATTTGCCCCAATCTGACTCCCGTATTGTGAGTTATCATATAATTTGCCATGGAGCATCCATTCATGATGACGTGAGCAAACTCATGATATAATGCGAATTCAAAGTGATCTTCAAAATTCAAGTCACAAGCTTCCAAGCATGAAGAATTGGGTCAGTAAGGTTTAAATCAAATTCATGAGTCAAAGTTTGGTTCAATTTTCTTAGAATAGAGCACGAAAACAGTAATAGGAATAAAAGGGTAAAAAGCGGGCTGCTTTTAAGACCTTCAGAAGTCTACCATAGCTAAGAGGAGAGGAGAGAATTAACTCTTAAGCGTACTAGGACCGAGATGGCCATATCTATTATTAACTCACTACCACTACATTTAATTTTTTTTTAACGGCCAAACCGGTCAGAGTTTGGTCACACAAGTTGTCAAAATACAGCCCAAGCCCAAACTCAAAAACCATGATGTCAAAAGTGTGATTTGAGTGCATATTTGAAAACTAGAGATAGCAAGCTTTCCCAATTCATGAGAGTCATGTGAATCTAATACCTAGAAAGTTATGGACTTATAAAGAAAACCCAAAAGATTGAAAAGAACGAATCAAATAGAGTCACCTAAGTTACTCCGACTCACCTTGAGCCAGATTGGAGGAATTCATATCCAGGTTAGTTGGCCAAAATTGTTCATGAGCAGGAATGCCCTTTCCTATCTCACGGTAAGCTGGGAGGCACCGTACCGACTCATAGTGAGCCAAGTAACCCAGTCCGGCTTAGGGTGAGCCGTCCAGAAAAGTTGCCTATAAATAGGCATCCTACCATGTCTCTATGGTGAATTTTCCTCTCTCTCTCTTGTGACTTGAAATACTCTCTAAATTGTCACACTTCCTTTTTGGTTCCGGATTTCTTTTGAAAGTATGAAGGAATTCCCAGAGGTCTCAACGGTCAACCTCCTCTCTTGGAGCGCGGAGGAAAAACCTAAAAGCGCCAGTTACTTTAGAGCCCTCTTTTACGTATATCATAGGTTGCAACCATATTGAGATAAATACTTGAAAAATCAGAATACGCCATTATTATGCCGAACTAGAAAAAAAAAATTGCATATCTTATTACTAGGACTAACCCTCCGCTCCCTCAAATAATCCTCAGAGTAAGATTAAGCTTCTAGGTCTATGTATATCATATTAGGGAGAGGGATCCAAACTCAGCCAAATGTCACCAGTGTTAAAAATGGTGGATCCCGCGACGGTATAAGCGAAAGAGGTAAATATACACAGTGCGTCCCGGGTTTCAATTTATAGGAGAAAGGGCTCCTTCTGCAGGCAGTCAAGAGCAGACCGGTGTAGGACAACTCCCATCCGGTCCTCCATCTTATCTTGTGGATCACGCAAAGGACCAGCAAACTGCACGATCTCGAATCGGTCCTTCTCTTTCCACGGCATCTTTTCCAATTACACTAACACAAGTAGAGACGAATTTGTGATAAAACTCTTTACCACCTTGTGATTGTTTTCCTATGAAGCCAACGCCTCCCCCAATCCCCAATCCCCAATCCCCAATCCCTAATCAGTCCCTTCATTCAGTTTATATTTTGCGTCCCTCACCCTCCCTAATGCATAGCTGGCCCCAGCCGCCTAGCTTTAATGAAATGGTGCGCTTTCATTTGTTGTAAAGTAATTATAACACCTCACAAAAGTGTACACGCCTTGGGTTCACGCAAACACAAGGACATTTTGAAAAATTTTGCAAATTTGTGATTTGTGAAACACTTGAATTACTAATCACTGGAAAAAAATAAAACAATATTGAAGAAATTCTACACATATATATCGAAAGAGAACAACATTTTAAGATTTAAACATTTTGGGAATGGAAGTTATAAGATGCAAACGTCAAAACGTTATAAATGCAAATATCAATATACACGTAAATTAGAATTTTTTAATGTATGCATTTTTCCATTCATTGATTCTTTTTCTTAAAAAGTAGGAGGTCTTCTTTACTTATATAATAGTTGATGCTGTTTCCACGCCTTTTTGCGTGCGCATTTCAATCATAAAATTTGCTTTGATATTTTTAATTATAAGTAACTTGGGGTTTCAATGGTTCAGTTCGGTTCGATCTTTTTGAAAAACCAAACTAGACCAAATTGTTAGAAAAAACTTTCAAACCGAACCAAATCGAAATTTCGGTTCGATTTTCGGTTCGGTTTTTGACACCCCTATATGTAACCTGATTTTTCAATAAAATTAGTCTCATCATCTCTCTCCTTTGCATATCACATTTATCGAGTATCCAACAAAAAAAAAGTTGATATATTTACAATGTCTTTTTGAAACAGTAAAAATGAATGATGTCTTTATTATAATAACTATGTTTCAACATTAAAAAAAAAGGTTTTTTTTTTTTTTTTTTTGGTAAAGGTAAGAAATATATTAAGGAATGGCCAAATGTACAAAAAGATCTCGACACCAGTAACTTGCACTCCAAATGTAGTAACAAAAGAAGTGGAAGGGTGACGAGATGCAAAAGCTGCAAGGGCGGCACAACAACTACAACAACAAGGCCAAACTAAGCACGGCTAGGTCGACCGGCTACCGTACAGAGACAAAAGCAAAGAGGAGGCCATCGTCAGTTCAAGTACCTACGTGTCCCCATTGAATATAATCGGGTCTAGGCTCCAACTTCTCTGTAGCCTTTTGTTTATGAAATTGTCTTCGACGTTCCTGAAGGTGATAGCCTTGTCACGGACCACTTTGAAGAGGTGGTTCTTCATGGCCGGAATTGAGAGAGGCTGGTCTCTAAAGATGATGTTATTCCTGTTTTTCCAAATGATATGACACAACGCGCCAAAAGAAAAACGGGCTATGCATTTATAGAAATCTTTCCCCATCAAATAGGTAGCTGCCCATTGGAAATTCTCTCCCCAAGCTCTGTTACGCCAGGGTAAATTGCATCTGGAAGCCCAAAAGAAAGCAACGCTAGCCGTGACACAGCAGTCAAAAAACAAGTGGTCAAGAGAGTCAGGCACATTCTTGCAAAACGCATAGGCATCATTTCCAATTATACCATAGGCCAGAAGAAGGTCTTGGGTTGGAAGCCTACGCTTGGCCATGAGCCAAAGATTGAGCTGATATCGGGGCACTATGGCGTTGTCCCATATGAAGGAGTACCAATGGACCCGCGTCCTCTTCTTCCTGATGAAGTTCCACGTTGATGCCATAGTGAACTAGCCCGAAGAGCTTTCTCGCCAACAGCAACGATCCGGGACATTCATCAGGATCGGAAGAGGTTGACCTCACGATTGAAGCACCAACCTAAGAGCTTGGCCAGCATCTTGTCTAGAGAGCCCTGAGCTATAGATAAGAGAGTCTGAGAAGATCAGGTTCAAGGGCCCTCTAGGATGCCAATTGTCAAACCACAGAGAGGTTGTTTGGCCATCGCCAATTTTCCAGTAGAAGGCCATCCTAAAATTCCTTCTTAGGATCAACAAGCTCTTCCAGGCCCAGGATCCAGATGTTGGCTTTCTAGCAACCCAAAAGTTCTTATTTTTTAAGAAAGTGGAATGGACCCATCTACACCATAGCGCTTCCTTGTCGGAAAACAAGAGCCAAATATGCTTTAGCATGGAAGCTTTGTTGCAATCTTGGAGCCTCCTAATACCTAGCCCTTCTTCATCCTTTGGAAGGCAAACTTCATCCCAGGCTACCTTAGCACCACCCTTGCCTAGGTCCGGACCTTTCCATAGGAATTGTCTAAATATTTTCTCTATCTGTTCCATCACAGCTGTAGGTAAAACAAAAACATTAGCCCAGTAGGCTTGTATAGCATGAAGAACTGACCTGATAAGCTGAATCCGACCGGCAATAGAGAGGAATCGGTGGGTCCAAGACTGAACCCTTGCAGTGATGCGATTGACTAGGGTACAACAATCTGCTTTATTGATCCTCGAAGTGATAATGGGAACCCCCAGGTACCGAACTGGCACCTTCTCGAAAGCCCAACTCCAAGAGAATATCATTTCTTAGGGAGGGATTGCCACCCGCCAAGAAAATTTCACTCTTGCACGGGTTAGGAAAAAGGCCACTCCAAGAGAAAAAGATATTTAGACCTTCCTTAAGGAGAGTCGCCGTAGGAAGGTGCGCCTCGCAAAAAAGGAAGACATCATCTGCAAAAAAGAGATGTGAAAGACCCACTGCCTTGCACCTCCAGAAGAACTTGAAATCAGGCCTCGAGGACTGCTTAAGGATGATCCCTGAAAGCACTTCCATGACCATAGTGAAAAGGTAAGGAGAGATGGGATCACCTTGGCGAAGACCTCGACCGCTCGCAAAAAACTTGTGAAGCTCTTCATTCAAAGCAATTGAGAATTTAGGAGTGCGTACACACGTCATGATTAACCTAGTGATAGAGTGAGGGAAACCAAAGGCCATCATCACATTTTCAAGGAAGTCCCAATCCACAGTATCATAGGCTTTCCTGAATTCCACCTTTATCGCACATTTAGGTAGATAAGGCTCAAGGTGGAAGCTAGAGAATAGTTCCTGAGCCAGCAATATATTGTCCCTGATCCGTCTACCTTTTACAAAATCAGTCTGAAAAGGGCCTATCGTGTTCTTCAAAGCTAGGGCCACCCGATTAGCTAGCACCTTTGTAATACACTTGTAGATAGTGTTGCAGCAGGCGATAGGCCTATAATCCTCCACAGAAGTGGCGTTGAGCACTTTCGGAACCATTACCAAGATGGTATTGTTAACCTCCCTCAAGAGTTTTTCGGAGGTGAAGAAATCCAACACTGCAGTCGTTACTAAAGGACCAACCATGTCCCAGTTTTCTTTGAAGAACTCCGCTGTGAAGCCATCTGGCCCAGGAGCCTTTCCCTTAGGCAAGGAGAAGATAGTATTCCGGATCTCCAACTCTGTAACTGGCTGAGCAAGAAGTGCAGCTTGATCAATCAAAAGTGGATGTTGAATAACCTCCCTCAAGTCCTCTAACGAAGGTCTAATAATCTCCCCTTGCGGCATCAAGAGGTCCTCAAAGAAATCTACAAACCTTCGTTGCACCAGCCGTGGCTCCGTCACTAGGTTCCCCGAAGAGTCAAGGACGGAAAGGACTCTGTTCCTCAACTGTCTTTTGTTGACATATTGGTGGAAGAATTTGGTATTTCGGTCTCCCTCCCTGAGCCATCTGACCCTGGACTTTTGCCTGAAGAAGGACTCTTCCGAGGAGCGCAACTCTGCAAAGATACACCTTTGGCTCTTCTCCACCTCAGCAAGGTCAGCAGAAAATGGATTTAGCTGTAATTCTGCTTGAGTGGCCTCCATCATCTTCCGCGTATCAAGAGTTCTAGCAGATATATTAGAGAAGGAATCTCTGTTGAATTGCTTGAGCCGACATTTAAGAGCCTTGAGCTTAGACACAAGCTTATACATAGGGACACCACTCCCCGGCGCATCCCACACTTGCGAGACAATTTCATTGAATTCCAGGTGCTTCATCCAGAAGTCGAAGAACTTGAAGGGCTTCCTCCAGTGAGTCAGGTTAAGTACCTTCACCACCATAGGCGAGTGGTCCGAGATTCCAGGAGCAAGGAAGGAGGCTTCTGAGTAAGATAGATCCAAGCTCCACTTGACATTCACTAGAACCCTGTCAATCTTTCTTGCTTTCCTAGAATGCCCTGAAGACGTAATCCAAGTGTATCTAAAACCAACGAACCTCAAGTCTTCTAGCTCAGCTTGCTCCAAGCACTGTCCAAACTCATTAAAACAAGGGAGCCAATCTTCGGAGCCACCGACCCGGTCCGATGGATCCTTAATAGCATTGAAGTCCCCCAAGACAAGCCAAGGAGTGTCCCGGAGATGGGTGTTTTTCATGATGATATCTTCCCACAACGGTCTCCTCAGCGAAAAAGAGTGATCTCCATAAATAAAAGAAACACATCAAGCCACCCCAGAGTCTAGGCTCTCAAGGTTCCCATGAATTGCCTGCTTGGTAAGAGAGAAGGCTTCAAACTTGACTCTCACGGGGTCCCATCCGACCCAAATTCTACCCCTGGGAAAAAAGTGATAGTTTGCGGTCCAACACCAACCTCTCAATAGAGCTTCGGATATGGAGTTAAAGCGATTCTGTGGCACCTTAGTTTCCACCAAACCAACACAACACAAGTGGTTCGAAGTAATAAAATTACGAATCTCCGCTTGCCTAGTCGAATCAACCATGCCTCTAATATTCCAGCATCCTATATACATATGTACAAAAGAGGAAAAGAGGAAGGGTTACCTCCTTCTCGGTGGCCTGCGACGGCTCGGAGTGGGAGCCGTTCGAGCCGATGGAGGAGGTGGGTCTGGGGGGAGCACCAGGGGCTTGTCCTGGGTATTCTCCTTGCTGTTTCTCGTTGGAGGAGCCTTTGGCGATAGACCTGGAGGGGCCTTCTGATGCGTGATGGTGTGACACCCCGAACCCTTCGCAGGTCGTCACCAGCGCCGGTGTTACATCTTTTACCATCTCTATCTCTTGGCTAAATTAAGCCTTGCCAGATTTCAGGCATTTTTTTTTTTAAAGCGGTCCCATGCGTGACTCATAGCGGAAGCAAAATTCACATCGTCATCCATCTCCCTTCTGACCCATGATACAAATACACACCAACTAACAGCACGATTCTATATATAACGTTGACGCTTTGCTTACATACATACATATAGCGAGATGGGGTTTCCTTCGGGTCGGTACAAAAACCAGAAAGGTTAAGACTCTGCCATGTCCCACCTAAAATCTCAAAAAGGAACTCCGACCCTTAACATCACATGAACACAAAACCCTCCCATCACCAGCATCAACTATCTACATCAAAAAGTGATCTAGCTCCTACTCCTCGAGCGCAGGTCTCACACCTAACCCGGTGTGTCAGGTGGTGGCGGCGGCAGCATCCCTCGCATCGCTCCATCCCGTCGAACGTGCACAGACAGGAATTCTTGTATGACAGGGCCCCCATCCAGGCCGATATCATACATAACTAAACATCGCACTTGGATAAACGTCAATTCGGGCACAGAGGGACAATCTATCTCCGTACACTCCACCTCAACATCAGACGGTAGACCGTAAAATACCCCACGCGAAACAGCAGGTAGCGGCATAGTGCTAATCTGAAATGTTATCCCCAAAAGGGGTGAGTACAACCACTCAGCAGATAGGGAAATCCAATAACAACTCAGTGCACCATGCATACCATCATACAATGCAGGCATTGCTTACCTTTTTGATGTCAAGCGTATTCATGCATCATCATAGTATATATATCATCATCATAGCATCTCATCTATCATTATCATCACATCATCATTAACCATGCATCACCATGCATATCACATCATCATTAGGCATGCATTACCGTGCATATCACATCATATCATTAGCCATGTATCATCATGCATATCACATCATCATTAGCCATGCATCACCATGCATATCACATCATCATTAGCCATGCATCACCATGCATATCACATCATCATTAGCCATGCATCACCATGCATATCACATCATAGATCAATTTCCACTTTTACTTATTAATTGATCCCCACATTATCTTTTCTCAAATCATCAAATTCACCATCATCATCATCCCTTCGGGCAAAAACCTCCAACAGGGATCCCAGCATTCCAGCCATCTCATGGCCACTGGGCTTCTGGCCCCCCACATTCCGGGCATCTCGCATCTCAACTAGCATCACGAGGCATTCCCTTCGGGCAGAAACCTCCGACAGGGCTTTCGGCCTTTACCCTTTTAGCCGGGGATCTCGCACCCCAATCTTGGCATCGCGAGTCACTCCCTTTGGGCAGAAACCTCCGACAGGGCTTCCGGCCCCCCCACATTCCGAGCATCTTGAAACTCCCAGGGAATCTCTGGAATTACGCCACCAGGTCACCAGACAACATCCTCCACCACAACCTCATTCTCATCCACATTTATCTTTTATCTCAATTTAACATGGCAGTTTGGCATGACATCAAACATATCACACTCGCATCTCAATTCACATGTCATGCACATGTCATAGCTTAATCACATAAGTATTTCAGTTTACATGTCATGCACATGTCATAGTTTAATCACATAGGTATTTCAATTTACATGTCATGCACATATCATAGCTTAATCACATAAGTATTTCAACTTAATGCATATACAAAGACCTCATCACACAAGTGCCACACAAATGGAATTGAATCCATGGCCAAATAAAAATCTATTTTATTTTATTATTATTTTATTATTTTATTTATTTTCATAAATAAATATTTAATATTTATGATTTTCCCAAAATCATAATATTCAAAAATCATTTATAGGATCACAATTTTGTATAAAATTCGTGACCAAATTGAATTTCTTATAATTTCACAATTTCCTCCAAAAACATCCTAAAATTCTCGGATTTAAACCCACTGCACAGTTTCCGAATAAATTCAATTAAAATATCCATACGGTTTCCAAAAATTACTAAACTTTACAGGGTGATAGCAAACACATTTTCATACCTTTTTCATTAAGGACTTTAAGCCAAATTATTTTTAGATTAATTTCCACAGCCCTACGAAGCTTCTGGAACCACTACCGTTTCGTCCAGAACACACTTCTCCGTATTTCTTATATTTCACCCATCAAATCTCTTTCTTTCATTCTGAAATTTAAGTATGTTATGTAAAAATGTGTCCTTTACAAGTTTCATGAAGGGATCTAGGTCAAATAACCGGATTATGGTCACCATTTTAACCCATGAAGTCTCGGGTGTCTCGGTACACCTCACCAGAATCAACCATCTCCAAGATCTAACCAATTCACCAAGTTATATTTGTCATTTTTGCTTCAAATTTGAGTATGTCGTAGCTTAAGGTGTTTCCTACAACTTTCAAGAAGACAACAAAGTGAGATCTCCAACAGAAATTAACATGCAACCAAGAAATCAACAAAAGGTCAGTGAAGATTTCGCAGATCTGAGGTCTCCGTATAACAGAGATTTTGACCCCACATATCACCATCGTTTTCCATGAAATTCGAGTATGTCATACTACAAGACATTAGCTTCAACTTTTAAGAAGACACCGAAGCCAAAATCGCACTCAAATACACATGCAAGCTCGACTAAGATACTGACTACCACAAACTGAACGAAAACAGTCACATAGCTTGAACACATCCAACCCTTACCTCGGTTTTTCGCCCAAATCACACCTAAAACCGAACATGCAACAAAAAAAACAGACATGCAAGAGAAGTAAAGGACCCCACTTGCCTCCAAGATGAACAAACAGCGATGAACGGCAGCGTACGGCGGTCGGACGGGCGGCGGCAACTCTCGGCTCCACCTCCTCTCTCTTTCTCTCGAAATCTCTCTCTCCCTCTCACTTCTCTCGACCGAATGGGGCTAGAGGAACCGGCCACTCCTCTTCTCTCTCTCTCTTTTTATATCCCTTAATCCCATCATTTGCAATGATTGATCCACCTAATGACCAACCAATGCATGCTCTTCCTTTAGCCACTTGTAATTTTTGTTTTTTTTTTTAATTAGTTGGGATTGGGCTTAGGCCCAACCAGCCACTCACTTTGGGCTGGTTGACGCCACCTATTGGGCCCTAATGGCCGACTAGCTTGGCCCACCAAGCTTTAGGCTAATGGGCCCAAGGCCCATTTCGAAAATAACCCTATTTTCTCCTTTTATTTTTGAATTCCTTTTTATAAATATTTCTAAATTCAAATTTTATCTTGGCCAAAGTCTTGGGATATTTTAATTATTGAAATTTAAATCATATGGCCAAGCATTAATTTATTAAATTTGAATTTCCACAATCACAAGCATAATTCATTTAAATTAAAAGACAAATTGGCTAAAGCATAAGCCATAAAATTCTATCACCTAATTAAAGACATTTAACACATCTTAAGGCTTGGCTTTGAATTTCCGGGATGCCACAGATGGGTTGAGTGATTCAAGAACAAAGATTTTTTCAGAGGGGATTTTAGTGGTTAAGTGTATGGAGAAGTGTATACGGGGAAGAAATGGAAAGGAATAAGAACAGATAAAAACAATCTCCTTCCAAGGTATAAAGGCAGCGCCACCAACCAAGGATGAGGATCGAGATCTACGAAGTTCACCACCAAGGCCTAAAGCTTCCACCAGCCAAGGATAAAGGACTTCGGGATAGGAGAAGCTCACCATCGATGCCTAAAGATTCCACCAGCCAAGGATAAAGGGCTTCTTGGTTCATCACCGAGGAGTGATCTACGCTCGAAGGATAAAGACACCGAAAGGAGTTATCCACTCTCAAAAGGAATTCACTCAAGCAGAGAAAATCTTACAATTCTCATTCATAAAATTCGTGTCCCTTACATTGGATAGTTTTCCCCTCTTTATAGGAGGGTTTCAGAGTTAATACATATTAAAAATGGACCTTAATAGCTTAGAAACCGAAACCTTAATACATATTAAAAACAGACCTTAATAGCCTAGAAACCGAAACCTTAATACATATTAAAAACAGAACTTAATAGCCTAGAAACCGAAACCTTCGACTTTTGGACTGCATAACAACAAAGACACATAATAACATAATAAAAGCCTTATTAACACAGGAATTAAATGCCTTTAATTTTCGGCCTTCCGCATTCTTGAACCTTCAAATTCGAGCTCCTCCCTTGACCACAAAATAAGCCTTCTGAAACTTCATCAACTGGTCATTCAAGACATTTAGAATGGCCTCCCATTGATAGTTATCGATATACCATAAAGTACCGATAAGTAATTGACATTATTAATTATTGAAAATGATCCATCGAAGTACATAATGTCAAATTTCTCTCTTGGCTTGGATAAACATCGATGGTTCCGAGTTGGTAGATGGAGCTACGTTGGATGTTCCCGCATCACCTTCGGCGATAGACAAGGCGAGAGAAGATCATCATCTGAGCTAAAGTGGTTGACAGACTCATTCAACTCCGCTCCACTCCCCAGGCCCGCATCCGGATGGCTAATGGGATCTTCCTCCATTGTCGAGGTGTGGTCATTCACCCTGATTAGGGCTTGAAGCCCACTCTGATCCCTCCGGGTAAAGGTTGATGGCAAGCTTTTAAGAGCTGCTGTTGTCTGCTTGAGAGATGGTTCCTCCTCTCCAGAGTTGACCGGATGGTCCAAACATGTCTCCTTAGGGGGGGGGGGAGATTTCTTCTTCTTCTTTCCCTTAACTTGTTTCCACCCAAATTTAGCCTCATTCAGATGTGGTGAAGTCTCAGAGGGGCGGGCCTCCATTGAGGGGGAGGGGATGGGCTGAACTTGCTTTTGGCTTTGCACCACCTTCCGACTAGCTAAAGAGGCTACACAATTGTGCCCAAAGGAGCCACACTTCAAACATTCCGCTGGCTTCCACTCATACTCGATGGCAATAGACCGAGCAACTCCATTTAGTCTTACCTTAGCCAATTTCATCATGAATTTTTTCATCACATAATGTTTTAAATTTGAGTTTTGAGAACCTCAATTTCGAACTAAGATTTTTAGGGTTAACCAAAATTTGACCAACTTATGAATTTAGGTCAAACCTCATTGAACAATAGATAAGATGGTGTCATTGGATAGTAACCATCAAGGGCTTTCCGACAATATCCAACCTGCTCCAATTTGACTCCTCATCATGAGATATCACATCTTTTGTTCTGGACCATTAGCCTTGATAACCTCAACAAAGTCGTGACATTTTCCGAATTTAAAGTGATTTTTGTGAAATTTCAGTGACGAGCTGTCCCAAGCATGAAGAATTGTGTTAGTCCAATTAAAATCGATTAAGAATAAATGTATTCTTAGGCATAGAACAATAGAATAGTTCAAGGTCTTGCCATACAAAAAAAAAGGCAAAATTACCAAAAGCATCCTTATTTTTTTTTTCTCTATGTCAAATATTCTCTTTACATATCAAAATCTATTGTCATTTTTTTATTATCAAATTTCCCTATCCTCAAGTCGGATTTCACTTTGTCGATGTGCATGAGTGTAAATAGGTCTTTTAAGGTTGGGGAGATGTAAAATGTAGGTTTTGAGAGTGTTGATTGTCAGAAGGGTAAATGATATGATATGTCGAGTAAAGTTGGATAATTTTTGTAATTATTCCAAAGAAAATTCGCGTTCTTCAGAAAGAACCGTCATTTCTCCTATGCTGCGAAGTTTCAGTTTCCGAGACAAATGAACTAAGTGCTTGATAACACGTGCGAGAGGCTTGCTTAAGATCGTAATAGCTTTCTTCAATCGACATATGTGATTTAGATGTGATTGATTGACAAATCTCGATGGTTGATGCATATAAACTTCCTCCATAAGAGTGACGTGTAAGAAAGCATAAGAGTGACGTGTAAGAAAGCATTGTTAACATCGATTTATAGAAGGGGTCAAATGTTTGACAGGGCTAAACAAAGAATGACCTGTCTCATGGCAAGCTTAACAATTGGACTAAAGACATAATCATAGTCAAGTCATGGCTGTTGGTAGAATCCCCTAGTGACAAGTTGTCTCTTGCACCGAGCTATTCTACCATTTGAGTTTCACTTGACTCAAAGTATCACTCAAAGTATCCACTTGCAACTAATAATATTATGATGTGGCTCAGGTGGTACAAGTTGCCATTTTAGAAAATTACATTAAATTCTTCCGACAAAGCAATGTGCCACTTTGGATCTTTTGAGGCATGGCAAACACACATTGGTTCAAGCGAGTGGGTAAAGGAACGTAGGTAAGCATATATGTTTGGGTTTGTAAATGTTATTCCGAGAGCCAGTGATCATCGGATGAGAACAAGTGGGTATTGATGGAATTGCGGTGGAGGGGACAAATGAAATGTTTGAGTCTTTGAGAGGCATAGATGGAGTTTCAGTGGCTGATGATAATTATTATTCTCCATCAAAGTTGTGAGGCCATTCAAATTTCTTAGAATCATTGATGCAATGATGTGCCATGTAAAATAGTTAGCAATGATTAGACCTCGCATTAACGATTTCTGATGAAATAGACAAGAGGGATTGCATGAGAATTTCACGCAAAAGTTTAAAATTAAACCAATAATATTAGAATGTTTAAGATCGGTGTCTGCACTTGGGTAATTTTTTCTATAATTTCTAAAGTAACCGACCATGTTTTGAATTACAATCCATAAGAAAAATCGCTATTTTTAGGACAATATCAATAAGCACCCCTTTCCCCCAATTTCTTTCTACACTTTTCTACTTTTGTCCAGCCAATTCTCCTCCAATTTCTGCAACTATGTTTACTAACAATCGATTTAAGGTTGCTCAGGTCAAGTTGTTTACTCCCGAAGATAGCATGGTTACGCGACTTCCAAATATGCCATAGAATCATGGCCACCATTTCCAGGTCTGGCAAGAGGTTTGAATTTTTTTTTTTATTTTGATATCTGGTTTGGAGATATCAAAAATAAGTCAAACCTCTTGCCAGACCTAGAAACGGTAGCCATGATTCTATGGCATATTTGGAAGTCATGTAACCATGCTATCTTCGGAAGTAAACAACTCAACCCGAGCAACCTTGTGGACATAGCCTTTGCAGAGTTGCAGAGCTTCAAAAGATGGAACCCCAAGTTGAGCAAATCTGAAGTTGAAGCCATGGGCTTGTCAAAAGCTTGGATTCCACAGAAAGATGGCACATTTAAAATAAATATTGACGGATCTTACGAACCTGGGAGAATGAAAGTTTTTGTGGCGTGCATATGTCGAGATTCCACTGGGAATTTGCTCGATGGAGCCGCGCGAACAGTAACAGCTTCTTCGGCGTTCATGGCAGAGGCTCAAGCTCTTTTTGAAGCCCTAAATCAGTTTCTCTCTTCGAAATGAGGAAGTGGAGTTTGAGACAGATAGTTCAGACCAAGTCAACGCACTAAACAGTTTAGATCAATCCATGTGGCATGTTCATCCTGTCATCATGAAGTGCAAAGATAAGTTAGGGTGCTTTTGGTAACATTTCTTTTTAAAAATTGTTCCAGAGAACATAAATAAATTTTTTTTTTCTGTTCCAAGGAACAATTTTTGAATAAAAAATGTCACGCTCCAAGCCTCGAGCGCGTGCCCATCCCTCTCTGGTCGATAATAATTTGCGACTTCCCAAGACGAGTTGCCGACCCTTTCCATTTTATTGCACATGCGGAAGCGAAAAGAAATCCCCTGACAGTAATCATCTCGGGATAGAAAGACAGGACAATAGATTTACAAACAAACATGCTTTTATATATGCATTGAGTCATGTACACATGTCTATGGCCAAAAGACTACAAAAGACTAGCCTTCTAAAAAGAAGCGGTCCTAACTGACCTACGCTTCCAATCACCTCCTCTCAGCTCCAGGTCCTTTACTCGACGACCCTGAAAATGTTGTCCCACAACGGGGTGAGATATCATCTCAGCGAGTCTAAGCTCTAAACCCCACTTAGGAGGGAAATACGCCAAGAAGTATCCTAATCACACAATCACACAATCAATGAAACTTACCTTGTCTCAGATCCACCCTGCAGGTCAGTACAATTTATCTCACAAACAACATGAGAGCATGGGCAACAAATAAGCTCCAAAAACTGAAACGCCACACTCAATTAATCATGCATTCCTAGTTTTGATCTCGGCATATAGCACGGCCTACTCTCAGTTCGGCGGTCTTCTGGCATTGCCAGGCTTCGTCTCACCCCATTGAGCACGGCAACGTCTCTTTATCAGACGGCTTTCCCGAAGGAGCATAGGGTCTAGAATTAACTGCGACCGGCTTCCCGTTGTCCAGGGGGTATCCCAAATAAGGATAACGTCCAGCTCAACAGCCCGGGACGATTTCTCTTGACCATCACACGATCACTCAAATATGGCCCAGGGCACCGTGCATTGCACTCAAATGCTTTAATTAAAATGGTGAGCCTGGCCTTTTTCTTCGTATTAGAAATTCACATGAAATTACTCGTGTGTGGGTATACGGTCAACTTGATCCAGAAAAATTGATATTCATCCTTTTTGAAATCCCACTATTTCATATAGTACTAAAAACCATTTTCGGTGTCAAAACCCGACACGGGATTTTCTGAATAAATATTGGAAATTCACAATTTTTGGAATTAAATACCAAAAATCAAATCAGCACTCAATTTGCATAATTTAACACTCAATTGTAGAAATTAACCACACCATTGCAATCAGCACGAAATTCCGGTCACCGGCTATTCCGGTCTAATTTCCGGAAAAATAATTAATAATTAAATAATTATTGAAATTAATTAAATAAATCAATTTAAATTCTACAAATAATAACCTAGGCCAAAATCATTAAATTAATAACCAATACGGACTTGGAGAAATTCCCGAACCCTTCTAGATAAATAGTACAATTTATTTAGGCCTTAGCTAAACCATGCTAACCACCTAACATGCTCAATTAAATAATTCAATTTCTAATTTAATCTAACTAACCACCTAATTCCTAATAAAATAAATCTAACACCCCTTAAACATTATTAGCCTACTAAGCAGAGTTTAGAGTATAAACTCACCGGTTAATTGCGGAAACCGGTTCACCGTGACAACGACGCGACGGCGGCCGAAACCTTAATTTTCGGCGGCGTCGACGAACTCTCGGACTGGGCCTAAAACGGGCCCAACACAACTCAGCAAGGCTGAGTTTCAGTCTTGGGCTTCTGCAGGGCTGCTGGTCGCGGGCTTGGGCCTTCTTCTTGGGCCCAAAATGGGCTGTTAAAACCAATTGAACTTGTTGGAATTGGGCCTTGCTGAATTGGGCTGAAGACCCAATTAATTAGACTGTTCTGTTGGGCTACTGATGGACTTCAAATGGGCTGGCTTTACGTGAAGATGGGTTGCAGAAGAATGGTAACTTGCTGGGCCGTTGATGTGGGTTGAGCCTTGGGGATGATGGGCCTGACTCGGTGAAATGAAGCCATGCGAAGGTGGGCAAGGGAAATGCGAGCAGGCGGCGCGAGATGGAAACGTGGGGTAGCTTCGGTCTTCGCTGCAGGATCCGCGAACGTGAGGGCAACAACTTCGCTGGAATCTCACGGAGTTCAAAGATGCGGGCTTCAAATGGAATAGCTTCGGTGTAGATCTTCGGCTTTGCTGGCGTGTGGACAACGCTGTTGGCAGGAGATGGGCTCGGTCCAGTTGGCGTGAGCGAAGGAAGCTGGGAGCAAGTGGCGTTGATTCGGTGGTTTGTGGCTTCGTTTGCTGCACTCGGTGGTCAACTAAAGAGAGGGAGAGCTTGGGTTGTTGACCGATGATGGGGCTTCGCTGGCAACTGGATTTCCGTGGTAGTGAGAGACACGGACAAGGAGAGATTTCGGTGGAGCGAAAGGCAGATGGAGAAGCAGCTTCGGCCACTTGTTGGAGTCAACACACGGGCAGCTTGCTCGTGTCTTCCATTGACTGTGGGCGCTGGAACTTGTTGATCAACATTCGGCGAAAGAAGGGGGCTCGTGGACGTGGAGAACAAGAGATGGTGGGAATGGCGAGAGAGTGTGGGAAGGAGCTTCGACAAAACGAAAGAAAGAAAAGGACAGATGCAATCGGTCTTCAGCTCATCGCACGAAGGGGAAAGAGGCGGTGAAGAGGCGTGTGAAGGAAGCCAAGGAGGGGCCCATTCTCCTCAATCCTTAGCCATTGTCTTAATTGCTTGTCCCCTTCATAATACTTTCTAGCCAATTTCCATAAATGGCTTAAATTAAAGTCTAAAATACAGCCCCCAAGCTTGATCCGAATTTCACTAAAAATGAGCTTCAATCTCTCCACTCAATTTCTTCACCAATTCTCTAAGTCGAGATCCAATTTCGCCCAGGAAAAATCCCGAACAATTTTCTGTAAGTCCCTGACGCTCACATGCTCAGTTTAGAAGTCCTAATTTCCATCGATTTAGCCCATCTGAATTTCCGCTGATTTTTCATAATGTCCGAATCAATTTTTCGCAAAAATCCCGGAATCTCTGAAAATTTCTCGGAGAGTGAGTCAATGTTCCTAAAATAGCTTGTGACACCTTAGAACTTTCAATTTCTGAAATCGGGTTCAAATTTGACGTTATTTTCAATCTGGCGCGCTTTTAGCGTGACCTAGTCTACCGGGTAACTTTTAGGAATTGTTAGTGCAATTGACCTGTGATCGATTTATCTCGAGTCACAAAGTACTTCTCCGACACATTAACGACTCTCAATTATCGTGAAAATCTCGAGATTTCAATTACGAGCACCGGGTACCAAAATGACAGAAAATCAAAATAGTGCCGATCGATGAGAATTTTTCAATCAAGTGGAATCACCCACAATTTGATCACATATCTCAGTCGAATCGACCTATCTCTGATTTCTGATCGATCTCTGACGGTGCCGTAATGACCCTTGCAGATCAACACGGTTGAGCAGTCGATTCTTGGTCGAATTCTCAAGTGCAATTGCATTTAGATTCCCTACTTGCTTCCCCAGATAGTCCAGTTATCTCGTGAGTGATCAGCTCAGAGAATAGCACTATTAGCGTTTCGATGAAATGCCCGATTTATTTAATCAAAAACAAATTATGAAAATTCAGGCTGTCACAAAAAAATGCATTTGGTAAACTTGTTCCGGGAATAAAAACACATTTGGTAAATTTGTGTTCTTTTTTTGTTTCTTTTAATTTTTTTAAAATATTTTTATTTTATTTTTCTTTATTTCTTCTTTTGGCCGGTGGCCTCGCCCCACCCACGGCGAGGCTTGGGCTCACCCAGATCCGACGAGCTTGAGCTCACCCAGCCTTGCCCCATGCCTGTGAGCCTTGGCCTCACTTTGGTTGGGTGAGCTCGGGCTTGCCCGATTCGGCGAGCTCAAGCTTGCCTAGCCACTGGCAAGGCTCGACCTCGCCGGGCCATCGCCAGACCGGTGAGCTCGAGCTCGCCCAGCTAAGGCGAGGTCGAGCCTTGCCAAGGGCCGGCGACGCTCCGGCGAGGTCGCCGGCCCTCGACGGCCGGTCGCCAGCCATGGCCGAGGCCAACGACCGACCAAAGAAAAAGAAAGAGAAAAGAAGAAAAAAAAGAGAAGAAAAAGAGAGAAGAGAGAAAATTTGTTCTTAAAAATTGTTCCAAAAACGAGAAACACGTTTTTCTTATTTCTAGTTTCTGTTCCAAATGTGTTCCTAGAAACAAAAAAATAAATTTGGAACAAAAATACAAACAAACACGTTTTTTTTTATTTTTTATTTTTGTTCTCTGAAACAAAAAAAACAGAAATTTTGTTCATAAACAGAAATAAAGAACGTTAACAAACAGGGCCTTACTCTCTTTTTCTAACACCCGAGTGGCCCATTGCTTCAAAGAGGCCAATTTAGCAGCTGTTTATATTGTGAGAGCCCACAGAAAAAAATCCTTACCCTTAAACTGGGTTTTTTTCCCACCCCAAGCTCTTCGAAGTATTTTATGTACTAAAGCCCCGTTTTTGGGCCCTTGCATATTTCGTGAGCTTAATGAAGTATTTCATTTTCTGACCAAAAAAAAAAAAAAATTGATTTTCTCAAAACTTTTCTTCCTAAAGAAAAATCCATCATCAAACGTAAATATCAGCCTAGAACGATGTCACCTTACGAATATTTGTATTTTCGTTATGAGAGTGGTGCTCTAGTCTAGTGTACTGTTCTTGAGAAAAACAGCTCGACCTTGGATGTTCTAGTGACTTGCATGTGATGTTCTAGTTGAGTTTTGGCTTTGACCTATAAATAAAAGTTGTAAAGGACTTCTTGGAGTATAACATACTCAAATTTGGGACAAAACAACCAAGTATAAGTGGCTGAAATCGTTATTCTTTGGAAAGACTGGATCTGGAAATTTCGGTACTAGGAACAGAAGTTTTAACCGCCTATATTTAATTACCTAGGGAGAATATGACTTCGTTGCCTTCATGAAGTATTTAAATTATGGTCTTGGCTATCACATAGTTGAATTTCATAATTTTTGAATGTCATTTGAGTATTTAATCGGAATTTTTTGTAAAACTGTGTAATCTGATGCGTTCGGACTTGGTAATGTTGCAATGCGTGGTCTATACCGTTTTGTATGATATTATTTTGGAAAAGTGTTATACATGAAATATATATTTTTATGTCTTGCCTACAACATATTTAAATTTTGTAATTTTTGAAGTTCATTTGTCTATTTAACCAAAAGTGTTTCAAAAACTGTGCAAGTGGAACAGACAGAATTAGTAGTGCTGTGATGCGTGTTCTGTATTGAACTATATGGGAATCTTTTGGTGTAGTATCTTCCTTTATGTCTTGATTATCACATGTTCGAATTCCATAATTTTTTAATGTCATTTGGGTATTTAATGAAAATGTTTTCTAAAACTGTACTAGCTGGATTGTGCAAATATCAAAAGCTGAAATTGATCTTGTTGCCATTACATCATGTGCCATGTTGATATTGAGACACAAATGTGAATATGAATTATGATAAATGAGGATAACGTCGGAGGTTTGAGCCGACAATGCCCCGGGAGTGTTGGGATGCTTGGAGTGTGGGGGTGCCGGATGCTCGGAGTGTGTGTGCCAGATGTTCTCGGGAGTTTCGAGATGCCCAAAATGTGGGGGTGCCGGAAGCCATGGAGGTTTGTGCCGGGGGATACCTCGTGATATTGGTTGGGGTACGAGATGCCCGGAGGTGTGTGCTGGAGGTTCCTCGCAATGCCGGGTTGGGTGCGAGCGATAAAATGTGGGATGCAAATTACTGGTCCCGGGAAAGAAAAAATGTGGTGACCCAATTGAAATATAAAAAGTTGAAATTGAATCATGCATTGTATGGTGACATGTATGCATGGATGTATGATATAATATGGATAAGTGCATGGTAGTATGTGCACATAAGGCACGGATGTGCATGAATGCTTGATGATGAGTGCATGGTGGTATGTGCACATAAGGCACGGATGTGCATGAATGCTTGATGATGAGTGCATGGTGGTATGTGCACATAAGGCACGGATGTGCATGAATGCTTGATGATGAGTGCATGGTTGTATATGCACCTATGACATGATGGTATATGCATGAATGCTTGATGATGAGTGCATGATGGTGTATGCACATATGGTATGATGACATATGCATGGTTGCAAGGTAATTTATGCTTGGATGCATGAATGATATGTGCTGTACTATGATGTTATGATTGTTCTGTTTGATGCATTGAGTAGCTTAATGGATTTTTTACTTACTGAGTGGTTGTACTCATTCATTTGGGGACCAACATTTCAGAGTAGAAAGATGCCTCTCTCTTCAGTCACGTGGGGTACCTTTTACGGCCTTCCATCTGACGTGGAGGTCGATTGTACGGAGCTTGATTGTGTCACCATCCCTGGTTTGACGTTCATATGGGTTCGGGTGCTGGTGATGTATGATGTGGGCCTAGTTGAGGGCCCGATCATCCAAGAGTTCTTGTCTGTCCACGTTCGACTTGACGGAGTGATACGGGGGATGTTGCTGCCCCCACCGCTCGATGCACTAGGATGAATGTGATGGCCCACGTGAGGAGGGGGAGCTAACGTTTTTTTATTTTATTTTGGGATAACCGACACTTGTAGGTGGAGGGTTATATGTGATTGATATAGGGGGTCGAGATCTCTCTTTTGAGTTGTAGCCAAGTTTAGCTAAAAGTCTTGGCTTTTTGATTATACCGACCCAAGATATCCATCTTAAAAATGTAAATAAAAGTGGTCCGGCTTTATGTTTTCCTTCGATGTGTAGTTGGTGTGCATTGTACCATCATTAAGAGAGTAGAGGGATGGTGAGACTCGTCTTTAATTTCACTATGAGCTGCTCTAAACTCTTTTAAAAAGAAAAAAAAATGCATATGGACCTCGGTCTTTCTTTAAACCTCTTTATATCAAAGATATGTAACTAATATTTATTAGGTGGAGCGATAAGTATCTGTGGCGACCTTAGCAATTTGGGGGTGCCACATTCATTTTCCGACCAAAAAAAAAGATCGATTTTCTCTAAACTTTTCTTCCTAAAGAAAAATCTATCATCGAATGTAAATATCAGCCTAGAACGATGTCACCTTATGAATATTTGTATTCTCATTTGCTGTGATTTTCGAAATGCATTGAAAAGAATGAACAAATCGAATTAGCCTCCAGAAGCGAACGAATTCGATGGGATCGTCAAAGCAAACCTCAAGTCACCAACGAATATGTCCGCAAACCGGCACAAACCGCTTCCTCCTTCAATGTCTCGCATAACCTCTCTTCTATTTCCTGTTAAGTTCACTCGCATACGTATCTTCTCGATACAAGCTGAGCGTAGAGAAGTTCATTCCAGGTATCCGGCACACCCGGCAGGCACCAATGGCTGCAATCCTGGGGAGCGGTAGGACGAGTACCGGGCTCCCGATGGCTGGACGGATGGCCGTCATTCCGAAACTCTGTCATGTGCGTAATGTTCAGAAAGTGGACCTTGCTGGCGTTTCTCCCTCCCATATCTTTGATCACCTCATAGATCAGTGGGTTATACAAGGTCTCTGAACGTGGCCTTGTGGAGTCGGACTGTGGCTCTCTGCTGATATTGCACTGCCCTCCTTTATCCCACGAGCCATGGCTGCAATTCAAACACAAAGTTTCTGAAATTTCAGATGATCATCTAACACAGAAAGAGATCTTGAGATATGTTTCTTTCGAAGTTTTAGAAGACGTGACCAGAAAGATTGGCAACAGTTCTTGTCATTAAATGAAAAGGATCGATGGATAATAAGATAAGAAAAGTGGATGGAATAAACAGTCCTGTGATGTAACAATAATTTTATGCTAGTGTTCATCCTTTCAAAAATCTATTCCCTAAAAATGAAATTATCAATTCCACTATTTTACTCATTGATTCACATAAAATCCCCTTATAAAATTCGATTACTTCAAAATAAAAATAAAAAAACACCATATTAATAGCTAACAACTAGCTCCATGAATAAAGAAAATAAATCATAATAATTCTGAATTACTATATTTTATTTTTATTAGTTATAAGTAAGTTGTAACAACCTTAAAATGAACAAGGGTAGCCTACAATGAGTCCCTTAGTAATGTAATGATCGGTACGGCGTATGTGTACCGTTTGGTGGATGAATATGCACTGTTTGTGTATTATAAAACATGTGACTGTTATAAATTATATAGTTATATGACCATATCATTAAATATATATATTTATTTATTAAGGCAATTTTCAAATCCTTCTTCAACTTGGAAAAGCGTTTTCTTCGTGCTTTCTCAGAATAATAACCTGTAGTGCACGGGGGAGTAGCTTCGGAAGAACACGTGACTTGTCTCAAAGTCCAAATTCCGTTTTGCCCAAAGCTTCCATGTCTGAAGAGATCTCCTAAATGCTGCAGTCAAATCCATAGTCATATTGACAGCTCCTTTTTCCTCGAAGTAGAATCCCCTGAAAAAGAAGACATCAAAACATCATTTGATGAAGAGAATTGAAGGACCAAACTATAGTTCACTATAAAGAACGGGAAATTCGATCTATCTACGGTTCATACATCTTTGATGTTTTGTCTTGGTTCCACCAATGCCCGGCATTGAACACGATCACATCCGCGCCAACCCACATCTTCGAGAACCAATGCAGCTCGTCAACCCGGATCGTCCTGCGGACATGGGCTGGGGAGTTCGGAGGGGCTCTGGCTGTAATGACCAGGTATGGCACCCGGTAATACTCAATGGTCAGGTTGTACTGATGGAACCGGATTGAGAGGTAGCCCTTGTGTTTGTTTAGGGGGTTCCCGTTGGCTTCGTAGATGGTGGACCGGTCAGAGACTGCTTGCGAAAGCATGCACACCAAGGACTCCCACTGATTTCTCCCCAGGGAGTCGCCGGCGAACACTATTCTTCCGTTTCGGCTACTTTCTAAGAGCTCGCTTGCATTAAATCTGTGACATTAGAAGAATAGGGAAAAAAGAAAACTTGAATGAGATTGGACTAAAGAGTGTTTGAATGCTGCAAAACTAAAAGAGGCTTGTCATACTAAATGTTATGAAATGTTGTAAAATCACTATCAGCTATTCTAAACTTTTAAACTCCCTCATAGATAGACTAGACTTTGGCCAAAGTCTAAGGCATGAAAAATTTGCAATATATTATAATGTGAGATTTTGTAGGACACTGATAAGTGTTCTAACAGCTTAAGTTTTTGGGGTGGACTATCTCACATATGCTCTTTTTCTTTTGCACAATACTTCCACTTTAGCCTTATCCATGTCTTTTTCAAGAGGACTTCAGAGCGTGGCAAACGGGTTTACATGTCTTCCACCTGTTCACAAGTTCGAATAATCGAATCTTTAGCTGTTTTTTTTTTTTTCTTTTTTCTAAATCTTTAGCCGGCTTTTGCTAAATCATTCCGTACAGAAATTTCCTACCTTTTGGGATACAAGTGAACGAAGCTGCGGTAACAGATCATGCCTACTGTATCTCTCAACAATTTCATGGCGACTATGAGACTTATAGCTGTCCAAAGAACCTGCGCTGCCTATTCTCTTCATTAGCTAGATCGCTCTCGCCGATCTCTTCTATCGGTCTTTGTCTTACAAAGATCAACCCGTTGGGATGCCAATTAGCGCAGAAATTCAAAATAGAAAACTCCCCACCGAGAGGCTTAACATGTTTGCAAGACAACTAGAAAAACCTTCTTCAACGCCTAAAACCAAACTCTTGTATGTTCAAACTAGGAAACAAGAAAATAGAGATTAACTGGGATGCTCAAGATATGCTATATATCAAATTAAGTACGTAATGCCACTCAAAATCCTGGAGCATTATCTGTCCGTCAATAAAGAGTAAGTAAAATACGAAAAAGATAATGCTCAGATTTCTTGCCTTCTTATCCATTATGTTTTCTGTATTTGCGGTTGAACTTTTAATAAAGGGGTAACGATACATGAATACAGTATGCTCTCACTGACAATTGAATTAACCAAAAGAGACTCGCCGCAAAATCAAACTGCGTACCTGGGAAGATCGCAGCCATAAGGTTGCCAGCGCCACTTGAGATAATCATCATCTTCCCGCCCGTTCTCGTGGCATCGGAACCCCGGGTCAAGAAATGGGCAGCTCTCGTCGTAGTGCCTAAAAGCGTTGCTGTCGTCCCTTACCCACCTCCCTCTCCAGTAATCACACTCTCCCGTCGCCGCCGTGACCCACTTGAAATCGCTCAGAGGGAGGAGGCTGGGACGAAGCAGCGACGGGGAGGGGTACAGCTTGAAAGGGCTGAGGTGGTTGAGCCCGACGTAGGAAGAGATTAGAAGGAGGAGGAAGAGGAACGGCAGCAGCGCGTATTTGAACTCTCTCAACGCCTTTTTGGGGGAGGACGGAAGGTGGAGATCCATAAAAGGGATGATCCCCATAGAACGGAAAACTATGAACAACGCCATGGATATATTCCTCCACGAAAGAGAGAAATTATATGGTTTCGGCCGGCCGGCGAAAGCAATGATTTGTTGGTCTACTGATAAATTAACATGCTCGATGGGGAGGTCTAGTTTAATATACGAGGAGATGGACTCCGTCCGGCACGTCCTGACGACATGACGGCATGTCTCGGCGGATTTTCTTCCCTCCTGGATAGATTCCCACTTTTGGTGCCAAAAACGGCGGGAATAACAAGGAAAGTATTGTGTATTTCTTAATAGATTCCACCGTTTAACTCCGTAAAAATTTTTGTAGGACCACAATTCTAAAAATTTTGAGTTGTTAGATAAAAGTATAGTTTGATTTTGAAAATTCCGACACAATATTATTTGGTGAGGTGTGAATATTCAATAATCCCTTATGAGATCGGTCTAGTCATAGTGGTTAGGGAACGAAGTTTGTGTGGGGGAGATGCACTGAATTGGTTAGATTCTTTACCGTCGCCGAATGTGAATAATCCTATCTTGGCTTTGGTCCAAGGTTTGTACTTTATTATAATAAATAAAAATAAAAACAAAGCGTGAATGTGTTGATCTATTAATACGAATTCTAACAATAATGACCAGCAATGCTAGGCACACTTATGCTAGGGAAAATAGTTCAGAATATTCTAAATTTATTGCACTTTGGTCAATTTAATTATAAATAATTGAGTATATTTGGCCAATTTTGATTGGAAAATGTTAACATAAATGTTGGTTGTTTTATGTGGCCCTATTAACATTGACATGGACAATTTTTTATTTTTATTTTTCTTTTCTTTTTTTTTTCTGTGTAGCAAAGGTCAACAAGAGCCGCAAAGGGGGCAAAGGCCACCTTGGCCGCTGCCAATGGTGCCACACTAATCGCGGGCGAGGCCATCAAGGCCTCACTAGCCGCAAGCAAGGACACAAAGGCCTCGCCCATAGCCGGTGGGGCTAGAAAGAACTTGGGTGAGGCCTTCACAACCCATTGTCCATGAGCAAGGTGGCCCTACACATAACGGTGAGGGCCACCTTGCCCAAGGTCTTCACAACTAGTAAGGGTCATTGGTGATCGACGTTGGCCTAGGACCAAAAAAAAAAAAAAGCAAATAAAAAGAGGAAAAAAATTGAAACTTTACAAAAATTGTCCACGTTAGCACAAACAATACTACATAGGATGACCATTGTCCATATCGGTGATTTTAGGTCAAAATTGATTAGATATATTCAATTGGCAAAATATCAAAATGTTTAGGACTCAATTAGTGAAATTTAAAAATTTAGGATTGAATGACCAAAGTACAACAAATTTATGACTATTTGCACCATTTTTCCCTTATGCTAAAAGTAGCCAAAGTTAAATATATTTGATTTGATATACTATAGAGTATGGTTCACTCTAAATGAACTCATACATGTGCATATTTGATACTAATGCTTAACCTCATTTAATATTTCAATTTATTATACCTTCTTAGATTATTTATGGCGTTGTTCATTAATGATGGATAAATTATTACAATATAAACCTATGTCTGTGCATGTATATATGTAGATGGCATTGACTAAATGACCAAATGTTAAATGTATTCGTCCCTTGCTCAAAGTCTCGGTTCAAATAACCATACTTGCCCTTTCTCTTTGGGCCACTCCCAAAAGCACAAACATGTGTCTCTAAAACTTATCTAGTGGAGGTGGGTCAGGCTACACTTGATAGAGATTAGTCAAGTACTTAAAGAGCTCAAAATGATCCATTGATATAAAAAAAAAAACATTCACTAGCAAGAGGGAGAAAAAAAGGAGAAAAAAACTCCACCGAGGAATGATGATGCCCTTCCACTCTCTTTTGGCCACAGAGGATAATTTAAATACCATTAATTGACGGAGTTTGCAACATGGTAAGTTACATGCGATTTCATCGAGTACAAAAGGAAAAAAAAGACAAGCAATCTGATTATAATTTTCTGGCCTTATGCGAGTACATCTAAAGTTTCATTTTCATACAACTTCTGCTCGATGTTTTCCCATGTTTGTCGCCGAGAATTATTTACGGATCTTGTCATATTCCGTTGAAAGAGTTCGGACCATTATTGTCGTGATCTCCTTTCAAATTTCGTCCATGAACTTAAGCATTTTTAGCAATCATCCTTGTCCAACTTCCGAAAAACGCCAAATCTCTACCAATCACCGCTGATCTTCCATAGCTTCAACTGAATAAAATCGCCCATCATTCCTCTGCAAAGACGCAGAAAATGTGAAGTGATGAATTACCAATCTAAGAGAGTGAACTTTGATGAGAAAAACAGTTAGCATAACCAAAAGGAAGTACTTTCAGATTCATCAGGAGTCTTTGAAGAAGACGGATCGATGCTTTTGCGTCGAATCGGCACGTCTTTCTTGAAATTGCTCGCGGATTGCAGTCAATTTGACTTCAAAACTTGGCTCCCATATTCTTCTGGAATTCCGCATTTTACAAACGAAAGTATTCCACCGTGTCGTGGGCAATATGAACTATGGATCAAGTACCCGTTGTGCTGCGGATCTCCTGCAGTGAATAGTTTTCTGCATTCTTTAAGGTCAGAGCCTGCATTTATTCTAGCATGAAAGATTAGTGAGGACAAATATATAACATTTGCATGGAGTTGGAGAATATTGTCTAAGATGTCTTAAACTTGTTGCACTTTTGTCAATTTTCCATAAATTTTTTAATTTTACCAATCAAATCATAAACTCTCTCATTTTTTTGTCAATTGAGTTAATTTGATTAATTTTAATTGGAAATTGTTAATGTGGATGCCATCATCTCACATGGCATGAGAAATATTTGAACAAATTTTCATAATTTATTATTTTTTTTATCTTCTCTTTTTTCCACGTTTCTCTTTTTTTTTTTTTCTGCTAGCCATTGTTGGACCTTGTCGATGGTCGACAAAGGTTGGTAGCTTCAGACGAGGGCCATCCTCACCAGCCTCGGCTAACTTTGTTACTGAGGATGAGAGAATATGAATGTTGGAATGTGAGTTGGTTCCGAGTCCGAAGGGAAGCTCCTTCCCCTTTTATAGAGGACTTGACAGTTTTCAACTTTCAATTTTCCTTTTACTTTTAAATAAACGAACACACCTTCTCTGCCAATCTAATGTTGGAAATGAAAAAAAAAAAGGAGTATTTTAAATTCCAAAAATTCATTAGAAATAGTGATAGGCATATATCCTCGGATTTCCCTTTTGATCAATCAAAATTAAAACAGTACAATTTTGAAAATTCAAAAAACCCCTAACATATGCACTTATCAATATTCAATTCGGTAAAAGAAACTAATAGAACTTCCATTATTATTTTTTTCACAAATACTTGATAGTTATAAAGATACATGAAGGTACCTAAAATCCTATACTTTCTAGCTTATTGAATTCGAATTTTGTGGGTGCATTACGATGATATCAGGCAAATTTCTAATAGAGTAGAATTCAAGTAGGGAAAGGAAAAAGGGAGAGAAACTCTTCTTTTGTCATCCAGAGGTCGGGAAAGGTTGCAATGACTCCCAAGGACTCTGTTTTGCCCCTGCGCATTGCTCTGCTCCAAATGCTGAACCAGGACCTGTTGGGTCTCTCCTCCTCTAGAACCCTACACCCCGTGTCACCTCCCCTTCACCTCCCCTGCTCCAAACCCATCTCCAAGAAGACCCTGTTTCTCAAACCAGAGCCCCGGTTACAGAGACCCCTCTGTCTCTGCTTGCCCCTGTTTTCTTGCCCGAGTGACACTCCTTGCCGCGATGCCCGAGCATTTGCCGGCAGGAGCAAGAAGAAGGGCGGAGTCCCATCGCCGGATCGCATCGAGGGCGGCTCCGAGATGCGGCGAGAGGCGAAGCGGAACGCCGGGAGGAAGAGCCGCAAGCTCGCCGAGTCGCTCTTCTACCACCTCAAGAACCCTAGCAAGAACTACGCCGACAACTTGTCCGAGGAAGAGCTGCAAATGATGCCTGGGATATGATAGGATGGTCAGGTTCATGGAGAAGGACGACCCCAATTTGCGGCTCCCTCGCGATTGGTACAAGTATGGCGAATTCGGGCCGTATTCTTGGAGAGGGGTCGTGGTGGGCAACCCAATACGGGGCAGGTTTTCGGACGAGTGCGTGACCATGATTGGCGAGGTCCGAGATCATGAGGAGTGGGAGAAGATTGAGCAGTTTGAAATGACGGCGGATTTTGGCAAGAGGTTGAAGGAAATGGATAAGACTCTGGGGTTTAGGTACTTTCGGGTGTTCGTGAGACACCCAGACACCCAAAGTGGAGGCTTAGGGAATCGCCATGGCAACAGTGGACTTTGGTGGCTGAGGTAGTTTTGGAAGCCGGGAAACAGAGATTGGATAAGTGGAACTTGATGGGTAGGCTCGGGAATAAGGCTCGGAAGTTGATTGCCCAATGTGCTGCTTGGATGAGGTCCAATATAATCCATGTCAAGAGACCAGTGTATCAATGCAGGTTTGAGCCTCAGGACGATTTCTTCCGGTTGCTGATGCCTTTTGTTGATCCCAGGACAGAGAGAGACTTTCTTTTCGAGCTGAAAAATGGCGATGGGACGGTTGAATTGTGTACTTATTTCAGTGGCTTGTGCAAGATTCTCAGGGAAAATCCCAAGGCCTTCGTAGATGATGTGGTTAAGGCTTACGAGAAGTCAAGCGACGTGAAGGAAAATGAGTGTTTGGAGTTTTTGCTGACAAATCATCCCGCTGAGTTATTGCATACGTACCTTTGTATACGGAATTGGGTTGATTCCGGTTTGCAAGTGTAAGTTACGTGTGTTAGCTGTTGATTCGGCGTAAGTTGCATGTGTAGTTATGAGATTAAAAAAACACAATTAAATCTGTTGATTCCAGTTTGCAAGTGTGATTTTTCTTTGTTTGTGCTCCAGTCGTATTTATTTTGCATGTCCATAGAATTGATAGGCTTCTTTGTCTTTTTCTGGAGCAAATTACTCCATAATTAGCAATGATTGAGTTTTATGCGTAGAATAATTATTGAAGCATAAGTTTGTCTCTTGAAGATGAGTATATGTATGAGGAATAAGTAGGACAATTGGAAGTAAAATATGCGATTGGCATTTTGGAAATGACTAAGAAATTCTTAGTTATATGAACATTAGTGACTGAGTTGTTAGGATGTGATGTTCTGCAATCACTCAATGAAAATCATTAAAGTTCTTTGCAGTTGCACCAACTACAGCTATAACTTTTCTACTTCAGATCATGAGAAAGTAGTCTCTGGCGTTTCAAAACTACCATATGGATTATATCAAGAATCATATTTACAAACCAAAGTATTTGGGTCTCAGATCCTTTAAAGTCTTTTGTTGCATTCTCTCCAAATTCATCATGAGGCATACAGGAGCTAGCTTTGAGAAACAGGTTACATGCTGGGGATAATGGCATCTATAGGTTTTAATGTCATTCTCTATTTGATAAACAAGGGAATGTCTTTGTCATGGTCATATACAAAGCAGTAGAGAGTTCTATGCTTCTCCTCACAATATGGGATCCATACAGCAAATATTTATCAAGGAGATCAGAACTGATGATTTAGGAATAGGTGTGGCCTGGACATGATACTTTGTTGAAGAAATACCTTCATAGCCATCATCTCCTACATGTTCACTATCCACTCTTTTTGTCATAGCTCTTTTCTCCTTCTAGACCTCATGTACCGACATGTGCTTCAAAGTCGACTTAAGTAACCTTTACGATTGAGAACTATGTCAAAATCTTACTCCTCTATGCTTTTCTTAGTCCAGAGGTGGTTTTGTAGCTGTTAGCGCATATGAGGACCGATTTGCTCTCCTCTGTTTCAGTTTCTGTTGGAAGTTATAACATTGATCAGGTTTGATGTAAGACTAAATTTCTTCGTGTATTTAACTGGAATATGCAGTCGGTGAGATTTTTATTCTTATCGATGTTGTCAGTGCCCAATTAATTTCCCTGTGCTGCAATTTGAGAGGATTTTTTATCCCTCTGAAACTGGAGACTTATTTGCTGGTAAAAGTTTCCCGAAGCCTGATATACGTGGAACTCTATGGAGCATGTGTTTTCTACCACCAAGTAAGGAGCATGATACTGTATTAGCCATTCATCTGAATAGGTATGTATTATGAGTATAATGTCCTACTAGGAAACTTGTGTACACATATATTTTGATGTTCACACAGCTATTAGATGAATTTTACTTCCTATTCTAGTTTAGTATTTGTTTTGGTGCTTTAACACCATGATAAACTGGTTTTTATCAGTTCTGCAGGAGGGGTGCAAGTCTGAATGAGCTGTTGTTATTCGGACGGAATATTAAAGAGCACCACTTGCATTATATTTTTCAGAACATTGAAGCGGGACTGTTAGCACCTAACCTCATTGAACTTCCTCATCTTCATGGATTTGCCTTTTCGACGAGGCTTGGTGATGTTCTCTTAATAAATCTTCAAGATGCTTGCAATCCCCATTGTGTTTATAGGACAAGTTTGAATTCTTTACCTCCTCCAGCGGAAAAGATTGATGCGGTGGAAGAAACCTGGAGTGTACGTGACTTCAGCATGGATGATGAAGGGTCAGACAATGCTGTGTGTGCTTTATTGAAGCTGAGGGATCATGATCCCATTTGTATAGATGACGACGACTGCAATGCTAAATCAAGCTCCAGATATGTCTGCTCAGAGAGTTGGGAACCTGGAAACTCCTGAAATTAGAGGATGATCATTTGTGTAGTTACAAGAGAATTTGAAGTTTCGTCTGATTTGAATGGTCTTAATTTATCTGAATGTCTATGTAGAGATCTACCATGCAAGGCTCTTCTGTGGGTAGAAGGTGGCATTCTTGGCTGCAATTGTTGAGATAAGAGATGGGAGATGGGAAGATCCTGAAATATGAAAATGGAAAGCTAACATGTACAAAATGCTATCCAGAGTAACTGTCCTATCTTGGACATCACTAGCAGATTTTCATGATGAAAAACAAGATCATATGTTTGTTGTGGAGTGGCACCGCAAGGATCACTCAGAATTATTTGAAGTGGCATCAATGTTGAGAAGCTGTTGAAACTGCTTCCATTTATCAAGGCATAACTGGTATTTGGACAACAAAGATGAAAGTGACAAACTCTTATCATTCTTCCCTTGTACTATCATTTGTTGAAGAAACAAGGGTATTATCTGTTGGACTAAGCTTTACAGATGTGACTAATGCAGTCGGTTTCCAGCCTGATGTCTGTACTTCGGCCTCTAGCCTTGCAGGCGATGGTTGGCTAATCCAGACACACCTGAGTGCAGTGAGGCTTTGTTTGCCCGCCAAGTTTCGTTGTGATTTCTACTTCTAATCCTTGCCTTCTAATAACTCCAGGGATTGAAGTCCTTTCCACATCAATATGAAATATTTGACGTGCACCATCTGACATTTCAAAGTGAAAGTGAAATTTCCTGCCTTTCTCTACCTCAGAATTACCTTAAACAAGAAAAGCCCTGTTCCTACATCAGCGGAAGAGATGTTAAGCATGCTGAATCTCTTCTTCAAGGAGTTCATATTGGCAATATCATTGTAATTGGCACACGTAGGCCTTCTGTGGAAGTTGTTTCTATCATTCCTGATCAAGGCCTTCGAGTGATTGCATCAGGGAACATATCGTCAACAAGTGCCATGGGCACTGCAGTCAGCAGTCATATCCTCCAGGACTATATCAGTATCACTATGAACTGAGAGTGGAGAACTTTGCCACATTGAGACCTTGTAAACTCCAATTTGCTTAACAGGACAACATTGTGGGCTGCTAAGATTGTGCATATGGGTAAAATTTTACAGTCCATTCGTTTTACTAGAGCCTTAGAAGTGTGACGGTTGTATAGTTGTGCTGTATATATGATACCAAAGACCTTGCTATATTCTTTCTGGCTACATACCTTGCCAAGTGAATTTATAAAAGCTGAACTGTGATGTTTTTGGCGGCAGCCTCTTAAATGAAAGTGCTTATTCTCGCACATGAAAATACAATACTTCTTTTTTGCACTCAACGGGCATTTCTGATTCGAGAGGTCTGATTTATCTCCAGATTCTACACACAATAGTGTTTTTGCACAGTTGCTGCAGAGTAGTGGTTACTGTTTGTTGTGATTCTTTTGTATTAAGAGGTGTCCAATAATGTGGAGAAGTGCAATAGGTTTCTCAAGTGATGTGCAGGGTACTTTCATCCATGTATGTAAACAAATGAGGGATTAAGAATAGCTTTTGTTCAAGTTCAATGGCTAATCGCTCTTGACAAGTCTCTAGAGCGAGGTTCGTTCTTTTGATAACTGCCCAGATCAGCTAAGTGCCTCAGAAGGATTCGACCTTCGAGATTGAAAAATACCGATCGTACTCTTTGCTTGCATCTCATGCTTTTATTTTCGTATTCCCATGTTACGAATGCAAACATCACACTGTGAAGCTTTACTATTAACGGAACTTTGATTATCTTCTTTTAATATTTCACTTTCAGTATTTTTTTTCTTACATTTTCATTGACTCTATTCTTTAATTTCAGAGTACCTTAATGTAATTTTTAAGTTCATAAAAGATGCCACATCCGAAAATATTTATTGTTTTTTGAAACGTGCATCCCTAAACTACCCAGAGTTCAAGCTTCATACCTTTTCTGGCTTGATAACACGCGAAGCTTGCACTTATTCAAGCCACGTGGCACAACCGCATGAGACTAATGCCTGACACATGTCCTTTTCTTGTTCCCCAGTCCCCAACATTCACGCAATCGCATCAAAACGAGTTGTGGAGAGAATTGATAGGGATGACTTCCAAAAATTGGGAGTTCTGATGTGGTAGTTCTGATATGAAACCTTTTCACTGTGTAAACCAGCAACCTGGAATAAGGACGTAGCTGTCTGTCAACAGCTGGACCAGTGGCAATGACGCAACCCAAGCGATGGAGGGGTTTAGAGACTCCAACACTAGGCGCATAAAGCCGAAATTTCCTCTTGCCTTGCCTGGAGATGAAATCATCTTTGTCGCAACTACCAGCATCTCCTCGAGAACTTTGTTCTGATCTTTAATCTGTCAAAAGAGCCAGAAATACCGTTCTAAGTAACCATTAAAAGAGTGTCCAGTTTGGTATGTGATGCGGAAAGTAGATGGCATCTAGGTGGTTGATTATTTCCATGAAAGTACAGGAAACTCCCACTGAGACTTACAGTTCTTAAATGAGTTGGTAACTCGATTCTCAGTCACCACATCAGGCTCTCTCGCTGTGAAATGGCGTACAATCATCACGTGGTCAAAGAAAAAGTGTAAAATAAGCTGACGAGCGCAGCCTATAGTCTTGAATAACCAGCTCGACAGCAGAGGCAAGCTCCTCCAGGGCTCGTTCGAATTTAATATTAGTTGGTACAGCAACCTTCCCCCAATCAAATTCCAAGTCCTCAAGAAAATTCAGATCGAGTGCTGTTCCCTCCTGTGTGAACAAATCCTGAAGCAACTTGCAGCTTCAGCATCCATGCTCTCCCTTGACAGCAAATGTTGAATGTGAGAAGGTGAAATAGATGGATCAAATTGATTTTTATGATGAAGTAGTGCAAACCTTGACCTTTTCCATAGCTTTGTCGCGTAATTCATCTTCAGATAGGAAAGATGTCCAGATTGTCTTAGCTTGTTTATCTCTGGTACAATGGACACGCGATGATGCTCTTATATGCTTGACCCTGGACAAATGATAGAGAAATGGGAATAAGAAAGCACCTGCAGCATCCATCCACACACCTGCACAGCATGGCACACATCATCTGAGACACAGGATCCAAGGTTCAAAAATCAGAACTTAATACTCACGGTGTAGATTCTATAACTTGTAGATATTGCATTCATGCATCTGTTTCAACGAGTTGACTAATAAGAAACTTATCTACTCATGGATAGAATGCTTCTGGTAGATACACCTCGGAACTCATAGATGATTTTTCTCATTTTACGTATCTCTGCATGCATTTTACACAGATAGAGAAAGCTAGAACTTCCGGACTTTAAAACTCTCTTTTTCTTTGTATTCCTAATGAACATGTCCTGCCGTATATGAGTTTTGACTTCTAACTTCCGTACGTGGCACCAGGGTTGACAGCATTTCTGACGCATTTGAAGGGCCGGGTGAACAACAACATAGTAATGCCATTTGAGAGTTCCCTCACTGTGAGACAACCACTTTGCTAGCAGGATAATGGAAGTGCTAATGTGCGGCAGTCTTACAAGAGAATCTTGCAATATCCAAGTAAGTTTAAAGTTGTGATACGGAATATGATTTCCTCTTCCGTTTGGACCACATGTCAAGGCGTGCACTACATTTCCAAGTGCTGAGAGGGACTTATTGATGGTTTTAGCTTCTTCAAGAGCCCTGCCCTCTGCTCCCGTTTTCTCAACCTTCTCAGAGCCAGCCAGATCCACAAGAATTAGCTTTCCAAATGTTCTGGCCATGCTCAAGACATGAAATTTCATATGAGAAAGGAAAAAAATTACCCATAAATTGCAATCCCATAAGAGACCAACCATGCCTCTTCTGTATGGTTGATTCCTGGTGCACCAAGAATATGTAAATACAATGGCTTCTGCTGCTGCCCACATTCATTTCTTTTTCAGCTTAAAGTTTGAAACTGTAGGCATAATTAGGGAAGGTGGCAGATATTTTAGAGAAAGTTCTGATATGGCTATGCAAGATTAAGAGCAAGCACAAGTCAAAACAGAAAGCAGTAAGGATACGGGTCTCTCCAACTGCTCTGTTGCATATACCACATTGGATTTCAGAGGATGGAAATAGAAGATCAACCCAGGGAAGATTGGAATACAGTCAAATGAAATTGAGCTTGTATCTTACAGATAAGCCTTGTGATGATTTAGGAATGTCTGATAGAGATATCTGGATGGAAGGGAGAAAACATCAAGGGGGTCTCACAGAAAGAAAGCATAAGATGATATGTAAGTATAGACAGTTTTAACTCAATAAGCTATCCAGTTTTGCGCAGACAACAAAGAATAGGTAGATTTATGATAGAGAAACCAATTTCTAGTTGTTCCACTTGTGCTATTGCCGGAAACACCATTTGAGTCCATAGAGCAAAATAACATCTTTTTCTCAGAAACATTTTGTGAATGTGTTTGAGGCACATAGGCATCTTAAGATGCATTCTTCAGGCCCAGAGCACATAAAAAACTGGTGTCTTAAACCGCCTATTTGGTCTCTTTAATTTGTATGTTGTCCTTTGAAAGATCTAAAAGGTCCCTGGAAGAAGGAAAGTAAATGATGTCCATGAGGTTTTATTTATGAAACTTCCTGGGATTAATGGATGAGATTCAGGAGAATGACATACAGCATGCAATAATTAAAATAGAGAAAAGCCATTATCTCAACATGAATGTCTTCCAATGCAGTCATGGTAATCTATGCCTTACTTTCTCCATGTAGATCTCTACCTTAAAAAAGTTGAAAAACGTAAAAAATAGAGCATTACATCAATAATTAAGTGAAGCACCAGCTTGTGTAGGCGCACCATGGACAATTTGACTGTATACTTGAGTGAATCAGCAGAAGTGATTTCTCTGAAAATTCCATCAACCACTCTTGCAAGGAGACCTTTCTTGGCATCATCATATCCGAGGTTGGTTGGTCCCTGATTCATAAATACTGTTACTGGACTTGTATATATCAATAGCCATCTACTAACGCTATTCTGGTGGTGGGCTGATCACCTCCATCCTATATGTCTTTCCAACTCCAGTCTGATCCAGAAAAAATGGAATTTGTTTTTGGGAAACAAAAAATGATCAATATAATTTATTTAACATATCAATAAGTTATGTAATCATATATGCAGTTCTAGTTCTGCAACTTGAACTATGATTGTAACATCTAGCTAGAACAAGGAGAGGGAATTCCTTTACATAGAGTTCCGACGCGAAATGCCAAACTGGAAAACTAAGAAAGGATTCTGAACCGAATTTCTTGAAATCGAACAAACAACATGGAGCAACTTCAGGTCCATGTACCCTTTCCACCTTGATTAAGCAAACAGAGGCAGCAATGATAGGAATCATAGGATTGGTTCTACTCCATTCATTTGGAGCACACCTATCAAGTAGGAAGCACGGACCCTCTTCAGGAGCGTCCGTGTCAGTGTCCGTCACCTCGACACGTGCCAACACGCCCCACATGACTCAACACTCCCCAACAAGTGCTGACACGCCTCAGCATGCCCTGACACGTCTCGACACGCTCCGACACGTCCCGACACGCCCGGACACGCTCCGACACGCATTGACACGTCCCGACACGCCCCGACATGCTCCGACACGCACCGACACGCACGGACACGTCCGGACACGCCCTGACACGCACGGACGAGGCCTGACACGCATCGACACGCACCAACACGTCCCAACACGCACCCGACACTCACCGACTAGGCCTGACGCCCCAACACGCCCGGACATGCTCCAACAAGCACCAGGACGCTCTGACTCGTCCCGACACGTGCCGACACGCACTGAGACGCACCGACATGCTCCGACACTCACCGGCACGTCCCCAACCGCAACTACCGTTTCTTCCAGTACGGTACACAGCCTCATCGGACCGAAGTTTCCCAAGTATAACTGCAGAAGTAGAAAGAAGAGCTTCGACAACGCACCTTGAGATTGAAAGCTTCATCGTCGATCCGCTCGATGCATACGGAATCGCCACGATCGCGCCTCTCTTCCGAGTTCATAGGCCTGAACCACACGCAGACGGTGATCTTGGCCATATCCTCGCGCTTGCGATGCCGAAGAGAAGACCGAATCGAGCTCAGAAATTCGAGGAGCACCTGCGGAAATGCAGAGGAGATTCGAAAGATCGAAGGGAAAGAGCGAACGAGAAGGAGGAGGAGGAGGAGGCGATTTTGTAACCCAGGAAGAAAGAATTTGAAATGTTGGAACGCGACTTGGCTCAGTGCCCGGGGGAGAAGCTCCTGCCCTTTTATAGCGATGGAAAATGGAGGGAAACCTATCTTTTAATAAATTATGGATTAAAATGTAATTATATAAAAATAAAAAATAAAAGGAAGAAAGGATACCCTACTTTTTTATGGCGAAATATGGAATTTTTTTGATTTATTGTTAAATGTTAAACTTAATAGTGAAATATGAATTGCTTGTATTTTTTTTTCTCTAAATTTTATAGAATATTAGAATGGAATATAGTTGAATTTATCAAATTAAAATAATGAATGATATTAACAAATGATAGATTAAGTTTTCTACTGTAAATTCATTCTAGACTCTTTACTATTTATTTATATGGATAATCAAAAATGATTATTTATCAATTTATATATATATATATATATATATATATATATATATATATGTGTGTGTGTCTTAATGTGTGTCAACATGTCGGAATTTTATATTTTTTTAGAAATGACATGTTGACATGTCATGTCGTGTCGCGTGTCAGTATTAATACTAAATTAAGCTATCGACATCCTCTCCTTCCCATTTAAACATTTATGCATCTGATCATGCCACTCTACTTCATAAGAAATCTACTCTGTTCAAGTGATACATCAAGGTAAAGAGTTAAGGAATCAATAGACAACAGAAAAACCATAGTGCCTCACCTGTCCATAGCTAATGATCGTCCCATTCGTTGCATCTACCACATCTGTTACATTTAAAAGCAACACAATAAGAACTAAACTGTCGATACACCTGGAAGCAAACTAGATAGGGCATGCTGTGCTAACATTATAGGCACTGGATTTGGATTAAAATAATTGTTTTATCTCAATCATCAATTACAGGATGAGAAAGCAGCGGATTCACACGAAAATACTCGATTAATCCCATGTACTGACACAAGCACCTAATGCTGTGATCAATGATTCTCGCTCTATGGAGCGGATAAACTTCACATCCAGAAACCAATACGGACGTGTAGACATCATGATAGACACCACATCTATCAGGTGCTGTGGCGATGCTGGATATACCTCGAACAATCGGATGAGCCAAAAACGAATAGACATCGTCTTGATTGGAGTCATTATAGAGCACCTTCTCGAAGCTGAACTTCATCTCCCCTTCTCATCCTGACAAACCATCGACGTTGGAGATAATCACAGCTTAATTCATCAAAACCAGCACGATCTCAGCTAATACGAGAGGGAGAATTCACAAAACCTCACTCGAAACTATGAATTCCACAACCGCAACTACGGTTTCTTCCAGTACGGTACACAACTCATCGAACCAAATCTTCCCAAGTATAACTGCAGAAGTAGAAATAAGAGCTTCGCCGTAGCACCTTGAGATTGAAGGCATCATTGTCGATCCGCTCAATGCAGAAGGAATTGCAACAATCGCACCTCTCTTTTGAGCTTAGAGGCCTGAGCAGCAGTTAGGCTGTTTCCTTACAGGAATCTCGTGAAAGAGGTTGTTCTGACTAGGCATGCCATTTTAGATCGTGATATTGGAATAGAAAGGCCTGAATAGATTGTTTGACGTTGGGATAATAGCTTTTGCGCACCTCCTGCAAGATAAGGAATGCCTTATACATCAGATATAAGGCACCGAGAGATATTTTGAGGGAAATTTTATGTTGATACAAAATTAAGTTCTGGTGAGTAGCATGATGTAGTATAGTGTTATTTTGACTCTTATTTGTGTTTTCATTCTGTTTGATTTTTATCCACTTTGAAGCCTTTGGCTATAATTTAAGTTGTTCTGTAGAATTTGAAAGGCAACACTGTAGCCCTATGGGTCTGCAATATGGAGGTAGTATTTATTTGGAGATTGCTTGAATGTCATCTCTTTTGCTATTTGCTCTCGCAATATGTTTGGTTGGTTCATGAAGAGGTCAGAGGTGGAACTGGACAAGGCACTGCAATGTACTAACTCAGTATGATGTCCAGTGACAAACTATCTATCGGGGAAATTTACTATTGAGAGAATGAAAGGAGTTGCTCCACAGGTGGAGCGGAGGTCTCTATCTATCGTGTCTCATCGCTGCTGCCAACGGTTTATTATAAGAAATCCTTGGAAATGTTTACTTGACATGGTCTGTGTGCTTATCTTCTGTAAAAGCAATTTATATCTAGTATGATATGACTTGTATGTATTATGTTGTCAATGAAGTATAGTTGTTGATAATAATTATACAAGAAGCACTGAAAAGCAAGTCAGTTGGCAGTAGGTTGTTTTAAATCTACGGAGTTAAAGAGTTTTTCATATGAATACATGTTCAGATATTCATTTTTTTCCTCATTTAGTGCACCTCTCCCTGAAATCCGACTTTTGCATTTAAATTCTCTGGGTTATTTGTGACAGTTATTTGCATATGCTTCCATACTTTTGTCATTTGTTCAATATTCCTATTACAGTTATGAATGAATTGTATTGGTAGGAACATAAGGAACTTACAAAACTTGTGGAATTGGTGCTGCCCTAGTCAAGTAGGAGATTTGCTTCCTTGGTTATGGGTGGGAAGTGCAAATGCAGCTCTTTAGTTTGATGGAGCCAGCAGGTTGTTAGGATAGAATTGCAAAACAAGCTGTGATAAAGTATCTTGTGATTCTGTTAAAATTACCTGTCACAAAATCTATCAAATTTTGAGAATTTAGGTTTCCGCTTCAAATGTGCCCCTTGTCTAATTTGGACATTTCCCATTCCGCCTGATATCTTCCCACATGTTGTGATTTCAAATGAAGGTGGTTATTTACTCATAATGATATTGTCTCCTTTAGATGTGATCCATTGATGTGATATAACAGGAGACATCCATGGAGCTGGCATTTATAGGTTTTAAATGTCATTCTCTATTTGATAAACAAGGCAATGTCTTTGTCGTGGTCATATACAAAGCAGTAGAGAGTTCTATGCTGCTCCTTACAATATGGGATCCATACAGCAAATAATTATCAAGGAGATCAGAACTGATGATTTAGGAATAGGTGTGGCCTGGACATGATACTTTGTTGAAGAAATACCTTCATAGCCATCATCTCCTTCATGTTCACTATCCACTCTTTTTGTCATAGCTCTTTTCTCCTTCTAGACCTCGTGTATGGACACGTGCTTCAAAGTCAACTTAAGTAACCTTTAAGATTGAGAACTATGTCAAAATCTTACTCCTCTATGCTTTTCTTCGTCCAGAGGTGGTTTTGTAGCTGTTAGCGCATTTGAGGACCGATTTGCTCTCTTCTCTGTTTCAGTTTCTGTTGGAAGCTATAACATTGATCAGGTTTGATGCAAGACTAGATTTCTTTGTATATTTAACTGGAATATGCAGTCGGTGAGATTTTTATTCTTATCGATATTCTCAGTGCCCAATTAATTTCCCTGTGCTGCAATTTGAGAGGATTTTTATCCCTCTGAAAATGGAGACTTGTTTGCTGGTAAAAGTTTCCCGAAGCCCAATATATGTGGAACTCTATGGAGCATGTGTTTTCTACCAAATCAACCAAGGAGCATGATACTGTATTAGCCATTCATCTGAATAGGTATGTATTATGAGTATTATGTCCTGCTAGCAAACTTGTGTACACATATATTTAGATGTTCACACAGCTATTAGATGAATTTTACTTCCTATTCTAGTTTTGTATATGTTTTGGTGCTTTAACACCACGACAAACTGGTTTTATCAGTTCTGCAGGAGGGGTGCAAGTCTGAATGAGCTGTTGTTATTCGGACGGAATATTAAAGAGCACCACTTGCATTATATTTCTCAGAACATTGAAGCTGGACCGTTAGCACATAACTTCATTGAACTTCCTCGTCTTCATGGATTTGCCTTTTTGACGAGGCTTGGTGATGTTCTCTTAATGGATCTTCAAGATGCTTGCAATCCCCGTTGTGTTTATAGGACAAGTTTGAATACTTTACCTCCTCCAGTGGAGGAGATTGATGTGGTGGAAGAAACATGTAGTGTACATGACTTCAGCATGGATGATGAAGGGTTAGACAATGCTGCGTGTGCTTTATTGAAGCTGAGGGATCATGATCCCATTTGTATAGATGACGACAGCTGCAACTTGAAATTAGATAGATTCCATTGGTTTGGTTCTTTGGTTCTAGGTTCTCACTGGTTTTGTTTTCTAGTTCTAAGTTCTACTCTAGAGCCATGCTCATTCCTCAGTTAGTATAATGTGAGAGAAGAAGAGAGAACTTGAATGTGAGCACAAGGGATTTCATGTGTTGACGAGATGAACACATATGAATTGAACATGCCTAATTCAACCTCTTAAAAGGGGGATAAGTACACTAATGGTGCCATAAGTTGTGTACGGCGCTCACTTTGGTGCCAAAAGTTGCCGTCGGATTACTTAAGTGCCAAATTGGAGGAAAAACAATCACTTTGGTGCCATCGGCGAAAGATTCCGGCCACCGGCGAAAGATTCCGGCCAAAATGATTGCGTGGCTTTTTTTAAAAAAAATAAAAATCAATAGGCCTTTAAATGACGTTGTTTTCGGTCATCCTTAAGAAAACAACACCGTTTTGCCGTCCTACATGGATGGCTTCATGGAAACGACGCCATTTAGCTCACATGGGGATTGAAATTAGGGTTTCTGCCGCTCGGCCACCTTCTCTTTCCCGCATCACTCGGCCACCGTCGCTCAACCACCATTGTAGTTGCTCGACCAAGTGAGCGAGGAGAGATTGAGATTGTTGCAGGAAAAATTGAAGGCGAGGGCGGAGGAGGAGGAGGAAGAAGATGGGTCGAAGGTGCTGCTAGTGCGTTGCTGGTGTCGCTGCTAGTGTGTTGTCGGTGTTGTTGCTAGTGTTGTGCTAGTGCCGTTGCTGGTGTGGGTCTTTGAGGAAGAAGAAGACATGAAGACGAGCCTTCCCTCTCTCTCAATTTGGGGATTACGGTTTCAAAGTTGAGGGAAAGATGCCAAACGGCATCATTTTGGTGTTTGAATGCTAACTCAACTCTCTAACGAGCCACGTCGGCTTCAAAAATTAATAAAAAAAGGTCACGTCGGATTTCCAGCCAATTTCATTAGCGTTGGCACCAAAGTGAGCGTTTTTCAAATTTTTTGGCACTTAAGTGATCCGACGGAAACTTTTGGCACCAAAGTGAGCGCCGTACACAACTTGTCGCACCATTAGTGTACTTATCCCCTTAAAAGGGAACTATCATAAAGCATAGTTCCTCTCAACGATAACATAAGATATGTATAGTTCTTGCAAAGATACATATTACACGTACGTATTCAATATCAAAGACAAAATCACATGCTCATTAGTTTCAAAAAACAGGAGTGAATGAAGAAGGGAATGTTGGAAAACTCATCTGGAGGTGGAACCATAGCCAAGATTGTAGGACATGGACTTGGGAGATCTGTGGCTGGGATTGGCAATCGAAGGCAAATTAAAGAAAAGTTACTTCATGGGTTTAGAAGTGAGAAGTGTACTGACTTGGACAGCCATTTGCTCTTTTATTGATTTATCAATCTTGATATGGCTAGTAAAAGTACCTAGAGGGGGGTGAATAGGTATAAAGAGTAATTTCTCACGATGATTGCACAATGCTAGACAGTTGATAGAATTGAGACAATTTTTTCTCGTCAATAAACAAACAACAATCAAAATAAGACTGAGAGTAGGGAAGAGAAAATTGAACGCAAGGTTTATAATGGTTCGGCTTATTTCAAGCCTACGTCCACTCTTCTGTACTGACAGCCCGCTAGCTAGATTCCACTATGAACAAAGAGATGTTACAGCACTGTTCTCCCTTGATTTTACGGTGTAGAAGATCTACCACACTCCCTCAAGATATCACTAAGTATAGACTCTCTTTTGTGAATACAGTTTTGCTCAATATGAATCGACTAATAATCAAGAAGCTTCAGACTCTGGAATTTCTCTATTGTGCATATTCTAGAACAACTGGAACGTCTTCCTTTTATACTCCTTTATGCCATCATACCCGTTGGCACTTACCAAATGAATTCTTCCAATCTTCCCGTTGGATATAATCAATTAAGAAGATCATTCAAGCTATTAAAGGAACATGTCGATAGCCCATCAATCATGTTCGCCCATACAATCAGGATCTTGATTTCCAAGAATAGAACCTTCCAAGAATATTTCGTCAATCATCGGATCTTCAAATGATCTTGATTTCAGAATAAAAGAATCAGTTATATCATATCCAACCAAGAGATCTTCTCAAGTGGATAAAACCAAATCCTCAACCAAACACTTTAGCTCTGGATCGTCTTCGTTGCTGGATTAGAAACTGTCAATGATAATAGTCTTGAGTCTTGAGTCTTGTGTGCTGAGTCTGGTGATTTGAAGGTCTTCAGACTCTAAATAGAAGGGTCTGCAATGCTCCAGACTAGACTGATAGAAACGTTTTGTCAGCTTCAAAATATTCTGGAAAAATTTCTCCAACAATCTCCCCCTTTTTGATGGTGACAAAACTTTCATGTAGATTTGAACAACTTTGACCTGCAAAACTTTACTCAAGCAATATGGATATCTCATAAAGATTAACAACTCAACTAGACTCTGCATCCACAGAAAATAGGTAGGTTAGTCTTTCATGATTAAAGCCATACAATAACACTTGATATAAATGCAACAGTCAATTTCAAATCCACACCCAAGTCATACTCAAAACAAATATCCAAACAAACTAAAGTAAAAAATTTAAAGTCAAAGTTCAAAGATTGCAATTCTCCCCATTTTTGTCATCATTAAAAAGATGAGAAAAAAGTCAAGTATGCTTGGGAACACGCACAAGCTGGAAATCTCCCATTGACTGTACGATGCCTTCCAGCCTCTTCAAGTCTTCTCGTAGATGTGCCACCTCTTCCCCTTTGGCATTTGCTTGAATTTGAAGAGCGAGGTCTTGCATTTGATCCGACAGAGTAACAGAAGATGCTTGTCTAGCATTCTTCAAGACTTGAAGTTCACATTCCAAAGCATACATTTGACCCTGCATTTCCAGAAGAAGATTAAGGATGCGACGAAAATCTGTTGTAGTGTTCGTCTGCATGCTGGCATTTGCTCTATCAGATGGAATGAAGGCAGATGATGGAACTTCGGTGTAATCGCGTAGATTTGGCGTTGATGTATCATGTCATTCCTCAGGCATTTGAGAAGCTTGAAGATCTTTTGGATTTGCTGGTGAGCGACTCACACCTTCACTATTGACAGGATATGGTGTAATCATTTCTTGCTCGCCATCTCCCCCTGTTTCTAAGGCCTCAATTGGGGAAGAGTGATGGTCATGCTCGCTAGCGTCTTAATTGCCTTTCTCTCCGGCTTCATCTGCAGACTTTTCTTTGACTGCTTCTTCTTCTTCTTCTTCTTCAACTTCCTTCTCCTCTTCTTCTTTTTCTTTCTCTTTTTTTCCCTCTTCCTCTCTCTGTTCTTTTTCCTCTGCTTCTTTTCCTTTTTCCTGTCATTCCGTTGATTCGGGTACAGAATGACTGAGCCTTTTCAATGCCAAGGTAGAGATAGTGAGTTCATCCTCTTCATCTTCATCCTCTAAGATAAGAGTTCTTTTCTTTTTGGATGGAGCACCCATAGGCTCCTTCCCTTTCCTTTTTGATGCAGAAGATACTGGATGAGATTTGACTGGAGTTTTCACTTTGAACTTCTTCATTGTCTTATCAAGCTCTTTCAAACGCATTTTTGTTAGCATTTTCAAACCTACCACCATTTTGTCACATGATCGAACACAAAGAATTTGTGGAGGTTCAATGTTCAAGTGTCTGAAGATCTTGGTCAGAAGACCTGAGTAAGGCAACTGGCCATTGTCCTTTACCATCGCTCTGTACATGTGGAAGAGAATGGTGTGAGGGAGAGAGAACTTTCTCCCTGAATTGATCGTGTACATCAATTTCGCCTCAGAGTTAGACACGTCAGTCTTGGATGTCGATTTTGGCCTGAGACAGTTGATCACAATTTTGTGAAGCAAGATGTTGATGGCACGCATTCTTGCGTAGGTAATTCTCCCTTCTGTATTCCCATCTTTGACGAGCTCCAGTGAGGTACGAGCAATTGAAACCTTGACTGGTTGATATCGTCCTCTTTCAACCCCAACTATATTTGCCAGCATGTCCATATCTACCACATATTCTTGGTCTCGAACACTGAAGGATATTCTATTCGCATCTAAAAAACTGAGATTTGAATAGAAATATGCTGTCAATTGTGCATAGCCATCTGTGGTGTCGGAGAAAAATTGCTCAAGTTGAAGCAGATTGAACTTTTCCCTCAAGTTCACATTGATGGCATCCAGAAAGTCAAAATCAACGCTCCTGGGGTTTATCACCCCACGTTTCAATAATTTGAAGAACAAATCCTCCTGTTCCTTCGATTTGAACAACTCTGTTCTTTTTCCCTTAACCTTCGCAACAACACCCATTCGAGGTTGGAATTCACTAAATAGTTTATCATCATCGTTCCCGTCAGTGGGATTCAATCCTCCTACACGAGGGTCACTTGGAATGTTTGCAAGTGCTTCCTCAGCCTTTCCTTTGGGAGCAATTCTCAAATCCTCCATTCGTCGCAAAAAGACATACTCATTTCCATAACCCTTGTCTTTAAGGAAATCATCTACATAGTTCAGCGGATTACTAGTGCTCTTCAAAGCATGATAGAGCTTGTAAATAAAAGAGGGTTTTTGAACTCTTACAGGGTCTACTTCCTCGATTATTTCTTCCTCCAGTTGTTGACCCACACCCTGTGGGGTAGATGGTGGAGAGTGACGTGGTTGAGAGTGAATCGGGCTCTGTCGCTGTCTCGGTAACTCTTCCTTCTCGGGGAGATCGAAATGGGTAGGACCCTCCCTCATTCTTTGTGGTCCCCTGCTTGCGATTCTTAAAGATTTTCTCGAAGAAGACATCGTTCCTTATTGTTGAAAGATTCCTTGACTCGCTTTCCCAAGAAAAGATGACAACTTTCTCGGAGATGAACACGGAGTTAAGACAAGATTGGGAGGAGACTGCTTTTTAGGGTTTTGGAGTTAAGCGAAGAAAACAACTGACCGTATATATAATTTAAAAAGGAAAAAGCCAATCGACATAAAGGAAAGTGACCAGTCGTCCCTTTTTAAAAAAAAAAAAAAAAAAAACGATAACCGCCCTTTTTAAAGAAAACTGCCATTTTAAATAGAAGTTATCCTTTTTGAAAAAGCAAAATTCTATTTTTAAAGATAATATAAATCAATTATAATTGAACGAATGATTGTACCTTTTCAAGATTGAATATTAAAACAACTTACAGTCTATAGCCATGAATGTCTGAGTCTGAGGATCTGAGAGTCTCTAGACTTTAGCTTCCTCAAGCTTCAAAATGTTGAGTCTGGAACGGATAATATCGAATTGATTTTTCTCCAAAGGCTTTGTGAATATATCCGCTAGTTGGCTATTTGAATCAATAAATTGAATCGAGATTTCTCCATTTTGAACATGATCTCTAATGAAGTGATGTCGAATCTCTATATGCTTTGCCCTTGAGTGAAGGATTGGATTTTTAGTGAGATTGATTGCGCTGGTGTTGTCACATCTAATCTCAGTGCATGAGTCTTCAATTCCAAAGTCTTGTAGTTGTTGTTTTATCCACAGAATTTGCGAACAACAACTTCCAAGAGCTACATACTCTACTTCTGTTGTAGAGAGAGCCACAGTATTTTGTTTCCTTGAAAACCAAGACACTGTCCTGCTTCCAAGCAATTGGCAAGTTCCCGAGGTGTTTTTTCTATCAACTCTGCAACCGGCTAGATCTGCGTCTGAATATCCAAAAAGATTAAAGTCTCCATCTTTAGGATATCAAAGACCGATGCTTGAAGATGAAGCAACGTAATTAATAATACGTTTCGCAGCACTGAGATGGGATTCTCTAGGATCATATTGAAACCTAGCACAGATGCAAACACTCAACAAAATGTCAGGTCTAGAGGTAGTAAGATAAAGAAGTGAACCGATGATACTCCTGTATAGCTTTTGATCAACTTTCTTCCCTTCTTCATCTTTGTCTATCTTCAAAGAACTTGACATCATTATGTCGGTCTTTTTGCACTTTTCCAGTCCAAACTTTTTGACAAGATCATTAGCATATTTTTCTTGATGAATAAAGTTCCTTCCTTCAATTGTTTTACTTGGAGTCCAAGAAAGAAGGTTAATTCTCCCATCATACTTATTTCAAACTCATCCTGCATAGACTTAGAGAATTTCTTGCACAGACTTTCATTAGAGGATCCAAAAATAATATCATTCACATATATTTGAACAAGTAAAAAACTTTTGTTTTCCTTTTGATAAATAGGGTAGTATCTACTTTACCTTTTACAAAATCATTATGTATTAATAACTTACTTAGTATGTCGTACCAAGCTCGAGGTGCTTGCTTTAAATCATACAAGGCCTTTTTCAGTCTGAAGACTGAGTCTGGCTTATTTGGGTCTTCAAACCCTGGTGGTTGTTCCGCATAAACTTCCTCATGGATAAAACCATTTACGAAGGCACTTTTGACGTCCATTTGGAATAACCTGAAATTTTTATAACAAGCAAACACAAGTAATAATTGAATAGCTTCTAACCTTGCTACTGGTGCGTAAGTCTCATCATAGTCTATTCATTATTCTTGCGTATAATCCTTGGCCACGAGTCTTGCTTTGTTTTTTACGACTTTTCATTTCTCATTCATCTTGTTCTTGAACACCCATTTAGCTCCAATAACAGTTTTACCTTTTGGTTTAGATGTCAATTCCCATACATCATTAATGTTAAACTGTCTGAGCTCTTCTTGCATAGCTTCAATCCAGCTTTCATCAGATAAAGCTTCTTCTATGCTTTTTGGTTCAATTTCAGAAATGAGAGCCACAGCACTAGACTCTTCGCACCTTTTGGATCTTGTGTGAATTCCTTTATTAATGTCACCAATAATAAGATCTTTGGGATAACTGGACTTATGCTTCCAGTTACTGGTTGATTCGTTAGGTTGATGATCTCTTTCTTTACTTGAATCTTCACGAACAGCTTGATGCTGGTCTTCTAAAGTCTGAGATGCTTCTTGAGTTATAAGCTTTGGAGAGTCTAGAGCAGGTTCAGATTCTTCATGATGAGTCTGACTAAATTCATTTTGCATAGAATCTTGAAATTTGACATTCATTGATTTCTCCACAAATTGACTCTTCTTGTTGTAGACTCTGTAGGCTTTGCTTGATGTAGAATTTCCAATGAAGATGCCTTTATTTGATCTTTCTTCAAACTTACCAACTCGATCTTTTGCATTTTTCAGTATAAAGCATTTGCAACCGAACACATGAAAGTATGAAATAATAGGCTTCTTACATTTGAATAACTCATAAGGGGTTTTCTCTAGAATAGGTCTTAAAAAGACTCTATTGATGATATAGAACGCTGTTGAAATAGCTTCAGCCCAAAATCGTGAAGAAATCTTACTTTCAATTAAAAGAGTTCTAGTCATTTCTTGAAGAGGTATATTCTTTCTTTCCACAACTTCATTTTGCTGAGGAGTATATGGAGAGGAGAATACATGCTTAAAGCCAAATTTATCACAAAATTTTGTAAAATCTTGATTTTCAAATTCACTTCCATGATCTGTTCTTATACTTGAAATAACACATCATTTTTCATTTTGAACCATTTTAACAAAATTTTCAAAATACGAGAATGTTTCAAACTTACTTGCAAGGAAATATACCCAAGTAAATCGGGAGTAATCATCCACAATTACTAGGCAATATTTCTTACCTCCAATGCTCTAAGTTCTGATTGGTCTGAAGAGATCCATATGCAGCAGCTGCTGTGACACCCCAAACCCTCGCAGGTCGTCACCAGCGCCAATGTTACTCCTTATTACCTTTCTCCTTAGAAGATGCGTCGTAATTCATAGACATAATTATTATTTTTTTTTACAAAATGGTCCCAGCGCGACTCATTAGCGGAAGCAAATTGAAACATCATCGTCTCTCCCCCTACCAACCATGATACAAATACACACCACTAATCACCATGATTTTTATAACAAGCCATGACACTTTATTTACATATATTTTCAAAATGGGACTACTCTTGGGTCGGTACATCAAAAGGAAAAGCTAGGACTCAGCCATGTCCAGCCTAAAACTTCAAAAAGAACCCTCGGCCCCCTATATCACACGTGTGTACAATCCCCCATCATAAGTGTCGGCTAACTAACTCCAAAAAAAAAAAAAAACAACCCCTACTCGTCACGCTCGGGCCTCACACCCAGTCCGATGCGTCAGGCGGTGGCGGTGGCAGCATCCCTCTCATCACCCCATCGTGGCGAACGTGAACAGAAACAAACTTCTGAACGACTAGGCCCCTAGCCAGGCCTATGTTGTACATGACAAGACAGCGTACGTGTATGTAGGTGAGTCCAGGCACGGAAGGACAGCTGAATTCCTCACACTCTACCTCAACGTCAGACGATAACCTGTAAAATGTACCTCGTGTGACAGCAGGAAGCGGCATAATGGCTAATCTGAAATGTTATCCCCAAAAGGGGTGAGTACAACCACTCAGCAGATAGAGAAATCAAATAACAACTCAATGCATTAGGCAAATCATACATGCATTGCAGGCGTTACTTACCTTGAAACCATGCGCATATTATCATGCATCATTATCATAGTCGTAACACGTACAAGTGCATCATCATATCAAGTATGTATATCACCATATCATATCATCATCATCATGCCACATCATCACCATGCATATCATCATGCATATCATCATCATCATGCCATATCATCACCATGCATATCATCATGCATATCATCATGCCACATCATCACCCTCATCATCAGGCATATCATTATGCATATCTTCATTATCATGCATATCATCACCACCATGCATATCTTCATTTTTATGCATATCATTATTTTATTTATCTCCTCAGGCAAAGACCTTCGAGCCTTCCGGCATTCAGCCTCCCAGGCCACCGGGCATCCGGCCCCCCACATTCTAGGCATCTCGCATCTCAACTAGCATCACGAGGCATTCCCTTCGGGCAAAAACCTCCAACAGGGCTTCCGGCATTTACACTCCCTGACCAGGCATCTCGCACCCTAATCCTGGCATCGCGAGGCATTTCTCTTCGGGCAAAGACCTCCGACAGGGCTTCTGGCCCCCCACATTCCGGGCATCTTGAATCTCCCAGGGAATTCCGGCAATGTATCTCTATACATTCCAAGCATCATCCGCCATCACAACCATCTCCTCATTTACTATCATCCATGTTTACTAGTATTTTAATCTCATTTTAACATGGCACATGGCGTGACATCAAACAAATCATACATGCATTTCGATTCAATGCCATACATATACCAAGACTTTATCACATATACATCTCAATTCAATGTCATATACTTGCCAATACTTTATCACATATACATCTCAATTCAATATCATACACATATCAAGACTTTATCACACATACAACTCAATTCAATATCATACACATACCAAGACTTTATCACACATGCAATATGAGTTACTTAAATTGAATTTATGGCCAATAAAATAATTCGTTTTATTTATTATTTATTTATTTTTTAACTATAAATTCCCAAAATTATCAAAATTCAAGAAATTATTAAAAAAACCCATAGGATGATAATTACTTGCAAAATTCATGGCCAAATTGAATTTTTACAAAATCTCATAATTTTCCCAAAACATCCTATGCTTCTTGGATGAAACCAGAATGCACGGTTTCCGAATAAATTCAATTAAAATATCCATATGGCCTCCAAAAATTATAAAATTTTACTGGATTTTAGCCAAGACATTTTCGTACAACTTTCATGAATAATTCCAAGCCAGATTACCTATATATTATTTTATTCAACCTCACGAAGCTTCTGGACCCGTTACCGCATCGTCCAGTGTACACATCTCCGAAATATTGAGATTTCACCCACCTATTCTCTTTCATTTTATCTGAAATTTGGATATGTTATGTGTAAAGATGTCCTTTACAAGTTTCATGAAGATATATAGGTCAAATAATCAGAGTATAGTCACCATTTAGGTCCTTGAAGTCTCGGGTGTCTCGGAACACATCACCAGAATCATCGTCATCAAGATCTAGTCGATTTACCAAGCTATACTTGTTAGTTTCACTTAAAATTTTAGTATGTTGTATTTTAAGATGTTCCCTACAACTTTCATGAAGAAACCGAAGTAAGATTCTAAAAAAAAAACCAACATTCAACCATGAATCCAGCAAAAGGTCAGTAAAAACTCTCCAGATCTGAGGTCTCCGTAAGATGAGACTTTAACCCCTAAAATCTCTATCAGTTTCCACAAAATTTTAGTATGTTGTAGTACAAGATATTAGCTACAACTTTTGTGAAGACATCGAAGCCAAAATCGGACTCCAAACACACATGCAAGCTCAAACAAGTTACTGACTCACACGATCCGAGCAAGAACAGTCGCACCACTCACACACAACTCATCCATGCTTCGGTTTTTCCCATCTAACAACCAAAAGTTCAACATGCAAACAACATACAAGCATGCAAGAGAAGCTAGAGGACTCCCACTTGCCTCTAGAGCGGACGGACGACGGCGTGCGGTGGCGAACACAGCGGACGGACATCAACAATCCCTCGGCTCCGCCTCCTTCCTCTCTCGGCCTCTCCCTCTCTTTCTCGAATTCTCTCTCTCTCTCTCTCTCTCTCTCTCTCTCTCTCTCTCTCTCCCTCTCTCACCCTCTCTCTCGGCCAAAGGAAATCCGGCCACCTTCTCTCTCTCTTCCCTTCTTATACCCCAAAATCCTCATGATTAAACAATCATTACTTGCCTACAAACCAACCAATGCACGGCCTTCCCTTTTTGCCACTTGTCATATTGAATTTTTGAATTTAATTTGGGCTTCTTGGGCTTGGGCTTTTGGGCTGGTCGACCACTCCTTTTGGGCCTCTATTGGGCCAGTGACAGCCCCCTTTTAGTGGACCTAATTGGGCCGACTAACTTGGCCCATCAAGCTTAGGCCAAATGGGCTTAAGGTCAATCCTAAAAATTAACCCTCTTTTTTTTTTGAATTTCTTCTATAAATATTTTTAAATTTCAATTTTCATCTTGGCCAAAGTCTTAGAACATCTTGTCTATTGAAATTTAATTTATAAATCTTATGGCCAAGCATAGATTATTAATCTATCAAATTTAAATTTTCACAATCACATGCACAAATCATCTCAATAAAAAGACTAATGGCTAAAGCATAAGCCAAGGGAAATTTTATCACCTAATTAGAGACTTTAACACACCTTATGGCTTGTCATAGAATTTTGGGATGCCATAGCTGCAGTACATGATTAGTAGAGACATGATTTATTGGCTTAAATGAATTTTTTACCCGCTTTCCCAATATACATGGAGTGCATAGATCAAACTTTTGGTATGATAAATTGGGTAGACCTCGAACAAGCTGCTTTGTTGAGATTTTAGCTAATTGCTTCATATTGATGTGACCAAGTTTTCTGTGCCATAAGCTTGCTTTGTCTTGAATTGAGATTAAGCATTACGATTCATCCGGTTTCACATCCAAGAGATAGATATTTCCATGCCTTCGACCTATGAAAGACTGAGTAGAGTCTTTACTGGTTCCAGAACATATTCCTTCTTGAAAGAAGATCTTAAAACCAATATCACATAGTTGGCTGACGCTGAGAAGATTGTAATTGAGTCATTCCACTAGGGAAACATTACTTATTGTGAGATTTCCAATTTTCACAGTTCAAAATCCCACAATTCTTCCTTTGCTGTTTCCTCCAAATGAGACTTTTCCACCATTTACTTGAACGATCTTTATAAAGCAATTTGAGTCTCCTGTCATATGTCTTGAGCATTCACTGTCCAGATATCATTTTACCTTTTTCTTGATGGAGACCTGCATTTAAAAGAGAGTCTTAAGCTTGGTACCCATATTTTCTTGGGTCCATTGATGTTAGTAAGATAAACAGTATAAGCCCATGTTTTCTTAACAGGTTTCCAAACCATAGGACACTCTTTTCAAAGTGATCTGGGCTATTGCACTTTGAACACCTAAGGGCATTTCGACCTATAGACTTTACAAAAACCTTCTTGAAATGATTTTTGTAAGCCTCTCTCAAGGGTCTTTGCTTAATTCTTTCTTTTACTTTAGGAAAATCAATCAAGGGAATAGTTTTTGCTATCATACCTAGACCAGACTTATTGAAGTAAGGTCTTTGAGCGAAAGAAGTTTTTCAAGTTTCTCGAGACCCTATTGAAAATTTCTTTGAGAAATTTGATTAGTAAGTTTTTAAAAGAGCATTTTCTTTTAAAAGACTATCTTCATTTTCTTTAAGAGTGGAAACATTCATGTTTAAATATTTAACTCTTTCTTTTAAAACATTTTCCTGTTGTTTTAGAGCAGAGTTTTCCTTTTTGAGTTCGGAAATCCTTTTGAGAGAAGTCTTAAGACTAAAACACAGCTCATCAATATACTTAGAAACCTTGACAGGAATTTTAAAATTACTTACCTCAAATTCACTATCTGAGTCTGATCCAGAGTTTGAGTCTGAGTCTAATTGCGCCATCAGACATAAGTTGGCATATTCATCATCACTTTCTTCACACTCTGTATCACTTCAGGTTTCGGCTTTGAGAGCCTTTCGAGACTTTTCAGCTTTTCCTTTCTTCTTCTTTAGAAGAGGACAATTGGATCTGATGTGTCCATTTTTCTTACATTCAAAGCAAACTACATCTTTGTTTGATTCATCATCATCAACAGACTTGGTATGTTGTCTTTGAAAACTTTGTTTCTTTGAGTTGAACCTTCTTTATTTTCTATTCAGTTTTCTGAATTTTCTTATCATGAGAGCAAGCTCCTCATCGTCCATATAATCTTCAGAATTTGTAACATCAGAATCATCATTTGATTTTAATGCAATGGATTTCTTACCTTTTGGATCTTTGTCTTCGTTAATTCGTTCTACTTCATAAGAATGAAGAGTTCCAACCAGCTCGTCGACAGATAGTGGCATGATTCTTTGCGTCTCTCTTATTGAAGTCTTTATGTGATTCAAATCCTTGGAAAGTCCACGCAGTAGCTTGTTTACCTTCATGAGATCAGAAATTGGTTGTCCTTGATTTTCAAGACCATTTACAATTTCTGTAAAACGGCTAAACATGTCAGTTATAGATTCTCTAGGTTTTATTTTGAAGGCTTCATATTGACCGAGAAGGATGTTGATTCTGGTCTCTTTCACTCGATCAGTTTCTTCATGGGGGATATGTAACCTATCCCAGACTTATTTTGCTATAACACATGAAGATATTCTGTTATATTAAGTAGGTGACAAGACACAATATAAAGAATAAATAGCTTTTGCATCAAGAGTTTGTCTCTTGATTATCTCTTCCAGAGTCATTCTGCTGGTCTCAACAGTTTTTTTCCTTCTTTTTGAGACAGATGCAACTTTAGGAGTGATTCCTTTTTCTACAACGTCCCATTCCAGAGGATCCTTTGATCGAAGAAATGCTTTCATTTTGTTTTTCCAAATGCTTTAGTCCTTTCCATCAAAGTAATGAGGTCTGGTATTGCTTTGCCCTTCCACCAGCCCTGGAGCTAGCATACTAGCTATGGATCTTTTACTCTGAAGTAAAACACTTCAAATAAAGTGAGTACACGAGCTCTGATACTAATTGATATGGCTAGTAAAAGTACCTAGAGGGGGGTGAATAGGTATAAAGAGTAATTTTTCACGATGATCGCACAATGCTAGACAGTTGATAGAATTGAGACAATTTTTTCTCGTCAATAAACAAACAACAATCAAAATAAGACTGAGAGTAGGGAAGAGAAAATTGAATGCAAGGTTTATAGTGGTTCGGCTTATTTCAAGCCTACGTCCACTATTATGCATTGACAGCTCACTGGCTGGATTCCACTATGAACAAAGAGATGTTACAGCACTGTTCTCCCTTGATTTCACGGTGTAGAAGATCTACCACACTCTCTAAAGGTATCACTAAGTATAGACTCTCTTTTGTGAATACAATTTTGCTCAATATGAATCGACTAATAATCAAAGAGCTTCAGACTCTGGAATTTCTCTATCGTGCATATTCTAGAACAACTGGAACGTCTTCCTTTTATACTCCTTTATGCCATCATACCCGTTGGCACTTACCAAAGGAATTCTTCCAATCTTCTCATTGGACAGAATCAATTAAGAAGATCATTCGAGCTATTAAAGGAACATGTCGATAGCCCATCAATCATGTTCGCCCATACAATCAGGATCTTGGTTTCCGAGAATATAACCTTCCAAGAATATTTCGTCAATCATCGGATCTTCAAATGATCTTGATTTCAGAATAAAAGAATCCGTTATATCATATCTAGCCAAAAGATCTTCTCAAGTGGATAAGACCAAATCCTCAACCAAACACTTTAGCTCTGGATTGTCTTCGTTGCTGGATTAGAAACTGTCAATGAGAATAGTTTTGAGTCTTGAGTCTTATGTGCTAAGTCTGGTGATCTGAAGGTCTTCAGACTCTAAATAGAAGGGTTTGCAATGCTCCAGACTAGATTGATAGAAACGTTTTGTCAGCTTCAAAATATTCTGGAAAGATTTCTCCAACAAATCTGATGAGTAGCTTTTTGATTAGCTTGTTTTTCTATTTGAGGATGAGACTCAATGAAGATATTGGAGCAAATTCTAGTTGGGTCTTCATATAAGGGAATGGGATGGACATGAAGGGTAATCAAACTGGCATCTCACCTTGAGCTAAGCATATAGATTGAGGTACTTTACAAAACCAATACACATGTTATTTATGCATTAATTGATGAGAAAATATTGGGCACACTAATTGGGCTAACTCAGCAAAATACTAGTCCATTCTTTAGGCTACACATGTCGCTTTGGGCCCACCTTGCATAAATCTTGCTCCCCCTTCCCCTGGGTGTTTATTGCTTGCTTTTTTCTCATCTTCTCCATTGCTTTTTCCCATAAGAAATCATAGCCATGCACTCAAAACTCCAATGGCCATGGCTTTTGTGAGCTCAAGCTCAAGCGACACCATGGTGGCAAGATGTCAAAGCTTAGGTTGCCATGGCTATAAGCTTGTGATATGGCAACCATGGTTGTGACCTCATGCCCAAGTTACCATGGCTACTGCTAGCTCGAGTTCAAGCTCGTAACTTTAGGCTCAAGCTTGAACTCCATAAACATGGAAACTAGAGACTCCATTTTGAGTGTCCGTGTCCTTGAGTGTCTCAATCAAGCGACCATGGACGGGAGTTCAAAGCTTAGGCCACCTTGGCCACGAGCTCGAAGCTCAATTGGCTGTTGCCATGAGCTTAAGGTTAAGCACGAAACTTGAGCAGCTAGGGCTACCTAAAGCTTTGGGTTCGAGGTCGAGCTCCATGGCCCAATCAGAGCTTGAGCTAGCCATGGCGGACTCAAAAGGAAAGAAGAAGAGCAAGTATTAAACACAGAAGACGGGGGACGGAGAAGATGAGAGGGAAGGGGAAGGTGGGCCCAACAGATACTTGTTGCTTAATAAATGGATTAGTATTTTGCTGACTTGGCCCAACTAATATACTCAATATTTTCTCGCGCATTGATTGATACTTAATCAATACTAACTGTTGAATCAATCCTAATAATTGGTTATAATGAGGTCGTCATTGCTATTTACAAAATCCAGAAATGAGTTCACTAGGCCCACCGGGAAATTCATCGAATCAAATTGTCGTTACGGCTGCCTTTTAATCTTTTATGTATATATTTCTATAGTTTTTGACGCAGTTGCAGGCAAAAGAGTGATTCGACTAGGAAAATCATAAAACACCACGGTTTTGTCCTTGAAAAGTCGCATGTGTTAGGCACGCGCAAACGAAAAAAAATAGACAGGTCGAGGTAAAGTTTTTGATGCTATCGAGACATCGTTAAGCATGTTCCATCATAAATGTTCGACGTTCCAAACATCGATTACCTGATCATGGTCATTTGCTCGACTTTGAGACATTGCATGCGCGCAACAACGGTGTGGCATCCCGGAAATTCAAAGCTGAGCCTTAAGGTGTGTTAAATGTCTTTAATTAGGTGATAGAATTTTATGGCTTATGCTTTAGCCAATTTGTCTTTTAATTTGATGAATTTTGCTTGTGTTGTGGAAATTTAAATTTTAAATGCTTGGCCATATGATTTAAATTTCAATAATTAAAATATCCCAAGACTTTGGCCAAGATGAAATTTGAATTTAGAAATATTTATAAAAAGGAATTCAAAAAAAAAAAGAGAAAATAGTGTTATTTTCGAAATGGGCCTTGGACCCATTAGCCTAGAGCTTGGTGGGCCAAGCTAGTCGGCCCATTGGGCCCAAGAGGGGAGTTCGACCAGCCCAAGAAGGAGTGGCCGGTTGGGCCTAAGCCCAAGCCCATTGAAATTCAAATTTAAAAACAAAAATTACAAGTGGCAAGACAAGTCCTCATGCATTGGCCATGGTTGAGGTGAGTTAATCATTACAAATGATGGGATATAAAAAGGGGATTAGGAGAGAGAGTGGCCGGTTCCTCTAGCTCATTTTGGCCGAGAAAGGTGAGAGAGAGAGAGAGAGAGAGTGTTCGAGAAAGGGGAGAGACCGAGAGAGGAGGTGGAGCTGAGAGTTGCCGCGCCGTGTCTCGCCTGCCGCCGCCTTGTCCGACCGTCCTACGCCGCCTTGTGCTTGCTGTTCGTTCATTTTGGAGGCAAGTGGGGGTCCTTAACTTCTCTTGCATGTTGTTTTGATGGTTGCATGTTCGGTTTTAGGGGTGATTTGGGCGAAATACCGAAGTAAGGGTTGAATGGTGTTCATGTTATGTGGCTGTTTCCGTTCGGTTGGTGGTAGACAGTATCTTATTCGAGCTTGCATGTGTATTTGGAGTGTGATTTTGGCTTCGGTGTCTTCATGAAAGTTGAAGATAACATCTTGAGGTATGACATACTCTAATTTCATGGAAAAAGATGGTGATATGAGGGGTCAAAAGTTCTATTTCACGGAGGCTTTAGATCTGCGAATTTCCTACTGACCTTTTGTTGATTTCTTGGTTGCGTGTTGATTTCTGTTGGAGATCTCACTTTTTTGTCTTCATGAATGTTGTAGATAACATCCTAAACTATAACATACTCAAATATTAGGAGAAAAAAATAAGTATAGCCTAGTTAACCAGCTAGATCTTTGAGACGGATGGTTCTGTTGAAGTGAACCGAGACACCCGAGACTTCAAGGACTTAAAAAAAGATCATACTTTGGTTATTTAACCTAGATCTCTTCATGAAACTTGTAAAGGACACATTGATATATAACATACTCGAATTTCAGGAGAAACTAAAGAGATTTGATGGGTCAAACCTAAGTTTTTCGGTGATGTACGTTCTGGACGAAACGGTAGAGGTTCCAGAAGCTTCGTGGAGTTATATAAATTAATATATAAAGAATTTGGCTTAGAGTTCTTCATGAAAAATGCACGAAAATGTGTTTTCTATCATCCTGTAAAATTTTGGAATTTTCGGAGGTCATATGAGTATTTTAATTGAATTAATTCGAAAACTGTGCAATCTGGCCATGATCCGAATGTTGTGTGTATTTTGTGGAAATTTGGGAAATTATGTAAAATGCAAATTAGCCATGGATTTTATGTGAAATTTGATTCTAATTGTTTGTTTAATGATTGATTGAAGATTATGATTTTTGGAAAATCATAAATATTAAATATAATATTTATTTATGAAAATAAATAAATATAATAATAACATAATAAAATAATAAAATAATAATAAATTAAAAGGTGGATTATTTTATTGGCCATGAGTCCTATGGAATTATGATGCATTGCTATATGACATTGATGCATGTATGATCATGAATTATGATGTATTGTTATATGGCACTAATGTATGAATGATCATGAATTATGATGCATTGCTATATGACATTGATGTATGTATGATCATGAATTATGATGTATTGTTATATGGCATTGATGTATGAATGATCATGAATTGTGATGCATGTATGTAAATCATATGCCATGAAATAACAAGATGAAAAGGATGATAAAAAGTGGAAAATGGTATGTGAGTAAGAGGTTGTGGTGGAGGATGATATCTGGTGGCCGAGTGGCATAATTCCAGAGATTCCCTGGAAGTTTCAGGATGCCCGGAATGTGGAGGGCCGGAAGCCCTGTCGGAGGTTTCCGCCCGAAGGGAGTGACTCGCGATGCCAGGATTAGGGTGCGAGATCCCCGGTTAGAAGGGTAAAGGCCGGAAGCCCTGTCGGAGGTTTCTGCCCGAAGAAAATGCCTCGTGATGCTAGTTGAGATGCGAGATGCCCGGAATGTGGGGGGGCCGGAAGCCTAGTGGCCATGAGATGGCTGGGATACTGGGATCCCTGTCGGAGGTTTCTGCCCGAAGGGATGGTGATGATGGTGAATTTGATGATTTGAGAAAAGATAATGTGGGGATCAATTGATAAATAAAAGTGGAAATTGATCTATGATGTGATATGCATGGTGATGCATGGCTAATGATGATGTGAGATGCATGGTGATGCATGGTTAATGATGATATGATGTGATATGCATGGTGATGCATGATTAATGATGATATGATGTGATATGCATGGTGATGCATGGCTAATGATGATGTAATATGCATGGTGATGCATGGCTAATGATGATATGATGTGATATGCATGGTGATGCATGGTTAATGATGATATGATGTGATATGCACGGTGATGCATGGCTAATGATGATGTGATATGCATGGTGATGCATGGTTAATGATGATGTGATGATAACGATATATGAGATGCCATGATGATGACATATATGCCATGATGATGCATGAATACGCTTGACATCAAAATGGTAAGCAATGCCTGCATTGTATGATGGTATGCATGGTGCACTGAGTTGTTATTGGATTTCCCTATCTGCTGAGTGGCTGTACTCACCCCTTTTTGGGGATAACATTTTAGATTAGCACTATGCCGCTACCTGCTGTTTCGCGTGGGGTATTTTACGGTCACCGCCCGATGTTGAGGTGGAGTGTACGGAGATAGATTGTTCCTCCGTGCCCGGATTGACGTTTATCCGAGTGCGATGCTTAGTTATGTATGATATCGACTGGTGGGGGCCCCGTCATACAAGAGTTCATTTTCGTTCACGTCCGTCGAGATGGTGCTATGCGAGGGATGCTGCCGCCGCCACCACCTGACGCACCGGGTTGGGTGTGAGACCTGTGCGCGAGGAGTAGGAGCTAGATCACTTTTTGATGTAGATAGTTGATGCTGGTGATGGGAGGGTTTTGTGTTCATGTGATGTTAGGGGTCGGAGTTCCTTTTTGAGATTTTAGGTGGGACATGGCAGAGTCTTAACCTTTATGGTTTTTGTACCGACCCGAATGAAACCCCATCTCGCTATATGTATGTATGTAAGCAAAGCGTCAACGTTATTTATAAAATCCTGATGTGTAGCTGGTGTGTATTTGTATCATGGGTTAGAAGGGAGATAGATGACGATGTGAATTTTGCTTCCGCTATGAGTCGCGCATGGGACCGCTTAAAAAAAAAAATGCCTGTAATCTGGCAAGGCTTAATTTAGCCAAGAGATAGAGATGGTAAAAGATGTAACACCGGCGCTGGTGATGACTTGCGAAGGGTTCGGGGTGTCACAAACGGTCCCTCCAAAGTCTCAACAATTAATAACTTCTACATTACTCTAAATTCCAAGGCGACTATTCTTTGATTAGGAGGTTCTGTTCTGTATCTCTAATGTTTCTTCAAGTTTGGACCCTTCGGCTCTCAAGCCTCAACTACCCAATTGTTCACGTGTGAGATTGGAAAAAAAAAGAGGGTTTTTTTTTTTCTAGGGGTGGTGTTGGAGAAGTCCTCATTCTGAGTTATTGTGATTCTAGGAATTGAAGGGGAAGAGATACCATCCCTAGCTTATTCCTCACATTCACGAGGTCCACCTAAGAGTTCGAAGATGGGGGATATATTGTCCGGACTTTGCCTAGTCTTATTCCCCTTTCTCCGGAGATTACACAAGTTTGATATTCCATTCCTAGATGCACATGTGTAACTAATGTCTTGAAAATCAAAAATATATGATGGAGCATGCTTATCAATGTCTTTGTAGCATCCATAAAGTTGCCCGGACTCAATCAACGACTAATTGGATCTCTTACAAGCATTGATCGGTTGAATTTTGCAATCCAGCGATTATGAATGTACATGTTCTATGAGTCATCGGGAAGAAATTGGAATGGAATAATATCAATTCATATAGATATAGAAGAAAAGGTTCTCTATTGATTCAAAGGCAATACTACTTTAAAAAAAATGCATATATTAAATTTATTTACTAAGTGCGTGTGACAATTTCTTGAAACGTTTATATAAACACACTAACTCTTATATTTAATTAAGAATCACAGCATTAAAAATGACAATTATTATTATTGTTATCTTTTTTATTGTTTTTCTTTGATAATAATTAGCTGTTTTGATTCAAAAACTATATATTTTGTATATTATGTTTCGATTAACAAATTACCGCCGGCCCTAGTTGAAAGATGGGTCAATTTGTTTCTCATCTTTTTTTTCACTCTAAAGTATTTCAAGCACATCTCTTTAGTTAGTCCGTTTCCTTTTTTTTTTCTTTTATATGAACTTTACTGAAATTTACAGGGGCGCATAACTGTGCCATGCCAACGGTTGAATTGTTCTCGCATTGATTGACACTTATCATCGTCCGGAAAGTATTAAATAAAGGTCAGTCCGTGCCAACCGAACCTTCAAAGCTTCGAGTGAACAAAGGAAAGACTCTGAAAATTGCATCCACTGTGCTTTTCCAAAGGGCTGGAAGGACTTTAATGGGCAGCAATCATGTTAATGCATGAGATGCAATAATGCATACTTTTTTTTTATAGGATAAAGGATGGAGAGGGAAAATCAGCGATAGCAACTTTGAGTGGATGTTACCATATGGATTTCACATGTTGGACTCGTTACAAGATGAGTCATAACTACTTCGCATCATCCATACCCAAAGGTCTAAGGTTGGTAAACTCGTCATTATATAGTGGGCCCGTTTGGTTTGGCTTTGGGGGAATTCCCTTGAGAGAATGCAAATACCTATGAGGTAAAATGGTTTTATGAAATGTTGTACCGTTTGATAAATTGTAGTCTCAAATAGCATTAAAATGTAACTTTAACATGAATACCACCGTTTGGCAAAACTAATATTTGTAATGGGCTTTTGCTTTTATTTTCATTTTTTTATAAAATCTAAAAATCAAATTTGGCGGCTGGCGGTATTGCTGAACGGCCATATTTGGCCGTCCGGCAACCAAATCTGGCCACTTGAGGTCGCAGCAGTAGCTAGATCTAGCCACCTTAGGTCGCAACCTCACGCAACACCGATTGGAGGTGCGACCTCTAGCGCCCGAGGTCGCAACAGCTGGCCGCCTGAGGTCGCGACCTCAGGTGACATCGTCGCCACTTGGAAGCGTGACCTCAGGTGCTTGAGGTCGCAGACGGCTAGCCAAATTTGGCCTCCGGATCGCCAGATCTAGCGACCTAAGGTCGCGCGGACCTAGGTAGCGTCACCTGGTTCTCGCGGAACCAAAAGACAGACTCTATGCTGAAGCTGAACTAGGTACAGACCTTAAAGCTAAATCTGTTCAGAAGCAAAATATGTTCAAGCTCAGATTGCAAAGTCTATCGCACTCAGACTCAGATTGTAAAGTCTATTGCTCTTAGACTTTACATCAAGATTCGACAGAACGTAACTCAAGCCCAATCATATAACGGCTAGTGATCTGGTTTGGATTCCACATTAAGATTGATTTGATTTACTTAATCTAATTGATTGACGATTGGATCTTGAAGACAAGAATTTTCTATACGAAGAAGCTTTACTTATGGAAACCAAAATTTCGTTTGTATGGGCGATCGGAATCATTTTGGGATTCTACCTTTGTCACTCAACGGCTACCAAATCTTTTGGTATATTGAAAGACGATTATCTGGGATACTGTCCAACGGCTAGTTTGGAAGTGGAGAAGTATTTAAGGAGATGAAGGACCGATGAGCAAGTAAGAGATAGAGTGTAGAATTTATAATTCCAAAGTCCGAGCGATCTTTGTTCATACACTTGTCTTTGGAGAGCTTAAACGTTTGTGATTGTGAGAGAAATACCAAAAGAGTGACTTAATGAGATAGTGTATCTACTAAGTGTTTGCACTCGAAGTTGTAATCTCTTGTTGATTGCATAGTGGAATCTAGCCAAGAAGGTTGTTAGTGTGGGAGAATGGACGTAGACTTGGATTAAGCCGAACCACTATAAATCTTGTGTTCTTATTCTTTTCCTTAACTCCTTTGTTTTACTCGAAGTTTTTTTATTCCGCATATATTTGCCAAGGTTTATTTTATACACCTATTCACCCCCTCTAAGCGTTCGTACTAGCTTTCACGACATCGTTCGGGGTCCTTCATGCAACCTCAGGGGGCGTCACTTGAGGTTCGCATGACCGAGGCGACGCTGCCTAGGTCGCGGGTCGTGCCACCCCTAGGCGGTGGTCATCGGGGACGCGTGACCCTCAGGTGGCGGTGACGGCTGCTAGAGAAGCTCGATGGGCAAGAAGAAGAAGAAGAATAGTGAAGAAGATGAGTAGGGAAGAGAAGAAGAAGAAGGGAGAGAGACCATGAATAATGACGTATTGCATTTTCAAAATGCCCAATGCTCAATGCATCCCCTCCCTAGGATTAAGCTTTGAGCATTTAGAATGCCCATATTTGACAAATGAGCATTCCAAAACACTTGCCAAACACACAAAATTTTCCCCAAGGGGCTTTGGGCGCTCAAAGGGCCCGTTTGGTTCGGCTTTGGGGAAATGCCCTTGGAAGAATACAAATACCTTTGGGGTTTTCTAAAATGTTAGACTGTTTGGTAAACTATAACTGAAAAGTGTTTTAGGGAAATGTAAAACTGTTTGGTAAACATATATTTGAAAAACCCTTTAGCGTGATCAAATTAAGTTTTTTAGTTTTAGCATTTTTAAAATTACAAAAAAGAAACAATGACTATATAACCTTTTACATTTTCATGTTGAGAGTAATGTAAAAGATATATATTAGTATATTTATTTAAAAATTATATTAAAAGAATTTTATTATAAATTATATGCAAAGCTCAAAAATTAAGTTTTATAGTTTTAGTATTTTTAAAATTGCAAAAAAGAAACAATGACTATATAACCTTTTACATTTTCATGTTGAGAGCAATGCAAAAGATATATCTTAGTAAATTTATTTAAAAATTATATTAAAATAATTTGATTATAGATTAGATGCAAAGCTCAACTTTTGGCCTAGGGTTCTTTTAGGTTTGTTTTCAACTTTGAATATTTTTTTCAATTATTGTAGTATTAATCATTTTCGTTAATTAATGATCATTCTAGTGTATTGATAAAAAGTTGGGCTATCGATTGTTAAAAGATAAAAATGACAAAAAAAAGAAGGTGAACCCAACATTTGCAAAGGGTTTTTATTATTTTAAAAAAATAAAAATAAAATCCGATGAAACTCCATCGCCAATCAATGGCGGTTGGGGTGTGGGAAGGATGATCTATTTAAAAAAAAATAAAAAAGAAGTTAACAGATGAATAGTAGATGTAGATTTGCATTTCCGAAATGTTGAAAGCCCAAAGTAGGTGGTGGGGATCTGCTTTGGGCTTTCAACATTTCAAAACCAGTATTTGGCCAATGACACCTCCAAATGCTGAACCAAACACCTAAATTTTTTCCTAGTGGGCTTTCAGTCCTGAAAACCCATTGGGAATGCTGAATCAAATGAGGCCAAAGCCCCTTGGGAAAGTCCAACCAAACACCCTCAGTATACAATAAAACTATCTAGTTTTGGTGGCTAATAATATGTCTGACTTTACCAGCCAAAGCTCGGCAATAAAATCATGTCTAGTTTATTTATGCCGACCGTCAACCATTTCGGCCACTTTGTTACATTACAAACATTTCAAGTCATATGGTATAAGTACGTTGTTGGCCCTCTCTTATCATTTTAAACATTGGGAAAAAGTATGGTGTCATAATTAGGTAAAAGTTCAAATCTTGACGCTCTATCTCTTAGGCTGCGTTTGGGAGTAGCTTTTCAAGGCTACTTTGAGGCCCCAAGGATCTTTGAGCCAAATATGGGGTGTTTGGCAAAGAATTTTCAAAGCCCCTTTGCAAAATATTAGCCTTGTGAAGGCTGAAAGCCCAAGGCAGGTGGGGGCGCTTTGGGCTTTCGGATGCCGAAAATGCGAGAGTGAGGGGTTAAAAAAAAAATTTTCTTCCTAAATTATCCTTGTCGATTCTTCATTTTTCCGATTTTGCCCTTTCATCGTCTTTTTCTTCTTGGGTACCTGTTCATCTTCTTCGCGGAGACCTTGCTCGCCGGCCTTGTGCCGGCGGCCCTCGATCAAGCGCCTAAAGCACCACTCGCACCGGCACCCGAGCCGCCGACCACCGCGACGCCAGCCCTCGACCGCACCAGCACCACCCGCGCCGGCGACCCGCGAGGCCTCTCTTCGCTCCACCGCCATGCGCCTCCACCAGATCGAACCCGAGCGGACCGCCGCCCCTTTCGAACCGCACTGCGGCTCGCAACCCAAAGACTCGAGGCCCTCACCGCTCGACTGCGCCGCTGTCCCGATCTCGGCGTTTGAGTGCCCCGACACCGAGATCGAGCTCACCTCCGCCCGACGCCGTCGCCGCCTTGGAGCCCACGACCCGGCGCGACTCCACCGCGCCGGGACCTCCGCCTCGCGGCTGGCCTCCGTCGCGCCTATGCCCACCGTCCTCCGCTCGGTCGCCGACCCCCGCGCCCCGCCGTGACGCTGGTTTTCTCCCTTCGCCGGAGCCCGACGCCGCCGCGCTTGGGCACCACCGCCCGCGAGCGGTCGCCGGCGAGGTCCTCCCGCGACCCCAATGCCACGGATCTACGTCGCGGCGGGTCGTCGGAGGTTGAGGCAGTGTCGCACGACCTCGCCGCCCTAGATCCGGGGTGGCCGGAGGTTGTGGCGGCGTCATGTGACCTCGGGCAGCCTTTGCCGGTGGTCTTCGGGGGTCGCTCGACCCGTGTAGCCCTCCCCAATCGTCTCGGGGCTGCCCGAGTCGGATGTTGGCTGCCGGCGACAAATTTCGATCACCGATGTTCACTCGCCCTTGCCGGTCAATTTTTTATTTATTTTTATTTTGATTATTTTTTTATCACAAAAGCTCTTTGTAAATGTAATTCCCCCAAACACCATTTTGCTCAAAAATACTTCACAAATGGGCTTTCAAATTATAATTTACCAAACACAATTTGCATTTTGGAAAACACCATTGGCTCAAAGGTCTTTGCATTTCCCTAAAGACTTTCCCCAAAAGCTTTCCCAAACGCACCCTTAGTCTTCTCTTACTTGTCATTATGCATGGTTTTTGTTTCAACGATTATCCTGTTAAAGTAACTCTATTCACAATATGTCGTGCCCATGTTAGACGGGCTTGGATGCAAGGACGAGTATTAAGTTATGTGCTAATAAATACATTATTAATCCATTTCCTAACAACTTAAACGTCGAGAAAAGACGGTTTGTAGCTGATTGAGTTTTAGCAGCTTCTACAAGTGGCTTATTAAGCCACCTGAATGACACCCCTAGTTCATATACTATGTACAATAATCTCACCCAATAAATACGTCATTCAATCTATTTTGTGCAGTACAAATTAACACAAAAATTGAGTCTTACAAATTTTAATTTCTTCTCTTACTTTACTCTAGAGCGATAGCTTTTTGGATTATTATTAAGTTCATTACCGACGTGTAATGTATTAGCTTTATAACTATATTCTTCTGTATTTCAACGTTCTAACGGTGAATGTGTAAGTTATGTTTTACAATGGCGATAAATTAAATTTCGTAATTACTAGGGATGAATAGAAGATGATATTGGAATAAAATATGATTAGAACATATAATGTTAGCTTCATAATTTTTTGGTCTTCTCCTATCTATAAAAAAAGTTTCACTGTCTATAGATGAGTAATAGAAATTCCCAGAGACTGAAATTCCCCACAAAAAATCTGGATGACTAATTTAACTACCACGACCCCAATTTTATATTTAGTAAATAGAGGATGATAGTTCTAAGAGCAATCCCACATTGGTATAAGAAAATATGTTAGATAAAATTATGGTGGACTATCTTTTTCTTGGGATTGATAACTCTCCAAAATTAAACAAAGCATGAATTTGCAATTTAATGGGCTACTAAAAATTCTCAAAGCATCACCTGTTAATCTCAATTACTGAATTTCAAGCAATAAGACCTGGTTACCAAAGGGCAATTGCCAGATGCTGTTTTTAAGCTTATCTATATACCAAGTGGTAATTGGTAAAGTCCGCCATTGAGAAACAAGGTCAAGCTATTCCGATTATTGTTATGGCATCTAAAGTGTTTGTTAACTCATGATTCTTTCATTCAAAGTTTAAAATATCAAGTCGCGCAATCGAGTTTCTCATGAATTCCTACTGTGTGTGTTCTCTTCGAACGTGAGTAATCAAATCAAACATATTCTATGAATTTGTGCTTCCATCCTCTTTTATGGAGATGCTTACAAAATTTTCAATTACCTATTTGTCATGACCTAAATTTTGGGGGTGAACTACCTAAGTTTTGGCTAATGGATTACTAAACCTAACTTAGCTCGGGCTTTCCCAAGCCCATACCAATTCGCGATTTATGTTCAAATTCTTAACATGCATAGATTTTATCTAGGAGTCGTCACTAATCAGTTTATGATAAGTCGATTAGACACCTAAGTAAAATAATGAGAGAATTATTTTACTCCTACGAACTAGAGACTTTGGGTACGGGGACTTGGTTACACTAGAATTCTCTAATGCTCTTTCGGTACCATTTCTTTTTATTAATGTTTTTGTAGATAGCTTGGATTGATTTTAAATCTATTCCCTAATGTGTGAGGTGATCATGCAGGTGCGCAAACCACCAATTTAACACCAAAGAAAACAATTAATAAATTACGAAACTTACCTTATAGCAACGAAAGCATTTGCGTTGTTAGATTAGAATTCACATCATCGGCCCTAGATATGATTTCTAATTAATACGCAATTTCTTTTTGTTTTTATTTAATTAATGAGAATCATGCTTTATGCAATGCAATATAACTAAATGACCTATGTCTAATGACAAGCAATTTCTAATTAAATGGATCTAGCAACAATCACTAAATGACATGCATTTCATGAATCTAATTCTATATGACATGCAATGACATTTTTATTTTGTTTGTGTTTTTTATAAAAAATTTCATAATTAAAAATCTAACTAAAGTGATATTTTATCTATCTTAAGTTAGGAAATAGACTAATCCGAATCCTATCTTAATTCAAAAATTTATCTTGACATGCAATTTAATTCAAGGATATTATCTAGCCTAGATACCATCTAAACATGCGCTATTATATAATCATAATAGAATCTAACTATTCTATCATGCAATTCTATCTAGGAAATTTATTGTAATCTACATGATATGCAAATGCAATCTTTTTTGTATTTTCAGGATCAATAAAGCAATTAATCGAATCAAGGAACAATATCCAAATCAAACTTGATATTTTGCTAATAAAATCAATAAATTGATCTTAAGCCTTAAAATCAAGATATCAATTTTATTCCTACGTAATTAATTATTCCATCTAAAGTCTTATAGATGGAATAAATTATCCATGTGCGGTTGCGAATTGGGCAACAAATCCTAATTGGAAATACGTTCATAATTCAAATATGTATTGAAAAGCACGCATTAGGCAATAAAATATCAAAATCAAATTTAGATAAGATAATTACCTGATTCCGCAAATAATGCTACCAAATTTGAACCGAACCGAATCCGGATGGCGATGCATGGTTGTGTTCAGCTAGATGCGGAGACGGGCGGCCATGGGCGGATGATTAGTTTCCGCAATGGGACAAGCATGAAGGATTCATGAATAACAGTTTGCATCACGACAGACGATGACGGGCTCACGACCAATGAACCTGCAAGAATAGAAAGTTCGTAAAATCAACTTGGTTCGGACACGAGCGGGAATGGCAGCATCGGGGCACCGGACGAGTGCAGGAGCTCCGCCTAGGTTATTGAACGTGGAGATAAAATCCACTATTTCGAAGGAAGCATGTTCCTGGGTCCTTGTGTGGAATATGATAGTGAGTAAACGTCTTCACGATCTCCTGGCCAAAAAGTAATCCTTCTTATTGCATGAAGTAAAGTCACAAAACCCACAAATTGTCAAATCTAGACAAAATTCAAAAGAAGACAAATCCACCGCCTGCCCTTATTTGGCCGAATTGTGACCTTTTCTACCAGAACATATTACTTTCTTCAAGCTCATCAATCTTTTACACCCGTGGTTTTTCTCAACTTTGTTCCCTTTTTGAATTCATGGGACGCCACGGTTTTGTTGCTGGTCGTGGAAAAAAGCACCGGTAAACCTGCAAAAGAGAACGAGAACACAAGGAATCGTCTAGGATATTAATCCCGGTAAACTCACCGGAATTGCAACGGTTCAGCAATAAACAACAACTCAGTGAAACGAGGCAAGGATTGGCGTCGATGTTGAGAAGGCCAACTGAGGGACTCTTGGACTGCTGTTCACAAGTAGCTGGAGTAGATCACGGTTGGTGGTGGTGAAGATCAGGACTGCCGCTTGTTCACTCGGTCCAATACGGGAAGCGTTGTAGCTAGCAGGAGCACAGCGTCGCAGTGGGAGGAGTTGTGAAGCCGAGACTGCGAAGAAAATACCTCGCTCTAGCCTCTATTCTCTCTCTGGATTATTGTGTGCTCGGTGTTGACCAGGGGAGAGAGAGAAAGCCCCCCCTCCTATTGGACGAAGCAAAGACTCCTCCTTTGTCTTCTTCTCCCTTTGCTTATGGACGCTTGCTACTCTTCTTTTTTTTGACTGCAAGATGTTGACCAAAAGACCACAAAGATCTGCTGGAGCAATTATTAAACATTTGGACTCCTTGATGATTGCCGTGGAATTGGTAGCCCTGGCCACACGAGGAGCAGCGACAATGACGTAGGCTCAATAGGAAGGAAGCAACAAGCCGACGTAGATCTCGTAGCCTTCTGGAGATATCATGGCAAGGCCACCTTGTTGTCGGGAGGTAGGCACGACAATGGATTACCGTCTCGTGATGGTGAACAGCGACAGCCGATGTGAAGCTCAGTGGCAAGGTTAGCAAGGTCGCAACCACAAGAGGCTCAACGTGTTATGATTGGCTGAACGCTCCTCACCCTCTCTCATGTTTTCTACAGCTGTGTCTTCTCAATTGTATGGTAGTATGTGTCAATAGGTGTGGCCCTCCTTGAAACCCTACGCAAACAACTAATTTATAGGGCGAGGATTAGGGTTTTAATTTTTTCCAAATTCATATCCACAAAGATTCATTTTCAAAATGCAACATTTGCTTTTCACATCTGCCCTATCCAAAAAATTCATCATATCCTGAAAAAATTTCAGATTCCTATTTTAGGCCTGATTTTTTTAAAATCAGGCCTAGGCCAATTTGCTGGGCTTAGTCCGACTTGTCAATTTAAAGTTTAGAACCACTAATTCAAACCCATCAGCCACCGGTCCAATAAATGCAAAAAAAAATGCACCTAAAACTATATGTTATGCAATTAACTATTTTTTCAGGGATAAAATTAACCGCTAATTTTTTAATGCAATAAATGCCTAAACGGGTCGTCAAAAATTTAGGTGTCAACACTATTTAGAAAAATCTTTAAACCACATCGGGATTCCATGTGCCAAATTAGAAAGAGAAAGAAACGGAAATTGGAAAAGAAATGGAAAGAAATAGGATTAACCTTTTATTTTTATTGTTTGGGATTAAAAAGGTAAGTGCTTAAAAGTTTCTGTGGCTATTGAATTTGATGGGTAATGAATGCGGGTTAGCTGACGGTCACTCCATCAAAGGACGGAGTGACGGTCAGCTATTGACCGCACATCTTGGATGGAAACCGGTTGACTTTTTCAACCGGTTGACATCTTCTACCCAATTTTTCTTTTCATTTTGTTTTTTTTCTTATTACAAACTTAAATTGATAGATAAAATTACGAGGAGGCCCAAGCAATCAATTTTCATAAATATGATGTAAGAAAATATAAATTAGATACTGAAATATAAATAATTATAAGTAAAAAATATTATTATCTATTAAAAAATCGTTAATGTCATTATGCCCCGTTTAGTTCAGCATTTATAATAGGCTTTGGGACTTTAAAGTTCCTTGGTCAAACGCAAATGCATTTCGTTCGTTTTTTTTTATTTAAAATTTTGGATAAATAGAATTATATCTTCAAAGGACTCCAAAGGCATTTAGCCTAAAGTAGGTTTGGAAGTCCTTTGAGAAGTTGCATTCTCGGAATGTAAATCTTGGCCCTTAATTACTAGTCATCTTCTCCAAAGACTGCTGCACAGAAAAACCAATCGAAGGCTAACAACCACAGCCAAGGGGTCGCACACTAGCAATCGTCACTTGGGGGTCACCCGACCCCAATGATTGCCATCAGACCCCAAGCGATGCCTAGGTCCCGTGACCTAGGTGACCATTGCCCTAAATTGTGTGACCCAAGCATCGGACTTTAGGTGACACATGGGTCGCGCGACCTAGGCAACTATCGGCTTTAATCGCACGACATAGGCAATGCTTGAGGTCACGTGACCTTAGATGATGGTCGCTTGGGTCGAGCACTCATCTCATCTGGATTACTAGTTTTGTGGAAATCAATGAACTTCCTTGCACCCTCATCCTGGCAAATTGTATACATCAATTCAATTGATAAACGCTATGACATAAATTTTCAAATAATTCTACATATTATTGAAAAATAATTTGGAAACATCATACTATGCAATCCAAATTCATAGAAGAGTCAATGTGCATTAACTGATAAAGGGTTGTTTTCTTCTACAAGAAAATTCACATACATTAGTTTAGCAAACTACTATCAAGCTGATAGTAAATATATGAAAAAATTATGTCATGTTAACTAGAATTATCAATAAAAGGTTCTTGAGCTTTAAATTATATAGTTCAATACAAACAATAATAACAATGTTTCTTCCTCAAGACAATGTCCTTGTCGCACCTTTGACCACTAATGGCCTCATCACGGCCTTTGGAGGCAGATTCGACAAATGCCTTAATGCGCCAGATGACAGTCTTGAGGGTTTTTCTTCAGTCATGTTCGCGAAGCACACTCTAAACCATCCTGGCTCACTGCAGTGGCACAGTGATCCCAGCGAGATGTTCAGCTTGACGTTGTACACATTCTTCTTCCACAGTTCCATTTGCGCTTAGATCGTGTTAAAACTTAACAGGTGTCTCATGTCGACTCGGGAGAATAGCCCCGCGTTGCCTTTGAGGCTGCTTATGCCTGCATTCTGGAGGCATAAGAAAACATAAAATTAGAAAAAAAAAATTGGGCGAAAGATGGAAATCGGTCAAAAAAGTCAACCGGTTTCCATTTTAAATATGCGCTCCTTACATGACCGTCACTCCGTCATTAACAGAGTGACAGTCAGCTAAGCTTTTCCCATGGGTAATCTGGCATTTTCATCTCATGGATTAGCTTACTGAAAAATAAATCCGATAAGTCTCTAACATCCTTGATGGATTTATGAGGTGGGTTTAAGGCCCGTCCGCCCAAGTTGGGCCCAAAAAGGCCCGACCCACGGGAATAGGGCCTGTGGATGGGGGAAGGTATAAAAGGGAGGAGAGAGAGAGAGAGAGGACACCCTTTGGCACAATTCCAACGTACGTTCTCTCCCACTGTCCCTCCAAAAAGAAGAAAAATGCTTAAGGCATCTCGTCTTCCCTTCAAGGCAAATTGGCATTATCGGATCAGAATTTCTTCCTCGATTTTCGACATTGGTGTTTAATCTGTGGCTAACAAGGTACGCTTGAATCCGTGGTGTGCTTTACGATCGGTGATACGTGTTATTCCTGGGCTTCGTCTTCCGCATTGATTTAAGGGTTCGATTTAGTGTCGAATCCGGTTTTTGGGGATCCGTTATTCCCAACATTGGTATTAGAGCCCTAGTTCACGTTTTCCCGATCAATTTGATGTTTTTTGATTGTTTTTTCGCAAAACAAATTTCGGCCGTACGGATCGGGGCGAGAAATCTTGACACCTGAGCGTTGTTCGGCCTTTTTTCCGAGTTTTCATAAGCCAAAATCAAATTCTGAACACATGGGGAGAAAGACGACATCGAGATGAGTCCGGAGATATGTCGCACGCCACCGTACGTCGCCGCACGCACCCACACGCGCGGCCAGAAGGCGTTGCGTGTGGGCGTGACACGCCCGAAGCGTTGGTACGTTCTAATTTCCCTCTCTCCCTTCAAGAAAAAGAAAAGAAAAACGCTTAAGGCGTCCCGTCTTCCCTTCAAGGCAAATTGGCATCATCGGATTAGAATTTATTCCTCGATCTTCGGCATTGGTGTTTAATCTGTAACTAATAAGGTACGCTCGAATCCATGGTGTACTTTACGATTGGTGATACGTGTTATCCCGGGTCTCATCTTCCGCATTGATTTAGGAGTTCGATTTAGTGTCGAATCCGGTTTTCGGGGATTCACCGATGATGTCATCACCGATGACGTTTCACCGGGCGGTCACCGGCCGGCGACCCAACCGGCGATCCGACCCGACCCGAACCGCAGAGACCCGGCACGCGCGTGGCACGTGCCAGATGACGTTTGCGTGACGTCATCCCGCACACGCGCGTGCGGCACGTGCGTCGGTTCACTCAAGCCGGCCCGACCGGTCTATCCAGTCCGACCCGCGCGCCCGTTGACCCGACCCGTTGACTATTGACCGACCGTTGACTTTGTTTTTGTTTGTTTGTTTTTTTTTTTTTTCAGTCATGCCTATGTGGGTTATAAGTAATCCATTTTTAATTCTGCATTTATTGCATGAATTTTGGAAAATTATGTATTTTCTCTTATATTTATTATGGATTATAAGTGATCCATTTTTAGTTCTGCATTTGTTGCAGGAACTATGATACGTTATGCAAGGATACCTGCAATCCCGAGAACGGACGAGGGAAATGCAAGACTTAAAAGGCTGATGTCAGAATTAGCTAATTATCGGTGGCATGATGGTGATTTAGTATCACATGTGGTCAGGGTCAATAAGATGATACAAGAAATCATCTGGAATGGTTATCTTATGCCGGATTTTGAGAAGGTGCCGGCTTTGATGAACACTTTTCCACCTGAATGGCAAGCAGTGTTGGATCGGCTATGGGAGGTCAACGTGGTCCCGGGTTATAAGAGAATAGTGGAAGCTTTTGTAAGAGAGTACTGTAGGATTGAGTTGGCCAAAACTTCAACCCTTAGATTGAGCGCCACATGGCGTCGAGTAAATGCACCTTGGTGGCGACATGAATGCTCTCCAAAAGTTTTTCCATGGTTGGCAAATGTGCCTTCATTTTTCTCAGATGTTTTGACTGATAGATTAGAAGGGACATTCCCTATTTATTTCTTTGATTAATTGTGTAATGTTTACTATCTGATTGTTGTTAAAATAACAACCGATATGTTAGTTGTATCATGTGAAAGCATTGTTATTTTATTGGATGTTAAGATTTTATTTGCTTTTGACTATTGTTGGTTGCCGTGGGTAATTAGTGTGGGTAGTAATAGAAGTTTTTGTAACTTCATAGAATTGATTTTGCATAAGACAATTATATTAATAATAATTTTGAGTTAGGATTTTTTTGGGGATGATTGGAAACATAGTGACCTTTTGATTATGAAGTCTTACTTGAAATTATTTATTAATATGATGGGTTTATGCAAATAGAGATGCATAAATGATAGGCATTAATTATTCGTGCATGTATGTCTGATGTGTTCAGATCGATGGTTCAGCAACTAAGAATGTAATTGTTGATATGAACGGCAACAATCGTGAAATATTGAATATGAAGATTCAATATGTGCTGGAAAAGCTAGAAGCACTAGAAGCTCTTGAACATATTATGGAAGATCTAAAGGATGCTGTGCGCCACCTTGAGCTAGTTGAGGATCGACTAACGGCATTTGAGCCAAAAATAGATATTTTTAATGCTGGTTCTAGCTCAGAAATGGCTTTGTGCTCTAAGCGAAAGCGTATTGATTCGGTCAATATGTGGGAATGCAAAGGATCAAGTGCTTATTGCAAGAAATCAAGAGTTAACCAACACAAGAAAGGAAAACGTCTTCAAGTGAAGAAAATGTCAAGGGTGAGATGTTACAATTGTGACAAGAGAGGTCAATATGCTCGCGACTATCATGAGTCAAAGAAGGTATACACCTCTTGTACATTTGAGAACTTTGCTTATGTGTCAAGTTCTGCATTATAGGCTGAATCCAATCCTTTGTGGAATGTAGATTCAGGAGTGACAGACTATGTAGCAAAGGATAGAGGATCATTCGTGGAATTCCGACGACACCAACTGGAACTAAGTGAATCTATATTGGAAATAACTCCAGAGCTGAAGTTAAAGGGATTGGCACCTGCCAATTGAACATGCATGGTGGACGCATCTTGATGTTCTATATGCTCTGGAGATTCGTCGAAATTTAAGTGTTTGTTTTTGGTGTTGGTCAAGCTTGGTTTTTATATGAACTTCCATAATAGAGGTGTAGATTTGTATTTGGGTACAAACTACTATGATTGTGGTCACTTTCGAAATGGTTTTATTGTACTAAATGTTGACTGTGATGATGTCAATATGTTATTCCCTTATTTCACGTCTTCTACTTCATGTGATAATGATGTGAATATGGTGGCATGCTAGACTTGGTCATATGAGCCAACAACATATGAATAGACTAGCCAAAGAAGGCTTGTTGGGCAATATTGAAAAAGTCGATTTGTCCATAAGTGAGTATTGCCTAGTAGGGAAAATGACAACGAAACCATTGGAAAATGTAAAAGAGTTGAATTTCCTCTGCATTTAATCTATTTGGGCGTCTGTGGTTCAATGAATGTGAGAGAAAGGCAATGAGCTATTTATTTCATCATTTTTTTTTTTATAGATGATTATACTTGAGTTGGATATGTCTATTTGATTTCTCATAAATCTGAATCATAAGTTGTTTCAGAAGGTATATGAACCTGGCAAAAAATCAATTAAACAAGAAAATAAAGGTATTTAGATCCGATCGAGGTTGAGAATATTTATCTGATAAGTTTAGAAAATTATGTGATGAAAAAGAAATGGAAAGATAGTTGTCTATTCCATATACTCATCAACAAAATGGTGTTGCAGAGAGAATAAACAGAACCCTATTGGAATTGTTAGGTCCGAGATGGCGCATGCTAACTTACTTATCACTTTTTGGAGTGATGCATTGTTAATTGCTACCAATATACTTAACCGGATGCCTTCCAAATCAATTATTTCCACTTCATGTGAGTTATGGACAGTTAGAAAACCGGACTTAAGTTTTCTTAAGCCATGGGGTTGTGCTGCCTATATTCATGAATCTTCTCACAAGTTTGGGAAATTGGGTCCCAAAGAAAACAAGAGCATTTTCATGAGATACTACAAACACTCAAAATGGTATGTGTTCATAGGTGAGCAGGAAAGTGGGAGTATAACTGAATTTGAATCACGGGATGTCACATCCTTAGTGGATAAATTTCCTAAGAAGGGCGCAATAGATAAAATTACTCCCTATTTGAAACCTTGGATCAAGATAATGATGTCAGTGGAGTTCATCCAAGTGGGAGTAATATGAGATGTGATGAATTGAATTCAACTCATTTTCAATTGCAACCACCTGATGTGACGATGTCATCATTATCTAATCCAAGTGGGACCATGATGGAGAATGATGTGTTAAGTGTACAATCTCCCATACGATGAACAAGTCGCCAAAGTATTCCCCATCGATGTTTTGACATTGAAAGGGAAACTTTTATGGTTGCTCCACAAAATGAGGATGAGCCAAGAAATATTAATGAGGCTCTGAATTGCCCTAATAAGGAAAAATGGATTCATGCAATGAAAGAGGAAATAGATTCAATGAAATCAAACCAAAGTTTGGGAACTGGTTGATCTTCCAAAAGGACACAAAGCTATTGGGAACAAGTGGGTTCTCAAAATAAAGCGAAAGGCTGATGGCTCGATAGAAAGGCATAAGGCTTACCTTGTGGCGAATGGGTATAATCAACAGGAAGAAATTGATTATGAAGATACATTTTCTTCTGTAGTGAGATTTACCTTGATTCGCATTATTTTGGCAATAGTGACTAGTATGGATCTTGAGTTACATCAAATCGATGTAAAGACTGCTTTCCTCAATGGAGAATTAGAGGAAGGACCATATATGGAACAACCTGCTGGTTTCATGGTAAAAAGGCCAAGAAGAAAAAGTATGTCGACTTTTGAGGTTGATATATGGTCTTAAGCGGTCATCAAGACAATGATATATACGTATTGATGAGGATCATTGTGTATATATCTCAAAAGATCCAAGAATCAATTTGTGATCATATCATTATATGTTGATGATATACTGATTGCCGGAAGTAATATGGAGTTTGTCAATACTGTTAAGAGATGGTTGTCTTCTAACTTTGAAATGAAGGATATGGGTGAGGTTGCATATATTCTTGGAGTTAAGATTTCAAGAGATCGTTTGAAGAGATCGTTGTCTCTTTCGCAAGAAACATATATAAATAATGTTCTTGAACGATTTCGTATACAAGACTGTAAACCCATAGACACTCCTATTGCAAAAAGTGAAGGATTGAGCCATAGACTATGTCTAGGGACTCCACAAGAGAAGGAACAAATGAAACATGTTCCTTATGCTAGTGCTGTTAGAAGCTTTATGTACGCTATGATGTGTACAAGATCTGACATATGTTTTGCAGTTGGAATGGTGAGTAGTTACCAATCCAATCTAGGTCAAGCACATTGGAAAGCCGTTAAGAGAATACTAAGGTATCTAAAGGGGACTGCTAATTATACGCTGAGTTATTAAGAAAATGATTTGTAACTCAAAGGCTATTCTGATGCTGATTGAAGAGGAGATTTAAATGAAATGAAATCTACCTCTGGATTTGTTTTCTTACCAAATAGTGGCACCATATGTTGGAGCAGTAAGAAACAAAAGTGTATAGCCTTGTCCACGATGTAAGTTTAGTTCGTGGTATTATCAGAAAGACAAGTATAAGAAGATGTTTGGCTTAAGAGATTTTTGGATCATTTAGGTGTTATTGGAAGTCTGTGTATTCATTGTTGGTTAGCTGTGATAGCCAAGCAGCAAAAGCGTACACCAAAGATCTAAAATATCATGACAAGACCGAACACATAGATACCAAGTATAATTTTGTAAAGGACATGGTTGCACGAAAGGATGTGAACTAAAAGTACATACTACGCATAGAATGGTAGCAGATCCTATGACAAAGCCAATACCTAGAGATGTGTTTTATGGCCATATGAAATCTCTAGGATTGCGTAGAGACTGATGTACTGAATATTGTAATTTCCCTAAATGTTCATAATTTGATGAATTTGTGTTTTCATCATTAATGCCTATGAATCTTTGTTTGATCTTTATGCATCTTAATGCTCAGTGCATTATTTTAAGTTGAGAAGTATGTCGGACAGATATAAGATTAGCCCACTTACACGGGTAATCGTCTCTGTTTACTGTGTGATAAATAGAGATGAGACTGTTTATAAGCTTATTATCTAGGTGATAATCAAGAGCTCAAGCTTAAAACATGTATGTTGCCTTAACTGAGTGTTAAGATAAGGACATAATACTTACTATGTCCGAAAGTAAAATACCCCACATGTTTTACTTTATCTGTCTAAGATGCCACATGTGAGTTCTGATGAATTTTGTGAATGAGTAGATACGTGAACTCAAGTTAGACATTGGGTATATTTGAACTATCATATGTACGGTATTGAAAGGTGTAGACATACGCTCCATGGGAAGGAGTTAATACTGTAATACGTATTTCATACTACGTATGCATGAGACGACCAATAAGAGTGACAAAAGTTTGATATCAACTTTTATGTCGTGTGAGACTCTTGAGGAAGAGAGTTCTTCAATTTCTTAGTCCCCTCATGACTCTTACTTATTCTCAAGATTTCTATTTAGTGTTTGCTATCTTAGGATGTTGCCAATGGTCATGAGTGATTCGATCTAATGGGACATTTCTAGTGTTGACGCCTTAATTTTAGGCCTATTTTATTAATTAAGTTTTTAATTTATTTTCGGATAAGTAGATAATAAAAAAAAGAAAAACAAAAGCAAAAAGCAGCCCTTTGAGCCCAGCCCCCTTTTTCTTCTTCTTCCTCCTGCCTTCTTCTTCCTCAGTCGCCTGCATCTCACGTGCGATGGCCGGCGACGCGTGCGAAGGATGGCCTACAGCTCAGGGGAGTAGGCCGACGTCGGTCGGAGGGGATAAGATTGCAGGCGCCATTAATGTTGAGCGAGCTTTGCTGGAGGGCTCGATGGGACACCGGTTTAGCCGGGCGGAACCGGATGCCGGCGACCGAAGCCCTTCGTTGATCGGATTTCCTTCGCCTATAAATAGGTGGCCGCAAGCATCGTCGGGGGTGGTGGCGAGCTCGGAAATCCTTCACTGAGAGACATCGGGAAGGGTTGAAGGGAGAGCACAGGAGAGAGCTCGAATCGCGAGCTCAGCCCACCTTCCACCGAGAGACTTCGGGGAAGCCAGGCGGCGAGCGACTTCGAGAAGGTCAAATCCGGCCGGTGGAGGCTCGGATTTGGCTTGAGTGAGAAGAAATCAAGGCCGGGGAAGGTCCGGCCGAGATCTGCACCTCAGATCTAATTCTCTTTTGCTGCTGTTGTTGCCGTCGGACACCGTGCCGCAGCCGTTCGCCTCGACCAAGTCCCGATGCCGTTGCTTCAAAGACTTGTTGTCGTGCCCCACCTGCGAAGCCGTTGCCGTGATCGATTCGTCGACGTCGCGCCAGATCGGGAAGTCGAGTTGCCTTGTCATCGCCACCCCGTCATGGACAGGTAACAGTAACCGTCACCGCCGTCGATCATGTTATCGCCGTCGCATTCCCCTTCTCGGACCATGTCGCCACCAACCCCACCAGCGCAACCGTGTTGTTGCTTGTCCTCGCCGTCCCCGTAGGCGGTTTGTCATCGTTGCCGCCGCCGTCGTCGCCGTAATGCCTCAGTTTTCCTCCCTCAGCGCCGCGGATTTGCAAACCCTAGGGTTTGCGATTTTCCGGGTCGCTGAATCGGAGCCGGGTCGGCGAGTCGGGTAGGGTTTCGTGAGGCCAAGAGAGGTTGGAAGCCCGGTCGTGGAGTCGGAGCCGGGTCGGCGAGTCGGGTAGGGTTTCCGTGATTTTTGGGCGGCGGAAATCCGGTTCGGCGAATCGGGTAGGGTTTCGCCGAACCAGGTCGATGGGTCGGCCCGGTTCTTTTTCGAAAAACGGGCTTTTGGGCCATGGCGCCGTTTTAATAAAATAAAATAAAATAATTAAGGGTTGAAAAATCGAGTCGGGCCCGCAAAACGGGCTGTCCGCCGACTCGGGTCGGGCACGGCCCGTGAATCCGACCCAGGGGTGGTTTTTATTTTTAATATAATATTTTAATAATAAATAAAGAATTTATTTTCAAAAATAATATTTTCTTTTTTAAAATATATATATATATATATATATTAAAAAAAGCACTTTAATTTAAAAAAAACAAAAATATCCAAAAAATATTTTATTTTCCAGAAAATATTAAAAAATGTTTTAATTTCCATAAAATCGAAAAAAATAAAAAATTATAAAAATATTTTATTTTCCGAAAAATAAAAAAATCAAAAATATTTCATATTTTCCAAAAAATGTCAAAAATTCATGAAAAAGCCAAAAAGACTGGTATTTTTCCAAAAAAAAATACCAAAAATCCCAAAAAATCCCTTTGTGTCCAAAAAAATTAGAAAATGAGTAAAAATGTTTTTCCTCCCAAAAATGCATGGAAAATCCCTCGAACATCCAAAAAGCCTAAGGGTTTAAACAAGATTAGGTACGGAAAGGGCATTAATGATTAACTAGTGTAATCAAGTCCCCGATCCTAATTTCTCTGGTTGCGCAGGAGCAAGTATTTCTCCCGATACTTTGCTTGGGTTTCTAATCGACCTACCCCAAATTGATTAGTGACGACTCCGTTTTAAAATTGATTTACAAGTTAAAAACTTGAACCATTAAGTTGTGAATTGGTGGACTTGGGAGAGTCCGGGCATAACTAATTTCAGCCGAGCCATTAGTCTCCTTAGGCATCTGTACGCAATTGCGGGCGCCCAAAAAAAAAAGAGGTTGCGACAGCTTGGCGACTCCGCTGGGGACTTTGAGGACTTAGGCCTTTTTTGTCTTGTTTAATATCTTTACTGACTTAGTTTTTTTTACATGCAGGTCAGTGGCTTAGATGTTTTTTTTTAATCTTGCTTAAGATAAATTATCTTGTGATTATAAGCTGTTATGCATGCTTTACTGTTTTAAACACTACAAATGGCACACACAACCCGGCTGCCGGACCTGGGCCGCTATAGGATTTCTAGGATGGTGTTAAGAAAGATACGACCTCGAACGCGAGACTGCGATGTAGAGGTCGTCTTTCTTTTCCCCGAATTTCTTAGCCGAGGTTAAGGGGGTATGCTGCTAACATGAGACTGCGATGGGCGGATACCCTTTTAATTTCATCAATCCTTCTGAGTTAGAAATCGAGCCACACATCCCATCTGTATGTCTTTGTGCTTGCCATTTTATTTAAAAGCAAAGTGATTTCTTTTACTCAGTCTTTTCTGGCTCATGGCAAAATAGGGTCAGGTTGTGTATTCCCTTTCTTATATGCGATGGGAAGATTCGATATCCAGTTCATACCTACCCCAAAGGAAGAGCTTCTTAGATGGTGGAAACAGTTAGATCAACTCGGCCAAGAGTGCGTCAAAACAAGAATCGGTCATCTCCTCCCATTGCTCCAAATCAATATCCACTCTAGGGTCATGCAAGCATTACCACATTCCTGGTGCCCTGAAGCATCCACCTTCATGTTTGGCAGATTTGAACTGACTTCGACTTTAGAAGAGTACAGTCTCGCCATAGGAATGCCCCTGGGAAGCGAGCTTGCCAAGTCACCAATCGGCATCAACCCTGTGGTTAGTCTATCACGGTTTCTAAAAAATCATTCGGTAAGAGAAATTGTTCAAGCCAACAACAATGCTTTTCCACTATCATCTTTAACCGAATGCTTTGAAAAACAATCAATGACCCAAAAAGCCAAGATCTTCCTCTTAGCATTCTTTGGTTTTATTATTTTTCCCCATCGAAAGAATGCTATAAATCCTTCAATCACATGGGTGGTAAATCAAGTCATTTTTGGAGCAGGATATGTAAACATGGTTTTAGCCGAAATGTTTTTATCCCTTAATCATTTTAAAGAAAAAAAAGAAAAAATCATGAGGGTCGCCCTAGAAATTTTACAAATGTGGTTCTTTTCCCATATCAAAGGATTCGGGCACCTCATGCAAATATTTGAAATCAATGAATTCAAACACCCATTGCAAAAGTTTCAAAGCTTGGAAAAATACTCTCCCAACGAGGAATATTCTCGATGGATTAACTTATTAAGAAACCCTGTCCCTGAGACATTCCTATGGCGAGCTAAGTGGTTCTTTGCAAGAGGCGCGCTTTGCACTTAATTACTACAACCCCATCCCGTTGCTGGGCCTCTCCGGAGCTACCTCATATTATCCATATAGGGTGGCTCGTCAGTACAGGGTCCTCTAAGAAATCCCGCCACCGCTCAAATCAGGATTGTTCCGAATCTTTTTCACCCGTACAGACTACAACTACTTGGAGGAGATCCGCATAATTCAAAACGCATGGAGTAGATGTCACGCTGAAAAGATTGTCGTACCCAGAAGGTTAAAGGGACAAGAAAAGGCTCATCATGCATCCACATTCTACATCCTCAACCATATAATTCCCGAGGACTTGCAACTAGTAATCCCCCATGTAGTTGATAAAATTACCCTGCAAGGGCGAATCGAATCTCTTGAAAAGAGCTTGGAGACAAGCAGGAGACACGTATCGAAGCTAGTACGAAGAAGCAAGCAGCTCCACAAGACTGGAACTTCCCATCGCATATAAAAATGGGCGGCAGGACTTTTGATGTGAATATCTCTAATGTGAATATCTATGGTCGTTTTGACTTGTGTAAAAAGCCCTTTTGGCATTGTATAAATCTCCTGTTAATAAATAAGAATGACTCGACCCTTGCTATGAGCCAGTTTTCTATGTGTTTCCCTTGTTTACGTTTTCTCCACTTTCTATGCTGACGGGTAATCACATCATAGTCGTATTTGCCAAATCCAAAAGCTAGAATGGCTGAAGAAAATGTACCAAGCCGTGTCGAGATTATGGAAAATGAAATGAAACAAGTCTTCAATGTGCTTCAACAATTCTCAAAGCAGATAGATTTAATCCAGGGCAAATTGGCTCCCGCCCCAGCCTCAATCGAAGTATTGTTACCGCAATCGTCTACCCGAGGTGATCAAGGAAGAGATATTGATGATAACATGCCTGAATTGGAGGATGATACGCACCAAATCATAGTTGAGAAAGCAAAGCCCAACAATTTGTCTAAGACTGAACATGACAAACGCCTTGAGAAACTTTAAGAGAGGCTAAAACAATTGCAGGGTCTTTAAGATCCTACTCCAACAGACCTCTCTATCTACTCTAAGGTCAAAATGCCGGAAAAATTCAAAATGCCTGAGTTCGAGAAATACGATGGCACGACCTGTCCAAGAGCTCACTTGCAGATATATTTGGTTCGAATGACCTAGTACGTTAATAATGAACCTTTAATGATCCAGTTGTTCCAATCAAGCCTAGTAGGTCCCACCCTGAGGTGGTACATCAAAAAGAACATAAACCTCATCGAGACATGGAGTGAAGCAAGTGACGCATTCCTCGAGCAGTACAAATTCATAATGGACATTACCCCTTCTCGTGAGGGTCTCGATCGCACGGAAAAGAAGAAACATGAATCTTTCAAAGAATATGCTATTAGATGGAGGAATCTCGCCGCCCAAATCAGTCCTGAGCCAACTGACTTCAAATTGAGAAAAATGTTCATCAAAACCCTCCCTTTCGAATACCGCAATCGGATGGTGACTACGATCGCAGAATCATTCAATCAACTCATTCCAGTAGGAGAATAGATCGAGACAGGTTTAAGGGTCGGCTGGTTCACTGAGCCTGCACCTGTCAACAGAAGGCTCAACATGAAAAAAGATAAAGAATCCTTGATTGATGTCAATGCCACCTACACTGCAAACACTAGTCATCTCCCGGTTGTTTAGACAAATACAGGCCAACAACAAACTAATAGTCGTCCACCCCAACGCTACAACAACTGAAGACAATTCACTCCGCTTCCTGGATCTCCCTCCCAAGTTTTGGCAATCCTCCGAAACAAGAGCCTCCTTTCAACTTAGCCAAAAAGACCCAATGCTGAAAACTTCTCCAGCTATGACCCGTCCAAAAAATGTGACTATCACATGGGAGAAGTAGGCCATTCAACTGATGAGTGTTTCGTCCTTAAGCATTAGATCCAGAACTTGCTGGATACTAAGGCCTTCTCATTCCAAACTGCAAAGCCAAATGTCCAAAGCAATCCACTCCCTGATCATGCTGACAAAGTAAACATGATATTTAGTTATGAAGCCGGTCGAATCAGAAATGTCAATGCACATATTGTTGACATCTACCGAGGGCTAGTAGAAACCGGGTATTATTCGGGTGATGAGATACCACCCTTTGCAATAATGGAGGAAAGAGTATGAAGAATGATAGAGGCCGGAATAATTGTGTACCGGTCACGCCAAAGACATAGTTTCTACCATATCGCAAGTCCTCATCAACCGGGATGAAGAATTTGCTGCTCTAAAGCAGAAAAGGAGGAGAAGGATTCCACCTCACTCGAGAGCATCCTTGAAAGGAAGGGAGCCATTGTTCAAGCATCAGCAGCAGAAACGGCTATAGTCATCGAGATCCCCCAGCCTTACAAATACGAGTACAACAATGCAGTACCATGGTCTTATGACCTCGATGTTGGTTTAGTCACGAGATCTGGGCGAACCTATGCTCAAGCAAATACTTAGTCTGCTAAGCCCGTCACTGATGAAGAAGCCAAGGAGTTTTTAGCCGTAGTTAAGGCCATCGAATATAATGTGGTGGAATAGTTACGAAAATCACCAGCACAGATTTCTTTGCTGGAATTGCTTCAGACATCTGTCAAGCACCAGAAATCCCTCATGAAAGTATTAAGTGAAGTACATGTCCCTAAAATGATTGAGCATGACAAACTCGAAGAATTTGTCAGTACCATCCTTCTAAAGGATCAAATGGCATTTTCTGATGAAGAAATTCCTGAGGAGGGTAGAGGACACACCAAGGGCCTCTACATATCAGTCAAGTGCAACGCATCTCACGTTGCTCGAGTATTGATTGACAACGGATCTGCTCTTAACATATGTCCACTAGCGACACTTTGTCGTTTTAAAATAGAGAGATCATGGATCCAGGTACCCAAGACTTCTGTTCGAGCGTTTGATGGAACAAAGAAGGAAACAGTAGGAGAGATCGAGCTCGACATTCAAATTGGCCCTACCATATTCAAAATTTTGTTCCATGGATCCACGTCGTAGGAGCAGTTCTTCGAGCCTCCACCAAAGTGTGAAGTTCGTAGTTGGAGGAAAGCTGATCACGGTCCGAGGGGAGGAAGATCACCGCATCTACCGTGAGACGTCCATCCCTTATGTTGAACCTAGTGACAAAAGTGAAGCCAGCTATCAATCGTTTGAGCTCGTGTCTACTATACATGAAAATCGAGGGACTTTGCCCCTCATCCCCGAGGTATCAAGCGCTGCAATCATGGTAGGAAAAATCATGGTTGGACACGGTTTTATTCCAAGACAAGGACTTGGTAGGATAGGTCAGGGCATCCGTCAGCCCATTGAAGCCCTGAGGAGACCCTATACTATCGGTTTAGGATATTCCCCAGATAAAAAAACGAAGAAAAAAATCGGCCTTGTATATCCCCGTCTCAAGGAAACTTTCCCAGGCCCAGCCAGGATGATGCATGAGGAAGAGGAAGTAAATACTTCAAAATGGTTTAACCCCGAAAGTGCAAAATTGCCCATAATCCAGGAAGACATAACTTGGCCTTCACTTAAGAAAGAGGGGCCAGATGATGTGACCTCCATGTTCGGGGACATTTTCATAGGTGCCATTGAAGAAGAGCAGTTAGAAGAGACAAGTGATAACTTCTCGTTCATCCAGCTTCAACACCAAGTCGAAGAATTACGCGAGACTGTACATAATTTGACGGAAAATTTCGCTCAAGTTACCCGTACATTCCGCTTTCGTTACAATGAAGAGCTGGTAGTAAATGAAGAAGACCCTACTGATACGACTTGGCGAGGGGCACGGCTACCCTTATCCCCGAGAAGCACACGACCATATTCGCCTCTTCCTAAATCAATGACCATTATTTTCCCCATCCTCCTAGAGCAAGGGATAATCGGCAGGGAACTGAACCATCCTACCGTGAGTACTTCCTTGATTATGATCCATCCAAGCAATGTGATTACCATTCAGGGGAGTTAGAACACTCGTTAGATGACTGCACCATCCTGAGAGACAAGGTTCAAGATCTCTTGGATGCTTGGGTATTCACGTTCCGCTCTCCATGGCTGTGTTTTGGCAATGATCACCTCCTCGTGGTACCCAGCACCCTTACCATGTTCCCTGAGCATGCTAAGGAGGCGCATAAAGGAGAGGCAATCATAGATACTTTGGGCCAACCAAGTGGTAAATTTGACTACTATGTCAATTATTCAATTCCCCAAAGTTTCTATGATCATCATCACAGCATCATCCCTGATGGGTGGGGAGACGAGGATGATCTGAAATCCACAAAGTCGGGAGCACAAGGAGACGTAGCTGGCAACTAGTATGAAGACTTCTTCGTGGGCACTATCAACAAAGGACCGTCAGGGGAAATGGGTGCAGACCCGCTCGAGTAGAATCCTTTTTAATTCCTCTGCATACTCCCCTACGTGGGAGCCTGTACATATTTTTTTAATGTCTGGCTTGTTTTGTTTTCAACATCAGTTCCACTCAAGGAACTATTTTTTGAAATCACCCTGTAAATCCATTTACTAATAAATAAAGTTGAAAACATTTTGAGAACATGAGGAGACACACCAAACCGGCCCGTTGATGATAGCAGCCGTCAAATGAATGAAGAAATGCGAGGCCCGGGTCTCCTCATGTTTCCTTGTCTTTAATCTTTAAAAAAATTTATCACATTTTCAAAAGAAAGAAGCATGCATGCTACTAACTTTATTTGTTCCCTTAACCTCTCTACTCTATGACACAGGAATAATCTAGCGGCAGGCAAGGGTATGGGAACGGTCCAGACCAACACCGTAAGTAGCCATGATAGCAATTCTAATGATTCAGATGATGATTTTGATAATTCCGGCGAAATTCAATGGAATTGGAAGCGCCACGAAGAAACAAGGGCCCCTACTACTGAAGACACCGTCATTGTCAATTTAGGCAGCATAGAAGATCCAAGGGAGATAAAGATTGGCGCGAACCTCCCTAAAGAAGAAGCTGCAAGCTTAATTACTCTCCTAAAAAGGTATCAAGATGTATTCGCATGGTCATATGCCGATATGTCAGGCCTCGATCCAACGATTGTGGAACATAGCTTGCCAACCAACCCTGATGTGGCCCCTAAGAAGCAGCGGCTAAGAAGAGCTAAGCCTGAAATGTCAAAAAAGATTGAAGAAGAAGTAATGAAGCTCCTGGAAGTAGGCTTCCTCGAAGTCTTGCAATATCCTAGTTGGGTAGCAAACATTGTACCGGTGAAGAAGAAAGATGGTCGAATCCGGATTTGTGTTGACTACCGTGATTTGAACAAAGCAAGTCCGAAGGATGATTTCCCGCTACCTCACATAGACGTTCTTGTGGATAGTACTACTGGATTCAAACTTTTCTCTTTCATGGATGGGTTCTCAGGATATAACCAAATAAAAATGAAGGAGGAAGACAAGGAAAAGACGGCATTCATTACTCCATGGGGGACTTTTCACTATAAGGTCATGCCTTTTGGCCTGAAGAACGTTGGAGCAACTTACCAACGTGCCATGGTCACTCTTTTTCATGACATGATGCACAAAGAAATTGAAGTATATGTCGATGACATGATCGCTAAAACCAAACATGAAGAAAACCATGTGAAGACCCTGGAGAAGCTATTTGAGCGACTTCGCTAGTTTAAGTTGCGATTGAATCCAGCGAAATGTGTGTTCGGGGCAACTTCTGGCAAATTACTTGGATTCATTGTGAGCTGTAAAGGGATAGAAGTGGACCCGTCAAAAACTAAAGCGATATTTGAAATACCTCCTCCCTCGACTGTAAAAGAAGTTCGGAGTCTCCTGGGAAGATTAAATTACATTGCGCGATTCATTTCCCAGCTTTCCGAAATTGCAAAGCCTTTCTTTAAACTTCTCAGGAAAGATGCACAAATCAAATGGGATGATGACTGCCAACTGGTATTTGAAAATTTAAAGCAGTACCTGATGAAACCCCCTGTTTTAGTACCCCCAACTCCAGGACACTCTTTGACCCTCTACCTTACCATCAACAGTGAATCCCTAGGTGCAATGTTGGCACAAAAAGGACCCCATGATGGGAAGGAACGAGCCATTTACTATTTGAGTAAAAAGTTCACCACGTCAGAACAAAATTACTCCAAATCAGAAAAAACATGCGCTGCATTGGTATGGGTGTTGCACAGACTCCGGAAGTATACCTTGCATTACCGACATTCCTTGTAATCGAGAGTGACCCAATCAAGTATTTGCTCGGTTGTCCGGCCTTGGTGGGAAAATTGGCCAAATGGCAAATCCACGATCTCAGAATTCGACATCCAGGTGATGTCACAAAAATCAGTTAAAGGTCGGGTGATTGCTGATATGTTAGCAGATTGCCCTAAAGAAGTATGCGAGGATCATTCCCCAGACGACCGAATTTCAATAGTAGAAGAGGACACATGGACTATGTTCTTTAACGGAGCTGTAAATTTGTTAGGGTCAGGCATCGGGGCGGTCTTGATATCCCCAAATGGACAACATTATCCCGTGGCTGCAAAATTGATGTTTCCATGCACTAATAATATAGTCGAATATGAAGCATGCATCCTCGGCCTACAAGCGGCAATTGAAATGGAAGTATCGAAACTAAAAGTGTTCGGTGACTCCACCTTAATTATCCTCTAGACTGTGGGCGAATGGAAGACAAGAGACGCCAAACTAGTGCTTTATCACGACTATTTGGAAGAATTGGTAGGAGAATTCCAGGATGTCTCGTTTGAATACCTACCTAGAATTCATAACCAGTTTGCTGATGCACTAGCAACACTATCATCTATGTTGCAAGTAACGAAGGGATTAGAAGTAAAGCCTTTGAAAATTGAAGTCGATAAGATGGGCCCATTGCATGACTATAATTGAAGAACCCGACGGAAACCCGGTATTATGACATCATGAGATACGTCCGAAGCAAGAATTTCCTGAAGAAAGCACTCCCTCGATCGAAAATACCGATGAAAATGGCTTCGAGGTTCTTCGTCAGCGGTGAAAATTTGTACAAAAGATCATATAATTCAGTCCGCTAAGGTGTGTGGATGCAAATGAAGCCACACAAATAATGCAAGAAATACATGGGGGAGTATGTGGCCCTCACATGAATGGACGTATGTTGGCCAAGAAAATTATGAGGTTGGGTTATTACTGGTTCCCTTTAGAGAGTGATTGTGCTCAGCATGTGCGAAGCTGTCATTGTTGTCAGATTCACGGGGACAAGATAAATGTCCCTCCAACTGAATTGCATCAGTTAACTGAGCCGTGGCCATTTTCAATGTGGGGTATTGATGTAATTGGCCCAATCAATCCGAAGGCATCAAATGGGCACCGATTCACTTTGGTCGCAATCGATTACTTCTCAAAATGGATCGAGGCTGCATCCTATGCAAGCGTAACTGCACGAAACGTTATGAAATTCATCAGACGTGACATAATTGCCCGTTATGGCGTACCAAAAGCTATCGTGACCGATAATGGGTCAAACCTGAACAACAAGTTGATTGATCAATTGTTTTCTGAGTTCAAAATCCGACATCTGAACTCGTCCCCTTATCGTCCACAAATGAATGGAGCCGTGGAAGCCGCTAACAAGAACATCAAGAGAATCCTATCCAAGACAGCTGAAAACTACCACAACTGGCATGAGAGGTTACCCTTCGCACTAACAGCATATCGAACTTCGATTCGAACTTCCACTAGGGCAACGCCTTTTTCCTTGGTTTATGGCATGGAGGAGGTTTTGCCTGTAGAAGTAGAAATCCCTTTCTTACAAATTTGATCACAGGCAAGATTGTCCAAGGAAGAATGGACACAACAAAGGTTTGAGCAACTGAATATGATCGACGAAAAACGATTGAAAGCACTCTGTCATGGTCAGTGTTACCAGCAGAGGGTAGCTTGATCGTTCAATCAAAAGGTGCGACCCAAGCACTTTGAGGTAAACGAGCTAGTCTTGAGAAAGATACCGCCAATCTTTCCAGAGTTTGGAGGCAAGTTTGCCCCAAATTACAAGGGTCCCTATGTAATGAAGAAGATACTTCTCGGAGGAGCCTTGATTCTGACTGAGATGGATGGGCAGGAATTCACTAAACCCGTTAATTCCGATGTTGTGAAAAAGTACTACCCTTGAAAGATGTCCATTGTCTGGCATTGCCAAGCATTTCTCTATCATAATGAAAATGCTTATGTACCTTTATATATGAGTGATGTGTTTACACTATCATCAAAACCGTGTGTTTGGGTTGACTCAATGAAGAAAAATGAATGGTAATCATCAGCATTTAAGGAAGTGTTGAAAATCAAGTAGCAAACTCAATGGCATAACTTGAGCAAATCGACATTACCCAAGCAGACGCGTAAGAGTAATCCATGTCAATTTCGCCCAGCTCAATGTAAGGGACGCGTTATTCAAGAATCTATCTGGTCAAAAGGAATCTTCTGTCCCAGTCAATAATCTTGGAATTTGGAGGCCTCACTTCTTGCTCTAGACACATGCTCTTGTAAGAAGTAATTACCATTGGAGAATTGGAGGTTTTGATTGTCCATCTTAGATTCCATAGAAGCTTGAAGTACATGACTTTGCTCAATGCTGCTAATGGTCATATAGTCAAAGATAGAAAGAGAAAATCCACAGAAGGAAGACACTGAAGATGAATCAACGACCAGCAATCATGCATACATGGTCATAAATGAGGGAGGCCAATTGAAGGAAACATTGAACTATGCTAAGATAAAGAAGCCATCATCGACATTCAAATATCTTTAAGAGCCAGCATAAATAAACTCTGGAGGAAAGGTAACTTGGCATCATTTCGACACTCACTCTCCCGAACTCATATTGACGGGAGGCATTAGGATTCAAGAACCAGATTAAATGGTTAAATAGAGCAAACCAAGTGATCCAAGCCCGGGGCAAAAAAAAGACATTTAATCAAATTCTTAATCCTTGGCTGATCATTCATGTGTCATATCCTAATCAATAGGGACAACCTTCGACACCCCTTTTGTGAATAACCCTTTTGATGTTCAAAAATTTATCAATACTATTATGTTGACCCTTAAAGCTACCAAGAAGGTCTTTTTGAGCCAAAACCATTCATTTGTTTTGAGAGTACAAACTCTCTCATGTTTAAAATTCTGCATGCCTTTTCCAAATGGATTTTTGCATGATGATTTTGTCTGTCTAAATCACTGATTCCATTAAGGATTATTAGAATAGACAGCTAAATGAAGAATACAAGATTAATCGAGCATGCTGAATGAGGCGCGTCAGAATGATGAAAGGCAAGCCATATCCTACACACCGTCCCCTATCTATACACTTGTGAGATGAGTACAGAAGATTCCATGACTACAGGGTAAAGAGTTCTCTCGCGAATGGTACGATAACCAAAGTAGTGAGAGGCATTCCATCGCTCACCCCATTAAGCCCCATACACTGGTGAAGCATCTCTCATACCCCCATCAAGAACCACCCCACGTTGGGGCAGAGCGGAGGCAAGGCAGCATCACAAGGTGAGAAGAGAGATAGAAATTTTCTTGCTCGCATTTGCATCAATCTTCGGGTGTCTTTATTGCATACGAACACTCGCGTTAATTTAAGTGCCCTAGAGTTGTGAAGAGCAATTCTTTATTTACGCACTTGTATCCATGGTACAACTCAATTGAGTCTGTAATTTTACCCTCACATTGAGACAAAACAGAAGTTACTACCATTTAAGCAGCATAGCTCGGAGCGCTAGTTGAAGACGAAGACTCAAGAGTCTAACAACAGTGTTGTGATTGAACTTGCCTAAGCTAGTTCCTCTAATGACAAAGAATGAAAAAACAGGGGCATAAAAAAAGCAGTGTACCTGGTAAGAGCAAGGTCAATGCCCATAAAAGAAGAACTGGAATAAAAATAGGGGCATGAAAAAAAAGCAGTGTGCCTGGTAAAAGCAAGGCCAATGCCCCCCAGTCAAAATGCAACAAAAAAAAAAGTTGTTATGGTCCATAGAACCTCCATCTGGCAAGAAAGACTAGTGACAAATGCCAAGACAGTCACCAACTCTCACCCTCTTACATGTGAGCCAAGTCTACGTTACATCCCATTGTAAAAGTCTCTTTAGACTAGGGTACTTTAATTAGCGTAGGATTTCATATGTGCATAAGCATCGCTCGAAGAAGTACAAGCAAGATTACTCTATCTCTTTTCGCAGGGTTCTTGACTTGTAAACCCGGAGATGATCGTGCAACATTTTCGTCTATTGGCTTCGACCTTGATGGTCCCCTTTGATGAGCCACTGACCAAGACTTCATCATAGTTTCAACAAAGACCTCTCACATTGGTAAAGTCGTACTGTTTGCGAGAATACTCGGACCCCTGCTGACATGATGACAGTGAGATAGTGTGGTCCTTATAAATCCTGCATCAATGGTTAGGATAGCCTTTTCCATGAGAGTGAGCGGAAAGTCCTTTCAGACTAAAAAGTCCCTCATCTGGCATGCTCAAGACATCAACATTCTAAATGAATGTTGTCTTTCAAACCTTCCCCGGTGGAAATCAGATGATGCAAAATTGACAAAATTATCATGCATGATTCTCATTTGAACTCATGAATTTACAGCATAGACAATCATGTGTGCATATTGTGAAAATAGCAGACATACTCTTAGAGATCAGAAATATTGCTAGGTAAGCATATCTCTATCCCCATTTGTCTCCTATTCAAGTCGTCCAGGTACTCTCTTCTTGACACTCAACCTATTCGAGTCGTCCCTTGAGTTTGGATGCTTGCAATTGTCTCAGTATCCCATTGTCTTTGAGAACCCACCACTTGCCGGGTATCCCCATATCGTCAAGTACCCATCGTTGTCCATGTACTTGCTTTTCATGACACTAAACCTGCTCGAGTTGTCCCCAAATAATATAGCAGCTGCTCGAGCATTCCATTGCTTTGCTTGGCACCACCATCCAAGTATGCTTTCTAGCACTTGGACCAGCCTGAGTGGTCCCAGATCATATCATTAAATACTTGTGTTTATTGAAGTATTCGAGTACTTTGTACACCTGCGGTTACCTAGGTGTTTCAGCCTTTTTGAGTGCTTACGGCCATCCAGGTAAGCCTTGTGTTATATTCAAGTTTATGTTACTAGGAGGTGAGAAACCTTCACGAATATGCGGGGCACGCCCTCGATATTCCCATTACCAGGAGGTAAGAAACCTTCACAAATACCCTAGGTACGCCCTCGATATTTCCCAATTGCCAGGAGGTGGGACACCTTCACAAATATCCAAGGTATGTTCTCAATATTTCCAATTATCAGGTACCCCTTCGATACTTGTGAATGTCCAAGTATCCCCCAAGAATTCATACTTGTGATCATCCAAGTACCCCTTCAATGCCTATGGTAAGCCAAATACCCATTTTGATGCCTACAAAGGCCCAAATACCCTTCAGGTTAGTACTTGTGAATATCCAGGTACTCTTTGATATGCCTGTGAATGTCCAGGTATCTTTCAAATCGATGCCCTGAGAAAGGTCGGCGCATCCTCCCGAGGAAGGTCGGGTTCCTACTGGTGTCTTCAACAAAGGTCAGGCACCCCACGAATCGATGCCCTGAGAAAGGTTAGTGCATCCTCCCGAGAAAGGTCGGATTCCAGCTAGTGTCTTCGACAGAAGTTAGACACCCCACAAATCGATGCCCTGAGAAAGGTTGGCGCATCTCCCGAGAAAGGTCGGGTACCAACTGGTGTCCTCGATACAAATCAGGCACCCACAAATGAGATGCCCTGAGAAAGGTCGGTGCATCTCTCGTCATGACGACCGAAAAAAGATTCGGGTCCTAGACAAACCATCAATTGTTTTAACAGACGACCGAAGGATGGTTCGGGTCCTGGAGAAGCAATTTCCCGTCACGGCGACTGAAGAATGGTTCGGGTCCAAGACAAACCACTGATTACTCCAACAGTCGACCGAAGAATGGTTTGGATCCTGGAGGAATAGTCTCCCGTCAAGACGACCGAAGAAAGGTTCGGGTCCTAGACAAATCATTGATTGTTTTAATAGGTGACCGAAGAATGGTTCGAGCCCTGGAAAAGCAACCTCCTCATATCACCAGGTAAGATGACACCTTGATACTTGCCAAAACTCGGGATTCACACCCTATCTCACTCACTCCCGGTAAGTAACTACAGGTATCTTCTTATCTGTTTTTAGTATATGTAAAGTTATATTGCCCTTTTATGCATAGAATAATAGGTGCCGAATAAAATATAATTTGTTACGCATGCATGGATAAAATTGAGGCATCAGTCTGTCTTTGAATGCAACCTCTGCGAGCTCACTTTCAAAGAGGGGCAGCTGTTGATGCCTTAATTTTAGGCCTATTTTATTAATTAAGTTTTTAATTTATTTTCGGATAAGTAGATAATAAAAAAAAAGAAAAACAAAAGCAAAAAGCAGCCCATTAGGGCTGGGCTTGAAGGCCCAGCCCCTCCCCTATTTTTCTCTCTCGCAAGCCCAGCCCCCTTTTTCTTCTTCTTCCTCCTGCCTTCTTCTTCCTCAGTCGCTTGCATCTCACGCGCGATGGCTGGCGACGCACGCGAAGGATGGCCTACGGCTCAGAGGAGTAGGCCGATGTCGGTCGGAGGGGATAAGATTGCAGGCGCCATTAATGTTGCGCGAGCTTCGCTGGAGGGCTCAATGGGACACCGGTTTAGCCGGGCGAAACCGGATGCCGGCAACCGAAGCCCTTCGTCGATCGGATTTCCTTCGCCTATAAATAGGTGGTCGCAAGCATCGTCGGAGGTGGTGGCGAGCTCGGAAATCCTTCACTGAGAGACATCGGGAAGCGTTGAAGGGCGAGCACAGGAGAGAGCTCGAATCGCGAGCTCAGCCCACCTTCCACCGAGAGACTTCGGGGAAGGCAGGCGGTGAGCGACTTCGAGAAGGTCGAATTCGGCCAGTGGAGGCTCGGATCTGGCCTGAGCGAGAAGAAATCAAGGCCGAGGAAGGTCCGGCCGAGATCTGCACCTCAGATCTAATTCTCTTTTGCTGCTGTTGTTGCCGCCGGACGCCGTGCCGTAGCCGTTCGCCTCGACCAAGTCTCGACACCGTTGCTTCAAAGACTTGTTGTCATGCCCCACCTGCGAAGCCGTTGCCGTGATCGATCCGTCAACACCGCGCCAGATCGGGAAGCCGAGTTGCCCTGTCACCGCCACTGTTTGCCACCCCGTCACGGACAGGTAACAGTAACCGTCACTGCCATCGATCATGTTATCGCCGTCGCATTCCCCCTCTCGGACCATGTTGCCACTAACCCCACCAGCGCAACCGTGTTGTTGCTCGTCCTCGCCGTCCCCGTAGGTGGTTTGTCACTGTCGCCACCGTAATGCCTCAGTTTTCCTCCCTCAGCGCCGCAGATTTGCAAACCCTAGGGTTTGCGATTTTCCGAGTTGCCGAATCGGAGCCGGGTCGGTGAGTCGGGTAGGGTTTCGCGAGGCCAAGGGAGGTTGGAAGCCGGGTCGTGGAGTCGGAGCCGGGTCAGCGAGTCGGGTAGGGTTTTCGTGATTTTTGGGCGGCGGAAATCCGGTTTGGCGAATCGGGTAGGGTTTCGCCGAACCGGGTCGATGGGTCGGCCCGGTTCTTTTCGAAAACGGGCTTTTGGGCCATGGCGCTGTTTTAATAAAATAAAATAAAATAAAAAAGGGTTGAAAAATTTGAGTCGGGCTCGTCCGCCGACTCGGGTCGGCACCCATGGATCCGACCGGGGCGGTTTTTTTATTTTAATATAATAATTTAATAATAAATAAAGAATTTATTTTCAAAAAAAATAATATTTTCTTGTCGAAATATATATATATATATATATATATATATATATTTATATTTTTAAAAAGCATTTTAATTTAAAAAAACAAAAATATCCAAAAAAATATTTTATTTTCCAGAAAATATTAAAAATTGTTTTAATTTCCAGAAAATCGAAAAATAATAAAAAATGATAAAAATATTTTATTTTCCAAAAAATAAAAAAAATAAAAAATATTTCATATTTTCCAAAAAATGTCAAAAAATCCAAAAAAAAAAGCCAAAAATTCATGAGAAAGCCAAAAAAAGACTTGTATTTTTCCAAAAAAATACCAAAAATCCCAAAAAATCCCTTTTGTGTCCAAAAAAATTAGAAAATGACTAAAAATGCTTTTCCTCCCAAAAATGCATGGAAAATCCCTCGAACATCCAAAAAGCCTAAGGGTTTAAACAAGATTAGGTACCGAAAGGGCATTAGTGATTAACTAGTGTAATCAAGTCCCCGATCTTAATTTCTCTGGTTGCGCAGGAGCAAGTATTTCTCCCGGTACTTTGCTTGGATTTCTAATCGACCCACCCCAAATTGATTAGTGGCGACTCCGTTTTAAAATTGATTTACAAGTTAAAAACTTGATCCATTAAGTTGCGAATTGGTGGACTTGGGAGAGTCCGGGCATAACTAATTTCAGCCGAGCCATTAGCCTCCTTAGGCGCCTGCACGCAATTGCGGGCGCCGAAAAAAAAAAAAGAGGTCGCGACATCTAGAAAAGCAAGCTGAACTGAAATTGAGAGTTTGAAGAAAAGAGGAAGATCGATTTTGGAGAATCACATTGTAGTTTTGTATTCACCGGTTAACCAATTAGGACTGTCTTTGTGATAATAATCATTGTGAATACAATATATATATATATATCATTGTTTAAAAGAGATCAAGAGAGATGTAAAATGTGATCGATCGATCTAGGGTACTGCATACTAAATCTACTCAGGATATGATGCCTATTATGAGCTGCTATATATTCCTAACAGATGTATGACAACGAGCTCTCAAAGTATGCTAGTCGCACGGATTATTCACCGGTATGAATGTTGAAGAGAGGAAAAGATGATTCTGTTCGGGCCACCATGTTAAGTGAGAGTCTATGATGGATTTTTCTCTGATGGGGATTAGTAGGGCCTGTCCGCCCATGTTGGTTTTGGACCACCATGTGCGAGTGGGAGATGATGGATTTATGAGGTGGGTTTAAGGCCCGCCCGTCCAAGTTGGGCCCAAAAAAGCCCGGCCCACGGGAATAGGGCCTGTGGATGGGGGAAGGTATAAAAGGGAGGAGAGAGAGAGAGAGAGAGAGAAGACACCCTTTGGCACAATTCCAACGTACGTTCTCTCCCACTCTCCCTCCAAAAAGAAGAAAAACACTTAAGGCATCCCGTCTTCCCTTCAAGGCAAATTGGCATCATCGGATAAGAATTTCTTCCTCGATCTTCGACATTAGTGTTTAATCTGTCGCTAACAAGGTACGCTCGAATCCGTGGTGTGCTTTACGATTGGTGATACGTGTTATTCCTGGGCTTCATCTTCCGCATTGATTTAGGGGTTCGATTTAGTGTCGAATCCGGTTTTTGGGGATCCATTATTCCCTACAATCCCCTCATTCTTCAACCTTGTGAGTTGTGAGCAATCACACATGTTCCTTTTATGATCTTTGTGCTATGTTCTTTTCTGAATCACTGTTAGCTGAAGTGAAGAGAGAGGAAATTGTAACTAGTTTTTTTTTTTTTTTTTTTTTTTTTTTTTTTTGGTAAAGGGAAATTGTGACTAGTTAATCTCTTAGTTCTTCATTATTTGTAATTAGTCAATAAAGTTGATGAAAATTAGTTTTTCTTGTGATGTGTCCATGTTGCATGTCAAAAGAAATATGGTTAATACCACAAAAAAAAAAATCCCAAATTGGTTTATCTTTAATAAATTTATCCCAAAATAATTTTGTGATTTCCAAAAACTCTAAACTTGTACTTTTTTGACAAATTTATCTTAAAATAATTTTTTGATTATAAAAAATTCTAAATTGGTATACCTTTGACAAAAAATTTTAAAAATAATTTTTTGATCATAAAAAAACCTAAACTAGTACATTTGTTATAAAATTTACTATCTATTAGTTTCCATTATTAGGTTAATATCATGAAAAATCACAAACTATTACACTTGTAATAAGTGGAGGGTAAAACCCTAAATTAGCACACTCATCAATTATCACATGTCATCCAATTTAGCGATTTAACAATAAAATTTAATGAAAAACAACATAAGGTAAATTTGTCACAAGTGGTACAATTTGGGGGTTTTTTTGTGGTTAAAAGGTTAGTTTGGAGTAAATTTGTCATAGATATACTTGGGCTTTTTTTTATGATATCAATCCAAAGAAATAACAAAAATTTCCATCAATTTGCCCTTAAGTGATTCATGTTTGCCCCTAAGTTGGTTTGACATCCAAGAATATTCAGAGCTTTAATATTCATTGCTAAGTTTGCAAGCATCAATTTTGGATGGTTGTTGAAAAGATTCACTTCCGTATTCAACTGCGTTTGATGAAAATTGAGTTCAATTAGACTCAATTTTTTTTAAGAGGTGATGCTGGTATATGTCCGTTATTGAAATCGAATACCTTTGTCCACTACTGAGTTACTTTATATCATGTGGCCACATTTGATCGATTATGTCAAACATGGTAATGCATATAGATAACTTTATTAATAAAAAGTGATATGCTTGATAGTGAAATAATAGTCGAGACAAAAAATGTAACACAATGTAAAGGAGAGAAGGACATTTCATATAGTGAATTTCCCATTTTATCAAAAGAGTACAGTGATGAATCTCAAATTCAAATGAGACAAGATCCACTAGTTGATATGTGTTCATCCTTGGTAGAGGTGATGTAGCTCACATGCAAGAAATATAGCTATTAAAACTGTTTTTTCCAAGTTTATTAAGGTTTCTGTACCAGATACGCCACCCCGACAAGAGCAACAGCTAAAATGACAAATACTTCTTTTCTCACTACTAATCTTGGTCCATAATTCTCTTCTCAAAACCCCAGTATCCATTAACTTCATAAGTTCATGAAGTACGTATTTCTTAGGCATTTCTCCTGTCTAACTAACAGAAAACATTTGGGCTCAATGAGTGCGAAATCTTTTACATAAGCAACTGCAGTGATACATGCACCATTTTAACTAACACAAATCAATCCAGTTGTAATATTTTTCTAGCACGCAGAGATACAGAGTCTATCGGTTGAACAGATCATGTCACTACAATATCCTTACACGACTTGGGATTTTCTTATTGCCATCTAAATATCTTGAGATTAAAAGCTTGTAAAAGACTGATTCCAACCGCTATGTGAGAAATTTATACCCTAAAGCTTCACTTGTCTATCAGAAATCCAGCTGAAGGGAATAGTGAGTGCTTCCTCGACCCTTTCCGAAGCTCTCTCCTCCAGCCTTCTAATTTTTGGTACTAAACAGCAGACGTATTCCTGGGCTTTTCTTCCCTCTGCTGAAAGTCCAGTCAAACTCTCCACCTTCCACCTTCCCATCAGAAACTCCAGGACATCTGCATAGTCCTTCGCTGTGTAAACACCGAGCCTCTGTACAACAGTTGAGTAATGGGAGAAAATGTTGTCATCATAACCATCATACATCAAATGAGCTGGCATAGTGATTCTCTTTCTCATCATGTCGGCAAGTGCCAAGACAGTGCCATCTGGATCGATCTCGAAGAGCTTCTCCATGATTTTTGTATAGGCTGCTTCATGACGCTTCTCATCTGATGCAATCATACCGCAAATTTGAGCCATCATTTCCCAATGTGCCTTAGCAAGCCTGCCTGTGTTTCCATGAGAAATAGATGTCGCTCTTTCTTGAAATGAAGTGTATATGAAGAAGAGGTAGGGATTGTTTTCCGTTTGAGGATCCTGGGATAAAAATATAGAGAGGTAATTAGCCCCTGCAAGTACAAAGTTGCCTTAAATTTTTGGTGGCATCTGTCTCAACTGATTCTCGTGAACTGACAGTTCAATTTTAAAGTCACGTGCATAAATCATTGTTCAGTTGCAGAGGCATAACTTGTATTTGAACATGACAATCAACATTAAGAGTTGCGATGGTCATATATATTCACCAAAATGATTCCAGTGCATTCAGTGTCCCTTTGAGATGCTCAAGATTTGCATGCATATGAGTGTGATTTTGTGCTGATGGACTTGCATATTAGTTGGTCTTAGTAGAGGTAGGATCTTACCATCCCCGCCCCGATTAGATACTGAATCGTTTTCTCAATTCGCTTCATGTCCACTCGTCCAGACAAGTACAAGTACTTGTTCAGGAGGTCACCGTGTCTGTTCTCCTCCGCAGTCCATGCCCTTGTCCAAACGGCCCAAGGTGTTAGGCTCGAACCTGTCTCGTCTCTAACTCCATCCAGAGTATTAAGCATTGTCTGATAAGTCGGAAGGGCTTCTTCTGTTATCATGCTTCCAACCAAAGAAACAAAGTAGTCATCAGGGATATCCCTAGCCCTCTCCCTAAGTTCCCTAACTTGTTCTTCAAATCCATCTGATGTTGCATCCGGTAGAAAGTCTTGTGGTTGCCAACAATTCTCGACAGGTTTCAAGTGAACCTGTACATTCTTCTCAGCCCATTCCTCCATGGATTTGAATATTTCAATCTTTTCGTATGGCATGGAGTGGGTTACCTGAACATGTGCCTTCCTGCGAGGAAGAAAAGGCTTCTTGACGTTCTCCCTGGATTAAACATTTGAATAATTAGTGATTTCTTATGGTTCGTTACCAGCAGGGAACAAACTGGATGCTGGATCTTGTTAAATGTCAAATCGTGAAAGTGTGTACCATATGCACTTAAATATCATGAAGTAGATTGAGGATTCAAATGGATTGTAAGAACTTTGGCCGGTTGGCATATTGATACTTAGAAATTTAAACTTAACATAAGAATTGACCAGGCATTCCCCATTCTACTGAAAATAAGAAAGTCTGTTCATGCTAATTCAGTTCTCCAGTTTTTTTTTTTTTTTTTTAAATTTTATCTTTCATTTTGGAATAAAGAATTTGTTCATCGTATAAGAGTCTACCCGATTCCACTTGACACTTTTCATCGAATTGTATCTAGTTCAATCGGCAGACAAAAAAGGCGTAAAAGAAGATACTCTGTGTATAAAGAAGTCCTTGAATATTTGGAAGAACCAAATGATTATGAGTTGGCATTGGTAGCCCTATAACTCGTGCCTTAGCTTGTCCCTTGCCTTGAGTGATCTCTGAGGATAGCTATAAAGTCATGAATTTCTTCGTAACGTTGTAAAGCCCGCCTAAGTCTTTGCATAGTTTCATGAGTTCCGTGCTAATGTGGTGGCTGGTGCTGGCCCCGGATCTAAAGCACATGTTAGTATTGTTTATACCGATGAAGCCCTGTCCTTTCATTATCTCTATGGGACCGCCTACAGTTTCATGACCACTTCCCCACAAATCACAAAAGCTTCTGCCCACTTTCATTTAAGTTCTATAGAAGTTAACGAAATAATATTCATTTATAAGTATAGCTTTATACAAGATTGACATGACAATTCAGTCATTGCCTAACATCCTACATAGTACTCTACCTCAATTTCTTATGAAAATTAATCAGAATGATTATACTGAAATTTCATAGGAAGGTTTAGGACTAAATTAAGTAAAATTAAAAATTTAAGGACTGAATCAATATCCGTACAATAGGTTTAGGACTGATTGAACAAGTTCCCATACAAATTAAATTCAATAGCCACTTCCACCCTCTCTTTAATGTTGCCATTTGGCAGTACTTATGTTAGCAATGACGATGGTTTCATGATGCATACTTACACGAAGACGTTTGACAATCGTCATTGACATTTTATTATTATTTTATTTTATTTTATTTTGCCATAGCTAACTTTGACAAGTGAGGTTTTTTATTTTATTTTATTTTTTATAACTAATGTACTTGGGAATGGGGCTGTTGGGACGTCGGTGTCGATTGTTGTCGGTTGGTCGAGCTGAATAGGATAGTGTTGGACAGGGGCTTTTGCAACTTGCATTACTTAGTTCAGCATCATGAATATAATATGCACCATTAGCGTGAAAGAAAGGGAAAAGAATAACATTCTGTCTCATGTATGATATGGAAATTGTCGATGGTTGGTGTGTAAAATAAAATTGTAGTTGCCGATGTCCACCCACCTCATATTCCAAATTCTTCTTGTATATTTGTCTTCCCCAAGAGGAGGGAATATTCTGTTGTTATTTCACATCTCAAAATTCCTGAAGTCCAGACAAGAACCGAGATAAAACCTTTTAGTTACTTAATCAGTTCTAGTCGTGTGGTGAGCTTGGCTCTTGAAAAGTCTCTTTGGAAGGTCTATGTTCACTATGCTTGTGAGTTGTGACCCCCAAGAGAGAAACGGTTGAGGAGGGTTATAGGGAGGGTCCCATAATAGGCACGCACGCTCAAGTCAGTGTAGTGTGGGAAAAGAAGACAGAACTCGAATGTGAGAGACCTAAACAAACTTTGATGATATCAAACCTTCTAGGTGGTGAATTGAAGATGCCCAATTTAATCTCTTAAAAGGGAACTATCATAAAGCATAATTTCTTGCAACGATAACATAAGATATGTACAGTTCTTGCAAAAGATAAATAGTACATGCACGCATACAACATCAAATGCTAAATTACACTCTCATTAGCTCTAAAAAGCAGGAGTGAATGGAAGTGGGAAATGTTAGAAAACTCACTTGGAAGTTGAGCCAGAGCCAAGATTGGAGGACATGCACTTGGGAGATCTGTGGCTGGGATTGGCGATTGAAGGCAAATTAAAGGAAAGTGACTTCATGGGTTTAGAACTGAGAAATGTAGCAACGTGGACAACCATTTACTCTTTTATTGATTTGTGAGCGTGATAAGTAGCTTTTTGGTTGGCTTGCTTTTCTCTGAGGATGAGACTCCACGAAGAAGATCTTGAGCGAAGTTTGGGTGGGTCTTAATATAGGGGAATGTGACGGACACTAAGGGTAATCAAGTTTGAATCTCACCTTGAGCTAAGCATATACAAATCGAGGTGAACAAAGTCAATACACGTATTACTTGCGAATTGATGACAAAATATTGAGTAGGCCAACTTAATAAAATACTAGTCCATTTATCGGGTAATAAGTGTTGCGTTTGGCCCACCTTACATAAATCTTCCTCTCTCGGGAAAATATTAGATACACTAGTGGTGATACATCATATTTACACAAGTCCATTGAATGGGCGACACGTGTCACTCTAAGCTCACCTGTCATAAACTCTATGTCCCCTCTCTCTACAATTATATGTTTTTACTTTTTTTTTTCTTTTCTTCCTCTTCTTATTCTTCCATTCACTCCGCCGGCATGACATCAACTCAAACTCACTGTCAAGTTAATCCCGCTGTCTTCCGCCACTGTCATTTTTCACCACCTAACTACGTTTCAATCCTCCATTATTGAGCTTGAGCTTAGCCGCGAATTTGACCCTCAGATTTTGGATCTAAGCTTGGGTGAGCCATAGATTTGTGATCTATAGCTCAGCTCAACCTCGAATTGACAAATTCGAAGCCATACAAGTACTTGTTTAGGAGGTCACTCCCTGCGAGGAACATAAGGCTTCTTGACGTTCTCTTGGATTAAACATTTGAATAATTAGTGATTTCTCATGGTTCGTTACAAGCAGGAAACAAATGGGATGCTGGATTAGTTAAATGTCAAATAGCGAAAGTGTGCCCTATGCACTCGAATAACAGGAAGTTGATTGAGGGTTCAAATGGATTGTGAGAACTTTGGCCGGTTGGCATACTAATACCTAGGAATTTGAACTTAAAATTAGGATTGACCAGAGCACTCCCCACTCTGTTGAAAATAAGAACGCCTGTTCATGCTAATTCAGTTCTCCACTTTCTTTTTTGTTTTATCTTTCATTTTGGAATTGATAATTTGTTTGTCGCATAAGAATCAACCCGATTCCACTTGATACTTTTCATCAAGCTGTATCTAGTTCAATTGGCAGACAAAAAAGTCATATAAAGAGATACTCTGTAGAGACAGAAGTCCTTGAATATTCGCAAGAACCAAATGATTATGAGTTGGTGTTGATGGTTTTATAACTCGTGTCTTAGCTTGTCCCTTGCTTTGATCTCCTAAGATAGCCATAAAGTTATGAATTTCTTTATAACGTTGTAAAGCCTGCCTAATTCTTTGCACGGTTTTTATCATCCCTATAGGACACCCTATAGGGTTCACAACCATTTCCCCACCAATCACAAAAGCTTTTACCCACTTTCATTTTGTTAAGGTACCACAGAAGTTTAGTAAAAATATTCATGTATAAATATAGCTTTTCATAGATTGACGTGGCGATATAGTTGTCGCGCCTGTCCCATCTAGCATCCTACCATGCTAGCGATTTCCTATGAAACTAGAATAACTATATTGGAATTTTGTACAAAAGTTTAGGACTCCATTGATAAAATGGAAAGGCTTATGATTGAATTAATATTCATACAATAAGTTTATGGTTAATCCAAGTTCACTTATAAATTAAAACCAATTGCCACTTCTAGTCTCTTTCTAATGGTGTCATTTGGCAGTTCTTATGTTAGCAATTTTTATCACGTATCTTATAGATGCAAGATATAAGAACATAGCAGAGAGGAAGAAACAAAGACTCCAATTTTCACTGCTAAAAACTACAAGAAATCAAATGCATAATTGGAAGAGAAAACAACAAGCCAAAATGTTGTTTGGGGAATTACATTTGTAATTTTAATAGTGTATATATACAACAGATATATTTAGATATATATATTTAGGAGAACGGCCTCAATCTCCCTCCCCCTCCCCACCGCGCTCTCCCCGAACACACCCTAGCTCCGTCGCCGACGCCGGCCTGACTCTCCCAATGCTACCTCTCCGCCGCCGCCTCCTCCGACCTTGTCTTCGTCCTAAAAACCTACCTCGCCGCCTCGGATCCCTAACTAGAAATTGATTCTACAGCTCTAAAGATGACGATCGCTAGGTTGTCGCGACCGAAGCCACCCTCAAAGAAGAAAGTCTCCAACCTATATTCAAAGAAAAGCATTTTTTCGGGCTATATTTTAAAAATTTGGTTCAACAAGAAGCTTTACTTCAAAGGGCTTTATGTTATGATCAAATTTAGAATCGAAAGGGTCAACAATTGAGATCACATTCATAGATAATGATGGTTTCGTGTTGCATTACCTGCACTCGACAATTCTCATAGTCATTTTATTATTTTATTTTATTTTATCTTGCCATAGCTAACTGCGACAGGCAAGGTGATCGTGCATGTATGTGGGAGAAAATATTGCCCATGTCTAGCGTGCCAACGTGGAGAACAGAAGGCATCTCAGAGCGCACATGTACAAAGTGGGCCCAAGTTGTCGGGCCACGCAAAATTTGAACTTCAGCGAGCGCGAGCGAACGTTCTCTCTCCCCCTCTCTCTCCTCTCAACGCCGGACCAGCATTGACGACGCCACCCCATTGCCTCCGCCTCCGCTTCTATGATTTAGGGTAATTGCCTATTTTTTTTATCATGGACATAAATTGCTCTAATTTATTTCATGAATTTTGCTGTGTTCCCGTGTTTTTTTTTCCTTGGGTGTTTGACTTGAATAGATATTGATATCGGGTTCATGTGCTTTGAGCAATTTGTAGATTCCTTGAGAATGCTATCTAGTGAGAATTTCTAAAGTCAATCGATTCTATGTTACTTTGCGTAGAAGCAGCAACTTTTGGTTGAAAATGGTTCGTTTTACTGTATCGAAAGCCAAAAGCAGAGGCTTGGGGACAAAAGTGAGACCTAAAGAACTCCTAAGTTTTAGTATCCATTGACCTTAGGGGACGAACTGCTCTTCTTGCTTTTTTGTCGGACCAAATCTCCATCTAGCTTATTTGCGTGTAGGAAAATATCAGGGCTGGCAGAAAGTTGCTAACACTTTTTGGCCCCTTCAAAGTACATTTTCCTAGATGTATACGTTTAGCACCTGTTCATGACCTGAATAATTGTCAAATTATGTGCTTTTGGTCCAGTCCATATTGTTTAGAGCCTCTGATGTGCTTTGCGACAACCTTTTTATTCAGTAGAATCTAGTCGACTCGAGGGACTCTAGGTACGTATGGCTTCCTTTGCTTGTTGAGGATCCTGTGGATGGACCCCTCAAGTACAGTTTTGGGTTTTCTTTATGGTCGAGGGTGTCAATCTATTGGCATAAGAAGTGGAGGCTACCTAACAGGTCAAGTTCATCAACGAAGTAATGGTGCTTTTCATGAGGAAAAAATAAAGGATCTATGTATATCATCTGTCTTCTTGATCATTTTTTCATTAGCTTACATATCTTTGTGGCTAGAGGCTAGAGCAGTTTCTGGTTTGAAGCTAATAGTGGTAACATGCTGAGCGGACAACATTGTCGGTGTAGTTTCTTCTTTTTATACATTCAAGCGATGTGCATATTCACCGAGTATATCTTTACAAATGAATATTGTTTTTCCACGTATTTTTCAAGCAGCTAAGCAAGCAACTTAATTGGTGAAGTTCTGAATAGTTGGCTTTACTTGTTTTTCCTTTTTCCATTGCCCTTCAATATACATAGACATCCAGGAAAGAGTTGGGAGTGCTCTGACTTACGCTATACAGACCAATTTGATGCGTGGCTGGTTATATTGATGCGAGATCGTTTGGTATCTAAAGATGTCTTAGCCTCGCTCAAGGCAAACAAGGAGAAGTGGTTGGTCTCGATTTCCATTTTTCTGTTTTTGCTTGGACAGATTCAATTCCTAAACAAGAAAGCTTTAATAAGAAGTTGAGAGCGTGGAAAGTATTTGGAAATTTTCTCATGCGATCAATGGTTTGAGAAATGATATGCTTTGAAATTTTCTCATGCAATAAGGATAATTTGGTACACGCAAGACTTAATTTGTTCATCAAAATCTGGACAGAACGTCACGAAGAACATGGACAATTTACATTCAAGTTGCAATGTTTCACTATATGGTATATAGACAATCAATGTGTGTAATGTTTCATTTAAGTTTTTGTCACTTTCTTGCAGGAAATAAGACAATTATGCTTCTAACTCTTGAACCTCAAGAAAGCTTCCGCTGAGGAAATGCAGAGAAGTGTTTATGCTAATTATGTAGCATTCACGACGTGACTTCACGAGCTCATCGTTCACTAGATTAAGGGTGACCAATAGTGCATGTTAGCCCATTGTTTTCTAAGCCTATCACGATATGAGAAGATCCTTCAGTAAAATAAATCTGATGATAGGCAATTGATTAAGTTGGGAATTCACTAATTTGATTTTTGTTTATTGTTCCTCTTGCAAAACATCCAAAGAGATATTGGATTTAGAGGGACAACTTCTGTCCATTAGGAACCTGTTGTCCACTCAAGCTACCTTAATTCATGGATTAGCTGACTTCTTTTGTTGTCAAGATTAAATCAAGTTCAAAGTTAACCCAAGAGGAATATCCCAAAACCATAGTTTATGAGCAAAAGTGCAATGCCCTGAGACATGTGCAGCTAACTTCTTTTGGTTGTTTAAGTGCAATTTGGCATGTTTTGAGATTTGGCAATTGTGAATACGTTGGTTGGGCAGTTCATGAGTTTGACATGTTTTACACATGTATGTGAATTTTATTTGTGGGATGAATGAAGTGAAAGTTTTTTGTAGTTTGAAAAGTACATATTTGGCAATAAGGTACTTAAAAGCTCTTCTGGATTTTTATTATTATTTATTTATGGTAAGATAGAGAAGACAAAGTATAGCATCTCTTTTTTTTTTTTTTTTTGGATAAGACATCTACGGTGTCAAGAACCGAACCGAAAATTGAACCAAAAAGATTTGGTTTTTTCGGTTCGGTTCGTATTCAGTTCGGTTCTCATTAAAAACCACAATTTTTTTTTATCGGTTTGGTTTTTATTGGTTAATCAAACTGAACCGAACCGACAAACTAATAAAATCAAACCATTAACCAAACCCTATTTTTTATTCTCTCCTGTCTCCTCTAGTCCTCTCATCTTGGTCGGCTTGGAGGTGCAACGGGGATGGTGGCTGTGACGGCGACAGCAACTGATTGAGGGACGGAGCCCGTATCTGGTGGTGAGCACACGATTTGGTGAGCACACGGTCAACTCTGGTCTCCCGCTAAATTCACTGATCGGATCGGAGTCTTCTGTAAATACGCACGGTTCGGCACTAATTGCAGAAACCTCAGGATATATACTAACTAGTTGCTGATCCTCCCGAGGTTGTTGCCTCGCTGGAGATTAGGTCGGGTTTTACGGCTTTTGTACGGCTTTTGTAAATACACAACGATTCGGAGTCGGGAACTTTTTCAGCTCAAGTAGGAGACATGGATAACTACTTGAAGGAGAATTTCGGGGATGTGAAGGCAAAGAACTCGTCGTCGGAGGCGCTCCAGAGGTGGCGAAACGCCTGCTGGTTGGTGAAGAACCGGAAACGAAGGTTCCGGTTCACGGCCAATCTGAACAAGCGATCGGAAGCCGATGCTATTCGTCGCACGTTTAAGGTTGGTCTGCCGCTGTTTTGTTTCCTCTCTCTTATCGCCAGGGAACTTGAGATCTTGCACTAACCCCAGAGAGAGAGAGAGAGAGAGAGAGAGAGAGAGAGAGAGAGAGAGAGAGAATGAGAATGCAATTTTTTGCCTGTGCGATTGCTAAGCTTGTCTTGAATTTTTGCAAATGCAAAAACTGAAAACCAAAAGCTGAAAACCAAAAATCAAAACCAAAAACTCGAACTGAACCCAACCGAAATTTTGGTTCGGTTCATATTCGGTTTGGGTCTCATTCGGTTTGATTTGGAAGTTTTTTCTAACAGTTTGGTTCAATTCAGTTTTTCAAAAAAACCAAATCGAATAAAACCGAACCGTTGACACTCCTACTTGTAGGAGTTAAATTTCACTTTTTGGCATGGTGAAAATGAGTTAGAAAGAAGCCCAAACCAATGATTTTGAATGCTTTAAAAAACATTCCTATTTGCTCAAGACTCAGTAAGTAGTTTGTTCTTGTAAAGTCTATATCATTTACAGTTGAATAAATGCATAAATGCCAAGAATTTGCAATTCTTTAATTTATAGGAGCAATATGATTTACAAAAATTCACAGTTGAAGTTCAAAGAATAGGAAATGTGTCAAAAATCAAATCGGTTACAAAAGAATTCAAGAATCATTCAAAACATGCACACATCTTCAATGCTGACGAAACCAATTCATGATTGACAACTACTAATTTCCCTCGCTATATTATTCTAAAATGCCTTATATTCACTTGACATGCCTCAAAAACCAATTCAACATGTCCTATTGCCCTCTTCAGCACTCTTGACAGCAAATTCATTTTGTCGGTGCACCTCACGCTCCATCCATGACTAACACAAGGTAATATTTTCACATAACTCTCAAACTGCAAAACAAGGGTTTCCGAATTAGTGGAAGTGTGGAAATAACCCAAGAGGGGAAGAAGTGCTCTGAGAGCGAATTGACGGGAATGTGGAAAAATGATCGCATTGTCTAACAATTCGTTTGCAACCAAATGCACAAAACTTCCTTAGACGCTTACTTTTTTGGCTGACATGATCTCCCTAAACTTTTTTAGATCTTCAAGCAGGGAAGCATGGTCAATCTCAACTTCTAATATGGTAGTTGGAATCTTGACGGCACAAATGCTATATTTGATGGCTATTCTAGAATCTATCTACACTATCTAAGGCCTGATAATAATCAATAAGCAAAGAGTGAAAAGTAAAATACTTCCAGAAAACAGACGTAGACAACTTCTAGGATCTCACCCTGTCACAGGCAACTGAGATGCATCCACATAGAAAGCCTTACCTCTTTTAAATTGAAAATTACAAGTTGAATTTGTCTTTGCAACATTTTTTTTACCTTCAAAGGTAATCTTGGTGCCAAATGAACAAAAACATGCTCCTTGATGGAATTCGGGAAGTCAGGCAGGTACTAGAACATCACATTTAATGTGTACAATCTTATTAGAAGATCTTCTTCAAGATATTCTAAAGCAGTTTGTTGATATTCATAGAAAGAAGGAAACCACACTAGGCCTCAAATTTTCAAACTTCTCTTAGACACCAACAGATTCATGCATGACTACCTGCAATGCAATGCCGATTATTTCCTGAGCAAGATAAGGGAAGTCATTGTGCATGAGAACAGCAACTCGATTGATGCCATCAAGCTGCCATTCTTGTTTTATAACCCAAAAGAGACAATCAACAACACATCACATATAGAGACGTATGTAGTAACGTGGAGGATACTGTTGAGTTTTTCATTTGTACCCTCATATCTAATTACAATACAAATTATTACTCACTCTAAGAATGGGGGAAAAGCAGCAATCTTGACCATTCTATATCATTAGCCAAGAAAATTTTCTAGTGCAGACATCAAATCATACTCTAGTATATATACAATGACATCACATGTTAATGCCATATCTACGCATGTGCTGGTCATATCACCTACCTTGACAAGAATAATAGCCTCGTAAAGAAGAATAACATCCCTTGTAGCACGGTACAATCCCAACACAACTCTGGTGGACGACGAGCGAACATCCTGCATGAGGTCACAAGTCAAAATTTTCCTATTTTCTTTGCTACATCTATCCTATAAAATAAAACCATCATTTTGTGCCACTGGCACCCTTCGTATATAATGCTAGGCAACCAATTGGAAGGTATGGATAAGTTATGCTTCTCATAGACTATGAACTGTAATGAAAGAACAATATTGTCGCATCAAGATAATCAGCAAGCTTTATGACATTCGCTAAAAAATGTGAACGTATTTCCATTACCAATCAAAGCGGTTAGATATTGCAATTATAATTCTGCTACAAAATATAGTTTAAAGTAATTAAAGTCCACAGGTATACCCTCACTTCCGCAAAATATGTAATTAAAGTACACTTTGCCTAAGACATGGCAAGTTGATATTCTATGAAGAATTGGTCACTCCAATAGCTCCGCCACGTAAATGGAAGTTTTTTTTTTTTTCTAGATTTGAACATTTGGGGGGGGGGGGGGGGGGGGGGGATTTTACACTTGTGTAAAATTTTGCAAAGAGTTTAGAGCTAAAACATTTTGCAAAATTTCATTCAAATTATGGCTATACTTCCTTCAATTGGCAAATGCATAACAAAAAAAATCCAAACAGCACTTGAAACAAATCTGTCATTGCTGAAATCACATACTCTTAGCAAAAAGGAGGATTTGCTGAAATCACATACCCTGTCGAGGCGGAGACGGAGGCAATTGGGGGGTGTCGTCAGTGTAAGGTTATGGATTCGTCACGATTCGACGATAGCGGATGCAAAGGTCATGTGGCTAGGGGTCAATTGTGACTTAGAGGGACCTTTCGAGGTGGAGGAGGAGGCAAAGGCCACATGGCTAGACCAAACAGCTGCCATCATTTCTGTAGTACTTTAGCTGGTACGTCCATGATGGGGTGCGATTGGAACGCACAGTTTCGTCTCGATGCGTTACGATGGAAAGACACTAATGGAAGGGTCCGAAGGGAGATGTATAAAAGCCTCCCGAACACAACCGTTGGACTGGTTGGCAAACATATGCACCAGATTTCTCTCCATTTCCATCAAAGAAGAAGAAGGCATTCCAATTTCAGTTTTGTAAGAACAATCGGCATTTATGCTGTGGAAATCGGGTGTTTTCCTTGTGATTGCATCCAGATTAAAGTGGGGAAGTGTTGTTTGTATTTCATTAGCAATTCAACGTTCGTTCCGAGGCTATTTGCTGTTTGCGCATTGGAATCTGGTAAGTCATTTTCCATCGACTTGAATTACAATATTGATATCAGAGCCCGGTCGTGGTTTCTGCCTTGTTTTTCATTGAATTTTCCAGTACACCATATGATATCGAGATCAAGAGTAAGATATCTACATTGGTTGGATGTTTATTAATCGAAATTGATAAGTGAATCATCGAAAAATCGAACCAAAGTGAAGAACGGGTTCGGGGTCGCGGGCATTCATGCGGTTTTGGCCAATTTTTGAAATATTTTTTTGGCCAAAATCAAATTTCTGTAGTACTTTAGCTGGTACGTCCATGATGGGGTGCGATTGGAATGCACAGTTTCGTCTCGATGCGTTACGATGGAAAGACACTAATGGAAGGGTACGAAGGGAGATGTATAAAAGCCTCCCTGAGAGTGCTAGTATGAACAAAATAAAGGAGTTAGGGAAGAGAATAAGAACACAAGATTTATAGTGGTTCGGCTTAATCCAAGCCTACGTCCACTCTCCCACGATAACAGCCTTCTTGGCTGGATTCCACTATGCAATCAACAAGAGATTACAACTCCGAGTACAAACACTTAGTAGTAGATCACACTATCTCACTAAGTCACTCTTTTGGTATTTCTCTCACGATTACAAACGTTTAAGCTCTCAAGAGACAAGTATATGATCGAAAGTCGCTCAGACTTTGGAATTATAAATTCTACGCTCCGTCTCTTACTTGCTCATCGGTCCTTCATCTCCTTAAATACTCCTCCACTTCCAAACCACCCGTTGGACAGCATCCCGGAGAATCGTCTTCCAATATACCCATTGGACAGCTCTGTATCTAGAAGATTTGGTAGCCGTTGAGTGACAAAGATAGAATCCCAAATTGATTCCGATCGCCCATACAAACGAAATCTTGGTTTCCATAAGTAAAGCTTCTTCGTATAAAAAGTTCTTGTCTTCAAGATCCAATCGTCAATCAATTAGATTGAATCAATCAAATCAATCTTGATGTGGAATCCAAACCAGATCACTAGCCGTTGTATGATTGGGCTTGAGTTACGATTCATCGAATCTGGATGTAAAGTCTAAGTCTGTAGACTTTACAATATGAGTCTCGTAGACTTTACAATGAACGGGTGCGAAGACTTTACAATCTGAGTCTTGAGTCGACGGTCTTCGACTTTGACACAGAAGTCTGGAAATCTTCAATCATATGTTACGTTCAGTCTTCTGGTCGTCTTCGCACTTTGATAATATCATTTACATGTTCTATCATCTGCATGGTCTATTACTCAACCATCAAACATGTTAGTAGCCTTTGATTTATTTTGTCATCTTCAAAACATCATAAGGGTTTCCCTAACACTCCCGAACACAACCGTTGGACTGGTTGGCAAACATACGCACCAGATTTCTCTCCATTTCCATCAAAGAAGAAGAAGGCATTCCAATTTCAATTTTGTAAGAACAATCAGCATTTATGCTGTGGAAATCGGGTGTTTTCCTTGTGATTGCATCCAGACTAAAGTGAGGAAGTGTTGTTTGTATTTCATTAGCGATTCAACGTTCGTTCCGAGGCTATTTGCTGTTTGCACATTGGAATCTGGTAAGTCATTTTCCGTCGACTTGAATTCCAATATTGATATCAGAGCCCGGTCGTGGTTTCTGCCTTGTTTTTCATTGAATTTTCCAGTACACCATATGATATCGAGATCAAGAGTATGATATCTACACTGGTTGGATGTTTATTAATCGAAATTGATAAGTGAATCGTCGAAAAATCGAACCAAAGTGAAGAACGGGTTCGGGGTAGCGGGCATTCATGCGGTTTTGGCCAATTTTTGAAATATTTTTTTGGCCAAAATTAAATTTTGAATATACAGGATGAAAGTACTTGTCGAGACGAGTCCGACGGTGGTTCGAGTGTGACTGGAGGAGGCCAAACGCACCTACATGCGCGGCCAAAAGCCAATGCGTGTGGGCCCACACGCTTGAAGTGCTGGGGACGTAGCGCGTGTGCAACACGTGTAGGTCGGTGAACCGATGCGTGCGCGGCACATGCGCGTCGCGCGGAGTGACGCGACGCTTGATGACTTCATGGATGACGTCAGCGTCAACGGCAATTGGCCGGCCGATTACCAATCGACGACCCGACCTGACCCGAGATTCGACCTAGTCGACCTGACCCGACCAGTGACCTGAACCAACTTGAAATCCAACTTGGTTGACCTGACCTGACCCGACCTGACCGTTGACCGGTCAACCAGTCCAACGGTCAAACCGGTCAGACCGGTTGGACCGATCGGACCGGTCGGATCAGCCAGGAGTTGTTTGGCTCGTTGGAGCGTGTGCCACATGCGCCACACACTTAGGCAGCACGTGGGGGTGCGTGCAAGCTCCGATTGGAGCGTAGTTAGAGGTGTTGGGTTCATATGGATGTGCTCTACACTGTGGTAAATTATTTTTTAATTTTGAATTTTATAAATGTATGAAAATGCATAGGAAACCCTATGTACGCATATTTTTTGGGGTTTAATGCATAATTTATTCATTTGTAGCTTGTATTTTCTTGTGGTTTGGGAAATACAGTAGCTAGCTTATATGTAAATGATGTCATATATGCTGTGTGGAGCTTGGTTCGTTGATATCATACATATAGTTTAAAATACTTGCAATTTTCTAATTGCTAGAAAATTAGAATAATTGTAGGAAATCCATTACATGTTGAATTGCAATTTTGATTGTGGTTGAAGCATGATTGTTGTTTATACGTTGGTTATTATCATGTTATGCTTTTGTGTTGAGGAAAAATGTAGAAATTATATAAGATCATGTAATTATTTTTCCTAATGAGAGTTCGTAGGTTGGTAGAATTCGAAGGAGTTCTCACTGAAAACTTAAAATTTGTGAAAATTAAACTAATTAATGATAATATAACAATTGTACACAGAAGTTGATTGGGAACATAGTGAACTTTTGCTTTTGTGTCTTTTATTGAATTATCATTAATTTAATTTGTCTTTGCTACAAATTAAATATGTGTGTTACTTTGTAAAGTATGCTAGTATTGATTCTGCGTTTATTATGTTAATGTGATATAGCAATTGATTATGACTTCGGCATCCAAGACCATTGTGGCTGACCTCATTAATGGGTGAGAAGCTAAACTGTGACAATTATGATATTTGGTACCGAAAGGTTCAATACATCCTTAAAGAGCAAGAGATTTTGGAAACCCTCAACCATACCATGGATGAACCTGAGCATGAAACTTCAGCTCAACACAAGAGAGATCTAGAAGCTTATCAAGCTCGGAAAAAGAAAAATAGCATTGCTCGCATCACGTTACTGAGCTGTATGTAAGATGATCTCATGTGTAAGTTTAAGAGTTATGATAAAGCTCAGGCTATGTGAGTTGCCTTGAAAGATAAGTTTGGGGGTATATCTGCCACTAAGCTGAAAAAGACTCACCATCAAGTTTGACACATTCCGAAAGCGCCCAAATGTAACGATGAAGCAGCATCTTCCGGAGATATCAAACATGATCCGTGAGCTGAAGTCGGCAGGTCACTCCCTTACTGATGAATAGCAAGTTCAGGCTGTTATAAGGTCTCTTCCTGACAATTAGAAGCATATGAAGATTAATATGATGCATAATGAGAATATTGTCACTTTTGATGATATTGCACGTCATTTGGAATTAGAGGATGAGCGCCTAGAGATTGCGAGATTCATTACCCATGCTTATGTTGCTGAATCGAGTTCACGTAAAGTTTTGGGCTTCAAGCGCAAGAGGAATCTTCAGTTCAACAACAAAGGGAACATGATTGATCAGGCACCCAAGAGGGCTAAGACCTTCCGACGCAAGAAGCATGGTAGGAAGAAGGACAAGGTCAAGATGGGTCACTTTGCTCGTGAATGCACCGAGCCGAAAAATGTATCCTATTACTACATTACTTTGAGTAATGCTTTTATTTCTAGTACTGTAATGCATACCGAATCTCATCCAATATGGACTGTAGATTCAGGAGTAACATACCATGTAGTTAGAGACTGAGAAGCATTTGTGGAGTATTGTTGGATACCACCTAGAAGAAGATGGATATATGTTGAGAATAACTCAAGAGTTGAAGTGAAGGGAATCGACACATGTAAATTAATCTTACGTGGTGGTCGAAACCTATTTCTGCATGATGTCCTTTATGCTCCAGATATTTGACGAAACTTGGTATATGTAATTGTTCTTCTTAGCTTATGTTGTGTATTGAATTTCCATGGTGATTGTGTTGACATTTTGTATGGAATAGTTTATTATGGTTCAGGTTATGTATCGAATAATTTTATGGTGTTAGACATTAACTATGATCAGTACAATGTTAATGTTGATGGTTGATTTTATTTAATTGCATCTTCTAATAACGTTGAGATTGATGCAAGTACTTGACATGCTAGATTAGGTCACATTAGATTGCAAAGAATGCAAAGATTAGCTAGAGAAAGCCTTTTAGAGTCACTCACTAATGTTAGTCTATCCGTATGTGAACATTGTATAGCAAGAAAAGCAACTAGAAAACCATTCGGTAAACGGACTAGAGCTAAATTTCCATTGCATCTCATACATTCTGATATTTGTGGTCATTTGAATGTGAGGACGAGGCATGGAGTCTCATATTTAAGCACTTTCATAGATGATTTCACACGTTTCGGTTATGTCTTTCTGATCTCCCATAAGTCAGAATCATTAGACCGCTTTAGACGATATATAGCGATGGTAGAGAATCAATTGAACAAAATAATAAAGGCATTGAGAACCGATCGTGGACATGTGTATCTATCGGAGCAATTCAAGACTCTTTGTGATGAAAAGGGAATTGTATGACAATTGACTATTCCTGGTACTCCACAACAAAATGGGATAGCTGAGAGAAAGAATAGAACCCTATTGGAAATGGTTAGGTCTATGATGGCGCAAGCAAATTTACCTATCTTCTATTGGGGAGATGCGTTATTGACTACTGCCTATATACTTAACCAAGTGCCCTCAAAATCGGTCACTTCCACCCCTTATGAATTATGGACTAGTACGAAACTAGACTTGAGTAGTCTACGTCTATAGGGATATACAGCTTATGTTCATGATTCTTCCCATAAATATGGCACATTAGATCCTAGAGGGAAGAAATGTATCTTTATAAGATATTTTTAACACTCCAAATGGTACGTGTTCGTAGGTGAACAAGCTGATGGAAGTGTAACCGAAATGGAGTCACGAGATGTCACGTTCTTAAAGAACGATTTTCTTAGTAGAGGTAAGATTGATAAATACTTCCAATTATATGAGATGGAAGATCCTAATAATACATCCATTGATGTTGTAGAGGGAAATGAAAATTTACCTCAACATGCAAGACCTAGTGGGTGTGTTGCATCGCCTAACGAATTGAATTCAAGAGAAATTCAATTGCGTAAAAGTAATCAAAAAAGTATTTCACGCCGTCGTTTTGAAATTGAAGGGGAAGCATTTATGATTGCTCAAAATAACGATGCCAAGCCTAGGAATATTCAAGAGGTTCTCTCATCCTCTGATAAGGAAGAATTGAGAAAAGCTTTAAAAGATGAGATGGAGTCAATGAGGGCAAACCATGTTTGGGACTTGGTTGATCTACTCCACAATCGTAAGGCCATTGAAAACAAATGGGTCTTCAAATTTAAGCGAAGGGCGGATGGATCCATTGTAAATTATAAGGCTCGCTTTTGTGGCGAAATATTATACTCAACAAGAGGGTATAGACTATGAGAAAACCTTTTCACCAGTTGTAAGGTTTGCCTTAATACGCCTTATTCTAGCCATCGTTGCACATTTGGACCTTGAATTATATTAAATGGATGTAAAGACGACATTTCTCAATGGAGAACTGGATGGGGAAATCTATATGAAACAACCGATAGGTTTCATAGCTAAATGTTAAGAGCATAAAGTTTGCAAGCTTCATCACTCAATATATGGCCTTAAGCAATCATCTAGACAGTGGTATCTTCATTTTCATTGAGCCATAACCACTTTTGGTTTCACGATGATCGAGGAAGATCACTGTGTATATGTCAAGCGGTCCAAAGATAAATTTGTAATTTTATCACTTTATGTGGACGATATTCTATTGGCTGGAAATGACAAGGTTTTGGTTATCACCATAAAAAAAATGGTTGTCCTCCAATTTTGAGATGAAGGACATGGGAGAAGTTGCTTATATATTAGGAGTTAAGATCGAAAGAGATCGATTAAGGAAACTCCTTACTTTATCACAAGAGTCTTATATTATGAAGATTCTTGAGTATTTCAATATGCAGCATTGTAATTCCATTAATACCCCTATCATGCAAGGTGAAGGCTTAAGTACTGAGATGTGTCCTAAAACTCTAGAATAAATCAATGTGATGGAAACTGTTCCTTACTCTAGTGCAGTCGAAAGTTTGATGTATGTTATGATGTGTACTTGACCCGACATATGTTATGTCGTGGCATTGGTGAGCCGATATTAATCAAATCCTAGTCAAGCATATTGGAAAGCAGTGAAGAGGATCCTAAGATACTAGAAGGGCATCATGGATTATCGACTTTGTTACCAAGGGAATGATTTATGCCTATTGGGTTATTCAAATGTCGATTGGGGTGGAGACCTAGATGAGCGTAAATCGACTTCTGGATATGCGTTCTTGCTCAATGGAGGTGCGATTTCTTGGAATAGTAAGAGACAGACATGCACGGCCTTGTCCATGATGGAAGCATAATTTATTGCATGTTTTGTCACAGTGCAAGAAGCAGTATGGCTAAAACATTTTTTTGGAAAATTTAGCCACTGTCACTAAAGTTCCAAGACCAGTGACTGTTTATTGCGATAATCAAGCAACCATTGCTTATGTGAAGAATCCCAAGTATCATGGAAGGACAAAGCACATTGACATAAAGAATAAGGCATTGTTTGGTTAAGCATTTGGAATGCTCATTTGGGCTCTAAAGTCCCTTGGCAAAATGCAAAACTGTTTGGTTTGTTTTTTAGCGCGACTTTGGCGAGATGCAATTGCATCTCCAAGTGGCTTTAAAGGCCTTTAACCCAATGCAGCTCTTGAGGTCATTTGGCAAGTTGCATCTTCGGAATGCAACTTTTGGTATTGTTCATCTCTTCGGTGGAGAAACCAATTGGCCGCCTGAATAAAAATAAAAATAAATATAAAAATAAATATGTTTATATTTTTATATAAAAATATATATTTTATATTTTATATAAATATATAAACATATCTATTTTTTTATATTTTATGTTTATATATTTTATATAGATATAAACATATCTATTTTTTATATAAATATATTGTATGTTTAATAAATAAATAAATAAATATATATATATATATATATATTTATAAATATAAACATATCTATTTTTATATATATATTTTTATATAAAAAATATAAACATATTTTTGCTTTTTTAATTTAATAAAAGTTAATTACAAATGTAAATTTTACCAAACGGTATTTTTGCCAAAGTTATTTCTCAATGCAAATTTTACCAAACGATATTTGCATTTCGGAAAACCCCATTTACCCAAAGGTATTTGCATTTTGGCAAATGCATTCCCCAAAAGCCGAACCAAACGGGCCCTAACTTCATCAAAGATATTATAACGCAGAAAGAAGTGATGCTGTAATACATTTCAACCAATAGAATGGTTGCTGATCCATTTACGAAGGTCATTCCTAAAGACATATTCTTGACCCATAAGATGTCACTAGGATTGCGTAGAATGTGATATTTGTATCATTGGTTTATGTATTTATGGACAGATGTATTGTATTTATTTTTTTGTTAATGATTTGATATTTTATTAATAAGTACAAATCCACTATGAGACTAGCACAAACACACATATTATTGAAAAGTATGTTAGCAGGCAATGATTGACTCCCTCACACGAGCAATCGCCTCAAGTGTTGTAGTTAGCACGTTAAGATGAGATGTTATGTACAAATAAATGTTGAAGAACAAGTTTGGTACATAAAATATGTCGCCTTGGTTGAAGTCAAGATGAAATATGTGATTTGTTTATAATAAGACTGAACATGATAGTCCCACAATCATGTATGCCTAAAAGATGTCAGATGCGAGTACTTAATTGGGCGCTATAGAAAACGAGCTGATATAGCACTTGGGCTAAACATGAGTACGTGAGAAGCACGTGACTATGTTTAGGCTAAGATTCGTATAGTGGATATATTTAGTAAATGACATACACTTTTATAGAAAGATAAATCCATTATAGCATGTAATTCATACTACATGTGCATTGTTCGACCAATAAGGAAAGGTGAGTAAAATTATCCCTATTTACTCATTGTGTGAGCCTTTGAGGTAATTTATAATTTACCTTATTATGTGACATATGTTACTTCTGACTATGTTCTCGAAGTGAAAGATCAATGTTGCTACTTTAGCATGTTACGGGCGATCATGAATAGATATGGCCTATGGGACATGTGTAGGAAAGCAGTTGTTCTGAAATTGAGAGAGACATGAGTGCGATGGAAGATTATTGTTGTTTTACATCTATCACATGTATTTACTGGTCGACCAATTACATCGCCTTATGTGGTTGCGGATGTAATTGTAAATACATGGTGTTTTTTAGAATAGTCAAGTATAGCCTTTAAGGGATAGGTATACTTGGACCGATATAACAAAATATGTCTAGGGCACTATGAGACATCAATTGTTTATTTCTTTTAGGGTTGTAACCATTATGTCATCCCTAACAGGTGCATAATTTAAGCCCCTATGTGTAGGTGTACTCACTGGTCGCACAGCTTATTTTCCAATATGAATTGTTTTGTAAAGTTGATGAATGTTGAACGCCTTATATTCTTGATAGGGCGCTATCAAGCCCATCATGTTCGAGTGGGAGATGTAGTACTTTAGCTGGTACGCCCATGATGGAGTGCGATTGGAACGCACTGTTTCGTCTTGATGCGTTATGATGGAAAGACACTAATGGAGGGGTACAAAGGGAGATGTATAAAAGCCTCCCAAACACAACCGTTGGATTGGTTGGCAAACATACGCACCGGATTTCTCCCCATTTCCATCAAAGAAGAAGAAGACATTCCAATTTCAGTTTTGCAAGAATAATCAGCATTTACGCTGTGGAAATCAGATGTTTTCCTTGTGATTGCATCTAGACTAAAGTGAGGAAGTGTTAATCGTGTTTCATCAAGAATTCAACGTTCGTTCCAAGGCTATTTGCTATTTGCGCATCGGAATCCAATAAGTCATCTTCCGCTGACTTGAATTCTAACAATTTCAAAGATACTGAACTGGCAGTCGTCGAGAGGCCAGTGTAGCAGAGCTAGGATCAGGCCGGGGGGTTTTTCCAAATTTGGTTACAAATCCCCCTGCGGTTAACCCTTCCGTTTTATTTATGTGGAACGGGGGCTTTGATAACCACGGCCTTTGTTTAAGGTCCTTAGGCTGGACCGAGGCTCGGTTAAGGTGGAGACAGAGGTTAAGGCAAAGGGATGGCGTCGTCATTGTAAACCCCCTGAATTCATCGAGATTTGGCGATGGTAAAGGCGGAGGCCGCTCAATTAGGGCTTGATCGCGACTAGGAGAGAGAGAGAGAGAGAGAGTCAGGGGGCCAACTATTTAGCATTGGCAGAGGCAACATATGAGCTGGAGGGGTGGCGTGGCACCTTGTTGATTGGATGTGAGCTTGCTGGGTCATCGAAGGGAGAGAGGGGGGCCAGAGACGGGTGGAGAGAGAGAGAGTGTGCACAGGGTTCGTCAGCCGAGTGAGCCGGGGCTAGGGCTGGGGTTGGGAGTTGGAGCTGGAGCCAGAGGGGCGGCATGAGGGTTCGTCGATTGGGCACGGTGGCTGGTCGATGGGAGAGAGGGGATAGAGAGAGAGAGGTGAATAGGCACGAAGAGAGAGAAAGTGTAGGAGAGAGAGAGAGAGAGAGAGCTAAGGAGAAAAGGAGGCCACGCAATTAAAAAATTTTGGTATGAGAATTAGGCTCAATAGGCGAAACATGTCGCACATTGAGGTGCCTTCTTATTCTTCACGTTGGCATACTAGACGTGCCCAATTTCCATTAGCGTGTAAGGAAGAGACGGAATAGGATAATAATGGAAATAGTAAATGATTGGTGTGTTAAATGAAAACTGTAATTGCTATTATCCGCATGCCTTGTACTCTTGATTCTTTTCGTACATTTGTCTTCCTCAAAAGGAGAGAATGCCCTCTAGTTGTTTTACATTCTCGTCTTCTCAAAATCCGAATGAGAATCGAGATGAAACCTTTTAATGACTTGCTTAAGTCCAATCAAATGGTGACCTATTCTCTTAAAAGTCTCTTTAAAAGGTCTATGTCGACTTCACTCGTGACCCCAAAGAGAATATGGGTGAGGAGGGGCTAGGGAGGGCCCCCAAATAGGAGAGAATTATAAACAAAAATTTAAACCTCTTGCAATTATACTAAATTAGTCGTAAACTTGTCTTTGGTTAATTCAATCCTAAATCCTTTTCAATTACATAAATTCAATCCATCCGGTAAATTTTGATGGGCCGACGTCTAGGACTAAATTAATATTTGTACAATATATTTATGACTGATTGAACAAGTTCCCCTATAAATTAAGTCCAATGGCCACTTCCAGCCTCCATCTAATGTTGACATTTGGTAGTTCTTATGTTAGCATTTTTTATCACTAACTAAAGAGACTTGGTAATCCCCCCTCCCCCCACCAAAAAAAAAAAAAAAATCACTCTAATGCTCAAATTAGTGTAGCGTGAGTGAAGAAAAGAGAACTCATGTGTAAGTGTGAGGGACTTCATGTGTTGGCTAGACGAACATGGATGATAATATCAAACCTTCAAGGCGGTGAATTGAAGATGCCCAATTCAACCTCTCAAAAGGGAACTATCCCAAAGTATAGTTTCTCTCAACACTGACACAATGTATGTACAATTTTTGCAAAAGGTACATAGTACACGCATGCATTCAATGTCATAGACTAAATCACATTCATTAGCTCCAAAAAGCAAGAGTGAATGGAAAAGGGGAATGTTGAAAATCTTACCTGGAGGTGAGCCAGAGCCAAGATGGGAGGACATGGACTTGGGAGATCTATGGCTGGGATTGGCGATCAAAGACAAGTCAAAGGAAAGTGAATTCATGGGTTTAGAAGTGAGAAATGTACTAAGTTGAACAGCCATTTGCTCTTTTATTGATATGTCAATGTGATAAGTAGCTCTTTAATTGGCTTGTTTTTCTCTGAGGAAGAGACTCCACAAATGATTTCGAGCAAATTCTAAGGGCTCTTTATATGGGAGAATGGGATGGACACGAAGTGTGATCAAGCCGTAATCTCACCTTGAGCTAATCATACCAATCAAGGGCCTTTATAAAGTCAATACACGTCTTACTTGCGCATTCATTCACGCTGCTGAAAAAATCTTGGGTCAGCTAAATATTGGTCTATTATTGAGCGACACTTGTCACATCAAGCTCACCTTCCAAAAATCTTCATCTCTCCTTACTTGTCTCTCCGCTCTATCTATTACTTTTACCTCTCTCTCTCTCTCTCTCACTTGCTTTTTCCTCATACTCTCCGTTACTTTTTCCCATGGAGCATCCATAGCCAACACACCTGAAACTCCAATGGCCATGGCTTCCACGAGCTTAGCTCAAGTGACATCATAGCGGCAAGATATCAAAGTTTAGGTGGCCATGGCTGTAAGCTTGTGATATAGCAACCATGATCACAACCTCAAGCTCAAGTCGCCATGACTGCTGCTAACTCAAGTTCAAGCTAGAAACTCTAGGCTCAAGCTCAAACTTCCCGTCCAAGAAAAGACTCCATATGGAGCGTTCATGTTCTCGAGTGTCTAAATCTAGCTGCCAAAAATGGGAGTTCAAAGCTCATGTCATCATGCCTACAAGCTTGAAGTTCATGCGGCTGTTGCCACAAGCTTGAGGCCGAGCTCGAAACTTGAGTGGCTATTGACACCCAAAGCTTTGGATTCGAGGTCAAGCTCCATGGCCAAAGCAGCCATAAGCCTTGGGCTTGGGCAAGCTCTAGGCACGGCGGATGCGAAAGGAAAGAGGAAAAGGAAGTATTACACAATACACGCGCATGATCATGGTCATTTGCCTGATTTTGAGACATTGCGTGTGCGCAACGGTCCCTCCAAAGTCCCAACAATTAAAGAAATGTTGCTGGGACTTGATTGACCATTAATTGGATCTCTTACGAGCATTGATCGGTTGAGTTCCAGATTCAATGATTGTGAATGTATATGGTCCATGAGTCATTCTCTAACGGTAATACTTAAAAATATTTATATACACTAAATTTATTTACTGGGTATGCATGACTAATATCTTAAAGCGTTTATATAAACACACTAACTCTTAATAACTATTTATAAAGAATCACGGCATCAACAATGACAATTATGATTGTTATTGTTGTTGTTGTTGTTGTTGTTGTTATTATTATTCTTTTTTTTTCTTTGATTATAATTAGCTATTTTGATTCGAAAATTATATTTTGTATATTATGTTTCGATTGACAAACTAGTGCCGGCCCTAGTAAAGTTAGCATTTGTCGCTCTAGTCACTAAAGTGGTTTTGCTCATCTTTCCTGTAGATTTATTTCTCTCTAATTGAAAGATGGCTCAATTTGATTGTCTTTCTTTTTTCTTTGGTATTTCAAGCATGTCTCTTTAGTTAGTCATGTTTCCTTGTTTTTGCGTTTATATGACTTATGCTGAAAATTACAAGGGGGCGTAACGGTGTCATGCCTACTCTTGAATTGTTTGCACCTTGATTGACATTTATCATCATCCAAAAAGTATTACATAAAGGTCGGTCCATGCAGACCAAGCCTACAAAGCTTCGAGTGAACAAAGGAGAGGCTCCGAAAATTGCATCCATTGTGCATTTCCAAAGGAGTCGATGGACTTTAATAGGCAGTTATCATGTTAATGCATGAGATACAATAATACATAAAATTTCTTGATAGGGTGAATGACAAGAAGGGAAAATTAAAGGTAGCAACTCCAAGGCTGCATTTGACAGTCATGATAAAATTCTGGATATGACATGATTTATTATATCCTACGTTTGGTGCTCGCTCAGGATAAGATAAAGTCGGATATAAGGAGGATTATAGGTGAAGTGGAGTAAAGGTGGATAGGATTTCTAATATACATAATAGGAAAGTTATTTTTCTCAAATAACAAACTTATTAAATTAACAAAATTGAAATTATATTTCAATATAAATAATATTTGAATTCTAATTTACGAAATTAAAAACTAAAACAAATAGAAATTTATTTATAATTAATCTTATTTTAATTTATATATTCAACTTTCATTTAATGTTATAATAAACATTCAATATATAAATTAAATATTTATATTCATGATATATTTTTGGCATTTTTGTATTTTAGGTATGTTAGTACAATTTACTATTTAATAAACTTTTTTATTAAAGAATGATGAAAGAGGAAAAAAGAAATAATAAAGAAAATAATATAAAAAAGAGGAAAAATAAAATAAAAATAAATTAAGGAATAGTGTTACGAGAGATTTTCAGCATCTTCATTTAAGAACATTTAGGTGAATTTATAATTATATGCCATTTATATCAAAAAAATGTACATGATATGATGAATATATTTGACTTTAATACTGCGATTCATCAAATAATGGACAGGATATAAAAAATCATAGGATTTCATATCATATCCTATTCAGTTATATCCTAGTTATAAGTCCAAACGACCAAATGTAGCTCAAGTGGATCTCATGGATTTTGGATGTCGGACTTGTTACGAGATGAGTTGTAACTACTTCACACCACCCGCACTTGAAAGTTCAAGGTTGGTAAGCCCATTATTAACAGTATATAGTCAAACTTTATTTAACTGTGCAATTCGGTTTTAGTGGCTAAAAATGTGTCCGACATTGCACGATGTTGGCCCTGTCTTATCAATTTAAACATTTGGAAAAAGTACGGCGTCATAACTATGTCAAAATTCAAATCTTGACGCTCCACTTCTCAATCTTCTTTTACAGTTATTATGCATGTTTTCCGATACAATTATTATTCAGTTAAAGTGACTCTATTCACAACCTGTTTTGCCCATGTCAGACCGGCCCGGATGCGAGGACGAGTATTAAGTTATATGCTAATAAATACATTGTTAACTTATTTCCTAACAACTTAAACGTCCAGACAAAAGCGGTTTGTAGCTGATTGAGTTCTTAGGAGCTTCCACAAGTGGCTTATTAAGCCACCTCAATGACACCCCTAGTTCATATACTATCTACAATGATCTCATCCAATAAAGACACCATTCAATCTATTTCGTGTAGCACAAATTAACACAAAAATTGAGTGCGGCAGGACATATTTTCTTTCTCTCATATACCTGCGTATAATATATTAGCTTTATAGCCGAATTCTACCGTATTCCAACATTCTAATGGTGAATGTGTAATTTATGTTTTATAATGGCAATACATCTAATTTCGTAATTACTACGGACAAATAGAAGATTATATTGGAATAAAATATGATTAGGACATATAATGTTAGCTTCTTAATTATTTGGTCTTCACCTATCTATCAAAAAAAAAAAAAAAAAAAAAAAGCTCCACTATTTATAGATGAGTAATGGAAATTCCCAGAGACTGAAATTCCCAACAAAAAAAAAATCTGGACGAGTCATTAAACTACCACGACCCAAATTCTGTATCTAGTCCGAAGAGGATGATAGCTGTAAGAGCAATCCCGCATTGTTATAAGAAGATATGTTAGATAAAATTGTGGTGGATTATCGTTTTTCTCTGGACTGATAACTCTCCAATATTTAACAAAGCATGAAATGGAAATTTTAATGGGCTATTAAAAATTCTCAAAGCATCACATGTTAATCTCAATTACTGAATTTCAAGCAATAAAAATTGGTTACCAAAGGGCAATTGCCAGATGCTGTTTTTAAGCTTATCTATATACCATGCAGTAATTAGTAAAGTCTGCCGTTAATGAATGGGGTCAAGCTTTTCCGATTATTATTATGGCATTTAAAGTGTCTGTTAGCTTGTGATTCTTTCATTCAAAGTTTAAAATTCGAACTCTTGCAATCGAGTTTCTTGTGAAATCTTATTGTGTGTTCTCTTTGAATATAAGCGATCAAATCAAGCATATGTTATGAATTTGTACTTCCATACTCTTTTATGGAGATGCTTACAAATTTTTCAATTACCTATTTAATGAAATCTTTAAACCGCATTGGGATTCTGTGTGCCCATTTAGAAAGAAGCGGAATTTGGAAAAAGAAATGGAAAGAAAAAGGGTTCATATTTAATTTTTATTTTTTGGGATTAAAAAGGTAAGTTCTCAAGTTTATGTGGCCATTGAGTTTGATGGATAATCTGGCATTTTCATCTCATGAATTAGCTTACTGAAAAATAAATCCGAAAGTCTCTGACATCCCCCATTCTTCAACCTTCTGAGCATTTACACGTTTTCCTTTTCTGCTCTCTGTGCTATGTTCTTTTTCTGAATCACTGGTCGTTTAAGTGAAGAAATAGGAAATCGAGATTAGTTAATCTTTTAGTTCTTCATCATTTGTAATTTGTCAAAAAAAAATTATGAATATCAGTTTTTCTTGTGATGTGTCCATGTTGGATGTCAAAAGAAATAGGGTTAATACCACAAAAAATCTCAATATAGTATATCTGTAAAAATTTATCTAAAAATAGTTTTTTTATTACCAAAAACTCCGAATCAGTACACTTTTGACAAATTTAATTGAAACTAATTTTTTTATCATAAAAAATCTAAGCCAGTATATTTGTGAGAAATTTACCATCCATTAGTTTCTATTAAATTGGTTTAATACAACGAAAAATCACAAATTGATACATCTATGACAATGGGAGTCTTTACCTCCAAACTGGTATACCAGTCAATCATCACGTATTATTCAACTTAGCAATTTGATATTAAAATTTAACATATATTAACAGAAGTACTAAGGCTTTTTATAGTACTAATCCAAATATATAACAAAAATTTCCATCATTTCGCCATTATATGATTCATTTTGCCCCTAAGATGATTTGGCATTCAAGAATATTCAAAGCTTTAATATTTATTGCTATGTTTGCATAAACTAACTTTGGATGGTTGTTGAAAAGATTCACTACCATATTCAATTGCATGCAACGAAAATTGAGTTCGATTAAACCCGATCTTCTTAAGAGATGATGACGGTATATGTGTGCTCGATTGAGTCTGTGTGCACTATTGAAATCAAATACCTTTGTCCACTGTTGAGTTACTTTATATCGTGTAGCCACATTTATTGATTATGTTGAACATGGTAATGCATAGATTAACTTTTATTAAAAAAAAAAGAAAAAGAAAAAAGTGATACGTTTGACAGTCAAACAATAGTTGAGACAAAGAATGCAACACAATGAAAAAGAGAGAACGACATTTTATATAGTGAATTTCCCTTTGTATTAAAAGAATACAATGATACTAACTAGATTTCAGATTTAAATGAGACAAAATCAACTAGTGGATATGTGCTACTTTTTCCAAGTTTTTTGTCGGAGGTGATTCAAAACTAGCTATTAAAACTTTTCCAAGTTTATTATGGCTTTTGTACGAGATACGCCACCTCAACAAGAGCAATAGCTAAAATGATGATTACTCCTTTTCTCACTGGTGATCTTGGTCCGTAATTCTCTTCTCAAAACCCAGTATGCATTAGCCTCATAAGTTTATCAAGTACATATCTCTCAGGCATTTCTCCCGGTACAACCAACAGAGAACATTTGGGCTCAACGAGTGGGAAATCTTCAACATAAGCAACTGCAATGATGCATGCACCATTTTAACTAACACAAATCAGTCCAGTAGTAATATTTTTCTAGCACGCAGAGATACAGAGTCTATAGGTTGAACAGATCATGTCACTGCGATATCCCTACACGACTTGGGATTTTCTTATTGTCATCTATATATCTTGTGACTACAAGCTTGTAAAAGACTGATTTCAACCGCCATATGGTAAATTTATACCCTAAAGCTTCACTTGTCTATCAGAAACCCAGCTGAAGGGAATAGTGAGTGCTTCCTCGGCCCTTTCCGAAGCTCTCTCCTCCAGCCTTCTAATTTTTGGTACTAAACCGAAAACATAATCCTGGGCTCTTCTTCCCTCTGCTGAAAGTCCAGTTAGATTCTCCACCTTCCACCTTCTTACCAGAAACTCTAGGACATCTGCATAGTCTTTTGCTGTATAAACACCGAGCCTCTGTACAACAGCCGAGTAATGGGAGAAAATGTTGTCATCACAACCATCATACATCAAATGAGCTGGCATGGTGATTCTCTTTCTCATCATGTCGCCAAGTGCCAAGACAGTGCCATCTGGATCGATCTTGAAGAGCTTCTCCATGATTTTTGTATAGGCTGCTTCGTGACGCTTCTCATCTGATGCAATCTTACCACAAATTTGAGCCAATTTCATTTCCCCATGTGCCTTAGCAAGCCTGCCAGTGTTTCCGTGAGAAATAGATGTCGCTCTTTCTTGAAATGAAGTGTATATAAAGAAGAGGTAGGGACTGTTTTCCATTCGAGGATACTGGGACAAAAATATAGAGAGATAATTAGCCTTAAAAAGTGCGGAGTTGCCTTAAATTTTGGTGGCGTCTGTCTCCACTGATTCTTGGGGAATGACTCTTGAAGTTTAAAGTCATCTGCATAAATCACTGTTCAATTGCAGAGGCATAACTTATATTTGAACATGACAATCCACATTATGAGTTGCGATGGTCATACATATTAACCAAAATGATTCCAGTGCATTCAGTGTCTCTTTTAGATGCTCAAGATTTGCATGCATATGAGTGTGATTTTGTGCTGATGGACTTGCATATTAGTTGGTCATAGTAGAGGTAGGATCTCACCATCCCTGTCCCGATCAGATACTGAATGGTTTTCTCAATTCGCTTCATGTCTACTCGTCCAGACAGGTACAAGTACTTGTTCAGGAGATCACCATGTCTGTTCTCCTCCGCAGTCCATGCCCTTGTCCAAATGGCCCAAGGTGTTAGGCTCGAAGCAGTCTCGTCTCTAACTCCATCCAAAGTATTAAGCATTGTCTGATAAGTCGGAAGGGCTTCTTCTGTTATCATGCTTCCAACCAAAGCAACAAAGTAGTCATCAGGGATTTCCCTAGCCCTCTCCCTAAGTTCCCTAACTTGTTCTTCAAATCCATTTGATGCTGCATTCGGCAGAAAGTCTTGTGGTTGCCAACAATTCTTGACAGGTGTCAAGTGAACCAGTACATTCTTCTCGGCCCAATCCTCCATGGATTTGAATATTTCGATCTTTTTGGGTGGCATGGAGTGGGTTACCTGAACATGTGCCTCCATGCGAGGAACAGAAGGCTTCTTGACGTTCTCCCTGGATTAAACATTTGAATAATTAGTGATTTCTTATGGTTCATTACAAGCAGGGAACAAATTGGATGCTGGATCTAGTTAAATGTCAAATCGCGAAATGGTGCACCCCATGCGCTTAAATATCATGAAGTAGATTGAGGATTCAAATGGATTGTAACAACTACGGCCAGTTGGCATGTTGATACTCGGGAATCTAAACTTAACATAAGAAATGACTATGGCACTCCCCACTCTACTGAAAATAAGAAAATTTGTTCATACTAATTCAGTTCTCCAATTTCTTTTTTGTTTTATCTTTCATTTTGGAATTGAGAATCTGTTCATCGTATGAGAGTCTATGTGATTCCACTTGACACTTTTCATCGGATTGTATTGAGTTCAATCGGTAGACAAAAAGGCGTACAAGGAGATGCTTTGCATGTAAAGAAGTCCTTGAATATTTGTAAGAACCAAATGATTATGAGTTGGCATTGATAACCTTATAACTCGTGTCTTAGCTTGTCCCTTGCCTCGAGTGATTTCCTAGGATAGCTATGAAGTCATGAATTTCGTCGTAACGTTGCAAAGCCTGCCTAATTATTTGCATAGTTTCATGAGTTCTGTGCCAGTGTGGTAGTTGGTGCTGGCCCCGGATATAATGCACATGTTAGTATTGTTTATACTGATGAAGCCCTGTCCTTTCATTATCTCTATGGGACCGCTTACAGTTTCATAACCACATCCCACCAATCACAAAAGCTTTTGCCCACTTTCATTTTGTTAAAGTTCCATTGAAGTTAATGGAATAATATTCATTTATAAGTATAGCTTTATACAATATTGACATGATGATTCAGTCATCACCCGCCGTCCTACGTAATGCCCTACTTTAATTTCCTATGAAAATTAATCGGAATGACTACATTAGGAAGGTTTAGGATTCAGTTGATAATATTAAAAAGTTTATGACTGAATCAACATTTGTACAATAAGTTTAAGACTGATTGGACAAGTTCACATATAAATTAAATCTAATAGTCACTTCCAGCCTCTCTCTAATGTTGCCAAGTTCTTATGTTAGCAATTTTTATCACACACCTTGCAGATGCAAGATATAAGAACATAATGGAGTGGAAGAAACGAAGACTCCAAATTTGCCCAGTAAAAACTACAAGAAATCAAATCCATAATCGAAAGGGACAACAAGCTATGTCAAGAGTAAGCAGGATGAAGTTTACAACTCAAAAGTTGACAAAAGCTAAGCTCAAAGCTCTAGCCAACAGTCAAATAAAAGCATTTCTTCTGGCTAAAGCTTAGAAAATTCGTCTCCAACCAATATTCAAATGAAAGCATCTCTTCTGACCATAGCTTAGAATATTTGTAAAAGAAGATACTTCGTATGTTACGATCAAGGTCAAATCAGTTGAGATCACATTCAGAAATGACAATGGTTTTGTGTTGCATGCCTACATGAAGACATTTGACAATCGTTATCGTCATTTTATTATTTTGTTTTATTTATTTATTTATTTTACCATAGCTAACTTCGATAAGTGAGGTTTTTTAACTTATGTACGTGGGAGTGTTGGGACGGCGGTGTCGGGATGGCGGTGTCGATTGTTGTTGATCGATCAAGCTGAATAGGAGAGTGTTGGACAAGGGAGAATCGAAGTCTACAGCTCAAAAGTTGACAAATGCTAAGCTCAAAGCTCCAACCAACATTCAAATAAAAATCACTTCTCGCTATAGCTTAGAAAATTTGTCTCCAGCCAATATTCATATAAACCATCTCTTTTGGCCATATCTTAGAAAATTTGGCCGTCGGCATTAATGTGAACCTTGACATTGATCATTCAGCCGACATTGACATGGATATTTTTTAATATTATTTTATCTTTTTGGAATTTTTCATCTTTTTATTTTATCTTTTATTTTTCCTTTTTTTTTATTTGTTTCTTTTTTTCCCCTCCATCCTCCTTCTTTTGGCCAATCACTAGATCAAGCTGACTGGCCAGAGGCAAGGGCAGGTCACTGGACTGAGGCTACCTCGACGGGGCAAGGTGAGTTTACCTCATTGTTATTGGACAAGGGCAAGCTCGACCTCACTGTCGCTAGGCAAGGGCAAGGTTGAGCTCACCCCTTGCTAGTGGTTGGGCGAGCTTGCCCTCACCCATTGACAATGAGAGGAGCTCGCCTTACCCCAACCAGCTCACCTTAGTTCGGTGATCCTCCCTAGCCCCTGAACAATTGCCTCGGTCCGATGACCAACCAGACAAAGGAGGAGGATGGAGGGAAAAAAAGGGAAAAAATAAAATAAATAAAAAAATTCGAAAAATAAATTATTATTAAAAAATTATCCACATCAACGTCGGTGGGACAATAAGAGCGTGTTTGGTTATGTTTCGGTTCAAAAATTGTTCTAGTGAATAGAAATAGAAAAAATTATTTATGTTCCGAGGAACAATTTTTGAATAGAAAAAGGCATTTGGTAACCGTATGAAATTTATGTTCTTGAAATAGAAAAAAAAAAAAAAAATAGAAACACATTTGGTAAACTTGTATAATTTTTTTGTTTCTTTTAATTTTTCAATATTTTTATTTTATTGTTTTTTTTTTTTTTATTTTTTTTAATTTTTTTCTTCTTAGCCACGCCTCTCCAAGGCTCGTCGGCCCCGGCGAGGCCGAGCCTCATCATGGTTGGGCGAGGCTTGGCCCCACCTTAGCTAGGCGAGCTTGGGCCTTGCCGATGGCTTAGCAAGCTCGCCCTCGCTAGATTTGGGCCAGCCCGAGCTCGCCCAACCAACGCGAGGCCGAGCCTCGGGGCTGACAAGGTCACTAGCCCTCGACGGCCGGTCGCCAGCCATGGCCGAGGCCGGTGACCGGCCAAAGAAAAAAGAAGAAGAAAAATAGGAGAGAGAAAAATTGTTTCTCGGAAGTGATCCTGAGAATAAAAAACAAGTTTTTCATGTTTATTGTTTTTATTTCCAAGAACAAAAAAATAGATTTTTTGTTCCCGGAAACAAAAGTGTAAATAAACATGTTTATGTTACACGTTTTTGTTCTTTTTTTATTCCCCGAAGCAAAAGAACAAAAATCGTGTTTTAGGAAACAAAAACAAAATGCAAACAAACAAGCCTTAAGTGCCAACTGGCCAAACTTGGCTGGATGAATTGAATTAACACAATTACAAAATGTTTAAAACTTAATTGACCAAAAAAATAAATTTATAACTGAATTAATATAATTGCAATAGGTTTAGAACTTTTTTGGTAATTCTCCCATCAAATTAAGAATTGAGGTCAAATTAATTTAGATCACATTCATAAATGATGATGGTTTCATGCTGCATACCTACACAAAGACATTACATTCATAAATAGGCACTCTGATGCTCAAGTCAATGTGGTGTGAGAGAAGAAGAGAGAGCTTGAATGTGAGCACAAGGGATTTCATGTGTTGGCTAGACAAACACGGAGGAATTGAAGATGCCTGATTCAACCTCTTAAAAGGAACTATCACAAAGCATAGTTTCTCTCAATGATAACATAAGATATGTGCAAAAGATACACAGTACACGCACGCATTCAACATTGAAGACTAAATCACACTCTCTCAATAGATTCAAAAGGCAGGAGTGAATGGAAGAGTGGAACGTTAGAAAACTCACTTGGAGGTGGAGCCAGAGCCAAGATTGGAGGACATGGACTTGGGAGATCTTTGGCTGGGATTGGCGATTGAAGACAAATTAAAGGAAGGTGACTTCATGGGTTTAGATGTGAGAAATGTACTGAGTTGGACAGCCATTTGCTCTTTTATTGATTTGCCAACGGGATGAGTAGCTTCTTGATTGCTTATTTTTCTCTTTGAGGATGAGACTCCACGAAGATGATTTTGAGCAAATTCCGGGTGGGTCTTAGTGTAGGGGAATGTGATGGACATGAAGAGAAATCAAGCTGGAATCTCACCTTGAGCTAAGCATATACCTATCCAGGTGCTTTACAAAGTCAATACGCATGCTACTTGGAGATTTGTCGAGCGTCCATTCCTATAATCTCGTAATCTCGTGATATGACAATTTTAATATTGAAATCTAATATTTTAATTAAGATAAAATTGCTTAAAAATTAAGAACCGATTTGGCCTTAATAAAAAATGATTTTCACATCGTCTAGGTATTATTATTGTTTGCATCTCCATTGGCCCGACCCGATCGTCCCTTACTCGTTCTTCCACCTCACGCTACCGAGGATGGAAAGGATGCGATAGCGGGGAGAGCAGGTGGGGCGGAGCAGAGCAGCAAGGCCAGCGCCGCCCGGCCAGGGATGTGATGGCGGGCAGCTGGCAGTATGTATGGTCACTAGAAAGCCCGCCTTCCCCATGTGAATGACGACAGGCCATTCGGCTCTAAAAAACACCGAGGTGCTCGAAGGAGGAGAGAGAGGAGGCGATCGGGCCCGAAGGAGAGATAGGGAGAGTAAGAGCGAGCGTCCGATGAACGCCGCGTGGATCAATCGCCGCCGCATGGTCCCCAAGCCAAAACGGTAGCCCTTCCCCCAGTTCCTCTATATTCTGCCCTGTTTTCCGGGCGCATTGGACTTGAGACCGTGGCCATCCGGCTCATGCGAGCTCCGGCCACCTGCCGTTCCTTGTGTGGTTGCTGTGCGTGTCCCGGTTCGTCTGTCGAGGGTCCTGACATCAATTCCAATCGGATTTGAGCCGAGAACCTCTTGTTCCAGTGCGCGCTCCACTTGTTTGACAAAATGCCCCAACGAGATCTGGTTTTATTTTCATCATTTTGGGCTAGAATCAAGTTGCCTGAACGTCGTCTTGTTGAGCCAAAGTCCTCACGAGATGGTCGGCGATCCAAGTGTTAACTGTTTGGTTTTTTCGCTCTCGTTCGCTGCCGCCATTTTTGTTTGTGTGCAGCTGAGGATGCCAGCGGCATTTACGCTGGCCGGAGGACGGCAACTCAGGTGGAGGTTGGACCTTTGACTTGGGCTTGTTGAGGCAACGCTGGAGGGCGTGTAGCTCAGCCAAGGCAAGCACGCCGCCTGCTGCGATGTGCTGCAGGAGGTAGGCGCAAGTCGTGACTGGCCGAGCCGGATTAGTCGGGTCAGATCGCGGGTCAGTTCTGACCCCCTTTTTTAGGATACTAGAGCTAGGGTTTTTGTTCGGATAAAAGCCATAAAAAGAACTCTAAATTATGTCCGAAAACCTTTAAAGTTTTCCCTAAAAAATCCCAAACTTTACTAAAATATCTTAAATTTTACTATGACACATTTATTCCAAACTTATATAATGTAATATATTTTATCCCGAATTTATCTCAAACTTTTCCTTTGTGATATTGACAATTCTCAATTTTTTATAACACTAAAATATAAATTTGAGATTGGGATTTTTGATATTACAAAATTAAAGTTTAGGATTTTTGGTATTTCACAATTAATATTTGGGCTTTTTTGGTGTCATGAAAAGTTTGGATCATGTGTCATGCGGGTATGTCACAACAAAGTTTGGAGTAAATGTGTAAAGTTATGAGGTTTTCTAATGACTTTTTCCCTTTTTATTTTGATAGGCCGGATTTGGGTCTGCTTAAGATGTCGGCTGGGATTTGTCTTGTTTAAAAATGGGTGTAGAGTTTTTAAAAGGGTTTTGGGCCAGGCTCGCATTTCAGACCCAATCGAGCCAAGGGCTAGCAACCAAAGCGGCCCCAACCTAGGAATCCAACATGGTCGTTCTTTTTTTAACATATATTATCTTAATATAAAAACATTCTTTAAAATCATTAAAAAAACTCAGAAAAAAATGAGAAAAATCCCAAAAAAAAAAAAAATAAATGAAATTTTCCGCAAATGCTTGAAAATCCAAAAAACCCTTAGGTTTAAACAAGGTTAGTTTACATTTTCCAAAAATGCTTGAAAATGCCCGAAATAATATTTTTAATCTCCACAAATCCATAGAAAATCCTTAAAATTCTGAAGAACCTTAGGTTTAAACATGATTAGGTATCAAAAAGATATTAGTTGATTAACTCGTATAATTAAATTTCCGATCCTAATTTCTTTGATTGCGTAAGAGTGAGACATTTCTTCCAATATTTTACTTGAATTTCTAATTAATCCATCCCAAATTGATTAGAGGCGTTTCATATTTGAAATCGACTTATAAGTTGAAAACTTCAATAATAAGTCATGAATTGATGGACTTAAAAGGGCCCAAATTAAGCATAATACTTAGCAAATCATTAGCCTCTGTTGCGCTAGCGCATAGGGTTTCATGCCACAACCTCATGCTCAAGTTGCCATGGCTACTACTAGTTCGAGTTCAAGCTGGCAACTTTAGGCTCAAGCTTGAACTCCGTAGCCCTGGAAGCTAGAGACTCCATATTGAGCGTCCATGTTCTCAAGTTTCTCAATCCAACATGCCATGGGCAAGAGTTCAAAGCTGGGGCCACCATTGCCACGAGCTTGCGGCTTAGCTCAAAACTTGCACAGCTACGGCTACCCAAAGCATTGGGTTTGAGGTCGAGCTCTAGCCATGATGAATGCAAAAGAAAAGAAGAAAAGCAAGTGTGACACGATACACGTGTATGTTTTGGTCATTTGCCTGATTTTCAAGACACTGCATACAAGCAACGGTCCCATCAAAATTCCCACAATTAAAGAAATGTTGCCCAGACTTGATTGACCATTAATTCGATCTCTAACAAGCATTGATCCGTTGAGTTCCGTGATCCAGCGATTGTGAATGTACGTGGTCCATGAGTCTTTCTCTAGCAGTAATACTAGAAAACAAAAATTACAATCATCATCATCAATAAAGAATCACGACATTAACAATGACAATTATCACAATTATCATGCACATGGTCCGTGAGTCATTCTCTAATAGTAATACTAAAAAAAAAAAAACATATAAAATGAATATTCAAATGTGGAACAAATTTTTGTATTTTTGTTGGTTTTTGTCTTCGAGCGATATTTCATAATATCTGATGATAATTGTATAATCCGAAACCACTAGTCTGAATTTTTTTTTTTTTTTAGTAGATCTTGGAATCATCCTCAAAACCTATGACATGGTAGATTTCTAGTTACAAGGTATACAAGGTATGTTCTAGATTTCAAAAAATGAGGAACTTGCACCAAACGCCCACCCTTACACATGCCCATGTAGTTTCATCATCACATGTGGAGTGAGGTCCACTCTAGTCAAGTTGAACGTGAGACACGTGTAAGGTGGAGGCTCCACCTCGTCTTGGCTTGTGATACTAAGATTCGTGCCAGAATTGTTTAAGAGATGGCCGGCAGCAACAAAACCTTCTAAAAACATGAAGACTTTGCGAGGAGCAATGCGCAGGTCTCTTTCCTATTAGCTCTGAAAGCACAACTCCTCATATTATAGAATGACATCCTTTTCAATTTCTTATGTACTCGTCTTCTCTAAAAAGGGACAAAGCAAATCGACTGACTCTCATGCATTTGATGATAAGTGTATAATTTCGAAATTACTAGTTTGAGCTACTTTTTTAGTAAATTTTGGAATCAACTCTAGAATCCATAACAAAGTAGATTCTTGATGATAAGGTATGCAAAGTAGATTTTAGGTTTTAAAGAATGAGAAACTTGTTTGAACCGCTCACCCCTACACATGCCCATGCAGTTTCATCGTCACATGTGAAGTGGGGTCCACTCTAGTCGAGTTGAATGCGCTATACATGTACGGTGGAGGCTCCACCTCACCTCGGCTTATAATACTGAGATTCGTGTGAGACTAATTTAAGAGATAGCCGGCAACAGCAAAACCTTCTAGAAACATAACAAGAGACGGCTGGTAATAGCAAAACCTTTTAGAAACATGAAGACTTTGCGAGGAGCAATGCGCGGGTCTCTTTCCTGACCGCTTCGAAAGTGCAATTCCTCTGGTTATAGAACGACATCCCTTTCAATTTCTTACGTATTAATCTCCTCCAAAAAGAGACAAAGCAAACCGACTCACTCCCAAGCATCTTTGCCAAACCAAAACGTTGGCCTCAACCTCCCCCTCTATTTCATCGCCCACCCGGTTTTCACTTTTTTAAACTTCGAATCTTGTTGAGTTTCAGAGCCATTCTTCTTGCAAATGGGGCTCGCTCACTTGCTGCTCTTATCGCTCTCCCTCTTCCACGTCCGTGGGTCGTGTGCTGCGGCGCTCAAATACGAGCCCGAGCTCAAGTCTTTGACCCAAGACTTGCTGGAATCGGCCAAGGACCCGGAGTTCTTCTGGTGGATGCGGGACATCAGAAGGAGGATCCACAAGCACCCGGAGCTCGGGTTCAAAGAGCACCGGACGAGTCAACTCATTAGGGACGAGCTCGACTCGCTCGGGATCAAGTACAAGTGGCCCGTCGCCAAGACTGGCGTCGTCGCTTTCATGGGGTCCGGAAAGAAGCCCGTGTTCGCTCTCAGAGCCAACATGGATGCTCTACCATTGCAGGTGATCAATCTTTAATAACATAGAACATTGAGATTTTGGGATTTCACGTCACATTGTTCAGAAGCCCAAGAAGTTTCTGTCAGTGTAAAGGGTTTTGGGTTATGTAGAAAACGGAGGTGAAGTGCTTGTTCTTTGATAGGAGTGAATGCCTGTCAACTGTGGGCAAGTACTTGAGTAAAAGTAATTAAGCGGTGATGTTTGATAGCAGAAACGGGGCCATCGGTTTCGGGTATAGGCGGGCCTAATGTGATTGATTTACCTGTAAAAATTACGGGTAAGCCTAGAGTAGAGGCAGATATTTGCCAACATTTAGGGTCCATTCGTTTTTCGGAAAATTTACAATTTTCGAAAAATATTTTCCTAGAAGTCATTTTCCAGGAAAATGACAATATTTTTTGGTGTTCGGCTAAAACTGAAAATGTTTTGAAAAATATTTTTTGGTGTTCAGTAAGGAAAATATTTTCTAAGACTTCACCACTTAAGCATGCATCACTTATTGGCCTATAAATCCATTAAATATAAACTTGCCTTTAAATCCAGGCAAATTTGTTTCATATTTTTGTTTCATCATTGTCACAAAACGCTCATTTACTCTAAAAAATGTTCGTATAAATTTTAAAAAGAAGCAAAGGAAAAAAGAATCAAAGCATGTATAACTCTAATGAAAATCTTTCAGTTGAGTGGCCTGTTCTCCTCCTACGTCTTCTGGAACAAAGAAAAAAGAAGCAAAGCATGTAGAGTCATTTGCTTGAATAATGTACAACTGCAGGATAGAGTAAATAAAGAAAAGGATAAGCAAGAGTGTAGAGCGTGAGCTCGAGATCGACGAGCTCAAGGTTCTCCTGGCAACGGGTGATAACTAGCCAAGAAAGAAGAAGATGGGAAACAAAGAAAAGGAAAAGAAAAAAAAAAAGAACAAGAAAAAAAGAAAAGAAATTAAAAAGAAAGAGGAAATTAAAAATAATTCGAATTAAAAAAGAAAAAGAAAATTTAAAAAATAATTCGAATGAAAAAAAGAAAAGAAGAAGAAGAAATGGGAGGAGGAAGTGAGGATTTGTAAAGGTGTGAGATAAGAGAGATTAAAAGATGCAAATGTTTTCTACTTTTCAAAAGTGGAAAACATTTTCCCCTAATTTAGAAGACTTTTTTCTTTTCATGAAAAATATTTTCCCCAAGGAATTCATTTTCTGTGAAACGAATGCTGGAAAATCCGGAAAACGTTTTCCCGTAAATTATTTTCCTCGAAACGAATGGAGCTTCAGTATTTTGAAGGAGGGTGTTTTGAAATTTCATGTCAATCATGAGTGAATGCAGAGTTGTTCTTGTTTCAATTCCTTGCTGTCTTTATAATATGCATTGATGATCACATGATGGAACAAGTGGAGTGGGATCACAAGAGCAAGATTGACGGGAAAATGCATGCCTGTGGTCACGATAGCCATGTAGCTATGCTCCTCGGAGCAGCTATATTGCTCAAAGACATGCCTGTGGTCACGATAGCCATGTAGCTATGCTCCTCGGAGCAGCTAAATTGCTCAAAGAGAGGGAAAATCAGATCAAGGTACTTCTCATCTCACCCCCTATCTCAAACTTAGACGCTAAAGCGGCTGGCATTTTTCACCTTCAAGACAATTTATGCATTTTAATTGTGTCGTAAATTCTTAAGGGAACCATAAAGCTTGTATTCCAGCCTGGAGAAGAAGGTTACTCCGGTGCTTATTACATGTTGCAAGATGGAGTTCTCAATGACCTCGACGGAATCCTCAGCATCCATGTTCTGCCTCATGTTCCGACAGGGTTCCTAGCTTCCAGGCCTGGCCCGATGCTTGCAGGTGCTGGGGTGTTCTCAGCTACTATTCAGGGGAAAGGGGGCATGCAGCACTTCCGCATCACAATATAGACCCCATTGTTGCAGCTTCATCTGCAATCCTCAGTCTTCAGCAAATTGTATCAAGAGAGACCGATCCTCTTGAGGGAAAGGTAGTTTCCTTCTTGTCCATTTTATTCATTATCTTAAGCATCTAGAGGTTGGATGGGAACATGATTATGCATGTGCACATGCAATCATACAAGAGTCTGACATCTGCAGCAATTTTATATCCCTGCCAAACTTGTCATCCGAAGATACTTTTTGTTGTTTGTTAACCATGCATTGCACTCTCAGAATAGGGAAACAGAAGGCCTAAATCTTGTTTGAAGTTATCATTATAGAATGCCAAACTCCTCTCCATGAAATTTCTTATTCCTTAGTGCCCAAATACGACAGATCGTTGTGTATGAACTTCCTTGGCGAAATGTGTATCTGACCAATGGATTTTCCAGTCTTTTCTAGTTGCATGTTATGGTCTAGCTTTAGCATCACTCAAAATGCCTTACTTTAAATGGACAGGTGGTGACGGTTGGGTACATCGAAGGAGGCCATACTGCTAATGTGATTCCTGAGTCTGTGAAATTTGCAGGAACCTTTAGAAGTTTGAGTTCCAGTGGTCTCTTATCCCTTCAGAAGAGGATAAAAGAGGTAAGTCGACGAATTCATCAGCCGGTCTTTTACTTTTGAGGTTGTTGCTTTTCTTATTCTTGCAAATAATTTGTGTTACAGTAACAGGTCATAGAAATGCAAGCGGCTGTTCACAGATGTAAAGCTGTGGTGGACTTCGGGGAGGACGAAGTGCCTCTTTACTCTGTAATGGCTAATGACGAAGTCCTATATGAACACACAAAAAGGGTTGGAGAGATCCTGCTCGGTGAAGGCAAAGTACAGCTTATGCCTGTGACATTGGCATCTGAGGACTTCAGCTACTTCGCTGACAAGACGGCTTCTTTGATTTTCTTGGTGGGAATACAGAATGAGACCCTAAAATCACATCACATGCTGCACTCGCCGTACTTCTTTGTCGACGAGAGGCTTTACCCATTGGTGCGGCTCTTCATTCAGCTGTTGCGATATCGTATTTGGATGAGCACATGGAAGCCAAAAGTGCGTGTCCTAAGTATGGTTACCCTTAAGTCTCAACCTGTGTAATATAGTTTTAAAGGGTAACCCTTAACATCTCTGGCCAGTGTATTTGACCAGAGATTCCCCGAGTCGCTGGCCAGTCTGCAGGCTTGTTGCCTTAACAAAAGGCGTGGGATCTTGATCTCCCAATCGCCATGAATAAATAGATATGTGTATATTAAGAAGCAGTATGGAGTATTGCATTCGCAAAAAACTGCTTTGACTTGCTTTCACAATCGTATGTGCAATGGTCTTCGAATCCAGTTCAATAGTAATCCCGGACAAAGCCAGCTCTCGTGCAAATCATGCCAATGACTGACCTTGAACAGAAGATGAATCCTCTTTTCCAATATCCTCCTTCATCAAGTAAGAATCTTCTTGCTGCAGCCAACCCCGTCTAGATTTCAGAGCAAACTCAAGGCACATTCAAGCTTAACTTCTATGAGAAATTTCGATGAGAATCTACATTATATATATGATTTTTTAAACGTAACTCTTTCTAAATTTAAAAGATACTTCTTATTTTTGGGTTTGTTAGTCAATCTTATTTTACATGATTCCTCCCAAAGATGGTTTCATTCCAAATTCTTTTCGATAAATGTCTAATGAACTTATGGCTCAAAGCTCTTGCCAAAATTTGGAGTTTGGATGGAGCTCGGAGATCGGATGGGTCGGTGACCTGTTTGGAGGTGCCCGTGGTGCATGGAGGCTCATTTATGGCATAATGATGATGATGATGATAATAAAAGCCAAATTTAGGAAAAATTAATTGAGATATACTTGTTTAGTTCAACGGACCGGCCCCGTGTGCTCTTCACCCGTGTTTAAGTTGCCACCTATTTTGTCTAGTTAGTGTTTTTCAGCGCAATTGGGTGTGGTTAGAGCCGGGCTTATTAGTTTTGTTTGGGTGCGAGTGGATCTGTGTGATTTCGAGTTGATTTGGGACGGTTTCGTGGCTGAGTTGGGGCTCAGGCCACGTCTCGCAGCCTTGACACGGCTCGTGATACATGGTGGTGGTGGTCAGGAGCGAGGCCAATCGAGGCATGGAGTGATCGAGTCTTAAGGTGGTCCTAATCTGTGCATCCGTTGAGGATGTTCCCTTAGGCAACACAAAAAAGGGAAGAAATGAAACAAGCAAGGAAAGAAGTGACGCTGTTGTTTAAGGAGGAGGGAGAGGGACGGGTTCAAATTAATTAAGTAGCCCTCAATTCATTATTTTCTATTAAGTACACGATGCCATAAATCTTTTGAAGCCATGTCATAGAATAGCTTTTATAATATCTTTCAAGCAAAAAATTACATGGTAATCTTTTTAAGTCAGTTATGATAAGGAATGTTCTTTTCCCTCTTTCTTTTCTAATTTCTCTTTTCTCTCTGTTAGCAAGAATTCTTGCTCTAATTTGTACAATTCAATTTTCTATTTTGTTGCAGGGATTTACACTAAAAGAATCGAACACTCTGAGATGCCACAAATTAATTTAAATTTATCACTAACAAGAAAGCATGCAGGATCACCCATGAGAAGAGGCTGAAGGACCTTATGAAGAATGCCCAAGAGTGATCCACCTATTGCGGCGTAGACATGTGCATGATCATCTACTGCCTGGGGGTCCACCGTCGCCGCTGAACCCAAGGTCTGGCCCACGAGTCCCGAGAGACCTCACAGCTAAAAGGGTTGCGTGAGGGCGGTGAGGGCGTGGCTCACAGCTGAAGGCGGGGTGATGATGACGGCAGCACACAGCTTGGCACGGTGACGAACGGTGGACAATGGCGCAACAAGGTGAGATCCAAGACGAAAGAGGGAGAAATGGGTTTGTGGGGTTGAACCTAATGAGAGAAGGTGAGAGAATGGAGGCGCTCGGTTGAGAGAATGAGGGAGGGAGGAGCGGGGAGAGAGAGAGAGAGAGAGAGAGACGCCGGTGGTGAGAGAGATTGGGGGAAAGAGAGAGAGGATGAGAGATAATGAAAGAGATGAGAGAATAAGAGAGGGGAATGAGCAATCATAAAGTGCAATTTCCCTAATTTCCTCACAACCAAGCCTTTACTTGGCTAAAAATTCTCGTGAAGATTAGATATCCATACTTATTAATGTTTGGATTTGGCACATGCTTGAAATAGGGGGTAGGTGAGGTAGAATGGGCTCAGGTGATGTCATCCTCTCTCTCTCCTCTTGCTTGGGCACCACTTTGGCTGCGTTTGGCAATCACTTTACAAAGCCCTTTGGACTTCTAAAGGTCTTTGGGCAAATGCAAGTGTGTTTTGGGGTGTTTGGCAAAAAAATTTCAAAGCCCCTTTACAAAATGTCAGCCCTGTGAAGGCTAAAAACCCAAGGCAAGTTAGGCTTTCAGCATTCTCAAAATGCTGAGCCAAGGGTTTAAAAAACAATTTCTTTCCAAATTACCCTCGTTGATTTTTCGTTTTTCCGGTTTTGCCCTAAATACTATTCATTGTCTTCTACTTCTTCTTTCGCGAGTGATCGCCGGTGAAGGGCAGGCAGTCACTAGCGACCATCGCCTAGGCAACCGTCATTTGGGGCTGGTGTGACCGACGCCAGGGGGAGGGGGGGCGCGATCGCTGCACCATTTGGGTTGCGGCGAGGTCTAGGTCACCACGGCCTAAATCTGGGGTGGCAGGTCGCCGCGACCTAGATCTGGGGCGGTAGGATCGCGGGAGGACCTTATTGCCCTCGATCTGGGTCGCGCAACCTCGCCGCGACCCAGATCCTCCCGCAACCTCGCTGCCCTAGATTCGGGGGCGGTGAGGTCGCGTGACCTTACCGCGACCCAGATCCAAGGCGGTGAGGTCCTCTCGCGACTTTGACGCCCCAGATCTAGGTTGCCAGAGGTCGAGGCAAGGTCGTGCGACCTCGCCGCCCTAGATATGGGGTCGCCGGAGGTCGAGGCAGTGTCGTGCGACGCGCACGACCTCGTTGCCCTAGATTCAAGGTCGTTGGAGGTCGAGGCGGTGTCGCATGACACCCACTAGCCTTGCCGCCCCAGATCCGGGGTCGCTGGAGGTCGTCGGTGGCTGCCTGCCCTTACTGATCAGATTTTTTTATTTTTCTTTTGATAATTTTTTTTATCACAAAAGTCCTTTGTCCCCCAAACACCATTTTGCTCAAAGATACTTCACAAACTTTCAAACTACAATTTACCAAACACAATTTGCATTTTGAAAAACGCCTTTAACTCAAGGGTCTTTGCATTTTTTGGGAAGACTTTTCACAAAAGTCTTCCCAAACGCACCCTCCCTCTTCTTCATGCCCATTATTTTTATCTCATTAGCTATAGGCTTCTAGAAGAGGCAAAATATTAATTACATTCAATCATTTCACTATTCATACATATGGGCTTATTAATGTGCAAGCTTACAAAGGTCCAAAATGCGCCTAATTGTTTTAATGGGCCCCTTTGGGCCGGCCATGGATAGTGTGAGCCCCAATGGGCCCGTTTGTGGGCTTGGGCCCATGTGGCTACTTGTTCGCAGCCCGTTTTCCACCTTTCTAAAATTTCGCGATCCGCAAATGAAAAATTGAGTTTTTGTTCCAAAGTGGCATTCTTTGCTTTTTTGTAGCTCGTCAATCATTGTCGTAATCCTATTCTATAGATTGGGGTTGGATTGAAGATGTCATCGCTCTTTGTCCCTTATTTCGTCTTCAAAATTTGCAAAATCACTTATTTTGTCAAACAAATAAGGATATTAGTGTCTCATTATGTCGTCACTTTTTCAAGTCACTCCATTAGTGCCATGATGTTGCTAAATGACTTTGACTAAAAGAATAACCTTGTTGTGCAGAACCCGCCACCTTCTATTAACAACCTACACTAGTTGCTCAATGTACAACACTTTATCGTCAATTTCAATCTCCACATAACTAAGCACGTCCATTTGGTCTAATATTTCCTCAATATGGACATGTGAAACATATTATGAACCTGAGTAAGATTGGGTGGCAATGCTAAGCGATAGGCCAAAGTTCCTATTTATTCTAGAATCTCAAAGGGTCCGATGAACTTGGGGCTCAAATTCCCTTTCTTGCTAAAACGTGATGTTTCTCTCATTGGTGACATCTTCAGGAATATGTGGTCACCTACTTGAAACTCTAGAGGCTTCATCATTTATCTGCTTAACTTTTCTAGCAACTTTAGGCTGTCATTAGCCTTTCCCTAATAACCTCAACTACATTTGCAGATTGTTGAACTAGCTCGGGTTTGGTAATCGTCCTTTCTCCAACTTCATCCCAACATATAAGGTTTTGTTGGCACAATCATATAATGCTTCTAACGGTGCCATTCCAATACTTTACTTGTAGCTATTGTTGTATGCAAACTCAATGAGGTGTATTTGATCTTCCCATCCTCCTTTGAAATCCATGATGCGAGCTCGCAATATATCCTCAAGGGTCTAAAGAGTCCTCTCAAATTGATCATCCGTCTATGAATGATAAACTATGCTAAACCATAGATTTGTCCTTATGACAATCTACAAGCTTTTCCAAAATGTTGCGGTGAACTTGGGATCTCGATCCAAAGTTATCGTCACGGGCACTCCATGCAAATGAATTATTTGTTGCATATACTGTGACATCCAGGAATGTTACTCAACATGAATATCCTATATTATTAATCTCTTTTAGTATGCAAAAGTGAAATCAAACATTTATGAGTATTCTTTTAGCAACTAAAGCCTCACAATTATAATAAACATACTTCTGCTTCTTTTGTTTTTACCACACGTGAGTTCACAACTTCATTACATTTTAAGCAAAAGATAGGAGTCTGGGTAGGGGGTAAGGAGACCTATCTCTAGACTATTGTATAAAAGTTTGCCTATACAAATGTTTCAAATTGGGTCACGGGTCAATAACTTCTCCTTTTACCCAGAATGAGGTAGAAAGAAGTATAACAAACATGCAATAAGTCATCAAGACATAGATGGCAGAATGGCCAAATTCTAACTATTTAGATGAGGCAGAAAGAGGTAGAACGAACACGCAATGGATTACCAAGACAAAAATGACAGACAAACTAGATTCTAACTATTTAAAATGAGATAGAAAGAGGCAGAACAAACATGCAATGGATTATCAAGACAAATGCAGCATAATGACCAAATTTTAACTAGCTAGAATGAGGTAGAAAGAAGTAGAATGAGCATGCAAAGTTATCAAGACAAATATAGCAAAATGAGCACATTTTGACTGTCCAAAATCACACAGAATGAACCAAAGCGAAGCAGAATGAACTTGCAAGAAGTTATCAAGCCACTTAACAATCACCATACTCAGATCAAGATTTCACCTCTTACCCAACCAACTAAGATAGAAGTAACTAAGTAGATTTAAGCTAACTTAATACTAGAAATTTCACTTACCTTGAATGAACACAAATCGCAAATTGCTAATTGTCTTCACAACCATAATTGCACTTGAATACGAAGCTTTGCTCTCTAGATTCTTGGATTGAAAAGTGGAAAGTAACACATGTAGCTTCTGTTTGGGTTTTTGGAATGAACGAAAAATGGGTTATTTGGCAAGATCAAATGAGTTTTGTAAAACTAATTAAGATAATTTAATTTCTTGCAATGCTAAGTGTAAATTTGCATGTTCATCTCTAGCTTGACGTGGCAATAATTCAAAGCAATGCCCTCGCATGTGGCCAATGAAAATGCATGATAAGAAATGAGTCATTTGGGGAAAATTCATGATTTAATTCTTGGTGTCAAAATTAGTAATAAAATATGGTTTGTTGGAGACATATGGCCCTACAATATATGATATAAAGACAAGTGGCACTTAAAATTTCAATTAATAAATTTTTGCAAGGTAAACATAATTGGTTATGTAGCCTTCTTCCCACAACCTTCATTAGCATAGATTAACCACTATTATTAATAATTAACTAGGTTTACACAATTTACAACACCCATCAACCATTAAGACAGCAATAATTTAGTTAATACCGTTATGTTATTTGCACACACATAATTCGATTCACACGTCAAATCTGAAACGATTTATGCTCACGAAAATTACCAGCCGCGTCCCATGAAATTTACGAATTCGATTAAAGTCTCCGTGTGCTTGCTTGAATACTAAGGCAAATAATACTTAACTTAAAATCTAAGTATCATTATCATAAGACGAATTTCCAAATATTACATAATTATAAATATACATGAACTGAAACTTATCACACTCACCAAGGGTATCAACAGAGTGATCTCCATTGACATACCTTTGATATAGACCATCTTTTAAGTTTTTGAGTTTTCGCTTGGGCCTTGTATTCGGATTTACTTCATTAGGAGAATTTGTGCAATAAGAGCACTGACAAAAAGGGTCCAAAAAATAATGACCATATCGATCTTTATAGTAATTGAACAATTTTCCTCATCTTGTGGTGAACATTTTTTTTTTTAAAGTTATGGTATTTAAGTTATCGGGAAAAAAGTAGAAAAAGTTATGACACTCAAGTGACTATCATACAAAAGTTATAGCACTCAAATGAAAGTTATACAAAAAATCATGATACTTGTAATGTTCCTTTTTCCATGAAGATTTTTCGTTAAATTTCAAGTGTTAATGTAGTCGGCAATAAATTCCAATTGATCTCTTTTTACATGAATTGATCTAGATAATTGAGGTGTGACCGCAGCCAATGACTTTCTTGTTTATCAGTATTTGTGGCAAAAAGAAAAAGACAATTGCTGAAAATTGAAACCCCAAAAAGACAGAAAGGATTGTTAATGGCTTTCTTCTTCAAGCGTGGTAAAGGAGCCAAACCTTATAGCTAGACGCATGGACAGATGCACACTATCCCTAATTTGTTAGTTTCATCTTGCCCAATTCTTACTTCTACAATATTTGAAAGAAAAGAAGGACTTGAAAGGCATCTATGATGTGGTCCGCAAATTTGATTGCTAAGTGCAGATTTCATCAGAGTTAAATTCATGTAAATTCCCCAAAGAATTTAGCCGAATGACATTATGAGCCCCTAACTTTGTTTTAGAGTCCCACGTACAACTTCACTTTTCGAGCAAATTCCTCTGCATAGCAATTCTCACCTCATATGTTTTAATCTTTGGCCGTTAAAGACAACACTAGTAGGTAATTTTTCTTTTTGAGTGGAAATTTGGACTTTTTCTTTTTCTTTTTAGCTAATGGGTAGCTTACGGATTTAAAAGGTAGATGGTATGGATATAATAGATAAAAGATCTATTCAATAGAAATACCAGTTGCTCGCTCAAACATGAACGATGTGATAGATTAGCTTGGACAAGATTCGGGAAAGATCTATTCAATAGAAATACTGGTTGCTCGCTCGAACATGAATAATGTGATAGATTAGCTTACACAAGATTCGATTGATGGGCACCCCAAGCAGACTCCACCGAAGGGAACCAAGAGACTCAATAACATAATAATTAACCTTATTCCATATTTAAGTAATGAAATATGATGCAATGTACCCATATGCAAGAACTACAAAAGACATGGTCGCCGTGGTCCAGCTTTGCTCTTTTTACATTGTTCCTATTTCAAGAAATAAGAGAGTGATTGCTTGTCTGGAAACATGCATCAAATCCTACATAATATCAACCATTGATCCCTTCCTCGGTCTAACGGTGGCCTTTGAATCCCCGTAATCATTATATAATCTGTAAAATAGGATACTCAAGAAGCCCTAAGGCTTGAGGAAGCCCAAGGGTCGTGCGTAAGAAGAAACCGAAGGATTGCCTACCCATGGATAGACCAGTAGTGCATAGGAGCACGGTCCAGATTGGATCAGTCCACCCCCTCATCTTAGGATTAACCCGTACAGTGTTAGTCCTCAATTTTTGAGACTAAGAACCGACCCTATTAAGCTTGGGATTGATGACCGAACTAACCCAATGGGTTCGGTCCAATTTTAGGATCAATCTAGGACCAACTAATAATTTTTTGTTTTATTTTTTGTATTCCCTAAATAGACAAATCTACCATTTCAAATTATATATCCATAGACAATGTAGTGTTGTGTAACCAAATCATAAATATCAATACATATTTAACAAATTTAAGATAAAACAACAATAGAAATTTCACACCTATTAAAAGCAAGAAACCGTAAAAATAATTAAGATTCCTCATGGAGATATGGGACAAGATGGGAAGTTCTTGTAATCATCTATCAATTATACTCGTAACACCATATGTAAAAGCGTTATAAATATTATATTAGATTTATAATATATGTATGTATGTATGTATGTATGTATGTATAATATTTTAGATATATTATACACAATATATAAAGTTAAGATTGGTTCGGGTTGGACCAACTCTAAACTTTTAGGATCGATAACCAATCTGCACAGTGGTCCAAGGATCTTAGAACCAAGGATCGACCCAATCTCCTTGGGAATCGTACCGGGATTGGCAGGGTTGGACCGATCCAAGGTTGGTTGAAAATTGACCCTAAATCGATGCTTACCCCTAGTAGCGCATGAGTCATGGGCTCGTCATTGGATGGGCAATGGCCTAGCGCTTGGTAGCTTCTAGATCGTGTCTATCCATCAGGCCATGTCACATGTATATCAAAAATGCTACTGAAACCGGTGTGATAGTGGATGGCTTATCGTTTCTTCATCATCCAATGTAAACTTTTTTTTTTTGGTCGGAAAGGTGAAAAACTTCATTCATGATTAGCAAAAATACAAGAGTTTAATGCCTCAGTACTTAAAATATCGAAAAGAGCGAGAGGGGGGAACTCGGCCCAGTTAGAGGGGAGAAGATTTTGCCCATGGGCCCAGTTGGCTACAAAGTTTGTTTCTCTTCTACAGTAACGAATTCGTAGGGTAGGGAAAAGATGAAGCAGCACCATAGCCTCAGCAAAGAGAGCTCTATTCTCCCACGGTGTTCGACTTGGATCGTGAATCACCTCTACCACGACCAAACAGTCAGATTTGAGAAGGAGATTTTGTTGATTCCTTCCTTTGTTGATCAAATATTGGAAAGTAAAAGTGAGGGCTTGTCTTTTTTGCTTGTAGGGGTGAATCAGAGATGGTGCGTCAAGCAAATCTATTAATCAGCTTACTTGAGGATCCACGGCAAACACAAGCGGCAATACCTTCGTTTAAGGCCATAGGGAAGGAAGCATCAATATTTATCTTCAGCACACTAGGATTAGGGGGACGCCAGATCTATTCCAAAAGCGAACGTCGGAGGTGTCGATTCAGTGGCGATCTAGACAGGGTCAAGCATAGGCTGTGTCGGACCTGTCGGTAAGGGTTTTATTTGCAGTCTGGCTTCGATCTCCTCTCTGGTTGTCAATTGAATACGGTTTCTTTGAACTTTGTTGTAGCAAGGTCACATGGCAGTTGTGGTAAGATCGAGCATGGGCAAGAGCAGCAGATACAACTTGATTTGGGTTGGGGATTTTTCAGCGGAAAACAAAATCTTTTCTAGCCTTCCAGATGTGCCACAAAACATATACAATTACTGCAAGAACCTGTGAGTTTTTCTCCTTTTCTAATATTTGCAGTAGCCAGACATCAAATATGTGTGCCTGAGCTTGCTGAACATTAAATTGTAGTTGCGGATGAGACCATACTTCTATTGTCTAAGGACAATGTAAGAACAGATCTTCTGTAGATTCAGGGACTGGAGAAATGCAGCAGCCTCTACATAACTTACATATAGGATCTAATATGACATGTCGATAGTATAAATTCTCACCAGTTGCTAGAGCATTTTGGCATAATGACCATAGAAAGATACGCAATTTGGGAGTAGTTGGCACCATCCAAATGTTTGTCCATAGTCGTTTTGGAGGTTGAAAGGAGGATGAAGCCCGATTTTAATTAACTCTGCTCTTTACTAATCTGATATGATTGTAGCCATTTTTAACGGTATAAATACCATTTGATCGCCCTTTCCAAATCAATTGATCCTTTGTGTATTGCGGTTTGATTTGAATTTTGAGGATTTCATGGATTGTTTGATCATCAAAGCTACCACAAAGCAAGGGAATGTTCCATGTTTGTTGTTCTAAACATATGAAACCAGCTACCATTTAAGGTTCATTCCTAGGTGCAAGGCCTCTGAATATGCTTGTAGAAAGCCACTTATCCTCCCTTACTCTTATCTGCTGCTCATTGCCTACTGACCATTGAAGATTGTTTGAAATAGAATCCTGGCTGAGCAATATGCTTTGCCATCCTTAAGAGGGTCGAGCGCCTCTATTTGCATGCCCAAAATCTTTGCGAAGAGGGAAATAAAGCCCTTTAAAGATCCTACTCCATAAAGAGGTAGGCTGTTGAAATAGACACCAAGCCTGTTTTGCCAAGAGGGCTTTCTCTTTATTAAAAGCAATGAGGTCTCGAAAACCAAGATCGCTTGTGTCTTTACGACTTTTAAGGGTCTCCCAATTCTCCCAATTCTGCCAATGTATGCCCGACTTGTTCCTTGAGATTGCCACCAAAATCTAACCACCTTATGTTCAATAGATTTGCATAGCGATATCAGGATTTTAAAGATAGACATGGTGTACTGAGGAATAGCTTACACAACTACTTTGATCAAGACTTCCTTGCCACCTTTGGAAAATAACTATTCTTTCTAGCCATCCAGTTTCAATTTTACTTTAGCCAACATCCAACAAAACATTTCTTTTTTAGATTTCCCCTAGTCTGATGGGATGCCAAGGTATTTGCCCGTCTTTGTCATCATTGGAACTCTGAGTTCTTTGGCTAGAGTCTCCTACATTTCATTAGAACAAGCATAGCTGAAAAAAAAAACTTCCAAATTTATTGCAATTCACATCTTGTCCCGTTGCCCAGCAGTATTGGTTTAAGATATTTGCCAGATTCTGGCATTCTAGCATTTTCCATCCTATAAAGAAAATGGCATCATAAGCAAAAAGTAAGTGCGATAGGGTAGGACACATGTTGTTAAGTTTAATGCCTTTAATGTTGCCCATGTCCACAGCTTGGTGTATGAGAGTTGAGAGAACATTCGCCACTAAGATGAATAAATATGGAGAAAGTGGGTCGCTCTATTAGAGACCTCTCTTCATTTGAAAAGGAGGGAGAGGTTCGCCATTTAATTTGACACTCATAGAAGCTATAGTGACACATTGCATAACCCTTTGGACCCAGTTTGCATGGAAAACCATCTGAAGGAGATAATCTTGAAGGAAATCCCATTCGACGTGATCATAGGCTTTTTGCATGTCAAGCTTGAGTACAGCTTGACCTTTACGCTTCCATTTCCGTGTTCTGATTTGATGTAGAACTTCTTGGACCACTATAATGTTATCCTGGATCTGGCGTCCACTGACAAAATCACTTTGTTTCATAGACATTAGAGTAGGAAGCCAAGGCTTCAAACGATTTGCTAGGACCTTTGATATCATTTTGTAAGAAAAGTTGCAGAGCTTATTGGTCAATATTGGTCCAGTCTTTTAGGGTGAGATATTTTCGGAGTCAAAGTAATGAAAGTCTTATTAAGTGCAGGATTTAACACACCTGAAGTAGAAAAATCTTTAATTGAGCTAAAAAATGTCATCTTGTAAGATATCCCAGTGAGCTTGATAGAACTGACCGTTTAAACCATCTGGGCTAGGTGCCTTTGTGGCTCCTAATTGAAAGGTTGCTCTGCGGACTTCCTCTTGAGTTACTTCGGCTGTAAGACAGTCATTCATAGTATCTGTCATCACAATTGGGCTTTGAGTTAGGATTGGGCCATAGTCTCGCTGTCCCACCAAGGAGTATAAATTCTGAAAGAAGTTCTGTGTCATGTCCTATAATGACTTCTGGTCTTAAACCCATTGCTGATATTCATTTTGTAACATACTGATTCTATTGCGCTGACATCGTTGAATGGTGGTGGCATGAAAGAAGTTAGTGTTCTTGTCTCCTCACTTTAGCAATTTAACTCAATAATGCATTGTCTAGTATTGTTCTTCTTGTTGCCACAGGTGCTGAATTTCATTCTTTAAAGCATCCATCCTAGATTTATCATAATGAGTATTTGTTTTGTTGGTTAGGCACTAGAGTTGTTGCTATGGCTCATTAATTTGACATTGGCCATTCATAAATTTGGACCTACTCCACTTGGTTAGGGCTATCGAGACCCTGGTCAACTTCTGAGGTAAGTTTAAGGTATGATTCTGTGTAGCTTTCCATGCATTCAAGATTACTGAGTGACAATCTTGGTCTTGTAGTAAAAAAGATTCAAAGATAAAGGCTCTTTGTCTCCTAGGTTGGATTACATTGGTCGTTAAAAGGAGTGGGCTGTGGTCTGAATCGATGGCTAGTATGGCGAAGGCTTCAGCTGCTGGAAAGGTAAGTCGCCATTCCATAGTACAAAAGGCCCTGTTTAGTCTTCCTTTAATTAAAGCGTCCCCTTCTCTGTTGTTGCACCAAGTAAAAGAACACCCCTTGCTATCTAAATCCATCAGTAAACAGTCACTCAACATCTCTCTAAAAGAATGCATGCGCTGTGTAGAGGTTAGCTGCTTACCTTCTTTTTCCCAAGGATACATAATATCATTAAAATCACCAATGCATAGCCAAGGTAAGGTGTTGAAGTTGCTGATGAGCTTGAGAGCTTTCCATAAGTGTTGTTGTAGCTGAAAAACTACCGGTGCGTGGAGACAAGGCATATCATAGTTCCACTTTCCTCATCCGCACAAATCATATCAATAAAATATGGCGTCTGTTGATCCACTACTAGGTAAAACTTTTCTTTCCAGAACACCGCTAGGTCCCTTGCAAGGCCTATCGGATGTTCCAAAATTCTGTTTGGGTACTTGAGTTGTTTTTGAAGTTTGCGAAGCACCCTTTCTTGATTCTTTGTTTCCATCAAAAAGAGAACATTAGGCTTTTCTCGGGCCACCAACACCCTTAGGGCTTGAATTGTCGGGGGATTGCCCAACCCTTGACAATTCCAATTGATTATCTTCATTTGCCCGTGGATGGCTTATTAAGGTTAGCCACCAAAGCCCAACAGTTGGTACCCTCAACTTCAAGGATTGGAGTCTCTAGGAGATGAGATTCAACAATTCCCTCTTTCAAAGAATTGTAATGTTTAGCCTTTTTTATTGGACCTACTTTTGTGCTCAACTTGTTGCTTATGATTTTCTTTGATTTTGGGGAGTTTTCTGACCTTTCTGCTGTTACTGAATTATGATTGTATACAGGGAGTGGAGGTACTTAGGTTTGAAGGTCTAAGTGACCTTCGGGTTGTTGTCGCCAATTGATCGACTTCGCCACAGTAAAGGATTAGCCATCATCTGAAAATTGAATAATTTCTTTACCTTTGCTATTATGGGGCTAGTCTGCTGGAAGCTCAGTCGCAGGCACTAGGGGGGTCTCTGGGACTATTTCATCTACTTCTGATTGGGGTTGAGGTGAGGCATAAAAGGTAAGCTAGAACACGCTATGCTCCCGTACCAGCCCTTAGCCATTGACCGAAATACAAATTGTCCTTTCCTTCGAATTTCTCTTCGTCATAGGGAATGTCTTTGCAGTACATGGCATAATGTCCTAGTTTATCACACGAATAGCAGAAGTGGGATAGGTGTTCATACCGGAAGTCTAACTAGAAGTTTTTTCCTTCTAATAAGAGGAGTTGTCCCAGTTTGAGAGGTTCCAGGACACTTAGCTCAACCCTTGCTCTGCTAGCCCAAAGAGATGTACCATCCTTACTATCAACTTTAACTTCTAGAACTTTGCCAACATGGCGGACAGCTTTTCTAATCATTTCCTCTGTGTAGTGCTCCAAAGGAAGACAAAAAACTTGGACCCAAAATGCACAACTGGAAAAATCATAGCAGTGCAGTGAAATGTTTGGCATCCAAGGTTTGAGAATTACAAGATGATTTGCAAAATGCCAAGGCCTAGCATCGAGAACTCTCTGTTTTTTTTGTTTCAGATCTAAACTTAATAACATATAGTCCGGTCTCATGTTGTGAGATATCAACCTGATGTGTGGGCTAAGTCTCCTCGTAGTATTCTCGAAAGCTTGAAAATTGATTGAGTTTTGTGTTAGAGTCTTACCCACAAGGATAAGCTTGCATTATTATATTTTGTTAGCGGATGGCACCTCATCCCACACTTCAATACGTTGTTCCGCCGACAGTTGACCAAGGAGATTACACAATGCAGCCAGGTGTGCGTCTTCATGAGGGTCTAGAGTCTGCCTAGGAGGTTCCATGGATGGAGACAATGTCAAGAGCGAAACTACCCAAGCAGGAGATGTTGATTTCGATACCCAAATTGGTTAGCTGTCATATCTTCCAGCCAATTCTAATGCTATGGATACCTTCAATTTCTGCAAGGTCTCGAAACTGAACTTAAAATTGTTGCATGTCGGGGCGGATGAAGTCAAAACACTTATGAGAAAGATACATGGGCATCTTGTGAAGAGGGGTCTAGTCGGAAGAAGTCTAGATCGAAGAAGGACATGGAAAAGCAAGGGAATCAACAAACGAAGGAAAGGTGTAGATGGGAATGGGGATTTCAGGTGAGAAGAGGTAGATGAGGGACTGGATTAGAGTTTGGGTAAAGTAGATTGGAAACTACCATAGATGGTAGACAGAGAACTTGACAAAACGAGAGAAAATCAGAGATATATTTCTTCAAATAAAAACCAATGCTCTCTCTCAGCAACTTGGGAACATGACGGTTGTGTATGGATTGATCCCTAACCAAGCATTACTTGTGCCAAGCTACTCGACCCTCTTCCTGTGTGGCGTTTTTGGACCTTTAGGCTTAATCACATGTCAAACATTTACAGCAAAAGAAAGACCAAAAGTAATAAACTGACACGTTATTGAAGCAACAAAGTGAGATGCAAAAACATGCAGGAGAGCGCCGGAGGATGGGATTACCACAATTATAAATGAAAGATGGAGAAGCCAAATGGACAGTCTTCAGCCCAAACAATTTCAAGTGCAATCTAATATTAGCCCTCTCGGGATAGTCTTCACCATGCACAAATTTCAAGTGCAGTCTAGATTAACAGCCCTCTCAGGTCCAGCACATAGTTTTGCAAACATAATTTTGGAAGATAACTTCAATCATAACCTTTTCTATTTCAAATTTGAGTCTGAAAAGACTGACCACAGGACAGCAGCAGCAGCAACAAATAAGCCGGCTATGTAGGATGAGGCATACGAATAATTTTTTATGCCATTACACCCTATTTCATATCAAAGTCAAAGATCAATAAGACTACAAAATTTAGAGCATGGCTACATGTGACTCAAAGCCAAGTCAGATGCACAACAAATACGCAATTACTTGCATTCAAACATCCTCACCTTATTTCTTATCCAAAGAACAAGCATTTTTCATCTTATTTGAAGGTGAAAATTCCAATTTCAATCTCCTAGAGAAAAGAAATTATGTAAAACACGTTTGGCAGCAATTTTGGCATAATATCTCAGTTCTTGTGAGTCAACTTTGAGCGTAATAGCTCTCAATAGAGACATTAGCGTTATAGGCAAACTAGAGATGCGATGACACTTAAAAACTAACGAAGAAAAACACAGCAGATATTTACCTCATCTCCAACTCAAATGGTTGCGCAAGCCAAACGTCTTTCTGGAAACTCAATTTCTAGCAATGATGCAAGTTCTGTCGACTACTTAATCAATTTCATACTGAGGTGAAGACTATGACCTGCCTTTGCACTTTCAGTGCCGACATTGACTAAAAACAAGTAGAAAACATGAATATTCACATGCCCGGCAAATTATATTTTGCACAAGAATCATCCATAATTATAAGTGCACATACGCACAAAAGCAAGAATCATCTCTGTCTAAGATAAAATCTAGACCTCATCTTCCAATTCTAACAAGTGTAAGGACTAATGTTTCAAATATCCATTTGATAGTATAGGAACTATTAATTTTTCATAAGTTAACTAGTTTGAGATTTTTTGTGGTATTTACCCCATGAATTTCCATGTACCACATTGCCATGTGTCATTCACGTCAGTAAATTTGATGGTAAGATTTTATGGAAGTTAACATAGAGTAAATTTAATATAAGTGTATTGGTTTAAGGTTTTCTATTGTTAAAAATTAGTTTATAGTGAATTTGTCACAAGTGTATTAATTTGGGGTTTTTTATTGTCAAAAAATTAATTTATAGTGAATTTGTTATATATGTATTAGTTTAAGGTTTTTTTTATGATATTAAATTAATAGAAAAATATGAAAGTTGCCGAGAAGCATATCTTCTCACGAGGTTTTTGAGGTGCTTTTTGAGCTCCGGGATTGAATGCTTTTTGGAGTTCACCCCTCTTAAGACTTAGTGACGGATATGGCAGGAATTCTTCTAGGCTTAGCTAGGATGTCACACGGCCACACCATCGTGGTATTGTTAGCCACATCAGCTATCGCTTACAATTATTTGGACGAGAAAGGTAACAACGGCTTTTTTTTATTCCCCCTCCCCTCATTAGAGTTCATTCTTCTTTGGGGACATTTCCAAAGTAGGGTCAAATTTGTCTTGCGAGTATAAGTCCATGATTCTTTTGGGATTTGGCCAATAATTGAATTATAATCCATGATAAAATGATCAATTATAGAAAATATGAATATAGTTAATCTTATGATTTTAATTACTTTTAATTAGGAAATCATCAATCATGGAATTTCAACTTATATTTATGATAAATATTATAAATTAGGAAAATGACACCAACGGTCCTTAAACTTTGGCTTAATGTGTAATGTGGTCTTTGAACTTTTAATTTGGTCAATGCGGTCTTCAAACTTTAGCTTGATATGCAATGTGTTCCTTGAAATTTTAATTTGTTTAATGTAACATGTTCAATTTAGTCCCTATACCATATAAAAATGTTCAATACTATTTCTGATATTTAATTTATGAAGGATAACATTTAACATTTTTATATAAGTTATGGACTACATTGAACATGTATTAAAAATCTAGGGATTACATTGAACAAATTATAATTTTAGAAACTGCATATTAAGTCAAAATTTATGTGTCATTTGATTCATTATCCTTTATAAATTTGGTTACATGTGATCATTAATTAAAGTTGTGATATATTTTAAACTTAGATTTACTCATTTTAAAGCTCAACTCATAGTTATAAACCCAGTTTATCAATAGTTTATATATACGCCCTTTTGCAAAATGAAATAATTAATTTATGATCAGTATATTGTTATTCTCTAATAGTTACTATTAATTATTAATGAATAATATGGTAAATATCTAACTTAAATAGCATGGTGTTTGATTGAAAATATTACTTGTTATGATTTTATAAGTTTAAAAAATATAAATATATTTAGGTATATATATATATATATATATTAAATAAACAACATTATGAAGAAAATATTACTTGTTTTAGATTATTAATTTACACTGTATAGTTTAAAAAATAATTTTTTAATTACATATATTTAGGTATGATAGAATGATAATCATATAGTAATTACCATTTGAAATGAAAGTACCATAATCAATTTATAGCTCATAATAATATTTCATGTATGATTTGTTCACTATTTATAAAATGAAGGAATTAGGGTATGATTATTTGTCATCAAAGAGTATATAAGGGTGTAATATTCCTAAACCAAACTGCAGGGTAATATTTATGATACCCGACTTGTAACCCATCCAATTATAGTAAACCAAGTCTTGGAATAATCATCATATTCCCAAACCAAACTACAGATTAGCTCTATTCATTACAGAATCGGGTCGGCCCACCGGGCCGAATCATCTCAATAGGGGCCCGAAAGCCTCTGTCCAGTCCGGGCCTTCGAAATCGAGCCCAACATCTCGAGGCCCGATGTTCTCTGGCGGGCTTAGATTTTGACGGAAGCCGGCCCGACCGGCCCGTTTATAGTGGCGAGCCCCCCCGGAGGAGAACGAGGGAGAACGGCAATGTGGGCGTACCCGCCGACGCGGAGGCAACTAGCGGCGACGATCGGCGTCTTCGCCGCCGGCGCCACCCTGATTGCGGTCGGCATTCACCTCTCCTTCGCCAACGTCGCTTCTCAGCAAGCCCGTGCCAAAGCTCGCAGCGAATTCGTCAGGTCTCGCCTCCGGAAGTTCCTCGATGATTGAACCTCCTAAACCCCCGCCGACGCCCCACAAGTGACGATTTTGCGCTCTGCCCGTGAGCATCGCCGTCTTTCGGTCAATCCCCGGCGAGCTCTGAATCTGCCCCTGTTTCTGCTTCTTCAACGGCAAGTGCTTGGCTATGTTGAATTGACTCTGTTTTCGGAGTGAGACTTGAGTAGATCAGCTCCAAGTTGACTCACTGTGCCTTTCGAGGTGTTCTATGAATGTGTGTTCATCTCATTCTGCATCAGCTGATTTTGTGTTGCATACCAACTGTTCGATAAGATTATCGAGGCGGGCGATGACGCTGCAACGACCTTGTTATCTCCGGTTCCATTTTACCTTTTTTGACGACGGAGAGGATCATTATTAGGTGTCTTTGTGTTTTTAAGCGTATCCTGTCTTTAATGACTTGTTTTAGCATGACCATCATCTGTATAGAGAAGCAATAATTATTGAGGGAAAAGAAAGAAGGTTTGTTGTGATGTGCAGAGATATTGAGGGTCTGGGTCTCTAAAGCACGATGTACTTGTTGTACCCGTGTAGTTTCTTCTACTTATTTCTTCGTTTATGTACTTTGGAATATTTTTAGCATTCTGCATCTTAGCTTTTCAAAGAATGGTGGTTGTTATCAGCATATGGTCAAATCACTTGTCATATGTATATGACCAATTTCAGCTGGCACTTATCTCTGATCTTACGATTGAAGATGAGCCAGTTCTCTGCTTCCTTTGATATTATGGTGACATAGACAGTATAAGCATTTTCTGGTGTTCACAAATCAAGACCCTTTTATTTGTGGATTCCATTGCTGATGTAAGCACTGATAATAAGAGAAAAAAAAAGTGTAGGATTTAAAGGAATGATTGACAGAATCTCCCATTGAACATGGATTTCACCTTATCAACTTTCTCGTGAGAATCTCTTTCAGGGTTATTTATTTTGGCTATTAAAACCTATTGATCCTTCTATGTTCTTGTAAAGAAATTGATTCACATGGAGGAAGGCCAATTGAGCATCATAATTTGACATCCAAACTTATTGAACATATGAAATGTCTCCACCTCCTTTACACTAGAGCATAAATCACAAAATGAAGTCAGTAGTATTGGATCTTGTTTTACATTAAGTTTGTCATTGGACCCTATTCAGGTGCACCTCTAAAGATGATGAAGAGGAACCACAATTTTATTCAGTTTCATGCACTTGGTTGCAGTGCTCTCATTCTAGCTGTCACACCAATGGTGTTATGTAGTGATGCTGTTAGATTGACACTCATGTTGCCCTTAGGCTTAACCTTGCTCACTTGAATCAGGCTAAGTTCAGCTTGAGTAAGGGACTGAACAAAGGCTGAACTTACCTTGTTCTCAAGCAAGTCAAGGGAAGATCAGCCTTTGACATTCACACCATAACTCAAAATGAACTTCCTTGTTTTATGATATCATTAATACCAGTATGGTGATAAGCAGTAACTAGAAAGATTTCCCAGATTGCTCTTAAAGGTTATACTGTTGTCGATCATGATTCTGAACTTATGAGAAGGAAGTGTTTGGTTCTTTCAATAGAAACCTTCATTTATTAACTACGTTCTCTTGGATGAGTAATCTCCAGTTCTTTCTCAGAATTTGGAACTTTGCACAAATGACAAATACAGCAATCTAGATCTTTAATATTATGCTTAACATTTATTGATTTCAGGTTTTATTGCAGTACTCTTGTTCTTTAATTTTCACATATTTTCTGCCTCAACTACACATTTACGAACTTTTGATGCACTTAGTTGCCTGACACGACAGTTCATTTTATTTTATTTTTATCATCCAGGAAAGATCTATGCTTTATTTGGTCTGGAAGATTCTTTTTTTTTTTTTCCTACTAACCTACAGGTGGTTCAGTGCAGAAGGACAAAAGTGACTGTTGATGTAGTGTCCATGGATTCTCCAACAGAAAACACATCGTTGCATTGGCTTCAAAATGTTGAGAAGAGAATTATAAAGGTCTTGGAGCTAGCCAGTGGAGTGATGAACGAACTAGCGAGTCCTGCTGGTCCCAGAAATGAATTTATCAACATTCATTGCCGTGAATTCATGCAACTAATCAAGGACATCCAAGTAACATTGAGAGATGAAATCAAAAGTGCATTGTGAATACTGCCCATTTGAGAAGTCTGATTACAGTTCCCGAGTAGCTGATGAGATTTGTCTCAAAAAGCTGAAATATGTCATTTCTCAGCTGGATAGAATGAAAGAGACGATTGAAAAACATGATAGTGAAGCTTGATCACCCAAAGTTCAGCCGATTAAGAATAGTATGAGATTCTGTATTCTGGTGGACTGTAGGTTTTTGTTGGAAGATCCACTACGGGAAATTATTGCGGGATATCCATCTTTCTCAGATCAGAAGCACTTAAAGCATAAGATGGGAGTTCTACTGTGTTCATGGATGATGCTTTGGTTTGGCATTTTCTTTTGGCTTTGTGCAAGGTGGATACACCTTACTTGGCATGCAGCCAAATCTCAGTGCACTAGGAAGACTTTTAACTTCTGAGGGCAAGCCCATTGTATTGACAGGTCCAGAACAGCACTCTATGGCCGAAACAAATCATGTAAAAAGCACTGCACTCATCATTCGCTTGTGCTGGTATAATGCGAACAGCAGAGGTTAAGATTTTATTCATGTGAAGAACCATGCAACATTTTGACCCAAAATTCATTTTTGTATTTATTCAATCAATAAGCAAGTGATGGTATATGGCAGTTAACTTATAGAAGATTGATAGATAGCGAATCCAGAATTGTCGCTTGCGTGTTGCTTCACATGTTACCTAAAAAGAACAAAGGGAGCATCATTCCATGAACTGGAAAGGTATCAACAAGAAAACCTTCTGTTTTCTGGCTTCTATTCAGTATGCAATGTTTACGTGATACTTACAGCTATTCTGTAATCCGATGGTAAGCTCTTCACCCCACCCCCAGCTGACTAGAGATGGCTAGTCATGAGATGTCATCTAGAAAAAAAAAAATAATAATAATAATAATAATAATATTGGTACCCCCAGCTGACTAGAAATGGCTGGTCATGTCATGTCATCTAGACGTAAAAAAATTTTAATTTGGCAAATCCAGCAAAACTTAAAGAGAATTTAGAAAGTGCACTGAACAATTTTAGTGTCATTTTAGAAAGTGCATTTGAATGTACACATCAAACACAAATGATGTATCATTTTTGCTATGATTAGTATAGTTGGTCTCATATGCTTTAGTCATGGACCTCAATAATTTGTCCTTCGAAGGCTCATCCATAAAGCAGACCTCAGCATAACTTGGATGGACTTTAGACGCTAATTTTGCCTGATTCGACTCGGTCAAGTCTAAACAATTTAAACCTTTGAAACATCCTCACTCCAAAAGAAGGGCCAAGCCAAAATACTCATCTCATTCTGTTTGAGTACTAAGAGAGAGAAGGTTTAGCACACCTTATCCACAATGAGACAGTGATATGCAAGGAAGCAAATGAATATTCGAGTTTTCGAATTTTAAACGGAAAATGAATCGAAATTATGCCACGCATTATACAATTAGAATACATTTTCTCACTTCTCAGACTCTCATGGTGACCCTCAAAACTCTTGTGAGCTCCTTTTTCGAGGAGATATGTCAATCAGTCGACTAAAAAAGTGCATTTTCCCATTGATATCCACCGAGCCAACCGCCTACAAATCCAAATGAACCTAACTCTTGCAGCAACTTTGATTTTGATTTTGTAAGCACCGGCCTTTCATTTCAGTTCACATCTCCTTTTTCGAGGAGGACGCGTGATTTTTCTAAATCCCATTGATTATCCGGGTCGCGTGAGCATGAAGAGGATGTTGGTAGGAGAGACAGGAGATATGTCTGACCAGTTTTGGAAACTCGGGAGCAATCGAGCATTGAGTGCGACATCAGGCCCCCGCGGGACCTCGGTCCGTTTCCTTTCTCTTTCAAGTTAGGCAACAATAAGGACAGCGCCAACTTGATCCCACAATTCACTCAGATCAGCCATTTTGAAAACATTAACGTTATCAGACAAAAACTTTATAAAATTTCGCGACCATGCATTAGGACATGAGGAACGAAACCTGAATTCTGTTCGCGAAGACCTCGAAGTTGTCGTCGATACGGATATATTTGCATTTTTCACTTTCCTCATAGGTGAATACGTTTTACAGCACTCATCATGGGATTACGGGTTGCAAATAAAAAACAGACCCAAGAGTACTTACGCAAAACCTCTCGAAATGCAGAGTCTCTCCTACCTTAATGGTAGTTTATTTTTCCAAACCCTAATATCCCCGATGCTATCCCATCTTCTTTCTGTCCACTGTTTATCGTCTACCCTGTTTTCCCATCCCACCTCTATTTCAATTTGTTGATTACCAGTGCTCAATTCCCAGATTTCACTCAGAATGGGTACGGGGTTTGGTCGCTGTTTCAATTCCCCTGTCTTCCATCCTTTTTTCTTTCCGATTGCCATGGCCAGCTTTCAACCTCCTTCGTTTTCCCAATCCGAGTGACTTAGTTGGTCCGCCCTTTGTTATTTTTCAATTTCGACTTTTGCATGGTTTCAATAGGCCAGCTTGGAGATCCCTCTTGCTAATTGCATCTCTTTTTGGGTGCTAATGGATCACCTGTTCCGCACCTTTTTTTTGCATGTTTTGCCCTTCTTCTCTTTTGCTTTGTTGATTGACCCCATGGACCCCAAAGACCAGGAGGAATCTTCACGCCTCACTGCCCTATGCAACAGGTTGGGCCGTTTCTGCTCCGAGCAAGCTATCGAGGTTTGGGAGGATGAGCCGTCACCTACAAAAATTGAGGAATGCAGATTAACTTTAGTAGGTAAATACTATCCAATCCCTCTATTAATTTCCAAGCATTTCAGAATACTTTGAAGCAAGCTTGGCAAACTGACCAAGTAGAGATATCCCAAAGGGAAGCAGGTCTGTATGTTGCAAAATTTAAGTATGATGGAGAGAAATAGCGGGTTCTGGATGGTGGGCCTTAGCTTTTTTCTAGTCATTTGGTAATCGTTAAGCCATGGATACCCAATACATCACTACATTGTTATGACTTTTCTAGTTGTGCTTTTTGGGTTCAATTCTTTGGTCTCCCATTAGAATGGTGTACTAAGAACATGATAAGCAAAGTTGTTAGACATGTTGGAAAAATGTTGGAGGTTAAAATTGATACAAAAGGGGACCCAACACTCAGAGATGGTAGAGCGAGGGTCGACATTAATTTACAGGAGCCGCTAAAGACAGGCCACTTGATTCATATTGATAGGAAAACCCTATGGCTAGACTTCCGCTATGAACGGCTATCCCTTTTTTTGCTACTCTTGCAGCAAGCTAGGACATTATGCGATGTATTGTAAGGATTTTCCTTATGAAGAGGCAAAATTGGAAGGCAAAGGCAAGATGGCTTATGGACAATGCCTACGTGCGGAGGTCAAGGAATGTAGCCCGTATTGGCTGACTTTTTATAAACCGCAAGATAAAATAGAGGACACATATGAGATTATACCTGAAACTCCTCCATCTTCGACCCATATTGTTCCTCTACTGCCTCTACGTATCAATATGGAAACAGTACCCCTGAAACAACCAATATTACCACTCATCACTACCACTACAGCACCAATATTGCAACACCATCATGATGGCATGATGCTAAGGACTTCTTCCACCATTGCGTGAATCCTCTGCAACAGCAAAAATGAAGGGGATTCGACCCAAATGATGGACCCACCGAACCCTAAGAAGCTGAAAAATAAAAGACTCACTCCTAAAGTAGGCATTGCCAAAAAAAATTAAGAGGTATAACCCATATGAGATGAGGTCCCCTATACAAGAGAACCTCGATGAAGCCCATCTAATGGATACACCTATCCTTGCTGCGGAGGAGGCAGGACAGTGGGCTATGGTGGCTGGCCCTAAATAGCCACCCACCAACAAATGAAGTTACTCAGCTGGAACTGTCAGGGTTTGGGCAATCCCCTGACAATTCAAGCTCTTAAGGCCCTGTGGCCAAGGAAAAACCCGACTGTATCTTTTTGATGGAAATCAAGAATCAAGAGGTAGTGTTTCAATGGCTTACGACGTTTACATTTTCCTCATTCTCATGTAAGTAATCCTATTGGCTTGGCTGGAGTGATGACAGTATTTTGGACTGATCAGATATCTCTAAGTGTGGTTAGGTCTACTTCAGATTTTTTTGACATGATCTGCATGGATGTTATGTGTGATAGAACTATGTGTATTACCTGAATTCATGCACCTGCAGTTTATCAGCTATGCCAAATATTATGGGCTGAACTAAGACAGATTAGCTATTCAAATACTTTATCGTGGGTTTGTGTTGGTGACTTTAATGAAATTATCTATCAGTGGGAAAAGGTGGGCAAGAGACTAGCTGACCCTCATAGGCTACATTCCTTTCGAGCCGTTTTGAATGACTGCTCCCTCATGGAAATAGATAGTAAGGGCTGTGCTTTTACGTGGATGAATAATTGTGTAGGAGATGATTTTGTGAAACAATGGTTGGATAGGGTGCTGTGTACTTTGGAATGGTGCCTTATGTTTCTTGAAGCTGACGTTTTTGCATTACTTGCTTTGAGTTCAGACCACAATCCTTTATTATTAACCACTGAAGCACCATCCGGTCGACGAAAGAAGCCTTTTATTTTTGAAGCTTTCTGAACTCAAGACCAAGAGTGCTGTGAAGTCATTGGCAAGTCTTGGAACTCCGAACAGGTAAAAGATTCTGCTCTGTCATATAAATTAAAGGTTGTCTCTATTGCTCTAGCTAAGTGGAGTCGCTTAAAGTTCTCTAAGGGCCATCTAAAAGTATCAGCTTTGCAACAACAACTCTATAATCACATCAACCAACCTCATAGCCACTATGATAAATTGACAACAACAAAATTGAAAACGGAAATTCAGCAATTATGGCAACAAGAGGAACAGCATTGGGCAATGCGTTCCGAGATTAATTAGTTGAGATGGAGGGATAAGAATACAAATTTTTTTCATATGACTACCATTCAAGGGCGGCAACGGAATAGAATTAATATGTTGCAGGACGACAATCAAAGGTGGGTGTGAGACCCTAAAATTTTGAAGGAGATGACTTTTGCTTTCTTTTCACGACTATATACAACAGTGGGTCATCGCAATTATGGGCCTATACTAGAGCAATGCCCACGTGTCGTCACATAAGAGATGAACGACCTATTAATAGTTGGGGTCACTCAAGAGGAGGTTCACCAAGCAACTTTCCAGTTGGGGACTACAAAGGCTTTGGGCCCAGATGGATTGAATGGAGTCTTTTATCAAACTCACTAGGATATTCTACAGGATGATATATTTCTCTTAGTGCAGGATTTCTTCATATCAAGGGTGATGCCTACAAATCTTAATAGGTCCATTATCTCTTTGATTTCCAAAGTACCACACCTAGAATGACTGGACTAGTACTGCCTAATTAGCCTATGCAATTACACATATAAAATTATTTCCAAGGTAATCGCCAATCGCCTGAAACCCTGGCTACCTAATCTGATTTCTATGGAACAGTGTGCCTTTATAAGTAGTCGTCAAATTCAAGATAATATTTTAATTGTCCAAGAGCTACTTCATTAGTTAAAGATTAGGAAACGTAAGCGAAATTTCCAAGCAATTCTAAAGATGGACATGCTAAAGTTGTATGACCGGGTGGAATGGGATTTCCTTAAAGATTATCTTCTCCAGTTGGGCTTCCATCCTCCTTTGGTATAGTGGGTGATGCAATGTATAATGGCAACATCTTTCAGTGTTAAATTCAATGGCAAACAATTACATTATTTCCATCCTACAAGGGGCCTTCGGTAGGGTGATCCTCTCTCTCCTTATATATTCATCTTGTTGGCGAATGTCTTATCAACTCTTATTAACCATGCTGTTGACATGGGACACATCAAGGGCATCAAGCTAAATAGGTGGTGTCCTATCCTTTCTCATTTTTTTTTCGCTGATGATGCAATTTTTTTCTTAGACGATAAAATTCAGGAATGTCAGAATCTCACCAACATATTGAATTAATATTGTTTAGCTATGAGACAGGCTGTTAATAAAAATAAATCAAGAATATTCTTCAGTAAGGCTTGTCCTCCTAGGCTACAAGAAAATTTGGCCAAGGAATTTAGAATACCGGTGCTTCAACGGATTGAAAAGTATCTAGGTATACCATCCAATTGGGAGCGGTCAAAACAAGAGATTTTTTCCTGGATATTGGGGAGAGTGAATGCTAAATTGGCAGGATGGAAAGAAAATTTAATTTCTAAAGGTGGTAAGGAGGTTCTGCTTAAAATTGTTGTACAGGCAATCCCACAATATGCTATATCCATCTTTAAACTTCCTGTGTCTCTTTGCAAATCCGTTGAACGGAGAATTGCTAGGTTTTGGTGGCAGAATGATAATCACAAAATAGGAATTCACTAGAAGCAATGGGAAGTACTTAAAAGCATGAAGGACACTAGAGGCCTAAGTTTGAGAGGTCTTGTCGATTTCAATAAAGCCATGCTTGGGAAACAAGCCTACCATTTATTCCAAAAACCTTTCTCTCTATGGAGTTCACTTTTTAAAGGCCTTTACTTTCATTCCAAGGACTTCTAGTTTGCGGATAGAGGAGATCAACCATCCTAGGGTTGGCAGAGCCTTATGCTTGGTAGGGATTCAATTTTACCTCATATTCAGTGGTCAGTTGGTGATTGTAAAATGATTAGTATTCGTGAAGATAGATGGTTACCTATAGGAATACTAGGCGGACTTGCTGTTAGAGGAGAACCTGAGATGGTGGCGGAGCTTATTGATCCAATCCCCAACAACTAGAATGTTCCCCTACTACACCAGCTTTTTGATGATCAGATCATAGCATAAATCCTTACCATTCTAGTAAGACCTTACTATGTTGTTGATAAGCTAATTTGGACTGCAACAAAACATTGCCAATACACTGTGAAAAGTGGTTACCATGTTCTTAGAAACACAGCTAGTAGCCATAACTGCAACCATGCCTTGACATCATATCAACCACCAAGTTTACTGTGGCGAAGAATTTGGACAGTGAAAATACCCCAAAAATACATACTTTCCTATGGTCTTTATGCCATAATGCACTATCACACAACAGCAGCTCCTACCTAGTTTCCAGACCATTGCCTTGATTTTATGGCAGATCTAGAGGGCGCGCAACAATTTTATCTTCCGTCGTCAGCGTCCCGATCCAACACATGTGGTGGAAGTAGCTTTAGCCTAGGCCCACGTCGCTCAGCAGTCCGATTGACCCCCGATGAGAACAGGGCAACTTGTTCCTAACCTTGAACATCTATGGAGGCCACTAGATTCGGGAGTCCTAAAGATAAATATAGATGGAGCTTATTAGCCCACAATCACAGAAGCAACTATGGCCTGTATTTTTTGTGATCATAATGGAAAACTCACTGATGGTTTTACCAAAAGGTACCTAATTGGTTCGGCTTTGCAGGCGGAGATCCAAGTGCTTACTTTCACACTCCAACATTTGCTGTAGCACAATAATGCTACTGCCACACTATTGATCGAATCGGACTGCCTCACTCTGGTTGAAGCTATGCACGATCGAGGATTGACACCATGGGAGGCTCGTGCTCTATTCGTAGAAGCTGCTACTTTACTTTCTTGTTTCCCTAATTTGCGTCTTCGACATTGCAGGAGAAAGGCAAACTTTGTAGCTGATTGGGCCGCTAAGGCCCACAGTAGTGGCACCTTAGCCCCTAACTGGGCTATCTCCCCTCCCCTTTACTTGTTGGATCTTGTCTATGCTGAAGCCATTGCTTCAGGTTGCTCTTTTTCTATCACTTGAATGCAAATTTCTCTTTCGACCAAAAAAAAAAAAAAAAAAAAAAGTCACGGGATTACAGATTCTCGTGCCAAGATTTTCCCAATGATTTCATAGGTTTCTCGATATGAAAGCCGACTATTCGGCTTGCCTTGTTAGTCTTGGAATCCTCACGAATTATTTTTGGGTTTTTTTGGATTTCAAAGAAAGCCTAACATGTTTTACTTAGACACGGGGTTAGAGTGATAATTTATGTTATCTTCATACCTATTTAGTCGTAAGGTAAGAGGCAAGCTAAGTCGTTATCGTTTTGAAGACGGAAGAGCTGTTTCCCAAACGATGTTCTCATTGGAGAGGTGCTTTTGTGCTTATTAAATATGCAGATGGTGTCCTGGACTAGACCATGACCAGCAAGGTCCTTATAGATTAAATTGTATTTAAACAGATGACGCAGTTTGGCAATTCATGCATGACCATGATTCAATGAATTTCGCTATTAAAAAAAAAAGATATGTGCGTTGGAAATTGTTGATGTGGCACACCACCACGTCTGTGATTTTCCGATGAAAATTGGCTACAAGGACTACTTTGGAATTTTGCATGATGGTCTCAAACTAATTTGGAAAAATTGAAAAGTTTAAAATCGATTGGACAATTTTGACCAATTGAACTCTTGCTCTAATATAGGTAGAATTATCAAAAAAGTTCTAAACCTCTCATAATTGTGTTAATTCAATCATATGCATTTTGATATGTGTCAATTTAATCTATCTGGCTAATTTGGTATGCCAGCATTGAAGTGGACTTTTTTTTTATAATACTTTTTTATTTTTTTTGTAATTTTGATTTTATTTTCTTTAAAATTTTCCTCCTCCACTTAGGGCATGGATACCCTCATCGCCACTAGGCGAGGGCAAGGGCATTGCGGCCCTTGCTGTCGCCCAATGCCGATCAGGCGTCCTAGCCCTCACTGAACCTAAGTAGAGGGGAAATAAATTAAAGAAAAAAAAAGAAAAAAAGGCTACACAAAATTCAAAAAATCATTAAAATATTATTAAAAAATACACGTTTACGCCAATCGGTCAAAATTAGCTAGATGGACTGAATGGACACACATGCAAAAGGTTTAACACTAAATTGCCAAAAAAAAGAAGAAGTTAAAAATTGAATTAATACAAATACAATAGGTTAATGATTTTTTTCGTGTTTTTCCCCTCCAATATACTTATAAGAAAATATCATATCATTGGTTAGATTCAAACCTGTAAATGGTATAGTAATTATATTTTAATCAATTACAATAAAAAAAATTAAATTAATCCTATATAGTACTCGCACGAAAATGTGCTTTAGATTGGGCTCCTGAAATCGGTACTGCCTAATGAGCAAACTCTCTACCACTCTTCCACCTCAAACTTTTATATATATATAGTACGATGAAAACGGTCTACACAATTCTAATAAACGAGACGACCGAGCTAAAACAAAGCTTCCAGTCCCTAAAGGAGCTCCAACTAGAGCGAGCACAATGTAAAATCCACTGACCCTTATAAAAATGTTCAAGGAATTATTTTCTATGCAAACATTCGGCAAGAATTCGTTGACTTGGAATCTCTTCCGATCAAAGTCTACACATCTCATTTCACCCCCATTAAACAAGTTGTGAGGTTCTAGTCTGTAATTAGAACGAGAAGAAACGATGAGAATACGCAGTTTGGCTACCGAAATGGAACCAAACTGAAACTTGGGGTTCACATAGCGATAGCATCAAACAAGTTATGGACAATAGATGATAGACAAACAGTAGGGGAGCAGTTTCAGGTCAGTCCGGATTTTGCCTTGAACCTGAAATCTGCTCTATTGGAACTAGTTCCCCAGTTTTTAGAACTTAAAGGTCCAATTGAGTGCCCGTGAATCTATGTGATTTTGAGTTGGTTCGGGACCGTTTCATGGCTGAGTTGGGGCTCGGGCCACGATTCACAGCCACTACATGGCTCATGATTTGTGGTGGTGGTAGGAAGCGAGGCGAGTCGAGGCATAGGGTGATCAGAGTCTTGGCGGTCCTAATCTGTGCATCCGTTGAGGATGTTCCCTTATAGCAACGACATCCAAAACGGGAAAAAGGAAACGAGCAAAGAAAGAAGTGATTCTGTTGTTTAAGGAGGAGGGAGAGGGGCGGGTATCAAATTAATTAAGTAGCCCTCAAATCATCAACTTCTTCATTAAGTACACGATGCCATAAATTTTTGAAGCCACGATGTCTTTCAAGCAAAATTACATAGTAATCTTGTTTAGTCACTTATAATAAAGAATGTTCGATTCCCTCTTTCTCTTCTAATTTCTCTTGTCTCTCTATTAGGAGTAACTGTTGCTCTAGTATGTACAAGTCATTCTTTTTTTCTATTTTGTTGTAGGAAGTTACATTAAAACTATCAAAGACTTCAAGACAAGGGTCGTCGCAAATTAACTTTAAAGTTTATCCCCAACTAGAAAGTGCGTAGAGGATGAATGGCCTAATGAAGAAAATCTTTTACCTAGTATTAAGCATGTAAATTTAATTGGGGAGGTAAATAAGGCCTAATAAGATTTGAACTTAGGACCTCTAGCTCTAACACCATGTGAAATTTTATGAGATCACTGTCAACTATTCTAAAATCTTAAGTTGTTAAATGAAAGCATTGTTTATTATTTAAATATTCTAATAATCATTAATAGCTCCATGAGGTCTGCCATCACTACCGTGCCTAAGGTCTGGTCCGTAATACCTGAGAAGGTCAAGCTCATCATCGAGTAGTACATGAGCAAGGGCTTGCCATGCCAAGAGGACAGTCGGGCGCCCTGAGTTCTTCGCGAACCGGAAGAGATAGCAAGGCCAAGTATCTGAACCGGAGCCGTTGATTGAGGGCCTCTCCAGAGAGGACTTGAGGAGGTCGTTGGGTTCTCTAGGGCACAAGCTCAAAGGAGCCATGACGCGGTTGGCCGTGATGAAGAAGGACGCCATGAGGAGATCATCGAGCCGTACGTATGATCATCACATGCTTGCAAATGATCATATGTGTTGTCATCACCATTGGATGCAGGGTTTGTTTCGGGACCACTGCCGTTCTGGGGACCTCCCCGCCTGGGCAAAAATTCCATTCCACCACAATGGAGGGGATGATGCTCTCAGAGACATTGTCGTACGGCCCCATCGTGGGCAACGTGTCAGTACTCCGAGCTTCGGGGCGTGCTACAATGCGCTAATGGTCCAGCCAGCCCCGCCGCTCGAACCACACTCGGCGATGCAAGTTATCTGATCTCGACCCAAATGATGCAGGCTTCTTCGCAGGGGAATCATCCATTTCAGGATTTATTACTGAGCTTCTAAGCAAGAAGAGTCGTTATGCATTATTAAGTGATTTTAGCAATTTCCTTTAGGTTTTTTTTTTTTGGTTCGGATCATTTAGGTTGTTTACAATGTGTAGATATGTCAATATTCATTAACACAATAAGGTTGTTACTATTAGAGGTGAGGGTACTTTGTTTCTCTCCACATTAAATTGTTCACATGGGCAAGTGAGGAGTATTGTAACTTTTCTTTCGGGATGTCCAAAAAATGGGGAAGGGAAGAGGAAAGCAAAATTTAAAAAAATTTAAAAAAAAATTTTAAAAATTAAAAAAGTTAAAAAAATTTTAAAAAATTTAAAAAAGTTAAAAAAAATTAAAAAAAAAGAAGGAAAAAAAAAGGGAGAAATTAATGAAATTTGATTGGTTGATATCTGGTTGCGAGAATACATGACATTAAGGAAAATATGCTTTGCCGGTAAGTCTGACAATTCTATTATAATACATTGCCCTTACTTATTATCTTTATGTTATTTGTAATAAACATAAGCACATCAACTGTTCATGCCATAACGTCCCTTTAACTTTTTGTGTCTTCGTTATCGCACTAAAATTCCACATACATTGAAAATACTCATTTTTGGAAATACGGGAAAGAAAAATGGAAAGTCAATGGAGTCAACTATGGATATGTATTGAAATTAGTCATTATATTTCAGAAACATATAGATAGATGTGAGACTTTCAAGGAAATTAGAGAGCCGTGACTTTTAAATCTCGAAGCGTATTTCTTAGGACAGAACAAAGACAAACATCACACTCTCTAAAGGAGTAATCTTCAAGTGACGGAGGTTCCTTATTAGGCCGGCGCTAACACGATCCGTAGACTCGCACTTTCCAGATTTGCCCTCTTCGAAAAATTTGGTCAAAAGCATGCACGACAAATGATGACGACGTGGCAATGACATGGCAATAATACAACTAAACCTATATGACATATTCATGCGATTTTTTTTTTTTTGTGATTTTCTTCTAAAGTCAAAATAAGAAGCTATCCAAATTATAAGATTACTTAATTTAAATTAGAAAATAATTTAGATTAAATTATATTCTATATTGGAAACTTTCCTAAAGTACTTATCACGGGAGAGCTTGCTAGGTTTAGGGGTATTTCAACTTGAGGCCAGACCTCCCATTGAAGAGCTATCCTAAGTCCATACTCTACGACATTGAGCATTCAAATTTTTAATCAATTAAGCCTATGTAAATTTTGATTAAGAAGTTGTCACTAACCTTTTTGGAATTGGTTAAAAATCCAGTAAGATACTGAGATGATATCTTACTATTTATGCAACTAGAGATTTTGGACTTGGGATTTAATTAAGTTAGCCCTAAGGTTAACACCCTTTCGGTACTTAACCTAATAATGTGCTAACTAATGTGATGAAAGTCTATCAAGAAAATCTAAGGTTTGTCCTAACCATTCTAAGACAAGGAAATAACATCAAAATATCGAAAAGTGTGGTCAATTATAATCATAATAGATAATATGCAAGTATCCTAAATTGTCCCTAAAAAAGAAGACAAAATAAAGCAAAACAAGAATACCTATTGTAAAGTCCTAAAGGCTTATCTAATTTTAGGTTTTAGTTCTTTAAAGGGTTTTCCAATTTTTTTAAAGATTTTCTATTTTTTTATTTTAATGTTCGATTTTTTTCTAATTTTTCTATTTTTTTATGATTTTCTGTTTTTCTAGATTTTTATGAATTTTCTGATTTTCCAAATTTTATAATTTTTAATGACTTTTTTCGGATTTTTTTATAATTTTTAATGATTTTCTAAATTTCTGATTTTTTTTATTGATCTTCGAATTTCCTAATTTTTTATATCATCAAGTTTTAAAAATTTTTTTATCACTTTCTGAATTTTTAATATTTTCAATTTTTTGGAATTTTTTTAATTTTTAAAATTTTATATTATATTGGGGAACGGGTTTGGATTGGTTTACTTGATCCGACCTATTGACCCGATCCAAACCCAAAATTGACCCACGTCAAATTAAAACCGATTTATTTATACTTTTATACTATTTTATTATTTTTTCTGATTTTCTGATTATATATTTTTTTTTTTTCTTCTCCCTTTTTTGTCTTTTTCCGTCTTTCTCTCTCTTTGTTTTTTTTTTTTTTTCTATCCCTTTAAACCCATATAATCAAACACTAAACCATTCTTTACAGACACCGCAGCACTCTGCCATGACTTAGACCAACAACACCTAACTCTGCCGACCACAACAACCAAATGAAATAACTATACCGAAGCTAACATTTTCGATCCCACATTTCCAGAAAATAGACAATCAAGAATGCATTAAAATGGGAAGGAGTGCTAATTAGGACGGCTTTAAACTGCAGGACTCGCCAGTGAGGGAGGATTGGCTCCGGCAAAAGGAAGATGCACGAACGACGCCGATTGAGGATTTTTCATCAAGTCACATGAAAACATAGAGAAAATCACAAAAAATGAGACGAGATTCCACCAATACGAAACAAATCTGAAAACAATCTCAAATTTAAATGTGAGTATCGTTCAGTTTTCTGTTAAGCATGTCATCAAAAATTTGGTATGCAACCTAGGACTACAGATTCCAAAAACAATTTCAGCATTACACACGGTTTAAAAATGGTTCGTCCATCAACACAAATCATTGCAACAGAATCTTAATTTAATCCAAATCCTTATGGGCTTATCGTTCAAACAAAAATTTATAGAACAAATTGAAGCTGACTGAGAACTCACCTAGCTCGTGATGGTTTTAGTGGTCGCATGGTCACTGACGAAGATTCGACGGCTCGGAGGGGACTTTCAGCTAGCATTTCTTGTCCAACGAACTTCTACCCTCTCCTCAAAATCGCTCAGACCTCCATCTCGAGCCTTTGCTTTCTATCAAGCTTCTTTCCTCTCCAAAACCACAAAACCAGAAAGAACTCTCCTCCTCCAAAACCAGCGAGCATGCTCGTCCTCCTTTCCGTTACGCCCCTCTCTGATTCGCTCCTCTGCCCACACCTCTCCCGACGACAGCGTATCATTCGTCCGTTGCTCACGTCACTGTGGCGTCAGCAGCCACACCTTCTAGACGCAAGTGCGTCTCGCTCGCGTGCGAGAGGGAAAGAGGAGAGCCGAAGGCCTTCGTTGCTCTCTTTTTTTTTTTTAACATTGGAGTTCAAGGAAATAAAGGAGAATGGGCTGAGCATAAGCAAAAGAGGAGAGGATGGGAACGAAAAGGGTGAGAAGTAGACCAAAAGAAGGAAAATAAATGGGAAATTGCCAATTGGGTCTAGCATTCGAAAGGCCCAAAAATTGCTAAGTGGGTTGGCGTGCCCAGCCCACGCGACTTCATGTAATTTTTTTGTACCATTTCATTCATTTTCAATTTTTTTTATTTTATTTTATATTTTTTTTTTGAATTTACCTTTTTTTTGTAAAATAATTGGATATTTAAAACACAGCAAAAACTCGGGTGTTAACCATAGGGGTGTACAACCGAACCGGGTATATTTGGTTCTTGTTGAAACCGGTCCAGGAATCGGTTCCTAAAATTTGGAACCGGTTTAAACCTGTTCAGGAACAAGTTTCGAGTGATTACCCACTTAGAAACCAGTTTTTGGACTGGTTTTGGAACCAATTCCTAGACCGGTTTTGTAAGTAGAGGTCCAAAACTCTTTTTTTTTTTTTTTTTCCCTTGATTTCTATTTTTACTCTTGCAATCACATGACATTTTTTCTCTTAGCTATTTCAAACACGCACGGCACTCCTCCTTTGTCATTCCTCTTCCTCACTTACTTCCCTCCCTCACCGGCTCCCTCTTGTATCGTCCGATGGACAAATGGTGTTCGTCGCCACCAAATTCTTGTGTATCACATGGATTGACTCGCATAATTTCTCTTTTGTAGGAGGAGTTATGCTTGCATAAATGAGTAGCTTCATGTAGTATTTGTGGGAATAAGACTAATATTAGACCCATATTTATTGCTAATTCTTTGCCTTATGATTTTATTTATTATAATTAGCCTTGTGGATCCTTAATTTTTCGTTTAATAAAAAAGTTAATGCATTTATTTATTACAAGTGCTTAATGTTTCAATACAAATTATGAAGATTACATTATTTTCTCGCATACTAATATAAAATTCGAAGTCTTATAGGATATTGAGAAATTACAAAAGAGGTTGCGGTGGAAACAGGATTGACCCTAGAACCAGATGAGAAAAACAGGGTAGATCAGGTACAGGGTCCAATATAAATAGGGTCGGGTATATGGTCCAGAAGAGAGGAACCGATTATAACAGAGTCGGGTATAAGGTCTAGATCTAGACCCTACTCACCCTAGACCCGATCACATCTAGTTAGCCATACTACATATTTCCTAAACATGCAATTTTAATTAGGAAACTAATCTATCTTAACATGTAGTGTGAATTTTTATTTATTTTTCAAAATAGGAAAATTTACTAGATAAAAGATAAACATATAAACCTTATGTTCACCACGGCTCAAAATAGAAAATCAAAAGAATAAAATATCTAATTTACTTCTTGCGGCTCAAATTCTTGATTATATAGATTCTCGATACAGTAACCTTCCTAGTTGGGATATGCCTAACAATCTCAAACAAATCAAGCTAGATTTGAAACAAACAAATTTTGGGAATCAAAATATTTCAGCTGAAGAAATTTCCATTTGTTGAGTGCAGTGTGAAGGCAAGCCATTGCCTCAAGCTTCACTTCTATTTCATCGAACTCTGCCAAGCATGACGCACATGGCTTTGATTGAACTTGAGAGTGCTGGCATTTTGAAATTGGTCATTAGTCAGGTAAGGGTAGGTTTTCCATATTTTCACCGGCAGATACTTTTCGATAAGCTGTGGCCGTAAGAGCTTGTTTAATTTGAGTTGTTGCTTTTCCTTGGCTACTTTTCATATTCTTAGAAATAACTGGTACCTTAAGATGCTCATTTCAAGTCCCATGTTTTTTGGAGTTTCTTTAGTAATGCGGGATTCATCCCATAACCATAGAAATTCTGATGTGCCAATACCTGTTGTTAGTTTGTGGGCATACTGAGCTTTCATTTTTAATTCCATCTTATCTTGGAAATTACAATTCTAGAATGTCGATGGTCTCCACCTGCGGTCTGGAATCCAAGAGAGAATCTTGCTGAATTGCAAGGAAATTCATTCATGGAGACATCTCCTTCCTGTGAAGCTGAGGGAGTGATGTTACAATTGTGGTTGCAAGTAGTTTTCCAGGTCTGTTGAGTCCTCGCAGTGAGCTATTTTGCCCTATATGAGCATTACCTTTTGTCAAAACTTGCTGCATCTACTTTTGTGAGTGCGGAACTGTGGTTATTTAACACATCAAGTATGACATTGCCCTGAAAAATGTCGCCATGAAGATAAGAGCTCTGTTTTGTTGTGGAAAGCTAGTAAGTAGAATCTTAATGGAGCCGAGTGATTATTTGCAATATGAAAAATTCTGCAGAAGCTCAACAAATTGAAGTCTATCAGTAAAGGCATCAGAGAATTAGGAAAAGTACGGAAACTATAAGACTGCATGTCACACGAGTTGGTCTACCTATGGAGGGCTGAACTTTCTTGACTTGATTAAAGTTTAGAAGGTTACATTAGTTGAATTAGCATTATAGGCTACAAAGATTAGCAGACAGACCACTGCAAACTTATTAACTGTCATTTAACATGAATTTCCATCCTGTGTAGGCTTTTTGCAGTTTGCATCAGTAATTACATCAAAGACGCAAACTTTGTATAGTCTGTTGTTTTTTGCATGTACTTGTCAATTAAGAAGCATCAGTTAACATATGAAGGTACTTAACGTCAATAATGAAGGACACTTCACATCCGTATGTTGTCAGCAAATTGTGGAGCAAAGCTTAGAGACACAGTCCTTGATTGGGAGGTACCCATATGGCTTATCTACCTTGCATTATTTTTTATCAACTTTTAGTTGACTATCATTCTTCATATGTTTGCTGTTAAGAATAACAAGGACAGCGGAGTTAATGAATCTTTCCAGAGTTATAGCTGCTTACGTGTGTCCCTTTTTCGCCACGTAATGTTCTTCAAACTTAGTGCATGTTAAAGTCGATAGTTTCATCCGAAAAGAAGTTGATCTAAATATTCTTAACAAATTTAGACATAGTTGTATTTTTTGAGTGTCCATCTAACATCATGTTTATGTGTTGAAGGATAGTGATACTAAAGATCATCTACCGTGCTTATTACCGTTTAAAATAGCTAATACTGATCTTTATTTAAAATAGCTTCAGTGACAATTAGCTTAGTTTTGAAACCATGCATAGTTCCATCACTATTAATCGATGGTTCCATGATTTTTTTGGGCATAGGCATCCCTAGTAATTCTTTCTCATGATTCTTCATTGTTGATTCATATAGAGCCATCGAATCGGCCCAACCAGCAACCAAAGCTATATGCATTCTATGGATAAAAAGCAAATTGGCTGACATATTTAATATGACCATATGAACACGATACCAAGGCAAACCCCTCTTTAGCCTACGGGGTATTAGTAGCCGTTTCCAGCTATTGTTTCCTTCCCAAGGGCAAGTTTTGACTTGTCCTTAATTTGATTTGTCCATCATTGTAAACAACAAGTTCCCTATTATCTATGGAATTCAAACTTGAACTCTAAATTGACAAAATCAGGAGGACAAATTTCCCCCCTCCAAGTAAAATAACTTTGATCTCCTATTAAAAAAACTTATGAATTCTCCCTTTGGGACTTCAACTCTTACATAAAAACAAACTTAATTGGATTGAGTTTTATTATGGAAATCTATTGAGTGACACCTTTCAAATTTAGAGAATTCCAACCATTGGAGTTTTTTCTAGTAGCCATCATTCCCACACAAAAAGGAGGATGTGACATTCTAAATTTCGACCCCATCCTGATAAAATGAAATGGGCTTTTCACTAACGCGCCTATAGTCATTTTTCTCTGAGTTGATCACTCATAAGTTAGCTAACGTATTAGGTGAAACCGTTAAAGGATATTACAGCGGTAAAATCTCTAAAAGCTACTTAATTGGTTAGATTGGATTAAAATCGCGTCCGGTCGATTTTAACCACGGAATTGAATTTGATTTCAGGAATCGAACGTTTGAGCGTGTCACGATTCATTTTTAGGACCTCGTCTCATCTTTTGAAGAAATTCCGTCGAGTTTGGGTTTTTTGGTGGAAAATCATATTTGGCAAATTAAATTCAAGAAATTCGGAGGACCCCTTTTAGGTGGATTTTTGGCCTTCAAGATGGATGGATTAGTGAAGTAAATTATGGAAATTTGTTTGGGCACCATAGTTGGTATTTTTGGGAGGCCAATTTGGTTTCTTTGGTGAGAATTTAGAAGGGGAATGGGTGCAAATTCGTATGGACAGCAGGGGTGGTATTTTTGGCCTTCTATTTGGATAGTTTTGTGAAGACTTGAAGGGAAATTTTATAGGCGGCTGCCATGGCTATTGGGGCATCAAATTGAAGTTGTTTGGCGTGAATTTGAATGAAGACCAAGAAAAATTCGTAGGTCTCTTGGGCTGCTGCTACTTGGCCTTAATTTTAGCTTGCTTGAGAAGATTTGGGAGGCAAAATTGGCTGCTGGTAGGGCTTGGACTTTAGGGGCTGTTTCATCATCATTTGGGATTTTTTGGATGCAAGCCTATTGGCTAAAACCTTGAATTTCTCTCCCCTTGTCCCCTTCTCTCTTCCCTCTCTCCTCCTCTCCTCCATTTGGTCGACCATCCTACTATGGAAGACTTCCTCAGCTTCTTCTTCTTCCTTTCTTCCTCTTCTTCATCCTTTTCTCTTCCGTTTCCTTGCTGCAAGTCCTCATAATTAGAACCAACTTGCACCAGCCAAAGTCAGCTGCCTAACACAGCCACAGAGCCCACGCCAGCCCCGACTGCAGCCCATCCCAAGCCGCTGCCCTCCGCCATATCTAGCTATTTCGTCCAACCCAATAGTCGTTCAGCCACTGTCCAAAGTCCAGCCAAGCCTCCAACAACACCACACCGTCCAGGCACACCTCCACCAATCACCAGCACTCGTGCCGTTCGCCAATAGCCGCTGAGACCAGCCCTAAGCAGAACATAGTAGAACCAGAAACTTCAACTCGAGTAGTGGGTTCGTTGGTCGTTTTCAACACCTTTCGAGCCTCCTTTAGAGCCGCCATAGATACGGGATCTCACCGCCGTCACACCGTCGTCACCGTGGAACCGTTTATTTGCTAATCATGTGAGTTAACTCCCTAATCTTTGATTAGGTTTTGATTACACTTAGGAGATTATATTGGTGTTAATTAGCTTAGTTAGATTAGTACTAAATGAGATTATCCTTAATATGGATTAATGCTAATCTAGAATGATTATATTACCCTTTGGCATTTTTGTGGATCGAAATGTGTTAAGATTTTGAGGTTGATTCATTCTTGCAAAATATTTTAGACATCCTCAGTTATGACATATATTTTACTCAAGATGTTTAGAGATTTAGAAGAATGAGATTTCAGTTTTGTCATTTGCAAACAAAATCTCTGACTCTGCTGGAATCTGTGACCTTTTGATGTTCAAATGATTTTTATCAACTCTTAGGGTTTGATTTTTGAAATGATTTATTCACAAAAGTTGTTTCTCACATCTTATAGTTTAACATAGTTAAATTTTAGATCAACTGGACAAATTTTGGACCTTGAACCAAACTGATTTTGGAAAATAGACTTTCTGGAAATGAACCTAGTTTTTGTACTGGATTGAACGATTTACTGGGCTGAATCTAGAAATATCTGGGTTAAGGTATCCTAATGAAAAAATGTTTTTTTTATTTATCATTTACAACATATTCAAATTTGAGAATTTTCTTAACTCATTTGATTAGGTTTATGGGTTTAAACTTGAAGGCACGCGAGTGGACTGTTTCTGTCGGTTAGGATTGGTAGTGGTTTTGGTGATTGTTCTTGATGTTATGCTTGCTAAACCATGCCTATTTGGTGATGTGGTTGATTTGTGATATACTTGAAGTTATGCGTGATGATGTGCAAATGGTTGTGCCATGGTTGTGGTTTATTGTTATTGCTTTATGGGGCGACTATTGAAAGATGATGAGATGTGTTGAGGAAACTGAATGGGTTGTGAATAGGTAAATGACTAAGTGCTACATGATAATGAAACTTCATGTGAGCTACCTCTAGAACCTTGTGCCGTAGCTTATTGTAGTGAAGGGCTACATGGTGAACCGAGTCACATGGGAGCCACCTTTAGAGCTTTGCACTACTGTCTTGTATAGTTAAGGGCTAAGTGCTATACGATAGCGTGATTTCGTGGGAGCCACCTCTAGAATCTTGTACTATTGCTATATGTGGAAAATGACTAAGTGCTACACGACAAAGAAATTTTGTGTAAGTTATCCCTAGAACCTTGAGCTATTGCTTATTATGGTTAGGGACTAAGTGCTATACGATAGCGTGACTTCATGGGAGCCACCTCCAGAACTTTGTATCGTGGCTGATTGTGGTCAAGGACTAAGAGCCACAAGATAACGGAACTTCATGGGGGTCACCTCTAGAGCCTTGAGTTGAAATATGGAGTTTTGATATTGAGAGTGAATATCGGGTGTGGATTGAACCACTGATATGAGATAGCCGCGTTTGATTATAGGACGAAATTGTGTGGCACGGAATGGGACATGTCATAACGATTTTGCCTTATATTCAAGACTCTTGTGAATTACTTGATGAGTGATATGATGGGTTACAACTATCAAATGCATTTACTATATGCATGTGTTTTATGAGATGCACTAATATGCACGAAGGTGTTGAGGCGGGGTAAGTCCTGAGTGGCGCATGTTTAGGACGTCTTTGAGTGACTTCTCGTCTTAATCGAGGTTTAGAGTATTGACTCAATGAGATTTATTCTCACTCCATCGTGGTTTACAATTTTTAGGTCCCTATAATGGAGGATCCGGAGTCCGAGGTGGAAGAGTCCGGAGTTTAGGTGGCCTGGTAGTTTCTTTTGAGACAAGACTTATGTGTATAGACTGATAGGACCGACTTGCTCTGTTTATAAAGTTTGGTTCTTGAAAAATGGTTGTCTTGCTTTTACTATCCCATGTTTGTTGTTGGCAGGGTGTCTGTTTAATTCGCTTCCGCATGTGCATAAAACGAATGAGTCAACGACGCGTACTGGGAATATCGCAAATTTTAGTTGATTGCCAAGGAATGTGCACAAGCTCAAGGTTCAGGGCGTGACAGAGGAGATGGGGGGTTTGAATCCCTACCTTCTCAAAAGGGATTATGGTGTGGACGATTTAGTTTTAGATGTTAGTTTCAATCCTCACGCCTTACAAGGAGGCATGGCAAAAGTGTAAAATTGAGATAGAATAGGTGTGGAGTATAACTGACTAAAAAAAAAAATTCAAAGAAACCCTGTAATTAAATATGGGTAATCTTTGAGCCAAATCTTGTCATCCTACATTGGCATTAACTTGGTTCTTCTTTCTTTCTTTACCCTCCTTTGAAGAAGTCCAAACGCCACTGAAGACTACAACAATAATTCTTGCATTCTCCGATTTTTAAAAGTAGAGGAGAGGAGGGTTTTACCTACTCCCACTCTCTATTATTTATGACCTTTTACCATATATTTCTAGTTAATTTTCTTTTCTTTGATTTTGACTTTTCGAAAAGCAATTTTCCCCTCTGTTTTTACTTTCCGCTCACAGAAGTATAGTATAAAAGAGGCTTCAAACAAACCTAACTAATTTGCTTTGTACATGTGTTTTCGTAATTAATGTTTCGTATCATTGGTCACTTTGAATTTTACTTGCTAACACATTAAGACATATTCACGACATATGAAAAAAAACACAGATCCCACGTAAATTCGAATAATCGATCGTTATGCATTGTCCACATTTAAATTCCTATCTTCGCTTTTTGAAACATTTCGATGAGTGTTATTTCTAGTTATAATGAATAAGTATCTTAGAGAGTATTTATTGATAAGACCCTCCAATGATTAGAATTCGATCCGATGAGATTTTCCCACAAAACTTTATAAAAACGAAAAAAAGGGAAAAGAAAAATTCAAAAGTGAGGTTCAAATAGTCAATGATCACGAACTTTCTTCGCGAGTCTCTGTGTTCGTGTCTCTTCATCGCGCGCTTTGTCATGGTAGACCCAGTCAACGCAATCGATCTTCAAACTTCAGATCGAAATAATGTCTAATGAAGAACGAGGAAGCATTTTTCACCATGCTTCGAAAGAAAGCTTCTACAACATTTTGATGGCAGAGGTTTCAAAGTCATTATCCTTATTCTTCTTGGGACCAAAAATCTAAAATTCTTATTCAAGAAAGTCGTCCGGATGATGGTGTGTGTTGAGAAAAGAACAAGTTTTCTGGCTGAGTAGTGCACCTCTTAAAGGTTCGGGATTATAGTTTTGCAATATCAAGTCAACATGACATGCACGAAATCCACGCATTTTCATCAAACATCAGCTTTATTAAATTGGTGTCCATGCCATAGTTCATTCAGATTAATTAATGCAAGGACGACAATATATACGTTAAAATATATAGGGATCTAATTGAATTAATTGAAAGTTCTTGGAAGACATTGCACATTAGTCAAAAGTGATATAAAAGAACAAATTGGAAATTCAAGTTTGGCATGACACATCGATAAAAGTTCACAAACTACTAATACCAATTGAAAATAGCTGTTGACATGGAATTTAAGTGTGGAGAAGTCCGATTATGCACTTCAATTAACTATATGATTTAATTTTCATGTTGGCGCTGGTCAAATATGTGAAAATGCAAAAGAGGTTTATTTCGTGAACACGTATCTGAATTTGACGGGAGACGCTAGGTCCCTAACAAGTTTTCGGTATAAATATAGATGGGTTGTTTTCTGTCTTTTATGCCTTTATATACTATGCAAGTGAATATCCGAAATTCTAACACGTAGTGGCACGTCGACGTTTATTTGAGGTCATACGTGGGTATGATGATAACTGCCCAAATACGTAATTGAATTAGATAGAAATTAAATTTTATCAAATGTAGGACCTAAATAAGCTTGTTTGGAAATTGCGAAAGCGGCACATCTCCAACGACGAGGAGTTACGAAATATGTAGTCACCTTCGTGAAGTGAACATGCAGAGGCAATGGTGGCGATAATGAGCGCGGAGCCCAAGAGAATTGATGCTGAAACAATGAAAGTGGTAAAGATACACACGGTTTTAGGATGAAATGGCCTCAAGTAATCGTCAAATTAGAATGGTTCAAAGAAGTGAGAATGGACTTCGTGTGAGAAATATGGAATATGTCCGGTTTCCTAGTTTAATGACTCCGTAAATTTGAATGATCAACTTATCAACTTATGTTGATTGAATCTGAAAATCAGGTAGATCCAATTGTCATATAGAATTGAAAAAATTCAAATTTCTGGGATTGTATTGCATATCAGTCAAAATTGACTTAATTGAACTAAATGAGAGTTCAAGTATGACACGGCACTTTGATAAAATTTCACAGATAACTAGCATCATTATCTCTTCTAAAAGCAGAAACTACATGTTCTTTATATCTCAATTAAAAGAAGGCAATAGATGTTGATCCAATGCACTTTGCAGATTTACTTCTTGATCGCGTTACAAACATTCAGAAATAATTGCGAAATGAGATCTCCCCAGAAGCCTTCCCGTCATTATTTCTGGTGCCACGACTCCAAACAATAAACACGGCACTATTCCCGTAATGTTCAAAGAGAAGCCGGCTCTGTAGTGAAAATCATAAATCACATGGTTGGGATACGTGAGAACTAAGAAGATATTAAAGGCGATTGTCATCATTATAATGAACCAAACAAAATAACACATGAAAAGTAAATTTAAACCTTACCATCCCCTGTGAATGCTCCAAATTTCCCGACACTGAGATTGCGAAGTTGCTCTAAGCTAACTGTAGAGAGCGGCGTCTCCGAGGGTACTTGAACGTGAAGCTCACGTGAGACTTGTCCCATGCTTGGTCGCAGTCGTGGATCCCCTTGTAGGCACGCAAATGCTAGCTTGGCAATCAAGATCACGTCTTGCGCATCTCGAAGACTAAGTCTAGAAGGCAAGAGACGTTGATCTAGCACATCCTTCAACATCATTGAAGACTCAATCTGGGCAGACGATGAACATTCCCCAGAGACATGATTTCCTGGATGCTTTCCCATGATTGTCTCTAGTGCAACAACTCCAAAGCTATACACATCGCACTTTTCCGTAGGAATTGTAGAATAAGCCAACTCTGCAAGTGGAGAAATTTTATCTTCTTAACTTGATCACATGCTGTATTCAAGTTGACAGCATTGCTTGTCATGAGGTGACGACTACAAGTACAAATTTCTACTCAATCTACGCTTACAAAACTGATTTGAGCAGGGGAGTTTATTCTTGACGAGGTTCAAATGATTTTGGTCGATGCTTAAAGTACAAGCATCATTTAAGTAACGCGAACCTTTTTTTTTTTCGAAGGTAACACGACTTTCATATCCTTAAAATGGATCAATTATAATGTTTTTCCTCATCTTCCAATTCATCTATTTTGGGAAAATCGGAAAGCTTTATGATCGACACTAAACTTGAAATCTCTAAATTAGTAAACTAATTTCCATAAGAAGATTAAATACACAAAGAACCTAGTGAAAGTTCAATTATAGAAGGGATGCCCGTAACTAAATGCTCATTAAAATCAAAAAAAGATTATGATGTACCTGGAGCGATATACCCAATGGTGCCGGCAATAATAGTCCAATTTGATGAATCTTGGCCTCAACAGCCTTGCGGTGCCAAAATCAGAAACATGAGCCTCATAATCATGATCCAATAGAATGTTGTTACTAGTCAAGTCTCGATGAATCAATGGAGGTGAACATTCGTGATGCATATAGGACAATGCATCCGCAACTTCTCAGACCATATTTACCCTCTTGTCCCATTGAAATTCTTTCACTCTTTCATCATTGTTCAAAGTTGTTTTTAGGCTTCCTCTTTCCATGTACTCATACACCAAAAAACATTGTTTGACATGAGAGCAGAATCCATGAAATTTCACAATGTTGTGATGGCGTAAGTTTGTTAAGGCTTGAATTTCCCTTTCAAATGATATCAAATCAATAATTTCATTGTCTTCCAGGGATGGAGAAATTTTTTTGACAGCAACTATTTGATCTTCTGATATCTCAGCTTTATAAACAATTCCATATGCTCCTTCACCCACATAATACTTGAAGTCAAATCCTTCCGTGGCCTTAACGATTTGGTCATAGAAAACTTTGCCATCATGACTCAAAATACGCATGAAATCCAAATCATTTGCCCATTCATTGTCGTCTCTCTTGATAATCCTTCTTCGACGATGATTGATGATTATAAAAATGATCAAGGTGCAAGAGAGAAGGAAAAACCCCAAGAACGAGAGAATGAGGATAACTATGATTCTAGATCCAACGCATCGATTGCATTTCTTACTCCCGATAGAATTGCATTTCAATAAGCCCAAAACATTTCCACAAAGCCCTATGTTATGTTGTATTGCCTCAAATGGAGCCTCATTGAAAGCCTTGATATTTGGGAGAGGACCTTCCAGGTAATTGTAGGACACATCAATAGAAGTCAAGGCTAGCATACCACCAAAAGTAAGGGGAATGGAACCAAACATGCTATTGTGGGAGATATTTAGAACTTGCAAGTTTCTCAATTCTGCAAGCTCTCCTGGTATATTTCCAGACAAATTATTATAACTCAAATCAAGAACCTCGAGTACTTGTGTGTTGCCAATCTAAGGAGGAATGCTTCTCTGGAATTTGTTTTTGCTCAAATTTAAACTCTGTAAGCGCATGCATGAGCCTAGTTGAGCTGGAATCGATCCACTTAAATTGTTTGATGCCAAGTTTAGGTGTTCCAAGTGGGATAAAAGCCTAATCTCAGTTGGGACATTTCATGTGATCCCATTGTTACTTAGATCGAGTTCTGACAACATCGATAGCTTTCCCATTTCCCCCGGAATCTCTCCATTTAGATTATTCAAAGAAAGGTCTAGTCATTGTAATTGAGCCATCCTTCCAAATGTTGGAGGTATCTCACCAGAAATATTGTTGTTTGATATCTTGAAGCTCGACAAATTACGACAATGCTCCCATTTCCATGAAAGTTTGCCATTCAAATGATTGTGGCTTAAGTCCATATAATTTAGATGCAGATATATTCCGAAAGCTTTGATTATGTTTCCAGTAAGTTGGTTTCTTTCTAGCCTCACTCTAATCTAATGAAGTACAATTCCTCAAACTTTTTGGTATAGGCCCTGTGAAATGATTATCATCGATGCTTAAATGTTGCAATAATCCCCCAAGGCATACATCTTTTGGAAGTTCCCCCTCTAGTTCATTCTCATATAAATGCAAATATATCAAGTGTGTTAACTTGTCAAATTCATAAGGCAAGGAGCCGAAGAATTTGTTATCACCGAGGTTTAAATCGATTAGATTGGACAAGTTTCCAATTGATGCAGGAATTGGACCGGTCAAACTATTACTGAATATTTCTAATTGTTGAAGAGAAGTGAGCTTCCCTATTTCCCAAGGAATGGCACTAGACAATCTATTTCTATATAATACAAGTTCTTGTAAATTTCTCAAGTCACAAATCTCTCTCGGAATGGAACCGGAAATGTTATTGTTCCTAATGCCTAGTTTAGTTAAATTGCCTAATTTTCCAAGCGATGCAGGAATGGGCCCGGAAAGTTGATTTTCAGAAAGACTAAGTAGCAAAAGAGAATCCAACCGCCCAATCTCCTTAGTGATGTGTCCACTCAGGTTGTTTGCAGTTAGGTAAAGAATTTGAAGACTCTTTAGCATACTTATACTTGGAGGAATGTTCTCGGACAGTTCATTAGAGTAAAGATCAAGAAGGTTGAGTTTGGAAAGGTTACCAATACTTGAGGGGATGGAGCCATAGATCGAGTTGAAGGAAAGTTCAAACCTAACCAAATTGGTTAAGCGCGAGAAGTCAAGACCATCTAGAGTTCCTCTCAAACCAAGATTGGAAAGATTTAGATTGTTGACAACTCCGGAGTTGTTGCAAGTGACATCGCTAAAGCCGCAAGGATTGTTGCCGTGCCATGAAGAGAGGAGAGATTGGCTATGGTTGTCTAGAGTAGATTTCCAATTTAGGAGAGCCTCTACTTCATCCTTACTCTCGGTCATGTTAATGGTGAAAAAGGAAGTGGAGGAAGCAAGATTGCCTGCTCCGTGAAATGGAGTGGTGTCAACTAAGAGGAGTAAGAAGAGGAAGCCGACCATTAAAATAGGCTGGCTGGACAGCAATAAGGAAGAAACCATGATTTTTTGGGATATTTGGTCTTTGGGAGGTGAGATGGTTCAGGTCTACTTGTTGTTGTTAACAAGGTTGATGACATATTTATAGATGGAAGAACATCTTGGAATTGTCAATTGACTATTTGCATATTACATCTATACGGCGTTTTCCGATGAATGGGACCTTTCGTGAAAAAGCTTTTTCATGTTCATGATAAGATAAAATCTTGTCCTTATTCCAATCAGTTTAGCCGGGGCCGTGGGAGATAATGAAATAACAGTATATAATGATAAAGATTCAGATTTTGTTTGTTCACAAAAATTAAATAATTTGAATAAAAAATTTTCTAAAAAATTGAACAAAAATATTTTCATCGTCCAGAAAATATTTAAACATAAATCGTAGTTGATAATGATAATATTTTCTATTAACTAAGATCATTTTTAAGAAAATATCATTCATTTTTCGTGAAATAACATTTGATTTACTCTTTCAAGTCTTCATGGGAAAGGGAAAAAAATCAGCTCCTCTCGAAATATCTCTAGAGTGGTGTTTGTTCATCCTTGATCATCGCGTCGCTAGTAGAATAGATCTTCGCTGAACGGCGATCACGGCATGTTGCCTGCCTGGTATTTGCGTCACTGTCTAGGGCATTTTTGTCTCTATCACTGACTAAGGGTGCGTTTGGTAATATTTATGTTTAACAATTGTTCCAGGAAACAAAAATAGAAAAAAGTGTTTCTGTTCTTGGGAACAATTTTTGAACAAAAAAACGCGTTTGGTAAACTTGTTTCGGGAATAAAAAAATGAATAGAAACACGTTTGGCAAATTTGTATAATTTTTTTATTTCTTTTATTTTTTAATATTTTTATTTTATTTTTTCTATTTTCTTATTTATTTTTCCTTTTTTTATTTTTTCTTTTTTTCTTCTTTTGGCCGGTCGCCGACCTCGGCCATGGCTGGCGACTGGCCGACGAGGGCCGGCGGCCTCGCCCAGCCATGGCGAGGCTCGCTTGCCCACGGTGAGGCCGAGCCTCGCCGTAGCTAGGGGAGGCTCGGCCTCGCTGGATTTGGGGGAGATCAAGCTCGCCCAACCGGAAAGTGTTTAGAAACAGAAAAAAAAAAAAGAACAAAAACAAACGCAGCCTAAATTTTCTGTCACCTCGCCTCTCATCCTCCACTAGCAACCACTGTTGCTCTCATTGATGCTGCCACTTCCCGACACGTCGCCATCGAGAGCGCATCTGCCGACCTTTGGCCTCCTCTCTATGCTCCCACCTTGGCCTCTCCAGAGGCGACTATGCAGTAATGATCTCTCCTAATTCGCTTGACATTTTGATGCTCTCTACTTCTCTCTCTGTTCTGCATCATCGTCGCGGTCTTTCCCTGCAATCCTACCAGAACTTCGCTAGAGATTCTCCACCTAATCCATTTATGGGAACCTTCAACCGCGTTTGCCACGTCAAACACCCCGGCACTCCGAACGGTTCTCATCAACTCGCTGGAGTTCAAGTCCCTGATGATAGCTATGACTCGAACCGGCATTTTCAACTGAATCCACGCCTCCTAATCAGACCCAGACGGCGGGCCTGTACTTACTGGGGACAATGACGAGCAAAGTGAAAGTGTGGAGCTGGCCCATCATGACTTGATTTATTGGATCAATTTAATTTTATTGAGGAATTTGGGATTACTGTTGAAGATACCTTTGTCGATGTCGATTGATCTTAATTGACTTTTTGATTATAGGGAATATTTTATGTACATCTTTGGGATATTGTGTATATTTTTGTTCCTTTATTATTTTAGACTCTCTGTATTATAAATAGATTGTAATTACATATTGAAAGGAATATAGAAAAGCAATATACAATTCTCCCAAAACTCCAAGCTTTCTATTTTTCTGACATGGTATCAGAGCTTCCCGCCTTGGCCTAGCTTCCGCAACGCCTTCTTAGGGAGAAATCATGTCAAAGACTGAGGATTCAACTTCCGGCGTTTCTGTTGGGATTGAGGGAAATCCATAAGTCATCCCTGTAGAACGACAGATGAATCCATCAGAAAGTCAAACAGGCCTCGTGCAGGCTGCACAGCTCAACACAGGATTTAATCCTGGAAATCCCCTCACAGGACCATACATTCAGTGGGTACTTGTATCAATCCAACCAAATCAAGGAGGTTCGACACATAATTCACCTCAAATCAACCCTGGAAGGATTGGTGGGCTAGAGGAAAGCTCATCGCACATACCTGGAGCGGGTCCTGGATACGGGGCGAACTGGTCCTTCTTGAGTCAAAATGGTTCGGGTCTTGGGTATGGGGCGAACAATCCCTACCCGACCTACGGACTCGGTTTTTTTTCCTTTTGCAGGTCTCGGCGGTCGACTGGAACTTGGAGACTCGCTGTACACCGCGATCGCCGACGGACTAGAGCTGCGCCTGATCTCCCAACAGCTATTAGGACCGGAGAACTACTCTTTGTGGTCTCGCGAGCTCCGGTGAGCGCTCGTGACCAAAACCAAGGACGGTTTTTTGGACGGCACTGTCCTGATACCGTCCGACGAGCGGCTAGCACGACAATGGCACAAGTGCAACCAACTTGTTCGGACCTAGGTTGGAAATTGCCTCACGGCAGAGGTTGCGGCCGGAGTACCACCGACCGAAGATGCAAACAAATTTTGGGAGACTTTAAAGGAAATGTATGGCAAGCTCGATAGAGCGAAAATTTTCACCCTAATGCAAGCATTATCAAATCTCAAGCAAGGAAATTTATCGATCTCAGCAATCTACAACAAACTCTCTGCCCTATGGAATGAAATCGACATGACAGAGGAGAAATTAGAGGGACCCGAGGTGACCTTGGCTCAATACCGGGCCATGAGAGATCGGGAGAAGGTTACACGGTTGCTACTCGTGTTAAATGAAACCTACATACCGTTTCGTCGCTAGATCTTGGCCATGGATCCGGTCCTGCCGCTCAGCTGCATATACCAGCTTGCGATTCAAGAAGAATCCCAGAGGCTGGCGTCGTCCGAGTACGTGAAAAGTGGCAAGCGCATCGTTCTCGCGGCTAAAGCTTCATCGGAGTAGCGGCTAGCGTCCTCAAGGTCCAGCCATGGAGGTTTTTCGAAAAGGATAGGGATGCTAGGGTTTCGGGAGGAAGAAGATGAGGCTTTTTGTCACGCCCCGATCCTCGGACGCGCGTACATCCTTCTACTTGGTCGATTTTAGAATGCGATATCCCAGGACTATGTATCGCCGACCCTTTCTTTTTATTAAGCACATGCGGAAGCAGTTATAAATCCCCAGACAATAAAATAATGGGATAGGAAAGCAGGCCATATTTTTCATATTGAAATTCATAACCACACTTTCATTAACAGCACAACTCATGGTATATTTACAATACTATTCACAACATACTTGTCTCACGCCTATCTATGCTAAGACAGGGTTTACAAAAGGGATGGGATCTCAGTCCACATCCGGGTTATATTCAAGATCCCTCTCTGGATCATCTTCTACTTCAAATTACTTTATCCCCTTCAGGTTCTTCCTCCTCAGCTTTTCCTCAGGGACCTGAAATGGTTATTCAATAACCAATGAGACCACGTCTCAGCGAGTCCTATCCACTAAGACTCGATTAATAAACTAATACGCCATACGGTTGCCTAAGCATAACATGAGTCAGAGGACTTACCTTAGCCTCAGTTCCAACTTGCAATTTAAGGTTAACCATAGATATTCAAACAATTCACGACATCCGATCAAGCACTGGTCAATCGACTAAGTCGATTACATGTCAGCCGGACCCTTTCTAGGTCATTCCCACTCATACCACGATTTCCCAGTGGTGTACTCATTCACCAAATCACATGTGTTTCTCGGGCGTCGTTTTCGCCAATGACATACCGATCACCGACACCGTGCGTTTTTTAAGGCGCCGTTTTCACCAGTGATATCAGCGATCACCGAACCACGTGTCTTTTCTAGGGCGCCGTTTTCGCCAAGGTGACATCGGCTATAGATAACATCGTGAGTTCTTTAAGGCGTCGTTTTCACCAGTGATATTTCCTTAATCACCGAACCACGTTTGTCTATAAGTCATTTACGTGGGTTCTTTAAGACGTCGTTTTTGCCAGTGATACTTCCAATCACTGAACCACGTATGTCTAATAACATCGTACCTGATTGGTCTCAACCAATAACGTTCTCAGTTGGGTCTCACCATTCTCTCTACTATATAGCCCATCAACCTACTGGCGCTATATACCCATACTCGGCCAAGTACCAATCAAATACTCAATAACAAACAATTTAGGACAATTCCTCAAATTTGACAATTTAAATCAATTCCATAAAAATTGAAGCTCAATTAAATAAACGGACTGCACCATGACAATCGGCACGGAATTCTGGTCACCGGCCATCCCGGTTGAATTTCCGGAAAAATAATTAACTAAATAATTAATTTCGAAAATTAAATAAATAAATATTAAAAATCCAATTTAGGCCCATATTGCCTTATTGGAGCCCGAAATGGGCCGGGAAAAATCCCGAGATGCATTCAATAAATAATAGAGCATTTCTACTCCCTAAAGGCTATAGCTAATCACCTAACATGCATTCTCAAGTCACTAATTTAATTGTTCTAACCTAATCTAACCACCTAATTGCATGTAATTAAATCTAACCAACCCTAAGGCATAATTAGCAAACTAATAAAGCATTAGTGAGTAAAACTCACTTGGAAAAAAAAGCGGAGATCGGGACACCGCGACGGCAGACTCTCGGGTCGGGCCCAAAAGCTAGCAAGCCCGCAGAAACTTTTGGGCTTGGACCTGCTCAAACTCTTGGGGCTGAGCTGATCTGGGCTTCAAGACTAAAACAGAACTGAATTGGGCTTGAACTTGGGCCAAAGCGATGCTGTGAAATGGGCTGAGCGGATGGCTTCTTGGGCTGAAAAGCGCTAACCTTGCTTGGGCTTTGGAGCTAAATTTGCTGGGCCTAATTTGTGGCCCAAAAGAAATTCACTAGGCTGGAATTTGCGTGGACTTCAAGTGGTCCAGTGGCTTTGAGCCGAACAAGGGAATCCACATGAGACGGCGGGCTCTTTGGATCCGTGGTTTCGGTTTTCACGCTAACCGGACGAAAGAAATGGTGAGGGCTTTTGCGGTCAACCAAGCGGCTTCGGTTGCTGCGGCGTTGACCGAGCCAAGAGCGGCACTCGGACGCGTGGAGACTTCCTCCTTCGGTGGTGCTGGCGAGCTGGAGAGAGGGCGCGGCTTCAGCTGAAGACGTGAGTTGAGGAAGACGTGGCAGGATTCGCTGGGAACGTGGACTGCTGCGGGCGGAACATGAAGTCACGCTGGTGGAGGCCACGCGTTGAGAAGAAACGGACGAAACAGCTTTGGTCTTCGGATGATGAGGTTTCTATAGTCAACAGGATGGAAATCTCGGTGGGGTTTGATTCGTGGCAAAAGAGAGGAACGATGGTGGGATTTCGGTGGGGTCTGTTCTTCACGGATGAGGCGGCTACTTCATGCACTTGAGAAAAAGACGCGTGGAGGCTTCACTGGACGCACGAAGAGAGGAAGCAAACCGTGGACGGTGCGGCTCCTCCCTGCAATGGTTGACATTGGACTCGCGGCAAAAGAAGAAAGCTCGGTGGAGTCTTCGGTCAGCAAGGCTTCACGAAAATTGAAGCCGTGTGGAGTTGAGGGCTTCGGCGGGATGTGGCTTCGCTAGACGCTGGGTTGCAGTCATTTACGGGGCAGAGAAGTGGAGAAGCTGGGTTCCTTTTTTCTCTACTGGTGCTGGTGTCACACGAAGGAATCGGGAGAGAGAAGCAGTTCACGATAGCAAGATGGAGAGAGATCGGATGGGGATTGCTTCGCACGGTAGAGAGATTAAAACAAAAGCAGGAATAATGAGTGGATGGGAGGGTTGCCGAGCGTGAGAAGCCAGCTAAGAGGAGACAAGAAAATCAGAAATCTTAGCCAATACATTTAATGTTTTGGCCCCACAAGTCCACCATACACTCCTCTTTGTCCCCCAATCAATTTCAAGCTTATCAACTCACAAATAAGAAATTTTAAAGTTCAAAATTGCTGCCTCATCCAATCCTACGAATTTCACCATTTGAACTTCAATTTCTCCAATAAATTCCCAAATTGAGGTGAAATTTCGATGTAGAAAAATTCCAAATGATTTTCTATAAATCCCCGACACACAACGGCTCAGTTTGAAAGTCCAATTTCCCATTTGTTTAGCCAATCTGAACTTTTGCCAAATTTCCGCGACGTCCAAACCTAATTTCCGTAAAATTTCCCGAATCTCCAAAAATCTTCTGAGACTGAGTCGATGCTCCTAAAATTTATTATGACATGGCCAAAACTTCAATTTTTGAAATCGGACTCGAATTGGCGGTTAATTTTCATTCGGCGCGTTTTTAGCAAGACCTAGACTATCGGGTAGTTTTCAGAACTTTTTAAGGCAAATGACCCGTGGTCGATTTTCTTCGAACCACTGTGAACCCACTCGACTCAATGGCGACTCTTGATTGTCGTGAAAATCTCGAGGATTCAATTACGGACACAGGGTACCAAAACAATAAGAAAATCAGTCTAGTGTCAGCCGACGAGAATTTTCTAATTCAGTGGTGTCACCCACGATTAATCACATATCTCTATCGATCCAGTCTATCTCTGATTTCAAATCGATTTTTAACTATGCCGTAGTGACCTCTAAAGATGGACACGGTCAAGAAGCCGATTCCTGATCGAGTTCTCAAGTCTTTTGTCTTAAAATTCCTTAATAATTTCCCCAGATAGTCTAGTTATCTCGAGAGTGATCGGCTCTAAGAATAACCCTATATACGCGTCAATGAAATGCCTGATATATTCAATAGAAGATAGGATTGAAAATTTGGGATGTCACAACTCTTCCCCTCTTATAAAAATTTCGTCCTCGAAATTTAAACCTTACAAGACTTGATTAAAAAGGTGGCGGTACAATTCTCTCATTGACTCCTCAGTCTCCCATGTCGTTCCTTCTGTACCGTAGTATTGCCAGACCACTTTGATCAAGGGAATAGTCTTTGTACGCAGAACTTGCTCTTTGCGATCAACAATCTGGACCGGTCTTTCAACGTATGACACACGGTCATCCACGTTCAATTCTTCAAAATTGAGCACGTGGGTCGAGTCAGGCTCGTACTTCCTCAACATCGACACGTGAAAGACGTCATGCACTTGCACCAATCTTGGTGGCAACGCAAGACGATATGCTAAGGTCCCGATTCTCTCAAGAATCTCAAACGGACCTACGTACCTCGGACTCAGTTTGCCTTTCTTACTAAAGCGCAAAGTTCCCCTCATTGGTGATACTTTTAAAAAAAAAAACGTGATCACCAACTTGGAATTCCAAAGACTTTCGACGCTTATCTGCATAACTTTTCTGCCTGCTCTGCGCTGTCTTTAATCTGTCTCTGATAACTGCCATGGCATCTACTGACTGCTGAACCAACTCTGGGCCTGTTATCTTTCTTTCCCCGACTTCATCCCAACATACTGGAGTTCTGCACTCTCTGCCATACAACGCTTCGAATGGAGCCATCTGAATACTCTGTTGATAACTGTTGTTGTAGGCGAATTCTACCAGATGAAGCTGATCTTCCCAACTTCCCTTGAAGTCTATTACACAAGTTCTCAACATGTCTTCGAGGGTCTGAATTGTCCTCTCAGACTGGCCATCCGTCTGAGGATGATATGCTATACTGTACTGAAGCTTTGTACCAAGAGCACTCTGCAAGCTCTTCCAAAAAGCGGCTGTAAACCTCGGGTCTTGATTTGACGTTATCGTAACCGGCACTCCATGCATTCGAACCACTTGGCACACATATAGGTCTGCGTGCCTATCCAAAATGAGGTCTTTTCGAACTGCAATGAAGTGAGCCGACTTTGTCAATCTATCGACTACCACTCAAATCGAATCATTCCCTCTCTGACTCCTTAGTAGTCCAGTCACGAAATCCATCGTGATATGCTCCCATTTCCATTCTGGAATCGCGAGAGGTTGTAGAAGTCCTCCCGGCTTGCAATGTTGAGCTTTTACTTGTTGATAGGTCAAACACTTGGCCACATGTTTGGTGATATCCGCCTTCATACCTGACCACCAATAATGTTGACGTAGATTCTGATACATCTTAGTGCTTCCAGGATGAATGCTGTAACTGCTACGATGTGCTTCAGATAAAATTTCTTCTCTAAGCTCTACATCATGAGGTATAACCAATCGTCCTTGAAATCTTAGTGTCTCGTCATCAGAAATCTGAAAATTAGCCTTTCTTTTCTCTGTGTCTTCTTGAAGAATTCTCTGTACATCTGGATCTGTCGGTTGGAGTTGTTTGATTCTAACTTGGACATCCGATTCAATTCTGAGGGTGGCCATAAAACTCAAGAGGTGGCCTACCTCAAATTTGAACACCGAATCCCGAGCTCTCTCGATTAAGTTCCATTCCTTAATCAGTATATGAGCCATTGAAGACTTTCGACTCAAAGCATCGGTGACCTTGTTCGCCTATCCTAGGTGATATAAAATATCACGGTCGTAGTCTTTAAGCAATTCCATCCATCTGCGCTGTCTCATGTTCAACTCCTTTTGAGAGAATAAATACTTGAGACTCTGATGGTCCAGGAAGATCTGAAACTTTTCCCCGCACAAGTAGTGTCTCCAAATCTTCAAGGTAAAGATAATCGCGGCGAGCTCTAAGTCATGCGTCAGATAGTTCAATTCATGAGATCTCAAGTGCCTAGAAGCGTATGCAACAACTCTGCCATGTTGCATCAGCACGCAACCCAATCCCCTGAATGACACATCACTATAAGTCTCGAATCCTCCAGGACCAGATGGAATCGTCAGCACAGGTGCGGTAGTCAGCTTTTCCTTCAGCTCTTGGAGACTACACTCACACTTGTCTGACCATATGAACTTCTCATTCTTCTTTGGGAGCTTTGTCAGAGGCGATGCTATTGATGAGAACCCTTCCACAAACCATCTGTAATAACCTGCTAACCCCCAGAAAACTTTTGATTTTTATCACTGATGTCGGTCTCGGCCTCTAGATCACGACTTCTATCTTGCTTGGGTCGACAGAGATTCCTTCTCAGGAAATCACATGACCTAAGAACGCAACACAAGTCAACCAAACTCACATTTGCTAAACTTAGCATACAGGTGATGAGTTCTTAAGGTCTGAAGCACTAATCTTAGATGATTCTCATGCTCTTCATCACTTCTCGAATAGACTAAGATGTCATCAACGATACAATCACAAATTGATGATCCACTTATTCATTGAACGTTCTGTTTGTCAAATCCATGACAGAAACTGGAGTGTTCACCAAGCCAAACGATCTTACAATACTCTCGTAAAGACCATATCAAGTACGAACAGCTGTCTTTCGTACAACCTCCTTCCTGGTTCGTAACTAACGACTTCATAATCTCAAGTCGACCTTTAAAACATCGATGCCCTTTATAACTAGTCACACCATTCATTGATCTTTGGCAAAGAACACTTGTCCTTGATCTTCACCTAATTGAGTTGACGATAGTTGATGCACACTCGCAATAAACCATCTTTCTTCTTTTCACAAACAAAACTGATGTTTCCCAAAAGTGATGCACCGATATACACGAATTCCTCATTCATCAATCTTCACATTTGCATCTTCAATTCTACCACTTTAGACAACAACAGCTGGTAAGAAGTCTTCGAGAGCGGCTCTATCCTGGTGCTATCTCAATTGCAATTTCAATCTTTCTTTCTGGCGGTAACCCAAGCAATTCCTTTGGAACCATCTTATAAATTTTCTGTATCACGGCCACCTTCTTCTCATTCTATTTCTTAACTGACACATTCACTATAGCTATCAAATCAATCTTGGCAACCTCCGTCTAACAAACGGATTGTCTATAACCCACGAGATTAATTAAATCGAAGATTCTTTTCGACTCTTAATAATCTCGACATTTTCGCAAACTAATAGACTAAACTGGATTATTCCATGACCATGATTCCTTATCACCAGATGCTCTATGAACTCATACTATTCATGTGGTGTCGAACTCACACCTCAGCAACTAGTCAAGGCACAACTATTGCTAGTGATTCCCTTCTCCTTCACTTTTACTTCAACAATTTAAGTTCTACGAACTCAGCACAAAACTCTGCTACGTTACTCTGATAAAATCACCTCCAATACATTCTTTCTCTAATCGGTGCAAGATCAATTCTACTCCCATTCCTTTCGCCATCCTAGTGGCGTTCTGCCGCAGTAGCGATGCCTATGCTACCTTGGACTTCCAATGACAATCCTTCACCTGATGGCCATGCTAGTCATCATCACAACATGTTCTAGTCATACTCCGACACTGGATTTATCCATACTTCCTTCTACAATTCTGACACCTATCTGGTGCATCTTTTATCTTCTATTAAGCGAAAGCATGCACTCTTTCTGGTTGCCCCATCATTATGCTAGGATCACTCCCGACCAGATATCCTCGTTAGCTATACTCCAAACAAATTTGCGTCCTAGGAAGGACATAATGCCGATTTCCATCATCACGTTCGAAAACAACCTGATCTATTTGACTCGGTGCCGACTTGACTACTCCATTCTTCCTCGAGAGTGGAATAGAATGCTTTTCTCTCGGCCTCGGTCTTTTCCCTAACCGATTTCCATTTATGCCTGAACTGGATCTATACCTCGACTTGAATGCAATGACTCGCTCCTGGATCACATCTACATCTCCACTCTAGATCTTAGCATGTGAAGCGACAACAGCGGTAATGATAACGACAACAACATCGGCTTGATCCTGAGCTTGCTAGCTCATCCAATTCCCAAGGAACACCAGCATCAGAACGATCCTATCGAACTTAGGATCATTCGACGCTGCTACACTAGTACCAACCTGCAATGGTACTCTTACACTCGAGCTGGCCAGAGTCAACACTCTGCCACAACCACCTCGGGTACTGAACTTAGTCAGTGCATCATCCCGAGTTACAAAGGACATTGTCCTCTTACTAGGAGTTCTCAGCTCCTGCTCGCTCATGGTTCAGTCTTTACACTGCAACCCGACTTCCAAACCCACACTGGATTAGAAGGTGAGCGATCCACACACCACAAACAATTTTAGCATTCAGCTAACATAAACATGCACCAGCATGAATTTAAAGGCCTTTCCTACTAACTATCCCATGGTCAACGCTCCTTATCACTCCAATCTTGAACTTCGCTCTGATACCACAAAAAGGGGACGTCACGCCCCGATCCTCAGACGCGCGTACATCCTTCTACTTGGTCGATTTTAGAATGCGATATCCCAGGACTATGTATCGCCGACCCTTTCTTTTTATTAAGCACATGCGGAAGCAGTTATAAATCCCCAGACAATAAAATAATGAGATAGGAAAGCAGGCCATATTTTTCATATTGAAATTCATAACCACACTTTCATTAACAGCACAACTCATGGTATATTTACAATACTATTCACAACATACTTGTCTCACGCCTATCTATGCTAAGACAGGGTTTACAAAAGGGATGGGATCTCAGTCCACATCCGGGTTATATTCAAGATCCCTCTCTGGATCATCTTCTACTTCAAAATACTTTATCCCCTTCAGGTTCTTCCTCCTCAGCTTTTCCTCAGGGACCTGAAATGGTTATTCAATAACCAATGAGACCACGTCTCAGCGAGTCCTACCGACTAAGACTCGATTAATAAATTAATACGCCATACGGTTGCCTAAGCACAACACGAGTCAGAGAACTTACCTTAGCCTCAGTTCCAACCTGCAATTCAAGGTTAAGCATAGATATTCAAACAATTCACAACATCCGATCAAGCACTGGTCAATCGACTAAGTCGATTACATGTCAGCCGGACCCTTTCTAGGTCATTCCCACTCATACCACGATTTCCCAGTGGTGTACTCATTCACCAAATCACATGTGTTTCTCGGGCGTCGTTTTTGCCAATGACATACCGATCACCGACACCGTGCGTTCTTTAAGGCGCCGTTTTCACCAGTGATATCCTTGATCACCGAACCACGTGTCTTTTCTAGGGCGCCATTTTCGCCAAGGTGACATCGGCTACAGACAACATCGTGAGTTCTTTAAGGCGTCGTTTTCACCAGTGATATTTCCTTAATCACCGAACCACGTTTGTCTATAAGTCATTTACGTGCGTTCTTTAAAGCGCCGTTTTCACCAGTGATACTTCCAATCACCGAACCACGTATGTCCAATAACATCGTACCTGATTGGTCTCAACCAATAACGTTCTCAGTTGGCTCTCACCGTTCTCTCTACTATATAGCCCATCAACGTACTGGCGCTATATACCCATACTCGGCCAAGTACCAATCAAATACTCAATAACAAACAATTTAGGACAATTCCTCAAATTTGACAATTTAAATCAATTCCATAAAAATTGAAGCTCAATTAAATAAATGGACTGCACCATGACAATCGGCACGAAATTCCGGTCACTAGCCATCCCGGTTGAATTTCCGGAAAAATAAATAATTAAATAATTAATTTCGAAAATTAAATAAATAAATATTAAAAATCCAATTTAGGCCCATATTGCCTTATTGGAGCCCGAAACGGGCCGGGAAAAATCCCGAGATGCATTCAATAAATAATAGAGCATTTCTACTCCCTAATGGCTATAGCTAATCACCTAACATGCATTCTCAAGTCACTAATTTAATTGTTCTAACCTAATCTAACCACCTAAGTGCATGTAATTAAATCTAACCAACCCTAAGGCATAATTAGCAAACTAATAAAGCATTAGTGAGTAAAACTCACTTGGAAAAAAAAGCAGAGATCGGGACACCGCGACGGCAGACTCTCGGGTCGGGCCCAAAAGCTAGCAAGCCCGCAGAAACTTTTGGGCTTGGACCTGCTCAAACTCTTGGGGCTAAGCGATCGAGCTTCAAGACTAAAACAGAACTAAAGCGGGCTTGAACTTGGGCCAAACTTATGCTGTGAAATGGGCCGAGCCGGACCGGCTTCTTGGGCTGAAAACTGCCGACCTTGCCGGGCTTTGGAGCTAAATTTGCTGGGCCTAATTTGTGGCCCAAAAGAAATTCACTAGGTTGGAATTTGCGTGGACTTCAAGTGGTCCAGCTGCTGGGCCGAACAAGGGAATCCACAAGAGACGCTGGGCTGCTGGATCCGTGGTTTCGGTTTTCACGCTAAGCGGACGAAAGAAATGGCGAGGGCTTTTGCGGTCAACCAAGCGGCTTCGGTTGCTTGCGCGTTGACCGAGCCAAGAGCGGACTCGGACGCGTGGAGACTTCCTCCTTCGGTGGTGCTGGCGAGATGGAGAGAGGGCGCGGCTTCGGCTGAAGACGTGAGTTGAGGAAGACGCGGCAAGATTCGGCAGGAACGTGGACTGCTGCGGGCGGAACATGAAGTCACGCCGGTGGAGGCCACGCGTTGAGAAGAAACGGACGAAACAGCTTTGGTCTTTGGATGATGAGGTTTCTATAGTCAACAGGATGGAAATCTCGGTGGGGTTTGATTCGTGGCAAAAGAGAGGAACGATGGTGGGATTTCAGTGGGGTCTGTTCTTCACGGATGAGGCGGCTACTTCATGCGCTTGAGAAAAAGACGCGTGGAGGCTTCACTGGACGCACGAAGAGAGGAAGCAAACCGTGGACGGTGCGGCTCCTCCCTACAATGGTTGACATTGGACTCGCGGCAAAAGAAGAAAGCTCGGTGGAGTCTTCGGTCAGCAAGGCTTCACGAAAATTGAAGCCGCGTGGAGTTGAGGGCTTCGGCGGGATGTGGCTTCGCTAGACGCTGGGTTGCAGTCGTTTACGGGGCAGAGAAGTGGAGAAGCTGGGTTCCTTTTTTCTCTGCTGGTGCTGGTGTCACGCAAAGGAATCGGGAGAGAGAAGCAGTTCACGGTAGCAAGATGGAGAGAGATCGGATGGGGATTGCTTCGCACGGTAGAGAGATTAAAACAAAAGCAGGAATAATGAGTGGATGGGAGGGTTGCCGAGCATGAGAAGCCAGCTAAGAGGAGACAAGAAAATCAGAAATCTTAGCCAATACATTTAATGTTTTGGCCCCACAAGTCCACCATACACTCCTCTTTGTCCCCCCAATCAATTTCAAGCTTATCAACTCACAAATAAGAAAATTTAAAGTCCAAAATTGCTGCCTCATCCAATCCTACGAATTTCACCATTTGAACTTCAATTTCTCCAATAAATTCCCAAATTGAGGTGAAATTTCGATGTAGAAAAATCCCAAATGATTTTCTATAAATCCCCGACACACAACAGCTCAGTTTGAAAGTCCAATTTCCCATTAGTTTAGCCAATATGAACTTCTGCCAAATTTCCGCGACGTCCGAATCCAATTTCCGTAAAATTTCCCGAATCTCCAAAAATCTTTCGAGACCGAGTCGATGCTCCTAAAATTTATTGTGACATGGCCAAAACTTCAATTTCTGAAATCGAACTCGAATTGGCGGTTAATTTTCATTCGGCGCGTTTTTAGCATGACCTAGACTATCGGGTAGTTTTCAGAACTTTTTAAGGCAAATGACCCGTGGTCGATTTTCTTCGAACCACTGTGAACCCACTCAACTCAATGGCGACTCTCGATTGTCGTGAAAATCTCGAGGATTCAATTACGAACACAGGGTACCAAAATAATAAGAAAATCAGTCTAGTGTCAGCCGACGAGAATTTTCTAATTCAGTGGTGTCACCCACGATTAGTCACATATCTCTATCGATCCAGTCTATCTCTGATTTCAAATCGATTTTTAACTGTGCCGTAGTGACCTCTAAAGATGGACACGGTCAAGAAGCCGATTCCTGATCGAGTTCTCAAGTCTATTGTCTTAAAATTCCTTAATAATTTCCCCAGATAGTCTAGTTATCTCGAGAGTGATCGGCTCTGGGAATAACCCTATATACGCGTCAATGAAATGCCCGATTTATTCAGTAGAAGATAGGATTGAAAATTTGGGATGTCACACTTTTTATATGTCTCAAATGGGCGGCCAGGATCATTTCGGGAGATCGGACGGCTCGGGCAGCTCGCGCGGATTGAATAGCCGAGATCCAATCTTCGAATCCGACGGTGGAGGTTCCTTTGCTCGATGGGACGGCTCAAATTTCGCCCTTGCAGCACCACAATCAGACGGACCATCAGAGTCCGTTTTAAAGCGATCCAGCAGCCCAAATTTGGCCACGTCTTCAACCAGAAATAGTTCAAACAAATGGAAAGGTAAATTTTGTGATTATTGCAAAAAACCTTATCATACCAAAGAAAATTGTTTGAAATTGCATGGAAGACCAGGGGAGAAGAAGGAACGAGAATTTTCTATTGGCAATTCTATAGCAGCAAATGCTAAGGTGAATCACAGCAATGACCAACTCCAACAAATCATGAGGACCTTAAGTCAGATAGGCATTCAAGAAAAAATGCCTAGCTATGCAGGTATTTCTCATTGTTTGAACTGCAATATTTCGAGTAACGCATGGATTATTGATTCAGGTGCTAGTGACCATATAGTCTGTGATGAACGGTTCTTCTCTAAATTAGAAAAATCCTCAAATTACACTTCCGTTCGCCTCCCAAATGGTAGTGATATTTCAGTAGATAAAATTGGGGATGTTAAACTGAGCTTTTCCATCACACTAAAAAATGTCCTCTTCATTCCGAATTTTCAGTTCAATCTCATTTCTATATCCAAGATTTGTCAAGACAACTTCTGTCAGGTCATTTTCGATTCTGACACTTGTCTCTTCCAGGCCCCTTTGACTGGGACACTGATGGGCTCGTATAGGAATTTCGAGGGACTTTATTTCTGGACGACATTTCCAAAGAATTTTTCATTCAATAAGAGCATCTTATGTAATGCCAATCATAATAAAGATATTTTTTATCTCATCAGCGTCTAGGCCACAACGCCGTTTTTCCTTATCCTAAGTGTCCTATATGCCCATTAGCTAAACAGTCTAGAATGTCTTTTCCACAAAGTACATCGCGTTCTACTAGAGCCTTCTTTCTATTGCACATGGACATTTGGGTCCCATATCACACCCCTCATCGTGATGGGTCACGCTTCTTTCTTACTATTGTAGATGATCATACTTGAGCAACTTGGGTTTTTCTTATACAATCCAAAGCCCAAGTTCTTTCACATCTAAAAAATTTCATTGTCCTGATCAAAAATCAGTTTAACAAATTCGTACAACGGGTTCGTACTGACAATGCACGAGAATTCTTTAATCATGAATGTTCTTCATTGTTCATTTCCAATGGCATTCTTCATGAAAGCTCCTGTGTTTATACTCCTCAACAAAATGTGATTGTAAAAAGGAAACACCGTCATTTGTTAGAAGTCGCTCGAGCTCTTAAGTATCAAGCTTCAATTCCTGAAATTTTTTGGGGAGACTGTGTGGTCACAACAGCATACCTGATCAATAGAATGCCATCTCAAATTTTGAGTGGAAAGACTCCATTCGAGTCATTGTTTGGAAAACATTCGGACATTCATCATCTTCGTGTTTTTGGATGCTTATGCTATGTCTCTACCACGGGCCCTCGGGACAAATTTGGTCCTCGTGCCCTTTCTTGGGTATTTATGGGATATCCTACCCTTCAAAAAGGATATTTGGTTCTTGATCCATCTACTGGCAGATTCTTTGTCAGTAGAGATGTCACTTTTCATGAAGATGTTTTCCCTTTCAAGGATAGGCTACCATCATATCAGCATGAAGATCCCCTGACATGTTCTCGTCCCTTTCTGCATGAAGACAATCCTCCATAAGGATCAATGATGATGCTTCCACAAATTATATCTCCTATAGCATCCTCAAGTATCGATGCACCTATCAGTTCAGATGGGGACAATGCAATTTCCAGTCTTCCTTCATCAAGTATACCTGAAGGACCTGAATTTTTGCAAGCCAATATTCCGGCGGACGATGTCTCTACAGCCTCACAAAATGATGTTCCATCTGAACCAACTAATCTTCGGCGATCAAGACGCACAGTTCGACCACCAACATGGACATCGGATTACATTTGTTTGTAGTCAAAAAGGCGTGGTACACAATACCCCATCTCCTCTTATGTCAGTTTTGCTAATTTCTCTCTTGAGCATAGATGCTGTGTTAGTAGAATTTCTACACAGCAGGAACCTTCCTCTTATGATGAGGTTGCCAAGGATCCTCGTTGGCAACAGGCTATGAAAGATGAGTTACAAGCTCTCATCGAAAATGAGACTTGGGATATTGTTCGTCTACCTCCCCATTGTCGACCCATATGATGCAAATGGGTATACAAGATCAAATATAAAGCAGATGGATCCATTGAACGTTACAAGGCCAGATTGGTTGCGAAGGGATTCACATAGAAGGAAGGCTTTGACTATACGGAAACTTTCTCTCCAGTTTCCAAAGAAGTCACCGTACGATCTTTTCTTTCCATTGCTACCATCCATGACTGGCCCCTTCATCAAATGGACGTTCACAATGCTTTTTTACATGGAGATCTTGAAGAAGAGATTTATATAAATATTCCACCGGGATTTCGCAAACAGGGGGAGGGGAGTGTGTGCAGTCTTCAAAAATCCCTATATGGACTCAAGCATGCTTCTCGTCAATGGTATGCCAAGTTCACCAGTGCACTTACAACTGCAAAATTCCAGCAATTTAAGCATGACTATGCTTTATTCACATGGAAACAAGGTATGTCGTCAATCTATTTACTTATATATGTTGACGATATACTCATTATGGGAAACGATGTGCCTGCCATTGAGAGATTCAAGGAGTATTTGCATTCTACATTTCATATTAAGGATTTGGGTTCTCCTAAATACTTTCTTGGGATAGAAATTGCACGGCCAAACAAAGGCATTTGTCTTAGCCAACGGAAATTTGTCTTAGAAATTGTGTCAGAAGCAGGTTTGTCAGGATCTAGGCTGGCTGTTATTCCAATCGATCAAAATATCATATTAACGACAGGTGAATATGACAAAGGGTTGTCACCTGTAAACAAGGATCCCTTGCTTAAAGATCATTCTGCTTATCAAAGACTTGTTGGAAAGCTTATTTATTTGACCATGACCAGGCCAGACATTTCTTATGCAGTTCAGATTCTTAGCGAGTTTATGCACGCTCCGAAACAGTCTCACATGAATGCGGCACTGAAAGTCATAAAATACTTAAAAGGGGGTCTTGGATTTGGGAATATTACTGTCTCGAGACAACAATTTGGAGATGGCAGCATATTGTGACACAGATTACGCTACTTGTCCCATGAGTAGAAGATCAGTCATAGGATTATGTATAAAATTAGGGGATTCTCTAATTTTATGGAAGACAAAGAAACAATCAACCGTATCTTTATCATTCGCTGAGGCAAAATACCGAGCAATGGCGAAGACTAGCTGTGAGATGGTCTGGATGAGAGGCCTCCTTCAAGACCTTGGTGTACAAATAAGAGAGCCCACTGTCCTATTTTGTGATAATGATGCTGCAATTAAGCTTGCAATGAACCCAGTATTTCATGAAAGGACAAAACATATAGAAGTTGATTGTCACTTCATTCGAGACAAGATCCAGAGTGGGGTGATCAGAACAAAAGAGATAAGAACAACAGAGCAACCTGTAGACATTTTTACCAAGGCTTTATGTCAGAGGCAACATTTGTATCTATTAAACAAGCTAGGCGTCTTCGATGTGTATAGACCACCGAGCTTGAGGGGGAGTGTTGAAGATACCGTTGCCGATGTCGATTGATCTTAATTGACTTTTTGATTATAGGGAATATTTTATGTACATCTTTAGGATATTGTGTATATTTTTATTCCTTTATTATTTTAGACTCTCTGTATTATAAATAGATTGTAATTACATATTGAAAGGAATATAGAAAAGCAATATACAATTCTCCCAAAACTCCAAGCTTTCTATTTTTCTGACAATTACGGTTTAGCTTAAAGATTTTTGGGGATTAGGGTTTAAGCTAGGGGATTATAAATATTTTTCTTTTTGGTCAACGAATTAGAAATTTGACGGGGAAAGCTTTGCCTTGTTCATTATCTTCATCGACGGAACAAATGAATAAATAAGGTTTCATTAGTACTCGAGGAGCCAGAAATTACTCAGCAGCGAAAAAATCCCTTAATTAATCTCTTCAATTTAGATCTATTAAATTAGTCACATAGACATAAACACTTTCGCCTTTTCTTAACTACTTCGAAATCTTCACAGTATACAAATGTCGATTCATGAAATTAAGATACAAATTTTTTTGGTACAATCTTCATAATATAGTCAATGGTACTCTTTTACTGGCTCGAGCTTGATATCATTTTTAAAGATCCCGATCTTGCACAGTTATTTACAGCAAATGCCATATAATGTTGGGATAATAGTACTAATGGTCCCTAAACTTTGATTTAATATGTTCTGTCATCCTTGAACTTTTAAATTTGTGTATTAATGTTCTTGAACTTTGGCTCAATATTAAATGTCGTCCGTAGACTGTTAATTTGTGCAGTTTGATCATTGAACTATTAGTAAATATTCAATGTAGTCCCTAATTTATATGAAAATATTTAAAAGTTTAGAGACTACATTGAATATTTGATCAAAGTTCAAGAATTACATCAAACAAATAAGAAGTTCAAAGACAATGGTGCACATTAAACTAATATTCATTGACCATTTATATCATTTTCTATATGATGCTCTTGTACAATCTTGAATTCCCTTTTGCCACTGGGGGCCTTCCTCTTTTTTGGTTCACCCCCTAAAACACTCATGAGCGTATGAGCATATGTGTTTTGTTATAATGTTTGTATAAAACACCATAACGTATAAAGATTTGAAAAATTCGCGATTACCCAGTGACTATCTCATATATTCCTCATAAAATGTTTCATGCGAAAGGAGAGATTAGGATACTATGTGAAAGAAAGACGTGAAATGATGATTCTAATAATATATTTTTAAAAATGGTTAAAAATGATCCTTCTTTCATCAAGTGCATTGAAGGGGATTGCCATTTATTAGGTTTGTGCCATGGGAACTAGCTAGACCAAACCGAACCAGGTGGTTTCCAAGGCCGTTGATCTGGTTCTCAGTTCCGTAAAAAATGGAACTGGTGATGAGTAGTTCAATTCCCGGTTCTAAGATGGGAACCTGACCGCCTAACTAGCGACATAAGAAGTGCTTTGCTTTACTCTATTGTGTGACCGAGAGTTTCACAGTGACGGAATCGCACTCGCAGTCCATTTGTTCACTTTGATTCCACAAGAAGTGATAACTGAAGCTTCTAACCTTGAGGTGTTCACAAACTATAGCTTCATCATCATCCATTGACCTAGTAATTTTATTATCTTCATTTGTGCTCTATTTTAGAGAGTTATTGTGCCAAAATCTTTTCATGATGTTGAGGCTAACAATATAACCTAGAGAGGGATGAATAAGTTGTTTTCAAACTTTGATAATCTTTTGTAGAAGTCAATTGTTACTGAGTAAAGATCACCTTGATCTAATGTTTATGAGAACACTAACTAACTATAAACCAATATATGTAAATAGATGTGAAACAGTGGAATATAGAGAATTATAGTGGTTCGACTCTACAAGAAAACCTACATCTACTGTTCAGACTAACAGCCTTAAGACGAACTGGATTCCATTGACAATCTGCTTGAAAGGTTACAATTGACTAGCATTAATCATTTACATGATAGATCACACTATATGGATTTAGTTGCTACTCTCACACTTGTACAATTGTTTAAATAGCACGATAATTAGAATGGTAAGACATAAAGTTTTTCAACTAAGAACAACATTATGTAAGCTACTTAATCTTTTATGTGGCACACTCTCTTGGTTCCTCAATGCTTTCTCTTTATACTCTTCCTCAAACTATCCATTGAGGTTGATTTACAGAAATAGATTACTGTTGGAGAGTTCCGTTGAGCTGCTATCCAAGAATAAACTGCGTGTACAATTTCTTTTCTAGGACTCCTACAGACTAACCAAAAATAGCAATTGCTACTATCTTCTCATTGTAGTCTTTGATTGACCTATTATACACTTTAGATATTCTGTTGTAGGCTTTATTCTGATTCTGTGGCTATGCGAATTCAGATCTTTCAACGGCTCTTTAACTGACCCAACAAACATCAAATGATGTACTTGATTGTTACATCACCATCAACTTGATCTTTACTGTTCGGATATAAACATCATCAGTACCTAATCTTTTGGTCGTCCGATGCTATTTACTAAAGTAGGACTATATCTTTTCAATGGATCACATCATGGATATTTCTTGGTCCTTTAGTCCAAACATTAGCACATAACATAGTACGTAAAATACTTAGAACAGTTTGAGCATCATCAAAATCTCTTGGAGATGTTTTTTATGATGACAAAACTGTCCCATAGATGTGAAAGAATAGTAAGACTTGTTTGAGATGATTTGCATAAAGTAAAAGTAGGATCTCCTTAAGATTTTTTGTTGTAAAGTTTTGGATATATATATCTAGATGATCTTAAGTAGGATAGAATATGATTGTGCAAAAGATCTTCTTCCCAGAGTGCATTATCATTTAATTTTTAGGAATCGAATGATAACAATTGGTTGCTCCTCCTGGCTTGATAATGTACTCATATGCTCCCTTTGTCTTGCTGAGCAACTCAATTTCAAATATCAGTAATTTCTAAGCAAAACATCATGATAATATCTTAGACAAATTATCAGCATGTTCACAGTATCCAACAACTTTAGTTGCGACAACTGTCAAGCATAAAATCTTCACATTTTGACACATTTTGACACATTTTTCACATCAAGTAACTCTCCCGCTTATTGTAATTAATCAAAGTAAAAAAAAAAAAAATGTTAGCATGAGAATATCAACTTCATTGATGGCAAGAGATAGTGTGATACGGAAAATGAAACCTAAGCAACGAACTGAAGAAGATAAAACAGCATGAGCAAAACAAGAGCACATGAACATTTTGAAAAGTTTTAAGTGCAAGGGCGTTTGCGCTGCTAAGAGGAGGCGGGTTTTTCGAGTTCAGTGGTTTCTTGGTCAGGTCGGATAGGTTGTAGCAATCTAGGCTGAGGATTGTGCACTATCTTGACCATATAGCAGATTAGAGAGAGGAGGGTGTTTTCCCAACCTAACTTGATAGGATCAGTTTAGTGTAAATGCGAAATTTGGGGTTTTCGGAGATTAGGGTTTAATCTTGGGAAATTAGGAAATTTAATTCATACCATCTCAGACTTGATTTTTCCTTGGGATGCAGAAAAGCCATGATCAAGAAAAAGTGGTAATTTGAGATCAGCTTCATCTCTATTGTTTCCATAAAAGATTTAGAACGCTATTGATTAACTTAATGGACATACCAAGTAAATAGATCTTATTTTGTTAGTACTCACATAATCCAAAACTTACTCAATATCAGCGTAATCATTTAACCCAACGGCTTGAATCTAAATCTAGTTATTGTTGTAAGGTCTATACAAGGTTCATGTAGTTTAATTAAAATCACTTGAACAGACATTTGCTTCATCTAAATTTCACGATGGATACACTTTCAGCCCGAGTTGTTTGAAATATTTACAACATATATAACTATTGATCTGTAAATTCACGTGCAGTCTCTTCATAATTTTCACGATATGGTTAATGTACGGGTCCTTTGAAGCTCTAATAGATACTCCTCGCGAGCCTCTCGTCCTCTAGCTTAATGGGGCTCTCTCTTCTCAAGTAATGCGGGTCTTCTCTCTCGTTGCTCCCCAAGTCTTCCCCAGATTTCATGGAACTCTCCTTTTGTGTGCTTCTCTCTCTTCCAATCAATTTGTCTTAGTCGTATGGAGGACCCCAACCATGAAGACGTTTACTTTTTCACCTTCTTTTCAATTCCGCCCCTACAAATGGTCTGATTATGTTATTGTTAGTGCAAAGCTATTCAATTTTACAATGTTGGATCCAATTGAAAGGAGTCATCGTGCTTTAACATCCTCCATTTTTTTTAAAGATGGTTTCCTTTTTTTCCCTTTTTTTTTTCAACGGACAAGTTCTTGACTTACTTTTTCAGTCTTTATGGGCTTAGTTCCTCATGTGTCATGGACCCTCTTCGTGTTACACATGGGCAAAAAGAAGAAAAAAATAAAAAAGCTGCTTCAAAAAAAAAACTCCAAAAGACAAAAAAGATGGTTAATTACTTGCCCAATTTACTCTTGCAATATTTAAAAGAAAAGAAGAACCTAAAAACCGTGCCTCTTGGTTCTTCACTAGTAGCTTGATAAATGAAAAATCGCCACCTTTCAGTTGAAACATAGATCTATTCAATTTCAATCTAATAGTGAAATCTCAGAAACCATTGAATCATCTCACATAGATGATTTATTTCACAATTTTAAACGTATAACTATATTTATATCGATGGCAACAATGATGAATTCACTAAGCGACAATTTACATAGCCCATTTATTATATAACTTTTTGACTACACAAGTCATTTTTTTCACCGCTATTTTCATAGTTGGTTGATCTCTAAAACAATAAACTTTTTGACTACTTATAATTTTTATTCAACGGTTCCACAAATAATTTTTTTTATTTTTTCTTTAAGTGTTAGCACTATCGTTTCAATTACTTTCCACGACGTACGTTACGAGGTAAGTAAAGAATTAATGGACAATTATTTTATTGTTTATCAATCTGTGTGGCAAAGGGAAAAAGAGGCAAAAAGTTGCTTGGAAAACAAACTCCAAAAGATAGAAAAGGTGATTACTGGCTTTCTTTTATCATGTGCACTGAAAAAGAAAATAAATATAGTGATGAAACTCTTAATGGTCAGCAAGTTTGATTGACAAGTGGAGGTTTAATTGGAGTTAGACTCATGTAATTTCCCAGAAAAAATCTGCTGAATGATCCTATAAGCCTCAAAAATCTGTTTTCGAGTCCCACGTACATCTTCACTTTTCTAGCAGATTTTCTTTGCTTCTTTATAATTCAACCGCAATGACCTATATGTGAGTTAAAAATGAACTTATTTAATAAAATCATCCGCCTTCTCTTTTCCTAGCTAATCTGTATAGAAATCTTAAGGTATTTCAAGTGCAATACTTTAAAAATAAATCACCAACTAGAAGAAATCCCTTAATACCAGCTTAACAACAAAAGTGCACCAAAAATCTTAAATCATTCCACATAATGCAATTAAGTCATAATTATTTGTTTGGCACAATCAAATCATCAACCTTTCCAACAGTAAAATCAACAATTGCCCACATAGAACTCAAAGCCTATGGGTGGCAACCTTAATTGCATTTCTTGATATAGGTTTAGGACTTTATTGCACTTTGTAGTAAAGGTCTATGACTTGACTACACCAACCACACTCATTTTTGCTTAATTTTACTTTTATTTTCATAGGATATTATTGCAGCAATTGAGAGGTGAGACTTGATTACAGTCCGTACCTAAAGTGAAAAACTTTGGTGCAATTTCCTCCAAAACATGACCACGGCATTTTTCATAAAGCAAACATTGCACGCCAAAGCATGGCACTATGGTTAATCCGCAAAGGCATCAAATTCGAACAATTGACGGGCATGAGAACAAACATATGGTTGGATTTAATTCAAAATTCCATTACAAACTCATTGAAAAATCAAATTTACTTCGGTGGCATTCGAGCAACCTCATTAAGATTAGGATTGACCAAAGTTGGCTCTTTAATATGCAAAAGACAAATTGTAGCATGCAAGTTCCGTGGAAATGACCAAAGTTCAAAGTCAACATCCTCACGAGTCGAGAAAAGAAAATGTTGGCTGAGTGAATGGCGCACAAATCGTGTTTGTCACTACTTATTTGGTAATTGACTGATTTCTAAATTACTAAGCTATTTGACTACTTGTAATTTCCATTTAATGGTTTCACACATGATATTTCTTTTATTTTTTCTCTAAGTGTCCAAATTATTGTTTCAATTACTTCCCATGATGCACGTTACTTGCCCCTAGTGGCAAGTAGAAAACTAATGGTCAATTTTTATCTTCTTTATCAATTTGTGTGCAAAAGGGAAAATGAATCAAAAAGTAACTCGGAAAAGAAATCCAAAAGATAGAAGAGATGGTTAATGTTTGTTTTCCTCATCATGTGCGGTGAAGGGGCTGCCCATTCTCTCCAAATGCACAGCATCCATCAGTTTGTGATTTTCTTCTTGCCCAATTCTTACTCATACAATAGTCATGGTTAGTTAATATCTCATTGGCACATTACTTGCCCTCAGTGGCAAGTAAAAATCTAACGGTTGATGATTATCTTTTTTATCAATTTGTGTAGCAAAGGGAGAAGAAAGCAAAAAGTAGCTCTGAAAGGAAATTCCAAAAGACAAAAAAGATGGTTAATGGCTATCTTTGTCATGTGTGGTGAAGGGGCCACCCTTTATCTCCAAATGCACGGACTGATGCAGACCATCCATCGATTTGTGAGTTTCTTCTTGCCCAATTCTTACGCTTACAATATCTAAAAGAAAAGAAGAACTTGAAAGGTAGACTTGTATAATATACTATAAAGATTGAGCTGAATGACAATGCAAGCCTCAAAATCTGTTTTGAATCCCATGTACATATTCACTTTTCATGCAAATTCCCTTTGCTTAATTATAATTCGATCGCAAGGATCTATATTTGAGTTGAAAATTAATTTATTTGGTAAAATCATCCCCGCTCTTCATTTCCCAGCCAATCTGTATAGAAATATTAAGGTATTTCAAGTGCAATACTTTAAAAATAAACCACCACCTAGAAGAAATCCCTCAACACCAGCTTAACAACAAAAGTGCACTAAAAATCTTAAATCTTTCCACAGAATGCAATTAAGTTGTAATTACTTGTTTAGCGCAATCAAGTCATCAACCTTTCCAACAGTAAAATCAACAATTGCCCACATAGAACTCGAACCCTATGCGTGGCAACATTAAATTGCATTTCTTGATATAGGTTTAGGACTTTATTGCACTTTATGGTAAAGGTCTGTGGCTTGATTACACCAACAATACTCAATTTTGCTTAATTTTATTTTTATTTTCATAGGATATTATTGCAGCAGTTGAGAGGTGAGACTTGATTACATTCCGTACCTAAGATGAAGAATTTTGGTGCAGTTTCCTCCAAAACATGACCACAGCATTTTTCAGAAAGCAAACATTACACGCCAAACCATGGCACTATGTTGAAAGGAAGGATTAATCCGCAAGGCATCAAATTCGAACAATTGACGGGCATGAGAACAAACGTATGGTTGGATTAAATTCAAAATTACGTTACAAACTCATTGAAAAATCAAATTTACTTCGGTGGCATTCGAGCAACCTCATTAAGATTAGGATTGACCAAAGTTGGCTCTTTAATATACAAAAGACAAATTTTAGCGTGCAAGTTCCGTGGAAATGACCAAAGTTCAAAGTCATCATCCTCATGAGTCGAGAAGAGAAAAAGTTGGCTGAGTGAATGGCGCACAAATCATGTTTGTCACTGCTTATTTGGTAATTGATTGATTTCTAAATTACTAAGCCATTTGACTACTTGTAATTTCCATTTAATGGTTTCACCCATGATAATTCTTTTATTTTTTTCTCTAAGTGTCCAAATTATTGTTTCAATTACTTCCCATGATGCACATTGCTTGCCCCTAGTGGCAAGTAAAAAACTAACGGTCGATCTTGATCTTCTTTATCAATTTGTTTGCAAAAGGGAAAATGAACCAAAAAGTAACTTGGAAAAGAAATCCAAAAGATAGAAGAGATGGTTAATGTCCGTTTTCCTCATCATGTGCAGTGAAGGGGCCACCCATTCTCTCCAAATGCACAGCGTCCATCAGCTTGTGATTTTCTTCTTGCCCAATTCTTACTCTTACAATAGCCGTGGTTAGTTAATATCTCATTGGCACGTTACTTGCCCTCAGTGGCAAGTAAAAATCTAACGGTCGATGATTATCTTCTTTATCAAGTTGTGTAGCAAAGGGACAAGGAAGCAAAAAGTAGCTCTGAAAAGAAATTCCAAAAGACAAAAAAGATGGTTAATGGGTGTCTTTGTCATGTGTGGTGAAAGGTCAACCCTTTATCTCCAAACGCATGGACTGATGCAAACCATCCATCGATTTGTGAGTTTCTTCTTGCCCAATTATTACGCTTACAATATTTAAAAGAAAAGAAGAACTTGAAAGGTAGATTTGTATAATATATCCTGTAAAGATTTAGCTGAATGACAATTTAAGCCTCAAAATCTATTTTGAATCCCATGTACATATTCACTTTTCATGCAAATTCCCTTTCCTTAATTATAATTCGATCACAAGGATCTATATTCGAGTTAAAAATTAATTTATTTGGTAAAATCATCCCCGCTTTTCATTTCCCAGCCAATCTGTATAGAAATATTAAGGTATTTCAAGTTCAATACTTTAAAAATAAACCACCACTTAGAAGAAATCCCTCAACACCAGCTTAACAACAAAAGTGCACCAAAAATCTTAAATCTTTCCAAATAATGCAATTAAGTCATAATTAATTGTTTGGCGCAATCAAGTCATCAACCTTTCCAACAGTAAAATCAACAATTGCCCACATAGAACTCGAACCCTATGGACGGCAACATTAAATTGCATTTCTTGATATAGGTTTAGGACTTTATTGCACTTTGTAGTAAAGGTCTATGACTTGATTACACCAACAACACTCAATTTTGCTTAATTTTATTTTTATTTTCATAGGATATTATTGTAGCAGTTGAGAGGTGAGACTTGATTACAGTCCGTACCTAAGATGAAGAATTTTGGTGCAATTTCCTCCAAAACATGACCATGGCATTTTTATCAAGCAAACATTGCATGCCAAAGCACGACGTTGTATCTTAAGGAAGGGTTAATCCACTCTAACAAGGTAAATTTGAAAATTGATGGGCATGAGAACAAACACATGGTTGTATTAAATTTAAAATTGTATTGCAAACTCATTGAAAAATCAAATTTACTTCAGTGGCATGTGAGTAACCTCATTAAGATTAGGATTGACGAAAGTTGGGTCTTTAATTTGCATAAGACAAATTTTAGCGTGCAAGTTCCGTGAAAATGATCAAAGTTGAAAGTCATCATCCTCGTGTTGAGAAAAGAAAAAGTTGGCCGAGTGAATGGTGCACAAATTAAACGAACGTGTATTCTGGTTCTGCGATTTCAATTCAACACGACACATGCACATCCTCGCAATTTTCTCGATCAAACATGAGCTTTATTAAATTGGTGTCCTTACCCTATTTCATTTAAATTCATTAATAGAAGGATGACAAAAAACATATGGAAATATCTTAAGAGTCTAATTGAACCAACTAAAGGTTCTAAAATGATATTGCACATTAGTCCAAAGTGATTTAATTGAACCAATTGAAAGTTCAAGCATGATACTACGTATTGATAAAAGTTCTCAGAGTGCCGGTATTATTATCTCTTCCACAACAAAAGCTACACGTTCTTTACATTTTGGTTCAAAGAAGGCAAGAAAAGTTGATATAATGTGTTTTGCAAATTCACTTCCTGATCGTTGTACAAAAAGACAGAAATAATTGTGAGATGAGTTCTCCTATGAAGCCTTCCCATAATAATTTATGGTGCCACGACTCCAAACTATAAACATTGCGTTGTTCTGATAACATTCATAGAAAATCTGGCTCTGCAATGAAAATCATAAATCACATAGTTGGGATTAGAGAGAACTAAGAAGATATTCACAAGGCAATCGTCATGACTGCAAAGAGTGGCATTTCCATGGGGACTTCAACGCAAAGCTCGTGTGAGACTTGTCACATAGTCGGTCGATGCCATGGGTTGGCTTGCAAGCACATGAATGCTAGCTTGGCGATCGAGATCATGTCTTGGGCATCTCAAAGACGAAGTGTAGAGGGTGAGAGACGTTGATCTGGCGCATCCTTCAACAACATCAGCGACTCAATTTGAGTGGAAGATGAACATTTTTTAGAGACGTGATTTCTTGGATACTTTCCCTTGATTGTCTCTATATATGAACAATTCTTATGCCCATACGAGAATCACGTAGTTTAATTAAAACCACTTGAATAACCAGCTATTTTTTCCTCTTCACTTCGTTTAATTTTTGCGATGGACACACTTTCATCTTTGTTACTTGTAAAGCTCCAAATTTTCAAAATATACAAATATTAATATGTAAATTCACATGCAATTTTTTCATAATTTTCATAATATGATTAATGGCTCTGATTCTTTGAAGCTCGATCAGATGCTCCTCGCAAGCCTCTCATCCTCTGGCTCAATGGGGATCTCTCTCTGCCCAAGAAAAATCTATTTTCTTTTTGCGAAATTTCTAGCTTGAAATTATTGTTAGAGACATCACATTTCAAAAGTAGGGCGACCCATGAGTTTGGTCCTTCCTCTTTTTGTTCAACCAGTCTTCTTTTCCTAAAACACTCAGGAATGTACGAACACGCGATAAGCAACAAAATCAACATCATCTTAATCTTTTTTTCGCCCTAGTTTTCTCATAAGTTTCTTTTTGTGCGCTTCTCTCTTTTCTTCTTCCAATGAATGTCTTAATTATGTGGAGGGCCTTGATCATGAAGTCATTTAACTTTTTCACATCCTTTTGAATTCCACTCATCAAATGGTCTAATTATGTTATTGTTAGTGCAAAGCTATTCAACTTTATAATCTTATTGAACTCAATCATTAAAGTAATGACAATTAGGAATTTAGTCATGCTACAATGTCCTCAATTTTTTAAGTTATCGCTTCCTTCATTTTGACCTATAAATTCTTGACTTACTTTTGCAGTCTTCATGGGCCTAGTTCATCATGAGTCATGGATTCTCACCATTTCACCCATGATGGGCCCGCATAAAGTCTAGTCCCACTAGAAGATTTGAAAAAGATACACTTTTTATAATGTATGAAATCAGGTAAAAATTTAGGCCTAACCTCTTATGTCCGTTCGAATTGCCTCTATTTTTATAATCCATTGGAAAAATGTCATAACTCATAATCACACATGTTTTATCGCAACACATGTTTTATGTAAATTGAAGAAAGGAAAGAAAAAGGAAAGGAAAGGAAGGGAAAAAAAATTCAAAAATTCAAAAATTTCCAAAGAAAATTACAAAGATTGTCTATATATCACCACCATCATCATTCACGCTAACAATTATACTCCAAATTTGGCTAGAATGATTACGTTGATAAATTATCAAAATGTTAAAAATTAAATTGGCACAACTAAAATATGTATGACCAAATCGATTGTTGTATTATTAATGTCAGATTTTTTAATAATTTTCCTGATTTACATAAAACACTCATAAATTGCTATAGACTAAGCCAAACTCATTTTATTCTGACCGGGACTCAATCCTATCTCACCACCTCAATCTCCACAAGTTTGATTAATAAGTGGATCTTTCATTAAAGTTGCCTCACGAAATTTCCCAAGAAATTTCAGCTGAATGAAACTGTAAGCCTCATTTTTTTTTTTTTTTGTTACACAAGTCATGTTTGTCACTTTTCATTTGGTAATTGATTGATTTCTAAAATGGTAAACTTTTTTGCCTAATTGTAATTTCTATTCAACGGTTTCACCCACAAAGCACTCGCACAGGACATTTTGTTTTAATTTTTTAAGTGTTTGCACTATTGTTTAAATTACTTCGCACAATGTCTGTTACTTGCATCCTATCACATAGACATCATTTTTAAAACGAGGAGCATGACTCCCAATTAAAGTCATTATTGGGGAAATCTAATGTGACATGTCACTTAGGGGAAAATGCCCAATTAGTTCTAAATCTATTGTACAAATATTAATTCAATCCTAAACTTATCAATTTTGTCAATTTAATTGTAAATCTTTGCGTCAAATTTCAAGATAGTCATCCTAACCAATTTTCACTAAAAATTGCTGGTGTGCCGTGACGATCTGATTATCATTGGCCATTACAACAAAAACTGGCCGTAAGAACTATATTGGATTTTTGTGCAAATGTTTTAGGACTAATTTCACAAAATCAGAAAATTTTGAACTCAATTGGCAACCGTACAAAAAGTTTATGACTAATTGAAAAATTTTCCTCAACTTAAGGTGAGCATTTTTTAAAAGTTATGGTATTCAAGTTATCAAAAAAAAAACAATTATGACATTCAAATGAGCATCACACAAAAGTTATAGCACTATAATTATTGCAAAAAAAAAAAAAAATGTTATGACACTCAAATGAAAGCTACGTGAAAAATTATGACACTTGTACTGTTCATTTTTTCATGAAGATTTTTTGTTAAAATCTCAAGTGTTAATGCAATGAGCAGTAGATTCCAATCCATCTCTTTTTACATGAATTGATCTAGATAATTGAGGTTTGATCACGGTCAATGACTTTCTTCTTTATCAGTATTTGTGGCAAAAAGAAAAAACAATTGCTAAAAATTGAAATACCAAAAGACAGAAATGGTTAATGGCTTTCTTCTTCAAGCATGGTCAACGAGCCAAGCCTTATAGCTACTAGACTTATGGACGGATGCACACTATCCCATGAGAAATTTCTAGCTTGAAATTATTGTTAGAGACATCACATTTCAAAAGTTGGGCGACCCATGAGTTTGGTCTTTCTACTTTTTGTTCAACCAATATTTTTTCCTAAAACACTCAGGAATGTATGAACATGCGATAAGCAACAAAATCAACATCATCTTAATCTTTTTTCCGCCCTAGTTTTCTCGAAAGTTTCTTTTTGTGCGCTTCTCTCTTTTCTTTTTCCAATGAATGTCTTAATTGTGCGGAGGGCCTTAATCATGAAGTCCTTTGATTCTTTCACATCCTTTTGAATTCCACCCATCAAATGGTCTAATTATGTTATTGTTAGTGCAAAGCTATTCAACTTTATAATCTTATTGAACTCAATCATTAAAATAATGACAATTAGGAATCTAGCCATGCTACAATGTCCTCGATTTTTTAAGTTATCGCTTCCTTCGTTTTGACCTATAAGTTCTTGACTTACTTTTGAAGTCTTCATGGGCCTAGTTCATCATGAGTCATGAATTCTCACCATTTTACACATGATGGGCCCGAATAAATTCTGGCCCCACTGGAAGATTTGAATAAGGTACACTTTTCATAATGTATGAACTCAAGTAAACATTTAGGCCTAACCTGTGATTTGAGTTCGAATTGCCTCTATTTTTATAATCCATTGGAAAAATGTCATAACTCATAATCACACGTGTTTTATCGCAACATGTGTTTTATTTAATCACATATGTTTTATGTAAATTGAAGATAGAAAAGAAAAAGGAAGGGAAAAAATTCAAAAATTCAAAAATTTCCAAAAAAAAATTACAAAGATTGTCTATATCACCACCATCATCACGCTAACAATTATAGTCCAAATTTGGCTAGAATGATTACATTAATAAATTATCAAAATGTTAAAAATTAAATTGGCACAACTAAAATATCTATGACTAGATCGATTGCTGTATTATTAATGTAAGATTTTTTTAATAATTTCCTGATTTACATAAAACACTCATAAATTGCCACTTGTATAGACTAAGCCAAACTCATTTTATTCTGACCGAGACCGGATCCTATCTCACCACCTCGATCTCCACACGTTTGATTAACAAGTGGATCTTTCATTAAAGTTGCCTCGCGAAATTTCCCAAGAAAATTCAGCTGAATGAAACTGTAAGCCTCATTTTTTTGATTACACAAGTCATGTTTGTCACTTTTCATTTGATAGTTGATTGATTTCTAAAATGGTAAACTCTTTTGCCTAATTGTAATTTCTATTCAACGGTTTCATCCACAAAACACTCGCACATGACATTTTGCATTTATTTTTTAAGTGTTTGCACTATTATTTTAATTACTTCCCACAATGCGTGTTACTTGCATCCTATCACATAGACATCATTTTTAAAACGAGGAGCATGGCTCTCAATTAAAGTCATTTTTGGGGAAATCTAATGTGGCATATCACTTGGGAGAAAATGTCCAATTAGTTCTAAATCTATTGTACAAATATTAATTCAATCCTAAACTTATTTATTTTGCCAATTTAATTGTAAATCTTTGCGTCAAATTCCAAGGTAGTCATCCTGACCAAAAATTGCTAGTGTGCCGGGGCGATCTAATCACCATTGACCATTCCAACGAAAATTGGCCGTAAGAACTATATTGGATTTTTGCGCAAATGTTTAGGACTAATTTCACAAAATCAGAAAATTTTGAACTCAATTGGCAACTGTACAAAGAGTTTATGACTAATTGAAAATTTTTCCTCAACTGAAGGTGAACATTTTTTAAAAGTTATGGTATTCAAGTTATCAAAATATATATATATATGACATTCAAATGAGCATCACACAAAAGTTATAGCACTCAAATTATTGCAAAAAAAATGTTAAGACACTCAAATGAAAGCTACGTGAAAAATTATGACACTTGTACTGTTCATTTTTTCATGAAGATTTTTTGTTAAAATCTCAAGTGTTAATGCAATGAGCAGTAGATTCCATTTCATCTCTTTTTACATGAATTGATCTAGATAATTGAGGTTTGACCACGGTCAATGACTTTCTTCTTTACCAGTATTTGTGGCAAAAAGAGAAAACAATTGCTATAAATTGAAATACTAAAAGACAAAAATGGTTAATGGCTTTCTTCTTCTAGCGTGGTCAACAAGCCAAGCCTTATAGCTACTAGACATATGGACGGATGCACACTATCCCATGAGAAATTTCTACCTTGAAATTATTGTTAGAAACATCACATTTCAAAAGTAGGGCGACCCATGAGTTTGGTCCTTCCTCTTTTTGTTCAACCGGTCTTCTTTTCCTAAAACACTCAAGAATGTATGAAAAGGCGATAAGTAACAAAATCAACATCATCTTAATCTTTTTCCGCCCTAGTTTTCTCGAAAGTTTCTTTTTGTGCACTTCTCTCTTTTCTTTTTCTGATGAATGTCTTAATTATGTGGAGGGTCTTGATCATGAAGCCCTTTGACTCTTTCAAATCCTTTTGAATTACACCCATCAAATGGTCTAATTATGTTATTGTTAGTGCAAAGCTATTCAACTTTATAATCTTATTGAACTCATTCATTAAAGTAATGACAATCAGGAATCTAGTCATGCTACAATGTCCTTGATTTTTTATGTTATTGCTTCCTTCGTTTTGATTTATAAGTTCTTGACTTACTTTTGCAGTGCTCATGGGCCTAGTTCATCATGAGTCGTGGATTCTCACCATTTTACACATGATGGGCCCGAATAAAGTCTGGCCCCACTAGAGGATTTGAAAAAGGTACACTTTTCATAATGTATGAACTCAGGAAAAAATTTACGCGTAACCTCGTAATTGAGTTCAAATTGCCTCTATTTTTATAATCAATTGGAAAAATGTCATAACTAATAATCACACGTGTTTTTATCGCACCATGTGTTTTATTTAATCACATATGTTTTATGTAAATTGAAGAAAGAAAAGAAAAAGGAAAGGAAGGGAAGGGAAAAAAATTCAAAAATTCAAAAATTTCCAAAGAAAATTACAAAGATTGTCTATATCACCACCATCATCATTCACGCTAACAATTATAGTGCAAATTTGGCTAGAATGATTACGTTAATAAATTATCAAAATGTTAAAAATTAAATTGGCACAACTAAAATATCTATGACTAAATCGATTGATGTATTATTAATGTAAGACTTGAGCAAATACCATAGCACATAGTACTAGTAATGATTTTCCCGATTTACATAAAACACTCACAAATTGCAACTTGTATAGACTAAGCCAAACTCATTTTATTCTGACCGGGACTAGATCCTATCTCACCACCTCAATCTCCACAAGTTTCATTAACAAGTGGATCTTTCATTAAAGTTGCCTCACGAAATTTCCCAAGAAAATTCAGCTGAATGAAACTGTAAGCCTCATTTTTTCGAATACACAAGTCTTGTTTGTCACTTTTCATTTGGTAGTGGATTGATTTCTAAAATAGTAAACTTTTTTGCCTAATTGTAATTTCTATTCAACGGTTTCACCCACAAAACACTCGCACAGGTCATTTTGCATTCATTTTTAAATTTTTTGCACTATTGTTTTAATTACTTCCCACAATGCGTGTTACTTGCATCCTATCACATAGACATCATTTTTAAAACGAGGAGCATGGCTCCCAATTAAAGTCATTTTTGGGGAAATCTAATGTGGCATATCACTTGGGAGAAAATGCCCAATTAGTTCTAAATCTATTGTACAAATATTAATTCAATCCTAAACTTATTTATTTTGCCAATTTAATAGTAAATCTTTGCATCAAATTTCAAGGTAGTCATCATGACCAATTTTCACCGAAAATTGCTGGTGTGCCATGGCGATCTAATCATCATTGACCATTCCAACGAAAATTGGCCGTAAGAACTATATTGGATTTTTGCACAAATGTTTCGGAACTAATTTGACAAAATTGGAAAGTTTTGAATTGAATTGGCATACGTACAAAAAGTTTATGACTAATTGAAAAATTTTCCTCAACTTAAGGTGAACATTTTTAAAAAGTTATGGTATTCAAGTTATCAAAAAAAAAAAAAATTATGACATTCAAATGAGCATCACACAAAAGTTATAGCACTCTAATTATTGAAAGAAAAATGTTATGACACTCAAATGAAAGCTGTGTGAAAAATTATGACACTTGTAGTGTTCATTTTTCATGAATATTTTTTTGTTAAAATCTCAAGTGTTAATGCAATGAGCAGTAGATTCCAATTCATCTCTTTTTACATGCATTGATCTGGATAATTGAGATTTGACCACGGTCAATGACTTTCTTCTTTATCAGTATTTGTAGCAAAAAGAAAAAACAATTGCTAAAAATTGAAATACCAAAAGACAGAAATGGTTAATGGCTTTCTTCTTCTAGCGTGGTCAACGAGCCAACCCTTATAGCTATTAGACATTTAGGCAGATGCACACTATCCTTGGCTTGTGATTTTCTTCTTGTCCAATTCTTACACTTGCAATATTTGAAAGAAGAGAAGAACTTGAAAGGCATCTATAAACTGATGAAACCCTTTGTGGTCCGTGAATTTGATTGCCAAAGTGCAGCTTTCATCAGAGTTAAACTCATGAAAATTCCCCATAGAAATTGGCTGAATGACATTATAAGCCTCATACTCTATTTTAGAGTCCCACATCAATCTTCACTTTTCAAGCAAATTCTCTGCATAGCAATTCTCACCTCATATGTTTTAATCTTGTGTTAAAGACGACACTTCCTCATTTCTATAAGACTAGTAGGCAATTTTTCTTTTAGAGTGGAAATTCAAACAGTTTTTTTTTTTTCATTTTTAGCTAATGGGTAACTTCTGGATTAAAAAGTAGATGGTATGGATATAAAGAGATAAAGGATCCATTCAATAGAAATACCGGTTGCTCTCTTGAACATGATAATGTGATGGATTAGCTTAGACAAGAATCGGGTGATGGGCACCCCAAGCAGACTCCACCAAAGGGAAGATAGAGACTCAATAGCGTAATTAAATTAACCTTACTCCGTATTTAAGTAATGAAATATGATGCAATATACCCATATGCAAGAACAACAGAGGACATGGTTGTCGTCGTCCAGCTCTACATTTTTACATTGGTCCCATTTCAAGAAATAAGAGAGTGGTTGCTTACTGGAAAAACACGCTTCAATTCAAAATCGCTAACCCGCAGTTTGCCTCCACCAGAAATTGTCTGCTGTTTCGTAAATCAAAAACCAAATCTCCGTGAGGAATGAATACCAAGTTTTTCATTGTGAGCGATGAACAAAAGGAGCATCGCTCAAGTATTGAACTGAAAAAGGCAAGAGAGGAATGAATACCTTAAGCCAGTCAAAAAAAGTCAACATGCATGCATCCCACAAAGATGCTACTCTAACCCGTAAGGTAGCCTATGGCTTATCGTTTCTTCATCATCCAATGTAAATTTTTTTCTGTTTCAGCATATAGGACTCTCGACAATCTCATAGTAGGCAACTCGGCAACATAACGGTTGTGTATAAATTGATCCCTAACCAGGCTTAACTTGTGCCAAGCTACTCGACCCTCTTCCTGTTTGGAGCTTTGGACCTCCATGCTTAGTCACATGTCAAAACATTTACAGCAAAAGAAAGACCAAAAGTAATAAATTGACACGTTATTAAAGCAACGAAGTGAGATGCAAAAACATGCGGGAGAGCGCCGGAGGATGGAATCACCAGAGTCATATATGAAAAATAGAGAAGCCAGTGGACAGTCTTCGGCCCAAATAATTTCAAGTGCAATCTAATATTGGTCCTCTTGGGATAGTCTTCACCATGCCAAATTTCAAGTGCGGTCTAGATTAGCAACCCTCTCACGTCCAGCACATATTTTTGCGAACATAATTTTGGAAGATAACTTCGATTATAACCTTTCTTTTCACGTTTGAGTCCGGAAAGACCAACCGCAGGACAGCAGCAGCGGCAACAAATAAGCCGGCTATGTAGGATGAGGCATATGAAGCATTTTTTTATGCCATTACACTCAATTTCATATCACAATCAAAGATCAATAAGACTACAAAATTTCGATCATAGCTACATGTGACTCAAAGCCAAGTCAGATGCGCAACAAATACACAATTATTTGCATTCAAACATCCTCACCCTATTTCTTATCCAAAGAAGCATCCTCACCTTATTTGAAGATGAAAATTCCAATTTCAAACCCACCGGTAGGCAGCTGAATTGATTCGGCTTTGGATACTTCAACGCAGAAGTCCTAGGGTCAAAATCGCAGCTGCTAACACATCTTAAGTGGGGAGCCATAGTGGTGGAATCTTGTGCTAGCTTCCCCTAGGTATTAATGCTTGGTCCGAGGTGCACCGCATACTCTATTGGCCATGGATGCGAGTGTAAGCAAGTTAGGCCCGGCAGATCCTGGGTATCAAAAAAAAAATCCAATTTAAATTTCCTAGAGGAAAGTAATTATGTAAAACACGTTTGGCAGCAATTTTGGCATAATATCTCAGTTCTTATGAGTCAGCTTTGGAGCTCAATAGCTCTCAGTAGAGACATTAGCATTATGGGCAAACTAGAGATGCGACGACACTTATAAAATAACGAAGAAAACTCAGCAGATATTTGCCTCATCTCCAACTCAAATGGTTGCACAAGCCAAACGTGTTTCTGCAAACTCAATTTCTAGCAATGATGCAAGTTCGGTCGACTACTTAATCAATTTCATGCTGAGGTGAAGACTATGACCTGCCTTTGCGCTTTCAGTGCCAACAGTGACTAAAAATAAATATAATGCATGAATTTCACATGCCCAGCAAACCATATTTTGCACAAGAATCATCCACAATTATAAGTGCACATACGCACAAAAGCAAGAATCTTCTCTGTCCAAGATAAAATCATAGACCTAATCTTCGAATTCTAACAAGCTTGAGGACTAGTGTTTCAGATATCCATTTGATGGTATAGGAATTATTAATCTGTCATGAGTTTACCAGTTTGGAATTTTCATAGTATTTACCTCATGGATTTTCACATGGACTTGCAATGTCACTATATCACGTCATCATGTGTCATCCATGTCGGCAAATTTGATAGCAAAATTTTATGGAATCTAATAGAGGATAAATTTATTACAAATATACCAACTTGAAGCTTTCTATAGTCAAAAAATTAATTTGGAGTGAATTTGTCATGGGTGTGCTAATTTAGGGTTTCCGTAGTCAAAAATTAGTTTAGGGTATATTAATCACATATGTACCAATTTAAGGTTTTTTTTGTGATATTAATCCAATAGAAATATGAAAGTTGCCAATAAACATACCTTCTCACGAGGTTTTGAGGTGCTTTTTAAGCACCGGGGATTGAATGCTTACTGGAATATACCCCTCTTAAGACTTAGTGATTGATTTGGCAGGAATTCTTCTAGGCTTAGCTAGGATGTCACACTGCCACACATTCCCCCTTTCCTCATTAGAGTTCACGCTTCTTTGGGGACATTTCCAAAGTGGGGTCAAATTTGTCCTACGAGTATAAGTACAAGATTCTTTTGGGATTTGGCCAATAATTAAATTATAATCCATGATAAAATGATCAATTATAGAAAATATGAATATTGTCAATCCTATGATTTTAGTTACTTGTAAATAGGAAATCATCGATCATGAAATTTCAACTTATAGTTATAACTAATATTAAAAATTTGGAAAATGACACCGATGGTCCTTGAACTTTAGTCTAATGTGTAATGTGATATTTGAACTTTTAATTTGTTTAATGATGCCCTCAAATTTTAGCCTAATGTGCAATGTTACCCCTAAATGTTTAAATTGTTTAACGTAATTCTTGAATTTTTTAAACATGTTCAATTTAGTCTCTATATCATATAAAAATATTCAATATCATTCTTGATATTTAATTAATGGAGGATAACATTAACATTTTCATATAATTCAGGACTATATTAAACATGCACTAAAAATCTAATGACTACATTAAACAAATTAAAAATTTAGAAACCATATTGCACATCAAGCCCAAATTTAGAGATCATTAGTTTCATTATCTCTTATAAATTTGGTTACATGTGATCATTAATTAAAGTGATGATATATTTTGAGCTTAGATTTACTCATTTTAAAGCTTAACTCATAGTTATGAACCTAATTTATCGATAGTTTTTTTTTTTTTATATACCGAGGAACCGCCAAAGCCCCCTTACAAGGTCACACACGACTCGCCGATGCCCGGTGACATCATCGGGCCTCGCCGCAAGCCGATATTCTAATTTATCGATAGTTTATATATACCCCCTTCTACAATATGAAAAATTGATTTATATTCAATATATCATTATTATATAACAGTTACTATTAATTATTAATGAATAAAAATGGTAAAATATTTTTAATCAATATCTAACTTAAATACCAAAGCGTTTGATTAGTTATGTTTTATAAGTTACACAATAAGTATATTAAATAAACAACATTATGAAGAAAATATTACTTCTCTTAGATTATTAATTTACACGGTATAATTTAAAAAATAATTTTTTAATTACATATATTTAGGTATAATGAAATGATGATCATATAGTAATTACCATTTGAAATGAAAGTACCATAATTAATTTATAGCTCATAATAATATTTCATGTATGATTTGTCTTTGTTAATAGAAGGAATTAGGCTATGATTTTTTGTCATCAACGGTTGCACTTGGTAGTTGGAATAAAATTCGAGATAGAATAAAACTTATTCTATCATGCATTTGGTGCCTATTCAAAACAAAATAAAGTTCGATATAAGGGGGATATAGATGGGATGAAATTATCCCATGAGGGAAGTGAAATAAAGATTGATAGAATTTCTAACATTCATAATAGAAAAGTTATTTTTTTCGAATGACAATATTCTTGAATAAAAAATTAAAATTATATTTAATATAAATAAGATTTGAATTCTAGTATAAGAAATTCAAAATAACAAAAAATAACAATTTAGTTTTTTCAATTTAATCTTATTTTTATTTATATATTCAAATTTAATTCTATATTATAAAATCAATTCAATATATAAATATAAATATATATTTAAATTCATTACATATTTTAGTATTTTATGTATGCTAGTATAGTTTACTATTAGAGAATGATGGAAGGGGAAGAAAGACGTAAAAAATAAGTTAATTTAAAAAGAAAGGAAAATAAAATAAAAATAAAGTAGGCAAGAGTATTGCATGAGATTTTTACCATCTCTAATTTGTAAAATTTTTGGTTCATTTATATTAATATATCATTTATATCAAATAATATATATGATATGATGTAAATATATCCGATTTTATTATTGTAATCATCAAATAATTTATAGGATATAATAAAATTTTAAATTTCATATTATATCTTATTCAGTTTTATCCTAATTAGAAATCCGAACGATCAAACGTAGCCAAAGAGTATATAAGGGTATAATATTCCCAAACCAAACTCCAAATTCGCTCTTTTCAATAATGAATCGGGGCTTCGCCCACCGGGCCGAATCAATTCATTAGGGGCCGAAAGCCTTCGGTTCGGTCTGGGCCTTCGAAATCGAGCCCAACACCTCGAGGCCCGATCTTTTCGGGCGGGCTTGGAATTTGACGGATTGCCGGCCCGACCGGCCCGTTTATAGTGGCGAGCCCAGAGGAAGAGAACGAGGAAGAACGGCAATGTGGGCGTACCCGCCGACGCGGAGGCAACTAGCGGCGACGATCGGCGTCTTCGCCGCCGGCGCCACCCTGATTGCGGTCGGCATTCACTTCTCCTTCGCCAACATCGCTCCTCAGAAAGCCCGTGCCAAAGCTCGCAGCGAATTCGTCAGGTCTCGCCTCCGGACGTTCCTCGAAGATTGACCCTCCTAAACCCCTGCCGACCCCCCACGAGTGACGATTTCGCAATCTGCCGGTAAGCATCGCCTTCTTTCGGTCAATCCCCGGTGAGCTCTGAATCTGCCCCTGTTTCTGCTTCTTCAACGGCATTGTACTTGGGTATGTTGAATTGACTCTGTTTTCGGAGTGAGACTTGAGTAGATCAGCTCGAAGTTGACTCACTGTGTCTTTCGAGGTGTTCTATGTATGCGTATTCATCTTATTCTGCATCAACCAATTTTGTGTTGCATACCAACTGTTCGATAAAATTATTGAGGTGGGTGATGACACTGCAACGACCTCGTTATCTCCGGTTCCATTTTACTTTTTTTTTTTACGACAGAGAGGATCATTAGCGTGTCTTTATGTTTTTGAGCGTATCCTGTCTTTAATGACTTCTTTTACCATGACCATCATCTGTATAGAGAAGCAATAATTATTGAGGGAAAAGGAAGAAGGTTTGTTGTAATGTGCATAGATATTGAGGGTTTGGGTCTCTAAAGCATGATGTACTTGTTGTACCCGTCTAGTTTCTCCTACTTATTTCTTCGTTCATGTACTTTGGAATATTTTTAGCATTCTGCATCTTAGCTTTTCAAAGAATGGCGGTTGTTGTCAGCATATGGTCAAATCGCTTGTCAAATGTATATGACCAATTTCAGCTGGCACTTATCTCTGATCTTATGATTGAAGATGAGCCAGTTTCTCTGCTTCCTTTGATATGATGGTGACACAGACAGTACAAGCATTTTTGGGTGTTCTTCTCACAAATCAAGACCCTTTTATTTGTGGATTCCATTGCTGATGTAAGCACTGAAAAAAAAAAAAAACAAGTGTAGGATTTAAAGGAATGATTGATAGAATCTCCCATTGAACATGGATTTCACCTTGTCAATCTTCTCGTGAGAATCTCTTTCAGAGTTATTTATTTTGGCTATTACAACTATTGATCCTTCTACATTCTTGTAAAGAAATTGATTCACATGGAGGAAGGCCAATTGAGCATCGTAATTTGACATCCAAACTTATTGAACATATGAAATGTCTCCACCTCCTTTACACTAGAACATAAATCACACAATGAAGTCAGTAGTATTGGATCTTGTTTTACATTAAGTTTGTCGTTGAACCCTATTCAGGTGCACCTCTAAAGATGATGGGGAGGAACCATAATTAATGGTACTAGTCACAATTTTATTCAGTTTCACGCACTTGGTTGCAGTGCTCTCATTCTAGCTCTCACAACAATGGTGTTATGTAGTGATGCTGTTAGATTAACACTCATGTTGCCCTTAGGCTTAGCCTTGCTCACTTGAATCAGGCTAAGTTCAGCTTGAGTAAGGGACTGAACAAAGGCTGAACTTACCTTGTTCTCAAGCAAGTCAAGGGAAGATCAGACAAGGTAAGTTCAGCCTTTCACATTCACACCATAACTCGAAATGAACTTCCTTGTTTTATGATATCATTTATACTAGTATGGTGATAAGCAGTAACTAGAAAGATTTCCCAGATTGCTCTTGAAGGTTATATTGTTGTCAATCATGATTCTGAACTTATGAGAAGGAATTGTTTGGTTCTTTTAATAGAAACTTTCATTTATTAACTACATTCTCTTGGATGAGTAATCTCCAGTTCTTTCTCAGAATTTGGAACTTCGCAGAAATAAAAATACAGCAATCTAGATCTTTAATATTATGCTTAACATTTATTGTTTTCAGGTTTTATTGCAGTACTCTTGTTCTTTAATTTTCACATATTTTCTGGCTCAACTACACATTTACGAACTTTTGATGCACTTAGTTGCCTGACATGATGGTTCATTTTTTTTTATCATCCAGGAAAGATCTATGCTTTATTTGGTGTGGAAGATTCTTTTTTTTTTTTTTCTACTAACCTACAGGTGGTTCAGTGCAGAAGGACAAAAGTGACTGTTGATGTAGCGTCCATGGATTCTCCAACAGAAAACACATGGTTGCATTGGCCTCAAAATGTTGACAAGAGATTTATAAAGGTTTTGGAGCTAGCCAATGGAGTGATGAACGAACTAGCCAGTCCTGCTGGTCCCAGAAAGGAATTTATCAACAACCATTGCCGTGAATTCATGCAACTAATCAAGGACATCCAAGTAACATTGAGAGATGAAATCAAAAGTGCATTGTGAATACTGCCTATTTGAGAAGTCCAATTACAGTTCCGGAGTAGCTGATGAGATTTGTCTCCAAAAGCTGAAATATGTCATTTCTCAGCTGGATAGAGTGAAAGAGACGATTGAAAAACACGATAGTGAAGCTTGATCACCTAAAGTTCATTAAGCATAGTACGAGATTCTGTATTCTGGTGGACCGTAGGTTTTTGTTGGAAGATCCACTAAGGGAAATTATTGGGGGATATCCATCTTTCTCAGATCAGAAGCACTTAAAGTATAAGATGGGAGTTCTACTGTGTTCATGGATGATGCTTTGGTTTGGCATTTTCTTTTGGGTTTGTGTAAGGTGGATACACCTTCCTTGGCATGCAACCAAGTCTCAGTGCACTAGGAAGACTTTTAGGGTGCGCATGGCAATGCTTATTGGCTGGGAAAGAGTTTCTTTTCAGAAATAGTTTTTTTCTATTTCTATTCCAGAGAATAATTTCTGAGTAAAATAAGGTATTTGGTAACTACACAAAATTTCTACTCTAGAAATTAAAAAAAGAATAGAAATGTGTTTGGTACAAAACAATTTCCTTTTTGTGTTTATTTGTTTTTTATTCTTGCTCACGGATCACCGCCAATCGGCTGGTCACCGACCAATCACCGCCGATCCTTGGCCGCGACCGGCCGCAGACCCATTGGCCGCCACCAACTGCCGATCACCAACCACTAGATCCGGCGAGCTCAAGGTCTCCCCTCACCGGATCTAGCGAGGCTCGAGCCTCACTGGATGTTGGCCTCGCTAGATTTGGCGAGCTCGAGGCTCGCCGATGTCGGGTGAGCTTGAGCTCGAGCTTGAGGCTCACCGGCATCGGATGAGCTCGAGCTCGCCCCTCGCTCGACGCTGACGAGCATTGGCGAGGCCTTCGCCTCGCCAGATCTGGCGAACTTGAGGCTTGTTGGTATCAGGCAAGCTCGAGCTCGCCCCTCGCCGGATCTAGCAAGGCTCGAGCCTCGCTCGATCCCGACGAGCATCAGTGAGGCCTCCGTCTCGGCAGACCTAACAAGCTCGAGGCTCATCGGCATCAAGCGAGCTCGAGCCTCATTGGGCATCGACAAGGCCTTCGCCTCTCTAGATCTGGTGAGCTCGAGCTTGCCCAACGCTAGCGAGCTCCAAGCTCGCCTAGCCAATCGCCAGCCATCACCGTGCCTGCAATCGGAGGAAGAACAAAGAAAAAAAATAATTATAATTTTGGTTTTTATAAATAAAAAAATTGTAAAGTTAAAGAGAGAAGAGGGAGATTGTGAGGTTTTGGGTAAAAATGAGTTCTAAATTCAACCCATTTAAGACCCACTTAGGATCCACTTATCAAAGTCTTTAGTTGTTAAACCCATTTAATTACTTTTTGTCAAAAACAAATAATCCATATATGACCCATTTATTATTTAAATGGGTCATATATGGGTCTAGGACCCATTTTAACACCTCTAGTCAAGTCTAAACAATTTAAACCTTTGAAACATCCTCACTCCAAAAGAAGGGCCAAGCCAAAATACTCATCTGATTCTATTTGACTACTAAAAGAGAGAAGGTTTAGCACACCTTATACACAATAAGACAGTGATATGTAAGGAAGCAAATGAATATTCAAATTTTCTAATTTTAAATGAAAAATGAATCGAAATCATGCCACGCATTATACAATTAGAATACATTTTCTCACTTCTCGGACTCTCATGATGACCCTCAAAACTCTTGTGACCCTCAAAAGTGCCTTTTTCCATTGATATCCACCGAGCCACCCGCCTACAAATCCAAATGAACCTAACTCTTGCAGCAACTTTGATTTTGATTTTGTAAGCACCGGCCTTTCATTTCAGTTCACATCTCCTTTTTGGAGGAGGACGCGTGATTTTTCTAAATCCCATTGATTATTCGGGTCACTTGAGCATGAAAAGGATGTTGGTAGGACAGACAGGAGATATGCCTGACCAGTTTTGGAAACTCGGGAGGGATGAGCAATCGAGCATTGAGTGCGACATCAGGCCCCCGCGGGTCCTCGGTCCGTTTCCTTTCTCTTTCAAGTTAGGCAACAATAAGGACAGCGCCAACTTGATCCCACAATTCACTCAGATCAGCCATTTTGAAAACATTAATGTTATCAGACGAAAACTTTATAAATTTTCGCGACCATGTATTAGGACATGAGGAACGAAACCTGAATTCAGTTCGCGAAGACCTCGAAGTTGTCGTCAATACAGATATATTTGCATTTTTCACTTTGCTTATAGGTGAATACGTTTTACAGCACTCATCATGGGATTACAGATTCTTGTGCCAAGATTTTCCCGATGATTTCATAGGTTTCTCGATACGAAAGCCGACTATTCGGCTTGCCTTGTTAGTCTTGGAATCCTCACGAATTATTTTTTGGTTTTTTGGGTCTTCAAAGAAAGCCTAACATGTTTTACTTAGACACGGGTTTAGAGTGATAATTTATGTTATCTTCCTACCTATTTAGTCGTAAGCTAAGAGGCAGGCTAAGTCGCTATCGTTTTGAAGACGGAAGAGCTGTTTCCCAAATGACGTTCTCATTGGAGAGGTGCTTTTGTGCTCATTAAATATGCAGATGGTGTCCTGGACCACACCATGACCAGCAAGGTCCTTATAGATTAAGTTGTATTTAAACAGATGCCGCAGTTTGGCAATTCATGCATGACCATAATTCAATGAATTGCACTATTAAAAAAACAGATAGGCGTGCTGGAAATTGTTGATGCGGCACACCACCACTTCTGTGATTTTCCGACAAAAATTGGCTACAAGGACTACTTTGGAATTTTGCGTGAAGGTCTTGAACTAATTTGGTAATTTTGAAAAGTTTAAAATTGATTGGACAATTTCGATCAATTGAACTCTACTGCTCTAATATAGGAAGAATTATCAAAAAAGTTCTAAACCTCTCATAATTGCGTTAATTCAATCATATACATTTTGATTTGTGTCAATTCAATCTATCTGGGCTAATTTGGTATGCCAGGATTGACGTGGACTTTTTTTAATAATACTTTTTGATATTTTTGTATTTTTTATTTTATTTTCTTTAAATTTTCCCCCTCCACTTAGGGCCTAGATACCCTCACCGAACCTAGGTGAGGACAAGGGCATTGCGGCCCTCGTTATCGTCCAATGCCAATGAGGCGTCCTAGCCCTCACTGACCCTAAGTAGAGGGGAGATAAATAAAAGAAAAAAAAAAAGAAAAAGAGAAAAGGTTATACAAAATTCAAAATATTATTAAAAAATACACGTTTACGCCGATTAGTCAAAATTGGCTAGATGGACTAAATGGACACACATGCAAAAGGTTTAACGCTAAATTGCCAAAAAAAAAAAAAAGAAGTTCAAAATTGAATTAATACAATTACAATAGGTTTATGATTTTTTCATAATTTTCCCCCCAAATATACTTTTAAGAAAATATCATATCATTGGTTAGATTCAAACCTGCAAATGGTATAGTAATTAAATTTTAATCAATTACAATAAACAAATTAAATTAATCCTATATAGTACTCGCACGAAAATATGCTTTAGATTGGGCTCCTGAAATCGGTACTGCCTAATGCACAAACATGCCCTTATATTATTAATCAAGCAAATTCTCTACCACTCTTCCACCGAGCTAAAACAAAGCTTCCAATCCCTAAAGGAGCTCCAACTAGAGGGAGCAGAGTGTAAAACCCACTTGTCGCGACCTAATTTTTCGCGGGTTCACCACTTAAAACTAGGTTAAGGGATTACTAAGTCTTTAAGCTTTGCTCGGGCTCTCCCAAGCCCATATCAAATCGCGACTTAGGTTTGAATTCTTAACATGCAAATGATTTTTAATCAGGAGTCGCCACTAATCTTTTTTTGGTGGGTCGATTAGAAACCCAAGTAAAGTAACGGGAGATTTACTTTACTCCTACGAACCAGAGATTTATGAGTTCGGGGACTTGATTACACTAGACTATCATAGTGCCCTTTCGGTACCTTTTTATTTCATTTAAAAAAAAATGTTTGGCAATTGAATTGATTTTAATTTAACTTCTTAACATGTGAGGTGATCATACGTGTGCGCATACCACCAATTTAACACTCAAGAAAGCAATTTAATATTGCAAAACATACCTATAAGCAACGGAAGCAACCGCATTGTTAAATCAGAATTCACATCAGCAGCCCTAGATATGATTTCTAATTAACACGCAATTTCAATTTTTGTTTTCACTTTATTTAATGAAAATCATGCAATGCATGCTAATAATCTAATATGATAAACTATATGACATGAAGAAATGCAATAATTAAATGCAATCTAAATGACATAATTCTAATGACATGCAATGCGATGCAATGACATACAAAATTATTTAAACTAAGATGACATGCAGCATACAATTTAGTACGTGAGTTATATGTCATGCGACATTTATTAAATGACTTAGTCTAATGACGATGAAGTTCTAATTAAATGAACCTAATAAAAACTAAATAATGTGCATTTGATATTTCTATGCAAAAATGATCTAGCTAGATTAAAATTCTATCTAATTTAAACTAAGGATCAAGTCACATTAAATCCTAATTTAAACTAAGATATTATCTTAATCTAACATGCAATTTATCTAATATGCAATGACGTGCAAAAAATGTCATAATTTAACATGATATATGTATGATGATTTTTTGTGTTTTTATATTAATTTCGAAATTAAAATTTCACATGCAATTCAAATAATGATAAAACTAACAACCTAAATGAGTGCATTTTTTTTTTTTTTTTTTTTAATTTTCCTCAATTCGGAATAAAATCCCTATTCTAGATATGCAAGATAACAAGACATATTCCAAAACAAACTGAATCTTAATTCAAATATTTTTTAGATTTTTTAGTGGTTTTCAAAAAAAGCAAGTAATTATCAACTAAACATTAAATCTAAACAATCAATATATTCAATCAAATAAAGGATCAAAATAATCGAAAAAATAACTGTTGTTGTTTCACAAAAGTTAAATTAACAATTATCCTAACCCTAATTATCACGACAAAGAGTTCAAAATAACTAAAAATCTGATCTGAATTCTTACGGATCAAATTAATAATTATATTGATTCAAGATTAAAAACTATCAACAAACCCCAAAAATTAATGTAATTAAAAAAAAAAATAACCCGACATCTTACGGGTCAAATTAATAATTACAATAAGTTTAGGGATAACTCTTGCGAATAATGCCTACAAGATTCATAAAGTAAACATTGGGATCCAATTTAAATAACTAAACTAAAGAATATAAACAAAATAATGTAAAATAAATGAAAAAGAAAAACTACCTAATCAGATTTTCTTTTTCTTTTTTGCTTTTTGTTTTTTCTGGTTTTTCTTCTTTTCAGGCACCACTCGTGGATCTCCAAGGGGGGAATCGACGAATCGGCTCGGCAACTGGCGTCGGTCCGGCAGGGTAGCTCCGGCGAAGGGAAAGCACGGTTGGTCGCGTATCAGGCAGGACGGGGACGGCACAGGAGCAGCAACAGCAAAAACCCGTGGAGCAAGGGCGCTCGGGCAGAAGACTCGGGGGACACTCCGGCGTCTCGAACCAGTAACTCGTGGGCGAGATCGGCTCGGGCTGCAACGGCGTTGTCGCTCGGGCGGAGCTGATCGTGGTCAGATCAGGGGCGGAGCTCGGGCACTGGGCTCGCGAGGGGGGTCGCGGGTGCTCACGGACAGAGGTGGCCGGCGAAGATACAGCAACAGCGGAGCGTCGGTTTGGCGCGAGCAGCGCGGCTGGGCGGCGGTGCGGCGGCAAGCGGTCGTGGGCGAAACGGCGTGCGGCTGACGGTGGGGCGGTGGTGCGTTGGAGAGTGGCTCGACTCGAGCTTGGGTCGTCGCGAGGCAAGGCGTTGAGGCGCGGCGCGGCGTCGGGGAAGGACGGAGTGACGGTGGCAGGGACAGAGCACCGGCGTGCAGACGTCGATCCGGTAGGGGCTGTGTCGCGGCTGAGGAGGAGGCGCGGCGGACAAGTCGGACGGCGTCTCCACAGGGGGCTAGCGTTCTGTTCGGGACTTGCTGGTCGGAGCAGCGAGCTCGCGAGCGATGGAGAACTCCGGCGACAGGTGAGATGGCGGTGCGGGTGCGGCAGGCTTGGGCGTCGCGGGTCGCAATGGGCTGCAACAGAGAGCAGATCGGCTCAACGATACGGCTAATTTGGGGCTCCGGTGAGAGTGATGGGCACGGTCGTTGGAGCTCCGACGAGGTCCGGCGAAGGTAAACCTGCAACAAAACAGGAGATCGCTCGGGCAGTAGCTGATGGCGCACTGAGGACAGCAGTAGACTCGGATCAGGGGTAGCGGCTCGTCGCTCAGGCGGCAGGTCGTCGCGGATCGACACGGCAAGGCGGCGGTGCGAGCTCGCGGGCAAAGGGAACCCTGGCAATGGAGTCGCGAGCAGCAAGCAAGTCACGGCTCGGCGGAACTTCGGGTCGGGAATCTTGGCGGCGCGGCGAGCGTCGGTGGTTGCGGTGAGCGTCGGTGGGCGAGGCGTGGCGTCAGGTCGTCGCGGCGAGCTTCGTGGGGAGACCGACGAAGCGGCTGTGGCAGACGCACGGTGGCGGAAGCCTTGCGGATGGAAGTTGCAGAGGTGGGGCAACAGATTTGGGAAAGATGATGAACAGTAGAGGTCAAATCACCTCTACCTTTTTACATTTCTCTCTCTCTCTCTCACGTTCTGACTTTTTCTTTTTTTCTGCAGTTTTTTCCTTTTTCTGCTCTTCTTTTTCCGCAGAAGCAAAACCTCTCTCGACCTTTTTTCTGAATTTTTTTTTTTCAAGAAACTCCCCGACTCAAAATCCTACGTACACACCCTTTTATATGCCAAGATAAAATGCAATCTTTTTGTAAATATTTCATCTGACGAAAAGATTGTCTATAACCTCCTAATCATCAAATTATTTTATTCTCCTTATCTCCAAAATATTTTCTACTGATTTTTAAAAGATAAGATCATAACCCCGATTTTCTTAAATTCTGAAAATCCTCATTTCAAATCTCAATTTCGGAAAATGGGCTTCGGGCCAATTTGTATCTCCATGCTTAGTCCGACCCGCTAATTTAAAAAACTCAACAACACCAATTCGACCCATCCGCCACCTATTCCAAAGTAAATAAAATGCAAAATATGCAAATTAAATGTAGCTATACAATTAATATTTTTTTTCAGGGATAAAACTAACCCCTAATTTTTATGCAATAAATGACTAAATGGATCGCCAAAATTTAGGTGTCAACACCACTGACCCTCATAAAAATATTCAAGGAATGATTTTCTATGCAAACATTCAGCAATAAATCGTTTACTTGGAATCTCTTTTGATTAAAGTCTACACGTCTCGTTTCACCCCATCAAACAAGTTGTGGGGTTCTAGTCCATAATTAGAACGAGAAGAAACGATGACAACGTGCAGTTTGGCTATCGAAATGGAACCAAACTGAAACTTGGAGTTCACATAGTGATAGCATTAAACGAGTTATGGTAATAGATGATAGACAAATAGTAGGGGTGAGCAGTTTCAGATCAACTTGGCTTTTACCTTGAACCCAAAACCTGCTCTATTGGAACTAGTTCCCGAGTTTTTAGAACTTAAGGCCAACCATGAATATTTTGGAACCTATCTTGTTAATCTATTCACGGGTCCACCAGGAATTGGCCAATTCTTTTTTTTTTCCTTTTCTATTTCATTTTTTTCCTTCTTTTTGTTTCATGTTTAATTTAACAAAACAAAAGTGAACACAATAACAAAAATCCTCATTTGTCAATAGCAACAATCCATAAAGAAGAACATGTGAAATAAAATAAACAATAACACGTTCAAAACACATAACATAAAATCTAAGTTGTTGAATTCTAGTTCTCAATCATCCATGAAAAAAACGCTCCAAATTCTAATCACTTGAAATTAAGAAAACAACAGATATAGTTAATCGCTCAATAATAGTTTTAAATTAAAATCACTATCAAATAAAACTAAAATATTTATTCGACAACTTCACCATATATATTCATTTGGCTTCTACCCATAAACTATGATAATCTCCCTATGAGATATATAAAGGAATTACAATATAAAAAAGATATGTACATCACTTAAAATATATAATCTCCTGTCCTGATCTAATTCTTTGATTCTTGGTCTGGTTTTGCGCTCCCTGTTCCCAATTCAGTTCCAATTGGGAAATGAACTGCATAGCACTGGTTCTACTTCTTTTTTGAACTATAAACCAAACCAGCAATAATGAAAACCTAGAATTGGACCGGTTGCTATGGCCGGTTCAGTTCGGTTTCAAGTTTCATCCCAAATCCATGCTCCCTTCTAGATAAGAGAAGATGAGTATGAATTCATCGGCAGGGAACATAGAGAGTCGCATGAAACAGGCAGTGGCTCATCTCGGCCAGCAAGCTCCCTGAATAGCCCACGTTCTGAATCGTCCTTTCGCTGTAGTCCTCGTAGTCGCAGCTTCCTGCCGCAACTCATATCAGAAGAAAAGCATGCGCCATCTTCCCATCCCACGGAAAAAAGAAAGAAAAAAGGAGGGAGGGAGACTCGGGAAGAGGGAAGAGAGAAGAGAGAATAGAATTCTGTCCTCTGTTGATTTGGTGGGGCCCACCTCATACCAACGCGCTATTTGACACGTGTTGAGGCCCACGTCTAAATTTCAACACGGATGCCTTCTCCGAGGGCCCATATAGACCGTTGTGATCATGCCAATTTATGATGTATTTAATAACATTTATGTCCTAGCGAATAATTTTTTTATTTCTATTTCTTAGAATAATTTTTAAGTAAAATAACGTGTTTGGTAACTATACATAATTTCTACTCGGAATAAAAATAGGATAGAAATATGTTTAGTATGACCCACAAAATTTTTAAAATTTTTTAATATTTTTGTAGAATTCTTTTTTTTTCCTCTTTTTTTCTTCTTGCTCACCACCAGCAATTGGTGACTGGCGACTGGTAGCTAGTTGGGGGGCGGCAAACAATAGGGGCGAGGGGTGACAAGAAATAAGAAGAAAATAAAAAAAATAAAAAAAGGAAAAAAACTTATATATAATTTGTTTCGGAAATAAGAATCTACTTTTTTCTACTTCTTATTTTTGTTCCAAATCTATTCAAGGCTACTTTTCTATTTTGAGAAATAGAAAAATTAGTAGATATTACTAAACAAATTTCTGTTCTTTTTTTTTTTTTCCAAGAAATAAAATAATAGAAAAAAAAATAAATAAGAATATTAACAAACATATCCTCATTTTCCTTGGCACCACATCATTTTTTGCTGCCACTCCACGTACAGAAAATAGATTAGGGGGGGGGGGGGGGGAGGTGGAAAAATAAAAAAGAGGGATGACATGGCCTCTTCTCTAGATCTTCTTTTTTTCCCCTTTTTTCTTTTCCTTCAACTAATTTACCACTTTTCTCTTTGATTTCTATCTTTTCAAATCTCATTCTTCAACATTTAAAGTCTCTTTTAGTACTATCATTCAGAATAATGCACGATGCACATGATTGCTGATCATCACTTCAGCATAGGTCTTTCAAATGTATACATATTATTGCTAATTATCATTTCAGTACAAATCTTTCAAATATATTATTTATTCACAATTTTTATTATTATTTTCTTTTCTTAGAAATTGTTATGTGGCCTAGAAAGTGAGATGTTGCACGCAGCCGTGCCATGGAAGGATTAAAGAGCACGACTTGAATTTTTAGTTCTCGGTACGTTGAAGCTGGACCGATAGCACATAACCTTATTGAACTTCCTCATCTTCATGGATTTGCCTTTTTGATGACGCTTGCTGATGTTCTCTTAATCAATCTTCGAGATGCTTGCAATCCCCGTTGTGTTTATAGGACAAGTTTGAATTCTTTACCTCCTTCAGTAGGGGAGATTAATGCAATGTGAGAAACATGTAGTGTACATGACTACAGCATGGATGGTGGACAAATTCTTGTTCTTTATTGAAGCTGAGGGATCATGATCCCATGTGACATCTAGATTTTCGGGTTTTAAATTGACTGGATAAATAGGATCTCGTTTCATCGTCGTCAATTTATTGCCGACGGTCCGAAATTTCAATAAAGAAATTATCGGGAAAAATTGAGCGAAAAGGAAATAAAAAGGAAAATTACAAAGGAAAAAGTACATAAAGGCATTATATATTTTATTTTTCCTTTTTTCTCTCTCTCCTCTCTTTTCTTTTCTTTCTTTTCTCTCTTTTCTTTCTCTCTCCTCTCTCCTCTCCTCTCACCCTTGTGCGATTCCCCACGCCCACACTCTCTCCTTTTGTTCCTTGCCATTTCCTATTTTGCTTTCTCCTCCCCCTTTTGACTAGTCATAGTTTTCTCACTTATCTCTTCTCTCTCCTCTCTCTTCTCCCCCACGTGACCTTCTTCTTCTTCTTCGTTCTTCCTTGTGCGAACTAGACCAAAACCAAGAAAGAAGAGCAGCAGCTCGCCGAGGACCACCGTCGCCCATCCCGCCGCCGCACTAGAGCCGAACTGCCTGTGCACGCCGCGCATCCCGCCGCTCGTCCCTCGCGTCCCCGCCGCCTAGCAACTCCGTCCAGCAGCCGTTTAGCCTCTGTCCAGCTCCGTCCAGCCACCTCCGGCCACCGCCTAGCCTTGCCGGACCTCCCCCGCGACCCCCTCACCCTCCGCCGGCTTCCCCTCGCCGCCCTAGCCGCCGGAGCAGCCCCGATCTGCTCCGTTCAGCCGCGACCAGCAAACCCACGGAGTGGGTATCCAACTGTTCGTGGGCCGTTTTGGGCCGTTTCCCGGCCCCGAACCCGAGCCATGCTTTGGGAAGAATTGTTCCTCGCCTCGCCGCCGTCGGATTGATCCGATTTGCGCGCGATTTGGTGAGTAATCTCACTAATCCAGGATTAGTTGGCTCATTATGCTTTAGGTTAGTTTAGTTTTAATTAATTATATTTAGGTTGTTAGATTAGAATTAATTAGCAATTATTAGTCAATTGTGATGTGATTTAAATAAATTGATTGCGCAATTAGCAAGTAGACGTGGTCTACTATTTATTGGGAGTGTCTCGGGAATTTTCCGACCCCTAATCGGGCTTCAATTTGGCAATTTGGGCCTAAGTGAGATTTTGGGGCATTTAAATATTAATTTTCGGAATTAAATTAAATAATTATTTATTTTCCGAAAATTCAAGGGAGATGGCCCGTGACCGGAAAATTATGCTGATGACTGTGGTGAAGTCTGTTTATTTAATCGAGCTTTATTTTGAGCTAAATTGAATTTTTAATATTAATTATTTAATTTTCGAAATTAATTAATTATTTATTTATTTTTCGGAAATTAAGTTTGAGATGGCTGACGACCGAAATCTTGTGCTGATTGTTGTGGCGCAGTCCGTTTATTTAAATTAAGTTTTAAATTGTACTGAATTAATTTAATTGTGGATAATTACTTTAGAAATGGGATGAATCATCATGAAATGCATGGGGCTTGATGATTAGATATATCACCTCAGAGAATGCACATGGCTCGGTGACGAAATATGTCGCCTTGGAGAATGCATGTGGCTCGGTGATTAAATTTAGCATCTAAAAGGACACGTGGGCTCGGTAATTTGATGCATTACACTCGAGAATGCACGTGGTCCCAATGAAGTACATTTGGCATCTAAAAGGACACGTGGCTCGGTAATTTGATGCATTACCTCGGAGAATGCACGTGGTCCCAATGAGTACATTTGGCATCTTGAAGAGACACGTGGGCTCGGTGACTTGATGCATCGCCTCGGAGAATGCACGTGGGCTCGCTGATTCAAATTGAATATCGAAAGTGGTCGAGTGGGACCGTAAAGCCATTGAATATCGAAAGTGGTCGAGTGGGATGACCAAAAGTGCCCATTGAATATTGAAAGTGGTCGAGTGGGACCGTAAAAGCCTATCAATTTCGAAAGTGGTCGAGTGGGACCGTAAAGCCATGAATATCGAAAGTGGTCGAGTGGGACCGTAAAGCCATTGAATTTCGAAAGTGGTCGAGTGGGACCGTAAAGCCATTGAATATCGAAATTGGTCGAGTGGGACCATAAAGCCATGGAGTATTGAATGTTGTCGAGTGGGATTCTGAATAGCAATAGCTTAGATGACCGGGAAATGGTCAGGCTGACATGTAATCGACTAGGTCGATTGATCATTGCTTTGATTTGATGTTGTGAATTGATTGACTGATTAGAAATGACCGTGAGTGGTCTTGTTAGCATTTAATCGACTAGGTCGATTTGATTGATGCTTCGATCAGTGATAAGATTGCATGGGTGCCTATTGTGAATTGTACCAACTTGTAGGTGGGATCTGATGCCAAAGTACGTCTTCTGACCTATGCGTGTTTAGGCAGCCTTTAGTATAATGGTTTACTAATCAGGCTTAGTGGGGTAGAACTCGCTGAGACGTAGTCTCATCCCAGTTTGGGGAAAAACATTTCAGGACCTTGATGAGGAACTGATGAGGAGGAGTCTGAGAAGGAGAACTAGGAGGTGAAACTTGAGGAGAATGATTTTTGGAAGAAGAAAATAATCCCGAGAGAGGCCTTGAGTATGGCCTGGATGGGCTAAGAGTTTATCTTCTTTTGAGATCTTCTTTTTGATATGAATAGCTATGAAGTGGTTTGTGTTTTGTACAAAAGTTTGGTTATAAGTTTCAATATGAAAAATATGGCCTTGCTTTTCTATCCCATTGTTTTATTGTATGGGGATTTATAACTGCTTCCGCATGTGCATAATAATTGAAAGGGTCGGCGATACATTGTCCTGGGATATCGCATTATAAAATCGACCAAATGAGAAGGATGTATGCGTGCTCGAGGATCGAGGCGTGACACCATGTGTATAGATGACAACTGCAATGCTAAATCAAGCTCTAGATATGTTTGCTCATGGAGTTGGGAACCTGGAAACTTCAGAAATCAGAGGATGAGATTTTGTGTAGATACAGGAGAACTTTTCAAAATTGAAATTTCATCTGATTTTAATGGTCTTAAAATTAATATATCTGAATGTCTATATAGAGATCTACGATGCAAGCCTCTTCTGTGGGTAGAAGGTGGGATTCTTGGCTGCAATTGTTGACATGGGAGATGTGAAGATCCTGAAATTTGAAATTGGAAAGCTAACACATGCAAATCCTATCCAGAGTAATTGTCCTATCTTGGACATGTCACTAGCAGATTTTCATGATGAAAAACGACATCATATGTTTGCTGTGGAATGGTGGCACCCGAAGGATCACTCAGAATTAAATGGACGATGAAGATGAAAGTGACAGACTCTTATCGTTTTTACCTTGTATTATCATTTGTCAAAGAAACAAGGGTATTATTATCTGTTGGACTAGCTTTACAGATGTGACTGATGCAGTCGGTCTTCAGCCTGATGTCTGTACTTCGGCCTCTGGCCTTGCGGGCGATGGTTGGCCAATCCAGATACAATGGGGTGCAGTGAGGCTTTGTTTGCCCACCAAGGCTGCCCTCTCGGAAGGCACTCCTTCGGCGTCCAATATGCGCAACTTGGTCTCCCAATAATGGTGGTTTCAGCTACAATGGGACAACATTTTGTTGTGATTTCTACTTCTAATCCTTGCCTTCTAATAATTCTAGGGATTAAAGTCCTTTCACACATCAATATGAAATTTCTGAGATTTCAAAGTAAAGTTTCCTACATTTCTTTGCCTCGGAATTACTTTGAACAAGGAAGATCCTATTCCTACGTCAACGAAAGAGATATTACGGGCCTGAGAACAAACACATGGTTGGATTAAATTTAAAATTGTGTTCCAAACTCATTGAAAAATCAAATTTACTTCAGTGGCATGTGACAACATCATTAAGATTAGGATTGACCAAAGTTGGGTCTTTAATTTGCAAAAGACAAATTTTAGCGTGCAAGCTCCGTGGAAATGACCAAAGTTCAAAGTCATCATCCTTATGTGTGGAGAAAAGAAAAAGTTGGCTGAGTGAATGGTGCACATATTAGAGAAACGTGTATTATGGTTTTGCAAGTTCAATTCAACACGACACGCACGAATCCGTAATTTTCTCCACCAAAGATGAGCTTTATTAAATTAGTGTCCTTACCATATTTCATTTTAAATTAATTAATAAAAGGATCACAAAAAGCATATGAAAATATTAAGGGTCCCATTGGATGGAACGAAAGTTCTAAAATGATATTTCACATTAGTTAAAAGCGATTTAATTGAGCTAATTGAAAGTTCAAACATGACACTACACATCAATAAAAATTCACAAACTGTAGGTATTATTATATCTTCCAACAACAAGAAAGCTACATTTTCTTTTCCTTTTGGGTCAAAGAAGGCGAGAGATGTTGATACAATGCATTTTGCAAATTCACTTCCTGTTTGCTCTACGAAAAGATGAAAATAATTGTGAGGTGAAATCTTCCTAGAAGCCTTCCCATAAAAATTATAGTGCCACGAGTCCAAAACTATAAACATTGCATTGTTCTCGTAACGTTCGTAGAGATTCAAGCTCTACAATGAAAATCATAAATAACATGGTTGAGATTAAAGATAACTAAAAATATATTCAAAAGGCGATTGTCATGACTATAGAGAATGGCATTTCCATAGGGACTTGAAGGTGAAGCTCATGTGAGACCTATCTCAGGATCAATTGAAGACACGGATCAGCTTGCAAGCACATGAGCGCTAGCTTGGTGATCAAGATCACGTTTTGTGCATCTTGAAGACGAAGTCTAGAAGGCGAGAGTGATCTGGCACATCCTTCAACAAGATCAGTGATTCAATTTGGGTGGAAGATCAGCATTCCCTAAAGACATGATTTCCTGGATGATTTCCATGATTGTCTCTAAATATATGAACAATTCTATTGCCCATATAAGGATCATGTAGTTTTATTAAAACCACTTGAATAGACATCTACTTTTTTCTTTTTAATTCATTAATTTTATGCGATGGACACACTTTCAACTTTGCTTAACTCCAAAAGCTCCAAATTTTCATAATATGCAAATATTGATGCGCAAGCTCATATGCAATTTTTTTCATTATTTTCATAATATGGTTAATGGTTCTTTGAAGCTCAAGTAGATGCTCCTCGTCGGTCGGCTCAATGGAGGCCTCTCTCACTGTTCCCAAGTAATTTCTTTTTTCTTTTTTTGAAATTTATAGCTTGAAATTATTTTAAAGACATCAGATTTCAAAAGTAGGGCGACTCATGGGTTTGGTTCTTCCTCTTTTTCTGTTCAACTAGTCTTCGCCCCCAAAACACTCATGAATATATGAACATATGAATTTCTCATAAACAAGAAGATAAACATCAGCTTTATCGCCTTTACCCAGAAAAAAAAAAAAACAACATCAGCTTTATCTGTCTTTTGCCCCATTTTTCTCCTAAATTTATTTTTGTGTGCTTCTCTCTTTTCTTTTTCCACTCAATTTCACAATCATGTGGAGGGCCTTGATGATGAAGTCCTTAATTTTTTCACCTCCTTTGGAATTCCACCTTTCAAATGGTCTAATTGTGTTATTGCACTTTATTTGATAACAAACCAAAAATCGTTATATTGTGTGTACAGAAAAGATAAAAATGGCTGAGCAAATGGTGCACATATCAAAGGAACATGTATTATGATTTTGCAATTTCAAGTCAACATGACACACATAAATACACGTAATTTTCAGTTAGTTTAATCACCTCATAAATTTTTATTGCAAAGTGCAATAAAGTCCTAAACCTATATGAAGAAATGCAATTTAATGTTGCCACATAGGCTTCGAGTTCTATCTAGGCAAGTTTTGATTTTACTTTTGGAAAGGTTGATGACTTGGTTGTGACAATCAAATAACTATGACTTAATTGCATTATGTGCAAAGATTTAAGATTTTTGGTGCAGTTTTGCTGTTATGTAGGTACATAAGGATTTCTTCTAGGTGGTGGTTTATTTTTAAAGTATTGCACTTGAAATACTTTAAGATTTCTATACATATTGGCTAGAAAAAGGGGAGGGTGGATGATTTTATTAAATAAGTTAATTTTTAACTTAAATATAGGTCATTGCGGTTGAATTATAAATAAGCAAAGGGAATATGCTTGAAAATTGAAGATGTACGTGGGACTCCAAAATAGATTTTGAGGCTTATATTAACATCCAGCTGAATTTTTCTAGGAAATTACATGAGTCTAACTTCAAAAAATGCTCCACTTGTCAATCAAACTTGTGGACCATAAAAAAATACATCAGTATATTTATTTTCTTTTTCAGCGCACTTGATAAAAAGAAAGCCAATAACCATCTTTTATGTCTTTTGGAGTTTCTTTTCTGAGCAACTTTTTGCTTCTTTTTCCCTTTGCCACACAGACTGATAAACAAGAAAATAATTGACCGTTAGTTTTGTACTTACCCCGTAACGTGCATTGTGGAAAGTAATTGAAAAAATAGTGCTAACATTTAAAGAAAACATAGAAAATTTACTTGTGAAACCGTTGAATATAAATTACAAGTAGTCAAAAAGTTTACTATTTTAGAGATTAACCAACTACCAAAATAGTGGTGAAAAACATGACTTGTATAGTCAAAAAGTTATATAGCTAATCACGGGCTATGTAAATTGTTGTTTACAGAATTCGTCATCGTTGTCATTGATATAGATATAGTTATATGTTTAAAATTGTGAGATAAATCACCTATATGAGATGATTTAATGGTTTCTGAGAATTGCCATACTTGTAGAATATTTCACTATTAAATTGGAATATAATAGATCTAAGTTTCAACTAAAAGGTGGTGATTTTTAATTTTTCAAGCTACCAGTGAAGGACCGAGAGGCACGGCTTTCAAGTTCTCCTTTTCTTTTAAATATTGTAAGAGTAAGAATTGGGCAAGAAGAAAGTCATTAACCATCTTTTCTATCTTTTGGAGTTTTTTTTGGGAAGCAACTTTTTACTTTTCTCTTTTCTTTTTTCCCATCACGTGTAGCATGGAGAGAGTCCATGACTCATGAGGAACTAAGCCCATAAAGGTTGAAAAAGAAAGTCAAGAACTTATCGGGTAAAAAAAGGGAAAAAAAGGAAACCACAGCTTAAAAATTGGAGGAAGTTGGAGCACCATGACTCCTTCCAGTTGGACCCAAGATTGCGAAATTGAATAGCTTTGCACTAACAATAATATAGTTAGACCATTCATAAGGGTGGAATTGAAAAGAAGGTGAAAAAGTAAAGGTCTTCATGGTCAAGGCTCTCCACATGACTAAGACAAATTGATTGGAAGAGTGAGAAAAGCACACATAAAGAAAGTTCCGAGAAATCCGGGGAAGACTTGGTGAGCAAAAACAGAGGAAGACTCGCACTACTTGGGAAGAGAGAGCTCCATTGAGCCCAAGGACTGGAGGCTTGCGAGGAGCGTTTGCTAGAGCTCAAAAAAAAAAAATGAAGAAGAGTGCCATCAACCATATCGTGAAAATTATGAAATGATGGCATGTGAATTTACAAATCAATATTTATTTATGTTGTAAATATTTCAAACAATTCAGGTTAAGAAAAAGGTGAAAGTGCATCCATCGCAAAATTTAGACGAAGTAAATGTCTGTTCAAGTGATTTTAGTTAAACTACATTACCCTCATATAGACATTATAATAATAACAAGATTTAGATTCATGGCGTTGGGTTGAATGATTACGTTGGTGCTAAGTAAGTTTTGGATTATGTGAGTACTAACGAAACAATATCTATTCATTTGTTATGTCCATTAAGTTAATCAATAGCGTTCTCAATCTTTTATGGTCCGAACTCAATTTCCTAATTTCTCAAATTAAACCCTAATCTCCAAAATCCCCAAATTTCGCATTTACACTAAACAGATTCTATCAAGTCACGTTGGGTCAACGCCGCCCTTACACTTTCCGGGTCATCATCCCCATTGGAGTACTAGGTTTGCCACTGGGTCAGACTGTGAGACATTGATTCTGTTGAAAATGCCGGTTCAAGTCACCGCTCGTTGGGGATTCAAACGCCGGCAAGTCAATAAGAATTGTTCCAAGTGAGGCGGACTTTGTGAGCGGTTTTGGATGTGGCAAGCGCAATTGAAGGTCTCGAGAACTAGATTAGGTAGAGAATTTCCAGCACGGCGCTGGTAGGATTGCAGGGTGAGACTGCGACGATGATGCAGAACAAAGAGAGAGAGGTAGAGAGGATCGGAATGTCAAGTGAATTAGGAGAGATGATTAGGGCACAGTTGCCTCTGAAGAGGCCACAGGTCGGAGGATGAGCTCTTGATGGCAATGTGCCGGTTGCTGGCGGAGGACGAGAGGCGAGGTGACTGAAGATGTAGTCAGTGAGAGAGACAAAAATGCCCTGGTTGGTGACACCAATAACAGGCAGATGATACGCCGTGATCGTTGTTCAGCGAATGTAGTCAGTGAGAGAGACAAAAATGCCTTGGTTGGTGACACCAGGCAGACGATACATCGTGATCGTTGTTCAGCGAAATTCTAGGCTGCTGGTGACGCCATGATTCGGGACGAACAAACACCGTTCTGGAGATATTTTGAGAAAAGAGCCAGACCTTTTTTTGCCTTTTCGGTGAATGACTTGAAAAAGTAGGTCAAATGTCCATATATTTAGCAGAAAATAAATGATTTAAAAAATATTTTCTTAAAGATAGTCGCTTGATATCATTTGAAATAATCAATCAATGAAAAATATAATGTTTTCTTGAACAATGAAAATATTTTTCATCCATTCATTTATTTTAAAAAATATTATTCATGTCATTTATTTTTCACAAAACTAATGAACCCAAGTGTTATGGTTATGTACTGTTATTTCATTATCTCTTACGGCCAACGCAAAACTGATTGGAAAAAGGATAAGATTTTATATTATCTGAACAAGAAAAGTTTTCTTCATAGAAGGTCCCATTCGTCGAAAAACATTGTACAGCTATAGAAGGCAAGGGTCCGATTAAGGTTTCCAGAATGTTCTTCCATCTATAAATATGTCAACAACCTCATTAACAGCAACATGTAGACCTGAACTATCTCACCTCCCAAAGACCAAATATCCCCGAAAATCATGGTCTCTTCCTTATTGCTTTCCAGCCAGCCTTCTTTAATGGTCGGCTTCTTCTTCTTGCTCCTCTTAGTTGACACCATTCCATTTCACGGAGCAAGCGATCTTGCTTCCTCCACTTCCTTTTTTGCCATCAACATGACCGAGAGTAAGGTTGAAGCAGAGGCTCTCCTGAATTGGAAATCTAGTCTTGACAATCATAGCCAATCTCTCCTCTCTTCATGGCACGGCAACAATCCTTGCAACTTTAGCGGTGTCACTTGCGACAACTCCAAATCTGTCAACAATCTAAATCTTTCTTATTTTGGTTTGAGAGGAACTCTAGACAGCCTTGACTTCTTGCACTTAACCAATTTGGTTAGCTTTGATCTTAGCTACAACTCAATCTATGGCTCCATCCCCTCGCGTATCGGTAAGCTTTCCAAACTCAACTTTCTTAATCTTTACTCTAATGAACTATCCGGGGACATTCCTCCAAGTATAGGTATGCTAGGGAGTCTCCATTATCTTTACCTACATGCAAACAGCCTAAGTGGGCACATGCCTCAGGAGATTGGGAGGTTGGATTCTATTTTGGAACTCGATCTTTCCCAAAATCAACTTTCTGGGCCCATTCCGCATCTCTTGGTAAATTAGGTAATTTAACCGGATTAAGCATTTGCGCAATAACATTTCTGGTTTCATTCCGAGAAATATAAGTGACTTGAGGAATTTAAAATATCTTTTTTTAAATGAAAATAGATTGTCGGGATCCATTCCTTGGGAAATAGGGAGGCTCACTTCTCTTCTACAATTAGTTATATCATGTAATAGTTTGACCGGTCCAATCCCCGCATCAATTGGAAACTTGCCTAATCTAACCGCATTAGGCCTTGCTGAGAACAAATTCTTTGGCTCCTTGCCTTTTGAACTTAATAAGTTGACACATTTGAAATATTTTCTTCTATATGATAATGAACTAGAGGGGGAACTACCAAAAGATATATGCCTTGGGGGATCATTGCGATATCTTTGCATTAGTAATAATCATTTCATGGGTCCTATACCAAAAAGTTTGAGGAATTGTACTTCATTATTTAGAGTGAGGCTAGATGGAAACCAACTCACTGGAAACATAGTCGAAGCTTTGGAATATATCCACATCTAAATTATATGGACCTAAGCCACAATCATTTGAACGGCGAACTTTCATGGAAATGGGAGCATTATCCTAATTTGACAAGCTTCAAGATATCAAACAACAACATTTATGGTGAGATACCCACAACAATTGGAAGGATGGCTCAATTACAGCGATTGGACCTTTCTTCGAATAGTATAAACGGAGAGATTCCAAGGGAAATGGGAAGCCTGTCGATGTTGTTAGAACTTGATCTAAGCAACAATGGGATCACGGGAAATGTCCCAATTGAGATTGGAGTTTTATCCCACTTGGCACATTTAAACTTGGCATCAAACAATTTAAGTGGATCGATTCCAGCTCAACTAGGCTCATGCACAAGCTTGTTGAGCTTAAATTTGAGCAGAAACAAATTCCAAAGAAGCATTCCTGCTCATATAGGCAACACACAAGTCCTCGAGGTTCTTGATTTGAGTTATAATAATTTGTTTGGAAATATACCGGGAGAGCTTGCAGAACTAAGAAACTTACATGTTCTAAATATCTCCCACAATAGCGTGTCTGGTTTCATCCCCTTTACTTTTGGTGATATGCTGGCCTTAACTTCTATTGATGTATCCTACAATGACCTAGAAGGTCCTCTCCCAAATGTCAAGGCTTTCAATGAGGCTTGTTTGAGGCATTACAACATAACAAAGGACTATGTGGAAATGTTTTTGGCTTACCAAAATGCAATTCTACCTAGGACAAGAAACATAATCGATACTTTAGAGCTAGAATCATAGTTATCCTCATTTTCTCATTCTTGGGGTTTCTCCTTCTCTCTTGCACCTTGATCATTTTTATAATCGTCAATCATCGTCAAAGAAGGATTATCAAGAGAGACAACAATGAATGGGCAAATGATTTGGATTTCATGCGTATTTTGAGTTATGATGGCAAATTTTTCTACGAGCGAATCGTCAAGGCCACGGAAGGATTTGACTCCAAGTACTATGTGGGTGAAGGAGCATATGGAATTGTTTATAAAGCCGAGATATCAAAAGGTCAAACGGTTGCTGTCAAGCAAATATCTCCATCCCAAGAAGATAGTGAGATTGTTGATTTAATACCATTTGAAAGGGAAATTCAAGCCTTAACAAACTTACACCATCGCAACATCGTCAAATTTTATGGGTTCTGCTCTCATGTCCAACACTGTTTTTTGGTGTATGAGTACATGGAAAAAGGAAGCTTGAGAACAACTTTGAACAATGATGAAAGAGCAAAAGAATTTCAATGGGACAAGAGGGTAAATATGATCCGAGGTGTTGTGGATGCATTGTCCTATATGCATCACGAATGTTCACCTCCATTGATTCATCGAGACTTGACTAGTAACAACATTCTATTGGATCGTGATTATGAGGCTCATGTTTCCGATTTTGGCACTGCAAGGCTATTGAGGCCAGATTCATCAAATTGGACTATTATTGCTGGCACCATTGGGTATATCGCTCCAGGTACTTCATAATCTTTTTTCAATTTCAATGAGCATTTAGTGACAAGCATCCCTTCTATAATTGAACTTTCACTAGGTTCTTTGATTATTTAATCTTCTTATGGAAATTAGTTTACTAATTTAGAGATTTCAAGTTTAGGGTTGATCATAAAGCTTTCTGATTTCCCAAAAAAAAAAAAAAAGAATTGGAAAATGAGGAAAAACATTAGAATTCCTTTTTGAGGATATGAAGATTGTGTTACCTTCGACCAAAAATAAAAAATAAAAAAAAGGTTCGTGTTACCTAAATGATGTTTACTTTAAGCGTCAATCAAAATCCTTCGAACTTCGTCAAAGATTAAACTCCCTGCTCAAATAAGTTTTGTAAGCGTAGATTGAGTATAAATTTGTACTTGTAATCGTCACCTTATGAGAAGCAATGTTTCAACTTGAATACAGCATGTGATTGAGCTTATAAGAAGATAAAAATTCTCCTCTTGCAGAGTTGGCTTATTCTACAATTCCTACAGAAAAGTGCGATGTATATAGCTTTGGAGTTGTTGCATTAGAGACGATCATGGGAAAGCATCCAGGAGATCATGTCTCTCAGGAATGTTCATCATCTGCCCAAACTGAGTCTTCGATGATGTTGAAGAATGTGCTAGATCAACGTCTCTCACCTTCTAGACTTAGTCTTCGAGATGCGCAAGACATGGTCTTAATTGCCAAGCTAGCATTCGCGTGCCTTCAAGCCAATCCACGGCTGCGACCGAGCATGGGACAAGTCTCACGTGAGCTTCACGTTCAAGTACCCTCGGAAACGCCACTCTCTACAGTTAGCTTAGAGCAACTTCGCAATCTCAGTGTTGGGAATTTTGGAGCATTCACAGGAGATGGTAAGTTTTAAATTTGCTTTTCATGTGTTATTTTGTGTGGTTCATTATAATGATGACGATTGCCTTTAATATCTTCTTAGTTCTCACTCATCCCAACCATGTGATTTATGATGTTCACTGCAGAGCCGGCTTCTCTTTGAACTTTACGGGAATAGTGTCGTGTTTATTGTTTGGAGTCGTGGCACCAGAAATAATGATAGGAAGGCTTCGGGGAGATCTCATTTCACAATTATTTCTAAATGTTTGCAGAGCAATCAAGAAGTAAATTTGCAAAGTGCATTGGATCAACATCTATTGCCTTCTTTTAATTGAGATATAAAGAAGATGTAGTTTCTGCTTTTGGAAGAGATAATGATACTAGTTATCTCTGAAATTTTATCAAAGTGCTGTGTCATACTTGAACTCTCATTTAGTTCAATTAAATCAATTTTGACTAATATGCAATACCATCCCAGAAATTTGAATTGGTTCAATTCCATACGACAATTGGATCTACCTGATTTTCAGATTCAATCAACATAAGTTGATCATTCAAATTTATGGAATCATTAAACTAGGAAAACTGGACATATTCCATATTTTTTACACAAAGTCCATTCTCACTTCTTTGAACCGTTCTAAATTGACGATTACTTGAGGCCATTTCATCCTAAAACCGTGTGTATCTTTACCCCTTTCACTGTTTCAGCGTCAATTCTCTTTGGCTCCGCGCTCATTATCGCCACCATTGCCTCTGCATGTTCGCTTCACGAAGGTGACTACATATTTCGTAACTACTCGTCATTGGAGATATGCCACTTACGCAATTTCCAAACGAGCTTATTTAAATCCTATATTTGATAAAAAAAAATTAATTTCTATCTTATTCAATTACGTATTTGGGCAGTTATCATACCCACGTATGACCTCAAATAAACGTCGACGTGCCACTACATGTTGGAATTTCAGATATTCACTTGCATAGTATATAAAGGCATAAAAGACAGAAACAACCCTTCTATATCGATCTGTCATGCCATACTTGAATTTCCAATTTATTCATTTATATCACTGAGACCTTATATGTGTCAGCACATTCAACTCAACTAGAGTGGACATTTGAAGGATTTGTACTGAAGCGATAATTAGCAATAATGTATATATCAAAGTGATGATTGTCAATAATATGTATCAAGCATTGTTCTGAATGATGGTATTGACAGTAGACTTTAAATGTTAAATAATGAGATTTGAAAAGATAGAGACCATAGAGAAAAAAGTTAAATTACTTGAAGGAAAAAAAAAAAAAAAAAAAGAGAGAGAGAGAGAGATCGAGAGAAGAGGCCACGTCATCCTTTTTGTCTTCTACCTTCGTCTCTCGCTTTTTTTTAATCTATTTCCCGTACGTGGAGTGGAAGCAAAACCTGAATGTGGTGCCTTGGAAAATA